>JACEFZ010020300.1:362500-1005000 GCA_014155875.1 Cepaea nemoralis
GTTAGTTCTTACAGTAAGGTGACCCTCAGTTGGCCATAATAGTTCCTACAGTAAGGTGACCCTCAGTTGGCCATAATAGTTATTACAGTAAGGTGACCCTCGGTTGGTTATAATAGTTCTTACAGTAAGGTGCCCTCATGTGGCCATAGTAGTTCTTACAGTAAGGTGATCCTCAGTTGGCCATAATAGTTCTTACAGTAAGGTGACCCTCGGTTGGTTATAATAGTTCTTACAGTAAGGTGACCCTCAGTTGGCCATAGTAGTTCTTACAGTAAGGTGATCCTCAGTTGGCCATAATAGTTCTTACATTAAGGTGATCCTCGGTTGGCTATTAGAGTTCTTACAGTAAGGTTACACTCAGTTGGCCATAATAGTTCTTACAGTAAGGTGACCCTCAGTTGGCCATAATAGTTCTTACAGTAAGGTGACCCTCAGTTGGCCATAATAGTTCTTACAGTAAGGTGACCCTCAGTTGGCCATAATAGTTCTTAACATCAAATTATCACTGTAGTATAGACTGGAGACATTGATAACGACTAAAACAGTAACAAATAAACTACCAAATCCATTAACTGGTATCTGTGCAGAACAGAAAGACTAAAATGGTATGACAGAATCACTGATGTGGAACTTAGAGACATAACTAGATAGATTTCAGAGAATCGATAGGTGGAGAATAGACACTGCAGCTGGATGGGACACACAGCGAAAACCTGATAAAATTACAACTAGAAAGTCATTTCTCTGGAACTGGTATGTTAAACGAAATAGAGGGAGACTTTAAAGCATATGGAGAAGAGAATAAAATAGGGAGGACATGGGAGGAGCAGCAAGAGATAGAGAAAGATAGGAAGGCTTGCCGTGAGTTGGTTGAGGGTGTCTGCTCCAATAGGGGATCAAGGATGAAGCAGACACACCACAACAATATTAATATCTATATATATAAAAATCGTTGTGTGTATGTATGTATGTATGTATGTATGTGTGTATGTCCGTCCTTTATGCATTCGCGAACGGTCCAACCGATAGAGATGAAATTTTCTACACGTTTTCCTTTCATTCCTGTGCAACCAACTGTGATAGTTTTATCTATCAGCTATCAGCTATTACCTTCCTAAAATTTAATTATGTAATTACATGACTGAACATAAGAAAATATAAAAATATATGACAAAAAGGGATATAACTTTTAGTAGCATTGTTATATCTTAAGTTAAGTCCCCTGGCTATAGAAATCTATATGAATTAAATGAGGTGCAGCCGGGCCAGGTCAGACAGACAGATAGACAGACAGACTGACAGACAGACAGATAGTCGGGAACGGGAGCCAAGTTTACTTTAGATAGATCTCTTCCAATCATATTTTCTATCTATTCTTCTATTCTATCTATATTTTTAACAGGAACGGGCCGAACATAGATAGATAGATAGATAGATAGATAGATAGATAGATAGATAGATAGATAGATAGATAGATAGATAGATAGATAGATAGATAGATAGATCCCCGCCAGAGCCTGGGCGAAGCCGGGCAGGGCAGCTAATATTTATCGTTTCCATCAAGGGGACTTAACATAAGAAAAGTTATTTCAAGGGTCATAACTTTTAATAACATCACTATTATTTTATGTATAGATTGTTGCATTGTTTTCAAAGATTTATAAACTTTCTGTCTATAGTTATTTACAGGCATATGAGTTATAATAAATAATGATATAATCTTTAAGGCATTTTCATAATTTTTATAAAAGTAATGCATCTATTTAAATAGTGAAAATTTTCTAACACATCTTTTTGTGTTTTTAAAACTAGTGTTCATTAAAAATAATGGATTTATTTTAGATTAGATACGTTAGAATTTTATTTCTGTACTTTTTTCGGAGTGGAATGTTTGAAGTAATCGAACATTTGTTTTTTCCGTTCGCTTGGCAGAGAGAAGGTCAGTACACAATTAAATGGGTATATTCTTGATTTTGTTTTTGTTTTTAAAAAAAAGTTGGCCGCGTGTGTGTCAACATCACATTTTTCATTCAATGTTGTGGGTGTGCATACCTTATGCATACCTTACACGCAGCACGCCTGTTAAAATGCAGGTTGTTGTTTTTTTTGTTTTTTTGGTCTAAAAAAAGAAGAAGCCTATCCTTTGATGTACTGTTGCCTCGCATCCCAATGATTCCAACAGACATGCCATTCGAATTCAAACGCCTGCAGTTTCCGGTGCGACTTGCATATGCCATGACGATCAACAAAGCACAGGGACAATCGTTACAAGTGTGTGGACTAAATTTGGAAAATCCGTGCTTCACACATGGACAGCTATATGTGACCTGCTCACGCGTTGGAAAACCTTCGGATTTATTTGTGTACGCACCAGACAGAAAAACAAAAAATATTGTTTATCAAAAAGCACTACATTAGACATCAAATTTGGTGTTCGACCATAACTTAAAAATTATACGTCAACATTTAAACAACTAAATAATCCTAACATTAAATGACATTTTCTAGCTGCAACCAATAAATTAGCTGCGAGGGCCCAGGGGCCGAACGCATACTCTGTACGCTTAGAGAATGTATTTGAATGTATAATGACTACTTATATGAATTCAATGAGACGCTCCCCGACAGGGGCTGGGCGAAACCGGGCCGGGTCAGACAGACAGACAGACAAGCAGACATACAGATACATAGATAGATAGATAGATCCCCGCCAGAGCCTGGGCGAAGCCGGGCCGGGCAGCTAGTGCATAATAAACAGAGAGACAGAGACGCCCAAATAAACAAATATACATGTATATAATTGCGTTCACGCTCCATATTTATGAAAACTACCTACTGGTGAGCCGCTATAGTAAAGTGGTTAACACGAATCCCTGCAGTCACGTGTTCGAATCCCTCCCCGCCTCCTACCCCTACAGGTGGATATTTTCATTGACCTGGGCTCCTAAGTCGACCGTGCGTAAAATGGGTGCCAGGAAATGTTCTGGGACGTAGTGACGGTCGTACTGCCCACCCAGTGCCGCTTGGTCTATACAAAATGGGTGCCAGGGAATGTTCTGGGACGTAGTGACGGTCATACTGCCCACCGAGTGCCGCTTGGTCTATAAAAAATGGGTGCCAGGGAATGTTCTGGGACGTAGTGACGGTCATACTGCCCACCGAGTGCCGCTTGGTCTATAAAAAATGGGTGCCAGGGAATGTTCTGGGACGAAGTGACGGCCATACTGCCCACCCAGTGCCGCTTGGTCTATACAAAATGGGTGCCAGGGAATGTTCTGGGACGTAGTGACGGTCATACTGCCCACCGAGTGCCGCTTGGTCTATAAAAAATGGGTGCCAGGGAATGTTCTGGGACGAAGTGACGGCCATACTGCCCACTGAGTGCTGCTTGGTCTATACAAATATGAGGATAGCACTGTACACCCAGCACGTCTAGGGGCATGGAAAAAAGTCCCTTAGTTTACTTTACTTTATTGTACATCCTGTCATCAAATGTAAAACAGCGTTGACAAATTGGAAGTCATTCGTGGCGAAGTGGTCAAACCGTCTGACTCATGCTCCGGAGGTTGTGCGTTCTATTCCGAGCCGCATCCTCTTGTTCACGAGTGCATTTTTTTGGAGACCTCCTGGAGGTCGTCGCTGGAGCTACGGAATTCGTGCTTTATGCAACGATTTCGGCAGTTCGCTGCGGAAAGAGACAGCCAGTTGGGATAAAAACCCGGTGCAATGAAGTCGAACGGTCGACATTTAAGCGACATTTTAAGTGTTGTCAATTGCCAACATTATTTTCAAGATGTAAATCTGCCTTTTATGTAAAGTGCCGTGCTATGAAGCATTGCAACTTTCAACCCCTTTGGTTGTTTATTTCGTGGTTTGTTTGGGTTTTTTTTTTTTCAGAGATAAAACCGCCAGTGATGACAAAGACAACAACGACAACACAAAGACTGAACTCAGCGC
This sequence comes from Cepaea nemoralis, assembly GCA_014155875.1. NCBI lineage: Eukaryota > Metazoa > Mollusca > Gastropoda > Stylommatophora > Helicidae > Cepaea > Cepaea nemoralis. Next base: position 366,458 of record JACEFZ010020300.1, read on the forward strand.
TTGTTAACCCTAAACTCACTTACTTTGCCGAAACCAACAACCATGCTGACCCTTCCAAGAGCAATGGCCTGTCAGCAGATAATGGAGTCAATGATGACAATAGGGACGAGAGTTCAGAAGGTAACACATTTGTCTTATAATAGGTGCTCAGGCATTCTGCTGCTTCTCCTTACTCCTCCTCCTCCTCCACCTCATCATCATCATCATCATCATCATCATCATTATATTCTTCTCCTTCTTCTTTCTCATTATCATAATAATCATTATCGTCTTCTTCTTCCTCTTCTTAGTCATCGTTGTCTAATTTTTATCATTATTATTAACATCATCATCATTATCATTAGTCTGCGTCTGTGGCTTGGGGGATTGTGAAACCCACATGCCGAGTCGAGGTTCGACATCAGCCTTTGGCGATTTGAAGGCAAATTCATTTAAGCCAGTAAATGCTAAACTGTGATAAGTGAGTGATCGACTATAAAACTGTAATTGTATATTAAATCTATAAGCTAGTACTTGACCGATGAATAAAATTATTTTTCAGGCGGTGGAGTTTTTTCAAGACAACATCCAATACATGAAAGTCATGTTATTTCTCTAAATTCTGAACTATCACGGGGAGGTTTTTCAAACTCTAAAGGTAAGGAGGCTATTGATGTGTCGCTTAGTTTGATTTCTTATATGTACCTATCATATCTGTTTACTCTAGAAACGATGGAGTAGTGGTGTGTTCACTCACTTGCTGGCTAAGTAATTCCCGACTCAAATTCTTCTCGCGGCAGGATTTTTTTCTTGGTGATTATAAGGCTCCTGTGTTGAACCAACCACACGGTTTGGTTGTTTGGTTAATTGGTTGGTTGGTTGGTTGGCAGGTTGGTTGGTTGGCTGGGTGGTTGGTTTAGTTTTTGGGTGGTTGGTTGGTTGGCTGGCTGGGTGGTTGGTTGGTTTGGTTCTGGGGTGGTTCGATGGTTGGTTGGCGAATCCTCTGGAAGTCTCAATATTAACTAAGCCGGGTGCCATGACGTTCAAGTCGTGCGACGTTTATGTAGAATTTCCTCTCCACCTGGTACCAAAGTATCATCTACATGAGAACTGTGTTACAGAAGTGGTATTCCCTTCTCCAGGCTCAGAAACTAACGGCAGTGTGGGATCAGTATTGGAATTTCGCATCTGTTTAGAGGCATAACAGGATTGAACCAAGTCCTGATTCAGAATCAAACAGGCTGGGATTAGACTTTGTTGGTCACGTTTTCTCAGCGGAGTTTAGGTATTTCATTGTCCACGGGCGTTGAACCAATGCCCAGAGGGAGACACAAGATGGATGGATGTCAGACATGTCTGCGTGGCGATGTGGCATACTGACCACATCATCCATGGAGTTTTTTTTTTTTTTTTTTTTTTTTTTTTTTTTTTTTTTTTGTGTGGAAAAGAAAATATGGGCCTACAGTTATATTTTCCATATGAAATATCAGTTGTCAGTTATCAATTATCAGTTGGGGTATCTTTATTGCACTCCAGACAGGTCCATAGGTGATCAGATCCTCTCCCCAGCATATGCATCAGCGTCCGGTGGCTAATAGTGCCAGTTCTGTGTTGGTTGACGAGGCGCTTTGTTTTCCCGATGTACCTCTCGCGTATGGCTGTGCCGATTCTTACTCCCAGGTCTTTCATCCTGGACAGCGATGTGGAATCACTGAAGTCAAAGTCCTCTGTTCTAGCCATATCTTTAAGGGCGTTAATAACATCGGCACGATCCATGGGCTGGCCATCTACAGGGGGTGCAGAGCCAGCCAGTTTATCAGCTCGTTCATTTCCCTCGACTCCCGCATGTCCCGGGACGAAGATGAAGGTGACTTTACGGACAACAGATTTCCGCAGCGACTCAGTCCACTGTCTACGCACAGATCCAGTTTCGACCTTCTGAATCATGCTCATTGAATCACTTAGTACACACACGTTGGTATAATGCTGTGATTCCAGTCATATAAAAGCCTGTGTAACTGCCATCACCTCCATCGTCATGCTGCTCGTGGTCATAGAGTGGGCACCACTTGATTCTTGAACGGTTTCCATATAAAATAGTTTGTTTTCAACTGATGATTGGTTTTGATCTCCCTCACTTGATGATTAGTTATGATTTCCCTCACTTGATGAGCATTTATGATTTTCCTCAATTGATGATTACTTATGATCTCCTTTTCTTGATGAGCAATTATAATCTCCCTCACTTGATGATTAGTTGTGATGTCCTTCACTTCATTATCAGTTGTGATCTCCCTCACTAGATGATTATTTATGGTCTCCCTCACTTCATGATCAGTTGTTATCTCCCTCACTTCATGATTAGTTATGATCTTCTTCGCTTGATGATAAGTTATGATCTTCCTCACTTGATTAGTTATGATCTCCCTCACTTGATTAGTTATGATCTCCCTCACTTGATTAGTTATGCTCTCCCTTACTTGATGTGTTATGCTCTCCCTCACTTGATGATTTGCTATGATCTCCCTCACTTGATGATTATTGATGATCTCCATCTCTTGTTGATAGTTTAATCTTCATCGGGTCATTATTAGCAATATCCTCATTCATTCTGCTGATTGAATATGATCTCCCTCACTTGAGGATTAATTATCTTCTCGTTCTTCGTACACCAGCAGACGTAACCATGAATATATCCACAGAAAGCAGCATCGCCTTGAGCTTATTGGCATCTCCATACAGTTTGTCCTCAAGCGGGGCGGGTGTAGAACAAAATAGTGTTCTCTGTTATGCATATGTCTTACACGCCTGCAACAAACGTTTTGTGGTCATTTTACCGGTTCCATAGTTACATTGATGGGTACCTCCTATCGTCAGTATATTGAACAAGTGGTATTCCAGCCTGTTTTATCCTGTGTGGAGTCTACAGATTTTTCACTTGTTCTCTTAATTAGTTACGATTTTCCTCACTTAATAATTCTGAACTAATTAACAAATTACCATAAGTAAAGTATTTCCATTTACTTACTTACTATATTGATTTCTCAATTCCCCGTATTCTTCTCTTCTTCGGGTGCTTGGTCTGATGAAGCAGACATCGGCGATCAAGACTCTCCAATTCTGTCATTTGATATTTTCATGAATTTGGTGTTGTCCGTTTAATTGTTGGTTTAAGATTTGCCACATACAATTTGCTCTGTCTTTTTCTGCCCCAATTATCAAGTATTTTTCGACATAAAGCTAAAATCTATCTTTCACCCTTTCTGTTGATATGCTAGAAAAAGTTAGTTTTATTTTATTGTATTTGTGGTTTTGAGGGGGTGATCTTAAATCAGCCACGGGCGATTTAGAAGTAGACCGCTTTGCGTTGATTTTCATGTATAAAACGTCAGATGTTCACAAATAAATGGCAAACTACTTAACTAAAACCTATAAATCACAAATAGCTAATTAATTATGGCGTTGATTGCAACTTCCTGTAAATAATAAGCAGCTAAATGTTTAAACTATCTCTACAATAACTTTTTCAACTGTCTCTACAGGCAAAGAAAACAGCTGGTTCCAGAAAGAAGATGGCGAGAACAAGTCGACGTCTGTGTCACTGCTAGGGTGGAAGCTCGTGTGTGTGACCTTACTGTGGCCTCTATGTCGGTTCTTCCACTGATAGCAAAGCAAGCACTGTTACAGATGTGTCATTGTTCTACATAGAGATCCAGGCTTCAGGAAATGTTTACAAGCTGGAACTAGTATTGCAAATGTAGACTTAGCTATAGTGCGAAGATGTGTTTAGAAGCAGTGTTTATTGTTAGGAATATATAGTTTTTTTAATGTTATTTCCATCACAAACATATGATTCAGAAATGTGATTTCACTGCTTGCCGATGTGGATTATTTGTGAAACATTCTTACCCTTCGATGCATCTGCAATTCTGCGGCCTAAGAATGTTTATTAATTTATACGGTGATGGTGTTTATTAAATTACCTCTCTCAATTAACATAAGAATGCATAAATCAAACCACTTTAGTTAGAATGATCTCAGAAATCTGTCATGCACGTTCGTGGATGTATGCCTACACATTTGGTTCAGCGACAAAAAATGTTTAAGTATGAAAGTGCAGGCATCCATATCCATATTCTGAGAACAGATGTGATAATCGTATGTTCCCATTGACAAACTTCATTCTGCGATGACTGACAATGTTCGATAAAGTTCACGGAGACTGACGGCATACTGGCCACATCGCATAATAAGTGCTGATTGGCCTTCAAATGTGAGCCTAAAATTATATGCCCAAAATGCCATCTGGCATTGAAATGCGGTCTTGATCTGTCCATATTGACGTGGATGGGCCTTAGGTTCATACCAGAATACGATCAGCGTTGCCAGTAGTGGGTTGTGCTCAATATTTAAATTTCAAATCTCGAAACAACCACATAATCAATTTGATTATTGCTCACTGGATTTAGGCGGCCTGGTGTGCCTTGCCGGTGTGAAGTCCTGATCGTTCGGGTCCACATCGATTGACGGACGTCAGTCGCGGCGATCGGGCAATCTTGAGCTATAACCTACGATGGGTGACGTTGCAATATTCTGTTATGATAATTTGGCCGTGTTCAGTGTGTGCCGCGTGGTTACACACCCGCTTCACACACCGGTGATCCGGGGCTTGTTTCCGGATCCGGTCAAGGATATGCACTACTGACGAGCTCAAACGAGAGCGAAACTCGAGTATAGTGCTTCCATATTGACGTGGATGGGCCTTAGGTTCATAACAGAATACGATCAGTGTTGCTCAATATTTAAATTTCAAATCCCGAAACAACCAAATAATCGAACTAACAACAGACAAATTACTATTTACACTTATTCTGAAATAGAACAGTTTAAAATTGTTATACCTATTGCTGTAATTTGGATCACGGGCAATGGGGACAATTAAGGCCACTGAGTTGCAGATAAAGGGATGGATATCCGATACCTCACAGCGAGCATCAGTTATCTCGTTGCTAGTTTGACAAAACTTCATACAAGACTTCTGCCATTTGTCTTTGTCGGACAACGCTGATAAATTGCCATCACATGCCTAAAAAGAACTTCATGGGATCTCTAAGTCAGTGGACCAGAATTTAGAGAACAGTAAAACTGATGTGGCAAAGTCCATCGAATGAGTTGTCCTTTAAATAAAATCGCCCCTAATGCCCCTGGAAAACGTTGATATCAGATAAAATCTGACTCCACACACGCATTTCTCAACATTGGAAGAAAGCCCATGTCTTTGAATGCAGATCTATGAAAGAAACAATGCTCCATGAATCATCCACAAAGACGTTGCCGCTCTCGCACATTTCTATGGTGAAAATCCTGCCCCGACAACGCCACTGTTAATCGCAAGGTACATACCCAAAGGGAGTCCACTTCCAGGACATTCAAAGGGGTAAATGCTGCTTTGCTTATTTCTCCAGGGTTTGTGCTTTGCCGTGAACTCGTCCTCTTCCTGAACACCGGTGCAGACATGACTAACCAGGACCCCGATAGTGACCAACTAGGGCCCTAGTTGGTCCACTTGGCCCCTGATGGTCCACTTCGAATACAAAACCATATATATATAATATGTTGATCTGGTGTTAATGGTAGAGATCTCGCATTTGATGAAGATGATCATGAAAATAAAGGTAAAACTGCTGATTAGTATGATAAGGATGATCACTGGCATTTTGATAATGGTAAGATGTTGCTAATAATGATGATGTTGACGGCACGATGACGAGCATTATGATAAGATAATAACGATGATGAATATGATGATGATGATCAAATCGACAACACGATGATGATGCAGATGATGATGATAATGATCATCGTGATAATGGTAAAGATTCCGTTACTTATGATGATACAACATTATTTCTGCAAGAGGAACAAATATCACTAAATTTTTTTTTTTTTAATTTTTTTTTTAAAACTCAACCCAAGACAATTATAAATCACAATTACCATATGTCAACATAATACACTTGACCTTTTTAAGCTTTCTTCACTTCACAATTATTCACAACCATTGTTTTGTAGAAATATGAAACAACTCATACATATGAATCTGACTAAGTCTTTACATAACGTCAACAAAATGCTTGACACATAGGCAATGTATTTTTCTTCAACTGTCGTATGATTGAAAGGTTGTCTACTATCTGCATTCCCCAATGCTTGTTCTGGATTTGATTTAACAATTAGCAAAAAGAAGACACAGATTATGTCACAAGGTGCACATGGGATACCATCAATCGTTATTGACGATGCCGAACTAGAGATGGTAGACCATTTTGCATATCTAGGATAAGTGGTAAATAGCAAATTATCCCTAGATCGGGAAATGAACATCCGGATTGGTAAGGCAGCAACAACAATGAACAGGTTAAGGAAAAGAGTCTGGGAGAACAGGAAGCTTACTGCCAAAACAAAAGTCCTTGTCTATCAAGCCTGTGTCCTTAGTACTCTTCTTAATGGCAGTGAAACCTGGACAACTTACTCACACCAAGAGAAATGTTTAAACAGCTTTCATATGCGGTGTCTGCGAGGAATTCTTGGTATTAAGTGGCAAGACAAAATCACAAATACTGAAGTATTGGAAAGATCAGGTTGTGTGACGGTTTATTCCATGCTCAGTCTTCGTAGACTTAGATGGATAGGACATCTTAGGAGGATGGTTGATGGTAGAATACCAAAGGACATCTTTTTGGTGAATTACAGATGGGTAAGAGATCTCAGGGTCGGCCTCTACTGCGATACAAAGATATGTGTAAACGGGACATGGTGGATACAGGCATTGATAATGCACATTGGGAGCACGTCGCCGCTAAACGTGTTGCATGGAGGGCAAACATCAGAAATGGAATAAAGACAAAGGAGAAAATTATTGCAGATAAGTCACACACCGAGCGTGTGAGACGTAAGATGGTGCATGATGGTGGAAATGACCACGAGTTCACATGCACCCACTGTGAACGAACATTTACAGTAAAAATTAGCCTTATTAGTCACATTCGCTGCCGCCAAGTTAGTATGCCTTTTTGAAGCACAAACTATCGTCTGTCAAGACGGCAAGGTGCCAATGACGTATGATTGTTAATTAAATCTGCGTGGATCAAGCAATTATTATAAGTCGTGATGAGCTGTAGACGACCTCCAGACAGAACTAATGACAATGTTAAAACATCGTAATCATGCGGCTATAGGTGCGTTGTTACTCCGCGGTGGGCTAATGATTAATGTGCTTGCCGACCAAGATAGTGGTCCGAGTTCAGTCCCCATGAAAGACCGGATTACTTGTTTCAGCCAGAATAGCTCCGAAGTTGACCCCGCCTCGTAAAAATTGCTTCGGGTAGTCAACTGGCAGATGCTACCATTGGGGTGTGAAATGTTCAGCCTTCGAATAAATCGTGGGCAAGATATATGAGGTCATGTGACTAGTTCCCTTCCTCGTCACATTTCCTTCCTAGGGAGTGGCCCGCCAGAAACCATCGATCCTTCGTCACTTCCCCTGCCTCGTGCACTGCCTCGTGCATATTTATGCCCAGGAAGCCTTCAATGCCCCATGTCCACCTTTGTATTTATCAGTCCCTGATCTTTTGTCTTCTTGTCTTCCAGGAATCATGCCTTCCTCTACCGTTCTTTCTAAACTGACGTTTACCGTGGCCAGGGACTTCAGTGTTGGAGATATGACGCTATTACACTGTTTACAGTAAACGTACAGGATCCATCTAATCTACACGATTTAAGGCGCAATGGACATTAGGTGCCAGGCCCAAATGTGTATAGACCAATCGGCATTCGATGAGTGATATGGTCAATATCACGAGAAAGAGATGACACAATATGTGGAGTGAAAGAAGTGACACAGTCTGTGGAATGAAAGCAGTGACACAATCTGTGCAGTGAAAGAGGTGACACAATCTGTGCAGTGAAAGAAGGTGACACAATATGTGGAGAGTAAGAGGGGACCTAATCTGGGGAAAGATGGACGGGACACAATCTTAGAGTGGAAGAGAGGATACAAGCTGAAAGGGAGAAGGAGGGGACACAATCTGTGGAGTGAAAAAAGACTCATCCTAGGTTCACACTTTGTCTACGTACCATCTATTGTTTTGTCTCCCTTTCCATACTAAGTATTTCAACTACTCCTGAATCTTCCTGCGTTGTCTGTTTCTCCCTCTCCCCCCCCCCCCCCCCCCCCCCCACCCCAGGTAACTTTGTCAATGTCCTTCACTTTTCACTGGACCGTGTTCTTGCCTCTCTACTTCTCAGACATGACAATTTCCGTCCACTCCCATGTGAGAGCACATCTTTCCTCCTATATTTAACTGCTTCCATCAGGATTCACTGTTTTTATATTTGGAACTTCTGAGTTAAGTACCACATATTTCATTTTATTCTATTTGCTTATTTTTATTTCGCATGGCTCCATATTATGCCTTAACGTAGTTACGTGTATGTCGTTTCCGTTGTTTGTGTGGTTTGGTTTGTTATTGCTGTTATTAGCTGTTAAGGCTTGTTGCTGCAACAATTTTTTTTTCCCGCGTTTCCATCCTGTTTCAGGATATTGATGTCAACACCAGCATCTTTCAGCTGTATGTTGATTCCTAGGCTAGATTACGCTCATCAGCACGCCACGACTTTCTGAGCGACCGGCTCCATACTCTCATAAGTCACTTTTGCGATTCGAACCACTGCTAATTCTCGTCGCGTCACGTGACGAGAGTATTCGGGGTTAGCGGAGAAAGCTGCTAACCTACTCGGCCATGGAGCCGGCTTGCTGCAACAATATTCTCTTGAAATTTTGTAAAGTTAACTTAACATTACGCAATCTAGTAGGTTCTGTCTTAAACGTTGAGGTATTACAAATACTACATTGGGGGATAAGAGGCCTCAAAACAAAACAAAAATCATAGACTGAACAAATGTGACCCTGTAAACAGAATACTGATACTTATAGTTATAGGCTGAACAAATGTGACCCTGTAAACAGAATACTGATACTTATAGTTATAGGCTGAACAAATGTGACCCTGTAAACAGAATACTGGTACTTATAGTTATAGGCTGAACAAATGTGACCCTGTAAACAGAATACTGATACTTATAGTTATAGGCTGAACAAATGTGACCCTGTAAACAGAATACTGGTACTTATAGTTATAGGCTGAACAAATGTGACCCTGTAAACAGAATACTGGTACTTATAGTTATAGGCTGAACAAATGTGACCCTGTAAACAGAATACTGGTACTTATAGTTATAGGCTGAACAAATGTGACCCTGTAAACAGAATACTGATACTTATAGTTATAGGCTGAACAAATGTGACCCTGTAAACAGAATACTGGTTCTTATAGTTATAGACTGAACAAATGTGACCCTGTAAACAGAATACTGGTTCTTATAGTTATAGGCTGAACAAATGTGACCCTGTAAACAGAATACTGGTACTTATAGTTATAGGTTGAACAAATGTGACCCTGTAAACAGAATACTGATACTTATAGTTATAGGCTGAACAAATGTGACCTTGTAAACAGAATACTGATACTTATAGTTGTAGGCTGAACAAATGTGACCCTGTAAACAGAATACTGGTACTTATAATTATAGGCTGAACAAATGTGACCCTGTAAACAGAATACTGGTTCTTATAGTTATAGGCTGAACAAATGTGACCCTGTAAACAGAATACTGATACTTATAGTTATAGGCTGAACAAATGTGACCCTGTAAACAGAATACTGATACTTATAGTTATAGGCTGAACAAATGTGACCCTGTAAACAGAATACTGGTTCTTATAGTTATAGGCTGAACAAATGTGACCCTGTAAACAGAATACTGGTACTAATAGTTATAGGCTGAACAAATGTGACCCTGTAAACAGAATACTGGTTCTTATAGTTATAGGCTGAACAAATGTGACCCTGTAAACAGAATACTGGTACTTATAGTTATAGGCTGAACAAATGTGACCCTGTAAACAGAATACTGATACTTATAGTTATAGGCTGAACAAATGTGACCCTGTAAACAGAATACTGATACTTATAGTTATAGGCTGAACAAATGTGACCCTGTAAACAGAATACTGATACTTATAGTTATAGGCTGAACAAATGTGACCCTGTAAACAGAATACTGATACTTATAGTTATAGGCTGAACAAATGTGACCCTGTAAACAGAATACTGATACTTATAGTTATAGGCTGAACAAATGTGACCCTGTAAACAGAATACTGGTACTTATAGGCTGAGCTGCATGTCCTTTTGAACTCCTTCAAAGCCAGAAAGTCATAGAAGCTGTCAGATGGAGGGAAATAATATCTCCCAGGTGTCAAATATACACACCTTGTAAATATAACCAACTCGTTTCAAATTTCTTTAGTATACTCTCACTAAATGTAAAGAAGCGCAATCACACACAATCCGTTGATTGGTGGGCATGAAGAATAGTCTATCATGCAATGTGCGTGCCTTGCTTAGAAATGAAAGAGTTAATTAATATGCATTATTGTAAGAGTTAAGCGGTCATTGGCTGTGGCTTAGGGGTTAGTGAATGCAGTTTCACAATTCTCTGACATACCAGAGGGTTAGAAATTAGCCACTTACAATTTGGAAGCAGATCAATTTGTGTTGTTTCAATGGTATGAGCATGCCTTTAAATGTATAAAAGAGTCATTTACTGACTTGATATGGATAAAATGGCTAATGACAAGTATGACTTTATTCACTATGATTCGTTTATACTTAACTGCCCAAGAGGACGGTGAATACTTAAGACATTATTGACACTTAAGAAAAAAAAATCACAGTGATTGAAGTCATATTTTCCATTAGCCATTTCAACCATGAGCACTTATAAACTGTGAGGGGGGGTCAATAATTAAGTCACAAATGGCTGTAGAAAAATAACTAAATATGATAACAACTTGAAACCAGTTTATTTTTATACATACATTGTCCCTTTCTCAACATAATTTCCACCAACATTGATGCACTTATCCCATAGTTTTATCAGTCCTCCCAAACCGGCTGCATAGAACTGCGTGCTCTTTTCTAAACGTTTTCACTTCACATTCAACTTTGGCGTCATTCGCAAAATGTCTCCAGCCAAGGTGGGGTTTCAGTGGTCCAAAAAGGTGGAAATCGCTAGGGGCTAAGTCATGGCTGTAAGGTGGATGTTCCAGAACTTCCCACTTTAGTTGGTTAATTTTCTCCCGACTTAATCGAGCCGTATGTGGTCTGGCATTGTCATGAAGAAGCAACACTCCTATAGTCAGCAGTTCTGGACGTTTTCTTCGAATTGCATGCTGAACCATGTGAGCACTCTATTGCAGATGCTACAGTCTATTGTTACTCGCCTGTCACTTCTAATCATCTCCTCCACCCGCTGCACGGATGCTTCTGTTGCAATCTCAACAGGATGACCAGGTTGGATTTCATCAACAATTTTAGAGCGTCCTCGAGAAAAAATTTTCTACCCAGCTATGCACCGCTTTATGGGACAAACATTTGTCAGCATAAACAGGAAGCATTTCCTTATGACTATCCTTTGCATGCAGTCCTTTTGCCCACAAAAAACGCACAACAGTATGTTGCTCTTTGGTTGTATACTCCGTAAGTACAGTCGTCATTTTGTTTATGCGCTGCGCATGCTCATGAGACATCTAGCGTCACCTGGCGAACGGGAATATAAAGTGTGATGTTGCTGTCACCTAATGACACCCGTAGAATTACATTTACCTGCCATCCCACAGAACTGTGTGACTCACTTATTGACTCGCCCTCGTATAACATGCTGGACACCTCCTTATGTCATACTTCCTGTTATACTGAAGAAAAGTTAGCTTTTTCCCCCGTTCCTTAACTGTCAATGAGAAAAGTAATTACTTAAAATCCCAGGCGGATGTATAGAAGAACATTCCAGAACATGACCGGTTTAATTTGACTAACAATTCAGTTAAGTCTGTATGTAAATATGTGAATGTGATATCCTGGTACTGTATGTGGTATGGAGGTTACAAAGATAGAAATGAATCTGTCCAAGTTGTGTATTTCTGTTCTTTAGGAAAATCATCATTGTAAACTATTCAGATGTTGTGGGAAGAAGTTTTCGTCCAGGAGATGTAAATAGCCTGATGTTCAAACTTAGTAAGACAGAAGTCTGTTATTAACTGTAGAATGAACCAAGATGAGATTACGAATTTACTACAGTTGTTTACTTGATGTTGGTTCTATGTCTGACAATTAGCTGTCATTTATCTTCTGTTATTTCATATATTCATGTTATGTGTTTAATACACAATGTATTGAAAGTATAAATTTGCCTTTAAACGTACTTGAATGCCTTCTGTATTTGTGTGCCAAAGAACTATCCTTGGTCAAAGAAATACCATTATTAGTATAAGGAAATGGTCAAATCAGTATGAAAGTGTTTTTTGTAAATTATGGGTTGTAAGTAAAGTAAAGTAAAGTACCCTTTTACACGCCTAAAGGTGCATTGGGGCCATTATTTGTATCGACCAATCGGTGGCTGATATGATCATTATCACATTGATCACCTTGACTTCCCAAGACGGTTCCTGGCACACATTTTAGACCAGGTCGATCTGGGAGCCCAGGTCAGATTTAAACATTTACCCCAGTGTGGATGTGAACTCATGACTACCAAGCCAGCAGGCTTCTAGCCACTATGCTATAGATGGATAGATATAATAATTTAAGAGTGGCACAATGATCTAAAGTCCAAAATAAAAACTGTCATCTCCTGCCTATAGTACCTTGTGGTGTAGGACAGGTGGGAGGGGTGGTCTTGAGCCTGACAAATTCAGGCCGCCTAGCTAGTGCAGTCATCGTGAACTGTGCAGGTTAGGGTTTTTTGTTTTTTTTTCCCCAACAGGTTTAAAAGTCCACACTTTAATGAGGATTCAAACCTGGATCTCTCAAAGGAGAACCTGGCATTCTAGCTACTCGGAAAATGGAGGGGGTTACATCAGACTGCCACTGGTACCATAAGCAAGGAAACTGTGTTGGTTACTGAAGAAGAATACTGAGCACATGTGGAAATGTCCTGAGTGCAATGATGTTGGCTCTTGAACTCGTAATCATACTCAGTGACAGGAATTTAGTTCTGACTCTGCCATAGTTGTTTATTCCTTATGCAGTCACACGTATCTCATAGTTTTAGAGAAGCAAAGCCACTTCTAAACTGGTCTATGAAAATGAAGTGAAGAAGCCAAAATGAAGATTACAGATCTGAGTATATCATAAACAAGTTAGACAGACATAAGTGGATCAAGATCTTTAGGGTCATAAAAGCACAGTGGACTCAAGAGCATATTTTCACAGGTGAATTGGGATGGATCGAGAAAATACATGAGGCAGGTGAGTTGGGATGGATCAAGAAAATACACAAGGCAGGTGAATTGGGATGAATCAAGAAAATATTGGCAGGCTGTGATCAGAGCAATGTTCGGTAAAGGACCTGCTACATGATGAATATTAAATAAGATCTCCCGTGTGTTGCCGGGGCCCATAAGGGAAGCAAAGAATAGCAACACTGTAGCCTACCATGCATGTCGTAAGAGGCGACTAAGGCGGCTATGGCTGCGTCGCCCTGCTACTGAGTGAGTGCGTGGCGCGACGCTGTGAGTTTCGTGTGAAATGCTTTTGAATCTGCCCGAGGTTTTTTGGAACGTGACTGCATGTTTGGAGCGATGGTAGCTGGCTATGTCCCAGAGTTGTCCGGTTTTTGCCTTATGCAGAAATGCGTGGCTGCTGGGCTTCTGGTTGACTGCCACTGCCATCAACGATGAACTGTATTTTCGTGGACTGTGTGGGTGAACATCTAGGAAACATCCAGATGGGAAAATGACTGCCGATTCCATCAGAGATAAACTGGATGTTTCGTGGGGGACTATTGTGTTGACATTCTGGCGGCGGCATTATGCGCAGTGTATCTGTGCGGGCTGTTGTTTGTCGAGACTCCTGTCTTTTCCACTTTTCACATTGGGCAGTGGGGAGCGTTTTATGTGATATTCACTGGCACAGGAACGGAGCATAATGGGGACTACCCGTTGCTGTGAAGTTGGAACCGCGACTAACTAACTAACTATTAAATAAGATGCAGGTTCTCAAAATTGCTATTTAATTTGTTTGCTGGTGTTGTGCCACAGGTTCGTAATATTGTTTAACCTTGACATTGCTATTACCAGTCTGCATCTGACCTCTTGTGAACAGCCATCATTGTTGATTACTGTTATAATATACAGATAACGGTTATCCCATGGCAGATGCTACTATGGGAATAAGAAGTGATAAGCCTTCACATATGCTAAGTCACGGTTCACTAAGATGAAATTTGAGCCAAAACAGGCCTTACCAGCCATCTTAGAACTCATGGCTCCAAACTTTCAACCCCACTGGATGAAATCAATGATCATCATTCTTCATGGACAAACACCAAGTTGAAATTACCAATTGATCCTTTGCCCCTTTCCTGGCCTCATGCATGTTCAGGCATCTTTAATGTCCTGTGTCCATCCTTGTGCTGCTTGACCCCTGCCTCCTCTAGGGACCATGCCTTCACTGTTCTTTCCACTGCAACATTTCATATTGTCAAAGCATTTCAGTTTCCTAGACATCAATGTTGTTTATGAGCCAGTTTTCTTCAATGTTCAGATTCTGAAGAATGCCGGCAATGTTTTCCTTCTTAGTGCATAATTTTCTAAGAAGCTTCCTGTAACACTTCAGTTCAAAAGGAATAATTTTCTTCTCTTGCTTTTTGGCATAATCTGTCAAACACACTTATCAAGCCACAGATAGTAATTTCTGTGCATGCATGTTTTCTGCAGACATGCTTTTTCCATATTTACAGTTTAGTTTTCACAAAATTAATACATCTGTGCTCGAGACAATACCACAAGTTTTCAGCATTCAGAAATATGTCACAGATTGTGCACGTTAAACTGATCTGCCAGCTCTTTAGAGATTTGAACTGGGGATTTGTTCACATTCAGCTGGGCTCCCAGGTCAACCTAGTCTAACATGGACACCAGGAAATGTTCTGGGAAGTGGGGGGGTTCACACAAACACCAAAATATTAAAAACACCAGTCAAATAACATTACATCAAAATATATTGATTTCTTGGTCAACAAGGACTTCAGTGTGTCCAGAAAATTAGCATTTATAACAAATAACATTCCAAAACATGCATAAACAATAGATTATAATCATTTTTGATCTGATAGAATAAAAATGTGTTGATAAACATGAAAGGGGAAGGGGGAGGGAGAAAGAGAGGGAGATAGTAAGGGAGGGAGAGAGTAAGGGAGGAAGAGAGATCGAGAATTAAAAATATTTGAGTAATCTGGGGTTCACGCAAACACCAAAATATTATAAACACCAGTCAAATAACATTACATCAAAATATATTGATTTCTTGATCAACAAGGACTTCAGTGTGTCCAGCAAATTAGCATTTATAACAAATAACATTCTAAACCATGCATAAACAATAGATTATAATCATTTTTGATCTGACAGAATAAAAATGTGTTGATAAACATGAAAGGAGGAGGGGGAGCGAGAGAGAGAGAGAGAGAGAGAGAGAGAGAGAGAGAGAGAGAGAGAGAGAGCTAACACTTATAGAAGAATATAAATACACTATGGAAAGCTAACACTCTTAGAAGAATGTAAATATACTATTGACAGCTAACACTTATAGAAGAATATAAATACACTATGGAAAGCTAACACTCTTAGAAGAATGTAAATATACTATTGACAGCTAAAATTCTTAGAAGAATGTAAACATACCATAGAAAGCTAACACTCATAGAAGAATTTAAATATACTATGGACAGCTAACATTTATAGAAGAATATAAATACACTATGGAAAGCTAACACACACAGAAGAATGTAAATATACTATGGACAGCTAACACTTATAGAAGAATATAAATACACTATGGAAAGCTAACTCTTAGAAGAATGTAAATATACTACGGACAGCTAACATTCTTTAAAAAATATAAATATATTATATACAGCTAACACTCTTAGAAGAATGTACACATACTATGGACAGCTAACACTCATAGAAGAATGTATATATACTAATGGACAGCTAACAATTTTAGAATAATGTAAATATACTAATGGACAGCTAACATTTATACAAAAATGTAAATACAAGGATACTCGTATACTAAGGACAGCTAAGACTCCTTGGTCTTGTGAAGAGAAGAGAAAAACTGGAGAATGATGCCACAATTTATCACATATGATAAATTCCACAAGAGTCTCAGGGTTGGAGAGAGACAAGATCACCCTTTGGTCAGAATGAATTGACAGCAGCAGTAAAAACAGTAGCTTCCATCAGGTCATCATCACATTGGGCAGAGACTGTAGAGAGTGGTGTAATGGGTTGGCAGAACTGTAAGTCTAACAGCTGATTGATGAAAATGCTGGCAGAGATGACATCGGGCAGAGACTGTAGAGAGTGGTGTAATGGGTTGGCAGAACTGTAAGTCTAACAGCTGATAGATGAAAATGCTGGCAGAGATGACATCGGGCAGAGACTTTAGAGAGTGGTGTAATGGGTTGGCAGAACTGTAAGTCTAACAGCTGATAGATGAAAATGCTGGCAGAGATGACATTGGGCAGAGACTGTAGAGAGTGGTGTAATGGGTTGGCAGAAATGTAAGTCTAACAGCTGATAGATGAAAATGCTGGCAGAGATGACATTGGGCAGAGACTTTAGAGAGTGGTGTAATGGGTTGGCAGAACTGTAAGTCTAACAGCTGATAGATGAAAATGCTGGCAGAGATGACATTGGGCAGAGACTTTAGAGAGTGGTGTAATGGGTTGGCAGAACTGTAAGTCTAACAGCTGATAGATGAAAATGCTGGCAGAGATGACATTGGGCAGAGACTGTAGAGAGTGGTGTATGGGTTGGCAGAACTGTAAGTCTAACAGCTGATAGATGAAAATGCTGGCAGAGATGACATTGGGCAGAGACTGTAGAGAGTGGTGTAATGGGTTGGCAGAACTGTAAGTCTAACAGCTGATAGATGAAAATGCTGGCAGAGATGACATTGGGCAGAGACTGTAGAGAGTGGTGTAATGGGTTGGCAGAAATGTAAGTCTAACAGCTGATAGATGAAAATGCTGGCAGAGATGACATTGGGCAGAGACTGTAGAGAGTGGTGTAATGGGTTGGCAGAACTGTAAGTCTAACAGCTGATAGATGAAAATGCTGGCAGAGATGACATTGGGCAGAGACTTTAGAGAGTGGTGTAATGGGTTGGCAGAACTGTAAGTCTAACAGCTGATAGATGAAAATGCTGGCAGAGATGACATTGGGCAGAGACTGTAGAGAGTGATGTAATGGGTTGCCAGAACTGTAAGTCTAACAGCTGATAGATGAAAATGCTGGCAGAGATGACATTGGGCAGAGACTGTAGAGAGTGATGTAATGGGTTGGCAGAACTGTAAGTCTAACAGCTGATAGATGAAAATGCTGGCAGAGATGACATTGGGCAGAGACTGTAGAGAGTGGTGTAATGGGTTGGCAGAACTGTAAGTCTAACAGCTGATTGATGAAAATGCTGGCAGAGATGACATTGGGCAGAGACTGTAGAGAGTGGTGTAATGGGTTGGCAGAACTGTAAGTCTAACAGCTGATTGATGAAAATGCTGGCAGAGATGACATTGGGCAGAGACTGTAGAGAGTGGTGTAATGGGTTGGCAGAACTGTAAGTCTAACAGCTGATTGATGAAAATGCTGGCAGAGATGACATTGGGCAGAGACTTTAGAGAGTGGTGTAATGGGTTGGCAGAACTGTAAGTCTAACAGCTGATAGATGAAAATGCTGGCAGAGATGACCCAGTAATGTACCCCGATGGCTCTGTGCATCATAGAGAGAGATCTGGCTGGGGAATCTGTTAAGACTCGGGGGAAGGTTGTTGCTGAGCTTAATGGAGGCTGTAGGTGTATGATTTACAACCTCAAATATGAAGATGGAAGTGGCTGCAATCACTGTTCTGACTTTCAGTCCCCAACATGACGGATAGGCTATGGTTTGCGATCGCATTTTCCTCATGTTGGACTGGTAGTGCATGGTTCCGTCGCCCTGCTACTGAGCTGTGTGCGGGGCGCGACACTGTGAGCTGTGAATTCTGGTTAGAATGTTTGCACATCTGTCCGCGGTTTTTGTAGCATGAACTGCATGTTCGGACTGATGGCGGTTGGCCTGTTGCTTGGAATTGACTGGATTGCCTTTTCGGTTCACAAGTGCATTTTTCTCAGAGACTCCTGGGGGTTGTCGCTGGAGTTACAGTGTTCATGCTTTGTGCGATGCTTTCAGCGGGCCGCCCTGCCAAAAGGGACAGAGCCATATGCGATAAATACCGGGACAACGAAATCAATCCTCTCAACTTTTAATGCAGTAATGTGTGGCTGCTGGTTTTCTAGTGACTGCCGCTTCAATCGATGAACTGTATTTTCCGTGGAGGACTTTTGTGTTAGCATTCTGATGGCGGCATTATGCACAATGTACATGTACGGGATGTTGGCTTCACGAGAGCCTTTCTATTCCACTGTTCGCATAGGGCAGTGAGGAGTATTTTGTGTGATATTCATTGGCACAGGAACAGAGCATAATGGGCATGACCCGTTGCCATGAAGTTGTAATCGCGACTAACTAACTGCAGCATTGAGGTCACTCAAATCACCAGAGCAACCAAAAGTGTTTGATTCTCGGTTCGTGCTGCATAGTTTAAATGGACAGTTGTGGCATGGGTGGGCGCCAAACATAAACACGTCTCTCTTATGAAGATTACATGGATATATTATCCAGTTCATGCTGGAGTGTGAGGTAATGAATGAATAGATCTGATGGCTTCAATAGTGTCAGCAGTTGTAACACTCATAATGGACAAGGTAGACATTCTGAAGACTATGAATGACTGATAGTTGAAGGTACAGACAGATGGAATAACATGTTTAGGCATGCTTCATTTTGGATTTAAATGTGGATTCAGCAGGGAAGGACATACGAGAAGATAACTTCAACATGTTTACAACCAACGTGTTACTGGAACAGTCAGCCTCTACACAATATTTGCTGAGAGAGATTGGGCATCTGTGGGTGAGCCCAGAATGCTACTATGTTGATTCTTAGAGACCATCGTCTAAGCCAATCGACATATGAATTACTTTTTCTTTAAAAATCAAATTATACTCATGATTCAATACCACAGGTGAAACCTAACTGATGTCCAATACATTTCAGCTTTGTCTTCTTTCCCCATCCGACCTGACCACTTGTTTATTTACTGTAGATTTCAATCTACAATGTTTAGGTCAAGCTTTTGTGCTCTCTTGCATCCTTCAATATCCAAACAAAAATAAAACAAAAACTGCCTGTAGCAAGAACCTGTCGTGAGGATGTGAAGTGCTGGGTCCATCACATTCCGCAGACCTGGGTGTGTATGGAGGAAATAGGTGGCCAGTCATTCCTTCTCAGAGCCAAAGCTAACACTGAACCCTCACCTGACCATAATTATGCAATTGTCAGCGTAAGGTCCTAACCCTTGCTTCAATATCAAACTCATCCCACATTCCACCTGTCCTTATTTTTCTACATCATTTTGGTTTCACCTCTGTCCATCTCAGGGTGGGTTACTTTAACTTGTGGTCTAAGAAGCTGGTACTTTAACCAATTTAATCTTAGCCACACAGCCATAAACCCCTTTCTCCAGAGAAAACAATTTACAAACAGTATGTACAGGAAAAACAAATATAGTACAGTTGGCATTATCTTATCTACAAGTGACTCATGTGATAATTTCTATCATTCCTGAATATATATTTACAGGAAACCAACCTGTATCCAACTTTATATATTGTATGGGATATTCCCCTGTCTACATCTCCATACTGTATGCTACACCCCTGATGACCCAATGGCCCAGGACACCAACCTGTATCAACTTTATATATTGTATGGGATATTCCCGTCTTCATCTCCATACTGTAGGCTACACCCCTGATGACCCAATGGCCCAGGACACCAACCTGTATCCAACTTTATATTTTGTATGGGATATTCCCGTCTTCATCTCCATACTTTATGCTACACCCCTGATGGCCCAGGAGAAACACTAGATTAGTATGGACATAATCTAAATCATCTAAGTCACTTAAATTATCATCAGATTAAATTTCAATGTCATTATCATAATAATAACAATTTAAATCTAATTCATAATTCATCAAATCATTGAGCACTAATTCCACAGCTTGTTCCACCATTAACCTCTTAGACGAGCCATTTCTTGGATTATCAGCATGTTTTTTTTTTCATCGTGAAAACAAACAACAAACTTCAAAATATTCTCAGTTCAACAGACAAGTTATTTGCCTTTAACCTTCTCTCCGACTCGTACTCCTTGAACCTATTATTTAGATGGTGTTTTTTTGTTTGTTTACCCAATCAGTCTCAGGTAGTGGTCTCATATCAAAAACCCAATGACCCTTTGCACATGGGTTTATTCTACACTTTCCAATAAACCAGTAAGTGTTGAAAACAAGTTAGTTACATATCCTTTACGGGACATAGTTGTCAACTCCAGCATTTATTGGCTGTTTGTGATTCCTGAGCAAGTTTAAATTCAGTAGTTTGGCATTACTTTCTGAACAACCGGCACTCATACCATTGTATGGAAACTAACGCAAGGTAGTCTGCTTCCAAATCGCCCGCAGCTTTTGTTTCAAAAAGTGGTATGCGGGAATACGAACTGCATTTGCAACCCCTTTGCCACAGAGTCGGCTTACATACGGGGTTGAAGGGTTATATGTAATCCCTTCAAGCAGAGAAAATAATAACACTACAAAATAAAAGCAGTTAAAATAACAACTGAAACATGTTCATGTGACAATTCCCACTAAGGAAGCCAAATTTCTTTAGTATGCTCTTGGGGAATTGTAAAAAGTAAAATAACACATGGTGTGATGGCTGGGATTCATGACAAATAACTAAGCACACATCATGAGTTGCTAGCAACTGAAAGAGTTCAGAAAAGCATATCATGTATAAAGTAACAATTTTTTAAAACTCAGTCACTCGTTACAGAATGAGGTAAACCATTTAAAATGTTTACTTTTGTTCGGTATCAAATAAAAATATACATAAAAATGTATATTATAAATAAATGGAAGGTTGTGGTTTCAGCCAATGAGGTAAGCAGAGTAATTTGAACAGCTAAAACAACATACAGATTACCAAATAATCAATAATCACATTTTGGATGGTGCTGGAACACCAGAAACCCTTCCCATACTTGTATGTTGTACACACATCTAATTCACATATAATTAGATATCATTAAAACAAATAAAGGACCCTTTTACACATCTTGAGGTGTACTGGCTACATGGTGCTAGCCCCATATCCTGGTAGACCAACAACCAATCAATTGTTGATATGGTCACTATCCCAGCAGTCACCATTGTAGACCAACTAGCAATCACCGGTTGATATGGTCACTATCCCAGCAGCCACCAGTCTTTTCCAGGACATGTCCTGGTACTCATATTAGGCTTGAATGACATGGAAGCCCAGGGTCAGTTTTTACAATCCGCCTTAATGGAGGTTTGAACACATGACCATCAGGCTATCAACAAGCATGCCAGTCACTGGGCTACTGCGGCTGCCAGGTCTTTCACAACACGAGGGAACCTGTAAATGTGTATAATAATTTGCAAGTTTTGATTAATAGGGAGAATATCAGGATGAATAGGAAGAATATCAGGATGAACAGGAAAAATATCAGGACAAGCAGGAAGAATATCAGGACAAACAAGAATATCAGCATGAACAGGAAGAATATCAGGACAAACAAGAAGAATATCAGCATGAACAGAAAGAATATCAGGACAAACAAGAAGAATATCAGCATGAACAGGAAGAATATCAGGACAAACAGGAAGAATATCAGGACAAACAAGAAGAATATCAGCATGAACAGGAAGAATATTAGGACAAACAAGAAGAATATCAGCATGAACAGGAAGAATATCAGGACAAACAGGAAGAATATCAGCATGAACAGAAAGAATATCAGGACAAACAAGAAGAATATCAGCATGAACAGGAAGAATATCAGGACAAACAAGAAGAATATCAGCATGAACAGGAAGAATATTAGGACAAACGGGAAGAATATCAGCATGAACAAGTAGAATATCAGGACAAACAGGAAGAATATCAGCATGAACAGAAAGAATATCAGCATGAACAGGAAGAATATCAGGACGAATGAAAGAAAATCATAGCAGCAGGAATAAAAACGAGAATTACTTCACAACAATTATATTTCTACATGCATAATTCCTGCCCTCGCTGCTTTCACCTTTGCAAGACGCTGATCTCGGAGTGTGAAACGTGACCAAGCCAGCAACTGGAATGAAGCACACACAACAGGTACAAATATCAACATCACGAACACACCATTCCTGTATGTGTCTCTTGTTTGAGCATCCATTTTTGATAAATCTAATTTGATAGAGCCAGACTCCTCACCAGTTCTGAATATGTCGTGTCCTGTAAAACAACATATTGCTTAGAATGCATTTGAAATAGCTCCATATCATAATGATGAACAGTATAAATAAAAAGATGGACAGAATAAACAATAACACACATTCAACAAACATTCAGCTTATTTTAAAAGACTGGTTAATTGGTGATGAATCTTCTGGAAGACTTGAGTTATTTTTTGTATATTTGCTCACTTTGAACTCAAATGTAGTCCATACAAGTGCTACTACTTCTAGTACACTAGACTGATATTTGCATGTGGATTAGCTTTCCCTATTACCAGTGTCCCTCGCCATCAGGCAAACCCACTCTGACTTCAGAGGTACTTTTAATTTACGTTCCCAAGTCAAGGATGCTAGGTCAACAATTTAGTCCAACCTACCGGTGTGGGGGTTCAACCCGCTACCTTGACATCAGCACACCGAATGTTTAAGAATGAGCGCCTTATCCATTCGGCCATACTGACCTTTTAATTTTAAGTTCAATTTATTTACATTCAGGTTGTCCGAGTCCAGAAGAGGCTTGTATTTATTGGACTGAGATAGCCATAGAGACCCTTCTCGAGACCTGATACCAAAGGATATTCTCCATGGTGACAGCTACAGAGCTCTCCTTCCCCGCTGCTAGCTCAGAAAGAAGTGGGGTGTGCAAGGCCAGTGCTGAAACTCCCACATGTGGAGGGGTGTGTTAGGATATATCCAGGTCATGATTCAGCACAGCACATACAAACTGGCGGAGATTACGTTTCCTCAACACATTTTTGAGATGTGGTTCCTGAGACAAATGTTGTGAATTCCTTGGACTGCCAGAGTAACTAACAACGAAAGAGGATAATGAAACTAGAACATTATAGGAATGAGACAAAACAGTTTTGTTTGGTTATCTGATGAGAAGAGAGACATTGGAGAACACTGGAAAGATCAAGGGGAAGAGAGGAAGGGACTGACCAAGAGAAATAATGCTGGATGGACTAAGAAGGTGGCATGGAGGAATATCATCATCAGAGTTGATCCAGAACACAACAGATCAAAATTTGTGGAGAGACATGAACACCTAGGCCGGCTGGCAAGGCACTTGATGATGATGATTTCAATGTAAATTTTATTGAATGGATTTGTTAGTATTTTATATTTATTTTCTTCAAAGTATACATTAATTGTGTATGAGTCTTACCATTTTGTCTTTTTCTTCCTTTTGCCCTTTATTCCCCATTGGAACTTAGTCCTTCAACTGACACCAAGCATCCTATCAGGCTGTCTCAATGGTATCCTATTCAATGTGGGATCTTTTGCTCACAGCTTGAATTTGCCTAATTCTCTGCATAGGTTCCGCAATAGTGAATCTATCATAACATTTTAACCCATCTTATCTATGCCAGCTCTGTGGTGAAAGGGTTACGGACGCAGTTCGTAATCCTGTATACTCACGTTCAAAACACAGCTGCTGGTGATTTGGCAGCAGACCGCCTTGTGTTGGCCTTTTAAGAAAATGTATGGGTGCCAGTCGTTCAGAAAGCAATGGCAAACTACTGAACGTAAACTTGCCAAGAGATCACAACAGTAAATAATGCTGGTGTTGACTGTGACATCCTGTAAAGGATATGCAACTAACAACTATGCAGACACCATTTAATGAACGTTTGTAGTTTATGAGCAATTACTGTTTTAGTCATTTACCATGTTTCCAACCCATACTGCACTACTGATTGATGTTAGAGTTAAATATTCCAAATTTGGTACTAGACTTAATTTCTGTTCACTAACACACATTTCCTAATGCCTTTTGTATTATTCTTTTTATATCTCTATCTGTTTCCCCATCTTTGCCTACATCGCTATTTAAATAGGGGTATGATTCCACGACTTAAACTAAGGTTTCACCAAGGAAGAGAAAGTTATCAGTTGCTTGATTTATTCTCATTATCTTTGTCTTCCCTCTGTGAATTGTTTGACCTAATTGTTCTGATAGCATTAAGTCAATATCTTGCACCTGATTTCATGTGTGGGACAGGACAGCAGTGCTGTCAGCAGAGTCCAGATCATCAAGCTGCTCTGTCACAATCCATTCATTCCTTTTCTGCTGGTAGTTAGTGTTGGCTTTACAATCCAGTTTATAGTCAGTCAGAATAATAAAGGTGACAAAAGGCTTTCCTGTCACACTCCTATTCTTATTTCAAATGTATCTGTTAGCATTTATCTGCCAGCATCCTTTCTCTATTTCCCTCATGAAGAACTTTACATTTTGCATTTTATGTTACCCTTATTAAGTTAATGAAATTCTGTGGAATTCCAAAGTGTTCAATGCTTTGCCCTATTATTATGCATAATATGGCTAACAGGTAAGTCCAGGGTCTGTTTGGTCAAAAGCCTAATTGTTCATCCCTCAGTTGTTAGTCAATGGGATCTCTTATCTCTCCAGAATCATGCTGAATATTTTCCCAGAAACTGGTAATAACATGATTATTCTACAATTTCTGCAGCGATGCATATATCTTTTCTCTGGCAGCTTCACAAGATATTCTTCGTTTCAGTCTGCTAGTATTTCTAGAATTTCCCAGGCTCTGCGAAATAATTTGTGCAGTAATTCAGTTGAGTAAACTTGTTCATGCTGGTTTGATTCTGCAGCTTTTCTACAGGATGGGGTAGACAGCCTAACAGCAATCCTTCTTAGTCATCTCTTATGAATGTATGATAGGTTACAGAGTTATTATTTGCTACCCTTAAGGGTTAAAGTATCACACAGGCGACTCTCTCTCTCTCTCTCTCTCTCTCTCTCTCTCTCTCTCTCTCTCTCTCTCTCTCTCTCTCTCTCTCTCTCTCTCTCTCTCTCTCATTTACTCTATATCCTCAGCCAGCGACTGTGACTATTACTACAATAAGCATGTGTATGTGTGTGTGTGTGTGTGTGTGTGTGAAAGCACGTGAGTGTGAATGTGTACGTGCACATGCACGCATGCGTATGTGTGCCTATTCTCCATTCATTTTTATCTGCAGGTTTCTTCCACCTTTTTTTTCTCATATTTGCTCTTTTTTCAACACATCTTGTTCTGCCTTTCAGTATTTTTATTTCCTGAACTTTGAGGGTTTTTTTAACGTTATTCATTTAAAACATGTAGATTACTTATATCTGATTGTGATATTTCAGTTTTCTTGATAAGCATTCTTATTTTGTTTTTGTTTCGCAGATAAAGACTGGTGGAAACATTTGTCTATATATCTGTGTGCGTCTCCTTTCACCAAGCTTTCTAGTTATGTTTTGTGCTCATCCATTTTGCTTAATATAAGTTTGCTTAATTGGTTTTAAATACAACACGGGCAGAATGTGATAGGTCATCATCATCATCAAGTGCCCCGCCAGCTGGCACAGGTGATCATGGCTCTCCACAGATCTCAGTCTTTGGTGTTCTGGATCAACTCTGCTGATGATATTCCTCCCTGCCACTGTCTCAATCCATCCAGCATCATTTCTCTTGGTTTGCCTCTGCCTCTCTTCCCCTCGATCTTTCCAGTTGTCACGATGTTCTCCAATGCCTCTCTTCTCATCACATGACCAAAGAAAGCTGTTTGTCTCTTTCTTATTGTTGTATATAATGTTCTAGCTTCATTAGCCTCTTTCAGGCAATTGTTGTTAGTTACTCTGGAAGTCCAAAGAATTCATAACATTCGTGTCGGGAACCACATCTCTGTTGCTTCTAAGTTCTTCCTAATTTGTTCATTTACATTCCAAGATTCATAGCCATACAGCAAAACTGGTTTATATAGCATTTCAACACTCTGTTTCTTACATTCAGTGATAGTGACTTATTGCATATGATTTCATTTTCTGAAATGTGGCTTTTGCTTGCCTTATTCTGCTCTTAATCTCTGTTAAACAAATTCCACCTGATGTTATAAATTCTTCTTCTTCTTCTTTCGTTCGCTTGAAATATGTCTATATCTGCAATGTCGTCTCTTGCATGAATTGAACTGTCTTTTTCAGTTCACACAGTGGTCCATAGAGTTTATCTTCCACTGTCGTCTCTCTAGGCCAGAAGGTTTGCCTAGATATGTTATATTTTGGGCAGTCTTGGAGTATGTGCTCTGCTGTCTGCGACGCCAATCCACATGTGCACATGGCTGTTTCACCAATCTTGAATTTTGTATACATGTGGTTGCGTAATCTATTGTGTCCTGTTCTGAGGCGCAGAATAATGACTTGTTCTGGTCTGTCCATAACGTGGTAGTCATCTTGAGCAGATTTTGGTGGCTTTCTGACTGATTTGATCATTCTTTTCTTTTGGTGGTATGTAACGGGCACATCAGGCTGTTCTTCTTTGGCTCCTTCCTTAGCCAATTGATCAGCTCTGTCGTTTCCGGGTACTCCACAGTGGGATGGTATCCACTGTATGGTGACCTTATGCTGACTGCTAAGTTCAGAAAGTAGTGTCCTTAGTACTGGCAATTTCCCAGACAGGAGCGCGTCGAGTACTGATTTTGCATCTGTCAGTAGCACCACAGGTTGTGTACCATGGTTGGTATCTAATAATTTCTCTGTTGCTATCTTGATTGCCTCAATTTCAGCATCATAGTTATGGCAGTACTTTCCTGTCGGTACTCTGGCTGTGTCCCTAGTATTATTTGGATATTCTATGTACACTCCCGCTCCTCCATTTCGAACAGCATTTTGTGCTGACCCATCTGTGTAGACTCGGATCCAGAGGTCCTGTGGGTATTCTTCATCAAGGAAGCTGAGAGTGGCTGTTCTGTGCTGCACACTGTTCTGTTCTTCCTTGTCAAATATTCCTCTCACTTTTGTCTGGATTTGTAACGATAGTCTAATGTTATAAATGATCCTAGATATTTAAAATTATCCACTTTATTATGAATTTTCCTTTCTATTTCTATGTCACATTTTTATGTCACCATTCTTTTTGATATCACCATTGTTACTGTTTTCTTGATGTTCAAGTAGAGTCCTTTCTTTGCACTCTCTGTTACTACAATGTCCAACAATTGTTGTAGGTCTGTTGCATTATCCGCCACCAATACTGTTACATCTGCACAGCGTATATTATTTATATTATAACCTCCGATTAGTATTCCTGGCGTCTCTTTAATCTCACTCATCACTTCACTATATATGGAGAAAAGATATGGTGACAAGACCTATCGTACTCTTACCTTTATCTGTTCGTAACTGGTTTCTTTATTTCCTATTTTAATTGCTGCTACTTGGTTCCAGTAAATATTCTTTATTATTCTTAAATCTTTCCCATCAATGTTGAGGTCGTGCAATTAGAAAACAATTGCGCATAAACACTTACCTGTCTGAAGTTTCAACATCCAAGTCCCTATAACCGGTGCCAATGTTTGACCTGGCTTAGAAACTAGTGCTGCAGTCCCAAACATCAGAGCTGACACTGCCTGCGGCCTGCTGTGAAGCACAACATCTTCATCTACCAGGTCACTGATTACCAGGCTCAGAAGCTTACAGGTACCTTCTGTGAAAACTCGATTGCTGTATGAATACAATGAAGGCATATGTGACAACTAAACACATTTCATGAACAGATATACACCATCTGTACCTGTCTGGTTTCTTTAGGGTTTTTGAGCAAGTAGCCATGGCTTAACTGGTTTCCTCTCAGGACAGTTTTTGGGCAAGTAGCCATGGCTGTAACTGGTTTCCTCTCAGGACAGTTTTTGGGCAAGTAGCCATGGCTGTAACTGGTTTCCTCTCAGGACAGTTTTTGGGCAAGTAGCCATGGCTGTAACTGGTTTCCTCTCAGGACAGTTTTTGGGCAAGTAGCCATGGCTGTAACTGGTTTCCTCTCAGGACAGTTTTTGGGCAAGTAGCCATGGCTGTAACTGGTTTCCTCTCAGGACAGTTTTTGGGCAAGTAGCCACGGCTGTAACTGGCTTCTTCTCAGGACAGTTTTTCAACTGCCTTTACACTAACAGTTTCTGTAGTCGGTTGGTTGGTTGGTTGGTTGGTTGCTTGATTGATTGGTTGGCTGGTTGGTTGGTTGGTTGGTTGGCTGGTTGGTTGGCTGACTGGCTAGTTGGTTGGTTGGTTGGTTGGTTGGTTGGTTGGCTGGTTCGTTGATTGGTTGGTTGGCTGGCTGACTGGTTGGTTGGTTGGTTGGTTGGTTGGCTAGTTGGTAGGTTGGCTGGTTTATTGGCTGCCTGACTGACTGATTGGATAGTTGGTTAGTTGGTGGTGAATCCTGTGTTTAGCTCTAAAGCCTGATGTATTTGCTGTTGGGTCCTTTGAGTCCTGAACAAGGTTTGCATCTATTGGAATAAGGTTGGTGTAGAGACATTCCTCCCCAATTTGGTACCGACATACTATCTATGTGAGTGGTGTCTTTCAGAGTTCTCCTTCACTTCTCTAACCTCAGAAACCAGCAATGTGTCCATATTGGTACTGGAGCTTCATATCTACTGTGAGGTAAATTAGGATGTAACTAGGTATAGACTTTGCACCACACAAATGGATTGGCTATGATTAGACCTCGGCTGGTAATGTTTCCTTCACAAGTTTTAGGTATTTTATTGTCAACCACCTCCAACCCAATGTCCAGAGAGAAGCATAATTTACTTTACATTATGAGATCAACAGTTTAATCATAACATGCATTACTATGTTCACACTAAAGTCATTCAGAGAAATGAGCATTAATTAAGCAGTAAAATCTAAAACTAAGAATTTACAGCTGTCATGTTAGAATGACATCAGTGGCAAAAGAAATGCCCAATACATGGAAGTGAGGAATTAAAGCAGCCATGAACAGGACGTGGCAATTCCTCAGGTGAGCCCAGTCTCAGAGCAATATGTGCCAGCTCTGCAATTATGGAAGCCTCCCTGAATAGCGTGAAATGCCCATGGTCTACCTTGACCAGCTGAGATGCAGGCGACACCTCAACTGTCACAGTCTAACGTCACTCAAAACCCGAGGAAGGCTAACCTCAGTTAAAAAATTCCCGCCGTATTTGGATGTGCCAGCCTAAGGGTGGCAAATAAAAACTGGCACTACACAATTACGTCCGAGTGAAATGTCGATCGTGCCCAGAACAGCTCTAACTAACTAGTCTTCCAAATTTAACGGAACAGCTCTGACTAGCTAGTTTTCCAAATGTCCGTCGTTCCCGGAACAGCTCTAACTATTTCGTTTTCCGGGCACACCGACTAAGCACATGTCCGAAACAAAAGCTCACTGAGTGGATACCGTCTGCAATCCAATCGTCCCTGGTTTGTGCGGGGAGCGGCACGTAGCGAACGAAAGGCCCAATACATTGAAGTGAGGAATTTAAGCAGTCATGAGCAGGACGTGATGATTCCCTCTGTGAACCCAGCACCAGAGCGCTATGTGTCGGCTCTGCAACTATGGAAGCTGCCCTGGATGGTGGAAAATGCCATGATCTGTCCCTGCCTTCCCTTGAGGGCTGATCGTAAAGTCTTCGACCATTCTAACTTGACCAACTGGGATGTGGACGGCATCACAAAAGTGAGAGTCCCCCAGGAATGATAACCTGTCAAAAATGCACGCTAAGGTCGGATGTGATGGCCTAAGGGTTTCGGCCCAAGGGTGCCTAACAGACACACCGCAATTACATCTGAAAAAACACTCCGGATGAACGCAGAAGAAAAAGAAGAACGACATCAAATTCATATAAATTGGTAATATCAATGATATTCTGATTATGCTGTTAAACACTGTGGGGGAAATTTTAAAGAAAAATATCAGGTGTAACATTTGATGAAGATATAATATGCAGTCTGTAATTTAGTGATAACTGGCGCTGTGGTTTAAGGGATAGTGAGATGCGCAGTTCTATAATTCCCTGCCACAGCGAGTCATAGGTTCTAAATCAACTGCAGGTGATTTGAAGCTGACCGATTTACACTGATTTTGATGAGTGGCTAAGAATGACAGATTCTCCTTTGGGAGACCTGGGTTTGAATCCTCAGTAAGATGTGGCATTTTTTCTGTCGGGGCAAAAAGAAAATCCTAACCTGCACAGTTCATGATGACTGCACTAGCCAGGCGGCCTTAATTCCTCAAACTCATGTCCCCCTCTGTCCTACACCGCAAAGTACTATAGACAGTTGATGACAGTTTAGCAGTTTGCAATGGCAAACTGCTAAACTGACATTGCCTAGTAAACCACTAACAGCTAATAAATGCTGGGGTTGATTACAACATCCTGTAAAGAACATGCAACTAACCTTTATTTTTAAATTTAGTTGTATTATTTCAAACTTAAATTCAATAAACTATTAGCTCAGTGAAAGCACTATTAGAAAAGAAGAAATCTGCATTGGTAATGTTCATCATCATCATCACCCAGTGACTTGCCTTTACAGAACTTTACCCCCACACATTAGTCTCTCTGTCATAAGCCAGATGTCCTGCCTCTGTTGCTGCCATGTGTGAATTATCTATCAAATCTTGAATCCATCTATGTTGTGGTCTTCCCCTTCTTTGCTTCCCCGGGAAACCTCCCTCCACAATTATCTTTTCTAGACATTCATGTTCTTTTACATGCCCCAAATATTTCATTTTTCTCAAGTTTATTTGTCCTAAAATCAATCTTTTTCAATACTGAGTTTGTGCTGGATACATCTGTATTGCTACAAAATGATAACACTAACCTAAGTATGAAAGAACAAATAATATTTCAAATAATAAAGAATACAAATATGAAAAGAGAGTGCTGTTTTTATCCTGCTTCAAGAAGAGTTCCTGGATGCAGGTTTAGAGAATGAGAATAGATTAGATCTCAAATATCATGGTGTGTGTATTCTGCTCCTCGCTAAAGCAAGGGTTTTCGTCTATTGGCAATGAAATAAAAATCCCGGCCTGTATACTGTGTGCCAACTGATTACACAAATGGCCTCTATAGCTGTACCTGGAAAATTTTCCTGGCATATAAATGCAGTAATTATAGTTTGTTTTTTTTTAAATTAATTGGCAATGTGGTTTCTGAGGACAATGCAAAGAATACCATGAACAATCAGAAAAACCAATGAGCAATTCCTATAAAAAAAATGAATGAAAGCCGTAAATTGGTTCAAGAAATTATTGATGTAGACAGTAAAAATGTGCTTAGGCAATTTATGAGGAGAAATTAACTGAAAAATAAAGCGACAACTGGCAAGATTGAGGGAAAAAGAGCAAGAGGAAGGCAGAGAGATAAATATCAGGATGGCTTGGCTACATGGCGTAATAGAGACAGCAATTCAAATCCAAAACTCTGATGATATGTGTGACAACAATTCAAATCCAAGATAGAGACAACAATTCAAATCCAAGAGAGGCAACAATTCAAATCCAAGATAGAGGCAACAATTCAAATCCAAGAGAGGCAACAATTCAAATCCAAGATAGAGGCAACAATTCAAATCCAAGATAGAGGCAACAATTCAAATCCAAGAGAGGCAACAATTCAAATCCAAGATAGAGACAACAATTCAAATCCAAGAGAGGCAACAATTCAAATCCAAGATAGAGGCAACAATTCAAATCCAAGAGAGGCAACAATTCAAATCCAAGATAGAGGCAACAATTCAAATCCAAGATAGAGGCAACAATTCAAATCCAAGATAGAGGCAACAATTCAAATCCAAGATAGAGGCAACAATTCAAATCCAAGAGAGGCAACAATTCAAATCCAAGATAGAGGCAACAATTCAAATCCAAGATAGAGGCAACAATTCAAATCCAAGATAGAGGCAACAATTCAAATCCAAGATAGAGGCAACAATTCAAATCCAAGAGAGGCAACAATTCAAATCCAAGAGAGGCAACAATTCAAATCCAAGAGAGAGACAACAATTCAAATCCAAGAGAGGCAACAATTCAAATCCAAGATAGAGGCAACAATTCAAATCCAAGATAGAGGCAACAATTCAAATCCAAGATAGAGACAACAATTCAAATCCAAGAGAGGCAACAATTCAAATCCAAGATAGAGGCAACAATTCAAATCCAAGATAGAGGCAACAATTCAAATCCAAGATAGAGGCAACAATTCAAATCCAAGAGAGGCAACAATTCAAATCCAAGATAGAGACAACAATTCAAATCCAAGAGAGGCAACAATTCAAATCCAAGATAGAGGCAACAATTCAAATCCAAGATAGAGGCAACAATTCAAATCCAAGATAGAGACAACAATTCAAATCCAAGAGAGGCAACAATTCAAATCCAAGACTGGTGATATGTGTGATAGTAAACCATAACCGCCCAGACTTATTGGCATAATACATGATGATGATGGTTTTAATTTGTATAGCTCTACTTTAACCGAGCTGCAGTGGCATGGTGATTAGTGTGCTTGCCTGCCAAAACAGTGGTCTGGGTTCAATCACCAGCAGAGGCAGGATTATTTTTTCTAACCTGTGCAGTTTGAAGGACATCTCAGGGTCATACAAATTGATACCAGATAATTTTCAGAATTTTTGGCAATTGTCTGAAAAGAAAAGGTGACAAAGAATGGAATTAACTTCCCCACCTCATATTTCATGACCTAGCATATGTGAAGACCTAACATTTCCCACCCCAATAGAAGTATTTGCTATTGGGCTGCCTTTACTTTTAACATTTGGAAGTGGTAACATAAAACAACAGTACTATCACATACAAAAGTCAAACTGCATCAATTAAAAAATATCTGTAAATTCTTAATGGAGTATTCACGTACAAGATATTCACCAGAATATATTTCAAGGATCAGACTACATGTTTAATGATATTTCAGGAAACATATACTTACCTCGCTATGAAAATGCACAGCAACCATATCTGTTGTGATCCAACGCCATACATTAAAAAACTTAAAAACAGCTTGACAAGAAATAAGACTCGGATCACTGAATAAATTCCATGTTTCCCACACAATTTGAGGAAATAAAGATTGTTTATGTGAGGTGCCACAAAAGATACACCTAAGGGAGAAGACAGAAAAGTATAGTACATTACAAGTATTGAAAATAAAACATGTATTTTAAAATAATGTGTACGCAACCTTAAAATATGGGAAATAAGTTCATTTCTACCTTCAAAAGTGACATTTTATCAAATAGAGGGAAAAAATATATATTTCTTTAGCATCATAAGGCAGACAGCCATAACATTAGCCCATGAAGTTTTGCAGATGTGCTGAAACTGGTGGTGCAATTTTTTTAAGTATACTTTTCTGTTTCTTTGGTAAAACATGCCCAAAAGTATGTTTTGATAAACCCTAGAGTTGGAAGAGTTCTAATGCTTCTGACATGACTACTTTCAATAAGCTTTATAGGTTTAGGAGACAGGAATTAACTTTAAACAGGTGAAGATACAATGAAATCCTATTACCATAGAATAAATATTCCCCACATAAGAGTGCTTAGAATGCACGGTAGTGTTATTGTTAGGAGGTCACAATGAGTGCAGTCAGATGAGGGTTTTGACACCTATGATCATCGTACGCCAAGAGAAAGAAAGACTGGCCGCCTATTCCTTCATTCATTCAGGTCAACAAAATGTAACAGTCTTAACATTTCACAGACCCATAGCAGGCTCTTGCTTCAGTACTTGTTTTAAACAAGAGTGCTTGTTCCTGACAGTTCAGCAAAATCAGTTTTAGACGATGCAATCATCAATTCTAGACATAATGCAAACAGTGTGAATAAAGTCAGCAATGTGATGATGCTGCTTGCAGTAGATCTAGCTAATAATATTGTGACAGTAGAGATAATTATTAAGGAATTGATGAAGCCAGTGGTTCAGACAGCTTTCACCATCATCAAGTGCCTTGTTCACTTGCATTGGTGATCATGTTTACCCACCTCTTGCCATCTCCAACAGCATGTATCAATTTGCAGCATGTATCAATTTTCGTACTGACACCTTTTTATGCCTTGATAAAAGGCTGTCAAGAATCATCTCCCATTGTCTTCCTCTATCTCTATTTTCATAAATATTTTCAATTGTCAAAACATGTCCCACTTTTTTCACTTCTCATAAAGTGGCCAAAATATGATAGCTGCTTTCTTCTGATGTTTGTGATAAGCCTTAGTCTGTTTGGAAATGTGTAAATTACTTATTTTGACTATCAAAAATATATATATATATATATATATATATATATATATATATATATATATATATATATATATATATATATATATATATATATATATATATATATAGTAGTAGGCCTCTTTCAGTTCTGTAGGACTATAGAGATGTGCCACTGGGGAGGCGCCTGACAGCACCGTTGGTGACTTTATAGTCCAATGTGAGAGTGACAATCTCTGTCAGTTTCCGCATCTGTAAGATGAGGCAGGTACCGCAGCAACTGACTGTGTTTTTTGTTTGTGCCTCCTATTTTCAGTTTGTTGGATCAGATTGTGCTCAAAGAGCACCAGTCCGTTTCGTATATCTCTTCTCCAGGAACATCTGTTTGTTGCAACTCTTTCCCACATATCTGTATCTATGCCAAGGGCTTTCATTCCTTATTTACACACATCCTCATATCACATTTGGGGTCTTCCGGTTGGTCTCTTCCCTGTGGCTAGTTCTCTGTATAGGAGATCTTTGGGAATACGTTCATCCTTCATTCGAGATACGTGGCCCAGCCACCGGAGGCATCTCTGCTTAAGGAGGGAGTGCACTGTGGTAATATCTGCTCTTTCAAGCACATGTTTGTTTGTTATATAGTCTTTCCACGATATGCCCAGGATACATCTCAGAATCTCATGTGGGAGGAATTCAACTTTCTTTCATTTCATGAGTACAAGGTCTTGGATTCAGACCCATAGAGTAGTATGCAGTCCAGCAAGTGTATGAGTGGGGTAGGAAGTTTCAAAATGTGACTTCTGTGAAGATGTACAGCAAGTGGTGCATGAGTGGTTACACTTGACCAAGAGCATTTTTTTCTACAGGAATCCAAGCACTTTATCAGCGCTGGAGGACTTACATTGAACGCAGTGGTGACTACATTTAAAAGTGATACATTTGTTTTTTTAATTTTACAGAATATATTCACCCAAAAAATAAAACCAGCACAATCCTAGGGGTCTTCTGAAAATTACACTTGTAGTCTCACTATGCAATCTTCTAGGGGTCTTCCGAAAAATTACACTTGTAGTCTCATTATGCAATCTAAAATTGAACCCATGACTTCAGAGTGTGAGGCAGACAGCTTGACCACTTCACCGCAGAGACCTTTGGTATATTTATGAAGATAGATTTATTACAGTGGAGATTGGAGCACTTATGGACCTGTTCATTAAGTAATGATGACAATCTGTTCTGAAAAATAGTCTTGGTCTGTCAAACCACAGTTCAGGTCTGCAAAAACCATAGTCCAGGTCTCTCGAACCAAAGTTTTAGTCTGTCATACCACAGTTCAGGTCTATCAAATCAAAGTTCAGGTCTATTAAACTGTAATCCAGATCTGTCAAACCATAGTCTTAGTCTGTCAAACCATAGTTCAGGTCTGTCAAACCATACTCAAGGTATGCCAAACATTAGTCCAGATCTCAAACCAGTCCAGATCTGTTAAACCATAGTCTTAGTCTGTCAAACCATGGTAAAGGTATGTCAAATCATACTCTTACTTTAATAAATGTGCAATATCTAATATGGTTTTGTTAAGTCATCACCACTACACTGCAACTGTTATCTATTTTCAGAACCAGTCATTGTCATCAATTGTGTTCTCCTTGCACCTAGTTTCAGATGTCATCATTTTCCTCAAACATCCTGCAGCAGGATGGGACCACCACTACAGTTAGTTCCCTTTCATGATGAACGAAAATAGTCTTTGTTCCTATGGAAATGTTAGCTGGATGTTTCCAGTAATATCAGATGATTTAGCTCTGAAGTCAGAGTGGGTTTGCCTGATGGCGAGGGACATTAGTAATAGGGAAAGTTAATCTACATGCAAAAATCAGTCCAGTGCACTAGAAGCAATGGCGCGTGTATGGACTATGCTTGAGTTCAAAGCAAGAGAAAGCACACAAAAAGAAAGATTATATTGTTTCATTTAAACAAATTCATGTTCTTTTTATAGTCAGCGAAGTAGTTGTTTTTATTAATCTTTTATTTCAAAACAGATTATAGTTTATATGTTCAAATAAATTTTTTTTCGCAATTGTATTCAAGATAAGCCGGCTACCTGGCCGAGGGGTTAGCAGCTTTCTCCGTTAACCCTGAATACTCTCGTGGTTGACGTGAGCACACGAGAATTAGAAGTGGTTCGAGTCGCGCCAGTGACTTATGAGAGTATGGAGCCAGTCACTCAGAAAGCCGATGAGCGTAATCTAGCCTAGGAATCAACATACAGCTGAAAGATGCTGGTGTTGACTGCAATATCCTGAAACAGGATGGAAACGCGGAAAAACAATTTTTTTATTCAAGATAGAATGGCAATTTCCACAATAATTTAGTACAGAAACATAAACTTACCTAACAAGCAAGAGGCAATAGCAGGACTAACAGCCTCTCCTAACAATGTTTCCAGAAACAGTGGAAAGAAATTTGAGTTGAAATGGCAATGAAAAACCTGAAACAAATACACAGGAAATAATTCAGAAATGTGGCTTCAGGTATAAACTGTATATATACATTTGTTTTTTCTAAATCAAGTTCTGTAGCAGGGCCTGCTGTGGGTATGTGATGAGTTAGAACCATCACATTTGTTAGGCCTGAATGCACGAAGAAATGGTTGGCCAGTCTTTTTCTCCCATAACAAACAAGTCCAGGCATTGAACCCTCATTCAACCGCGCTCATGACACTCAGTGTAACCACCTAGCGATTACATATGATGATATATAAATTCTGGGGTGTGATGAACTAAAATACAAGCTAAATGTATCAGCCTAGAACATTAAATGCATTGTTTAACCAGTGTAACCACCTAGCGATTAAATATGATGATATATAAATTCTGGGGTGTAATGAACTAAAATACAAGCTAAATGTATCAGCCTAGAACATTAAATGCATTGTTTAACCAGTTAGTTAGTTAGTTAGTTAGTCGCAGTTCCAACTTCACAGCAACGGGTCGTCCCCATTATGCTCTGTTCCTGTGCCAGTGAATATCACACAAAATGCTCCCCACTGCCCACTGTGAAAAGTGGAAAAGACAGGAGTCTCGACAAACAACAGCCCGCACAGATACACTGTGCATAATGCCTCCACCAGAATGTCAACACAATAGTCCCCCACAAAACACCCAGTTCATTTCTGATGGAATCGGCAGTCATTTTCCCATCTGGATGTTTCCTAGATGTTCACCCACACAGTCCACGAAATACAGTTCATCGTCGATGGCAGTGGCAGTCAACCAGAAGCCCAGCAGCCACGCATTTCTGCATAAGGCAAAAACCGGTCAACTCTGGGACATAGCCATCTGCCATCGCTCTGAACATGCAGTCACGTTACAAAACACCTCAGGCAGATTCAAAAGCATTTCACACGAAACTCACAGCTCACAGTGTCGCGCCACGCACTCACTCAGTAGCAGGGCGACGGAACCATCAAGTTTAACCAGTGTAACCACCTAGCGATTACATATGATGATATATAAATTCTGGGGTGTAATGAACTAAAATACAAGCTAAATGTATCAGCCTAGAACATTAAATGCATTGTTTAACCAGTGTAACCACCTAGCGATTACATATGATGATATATAAATTCTGGGGTGTAATAAACTAAAATACAAGCTAAATGTATCAGCCTAGAACATTAAATGGAACTATGGAACTATGGAACTCATGCACTCAGGTGTGATTCTGATTGTGAGATCTATGAGAGGAGACTGGGGCAACCATGGAGGTATCTGTGCACAATGAAAGTCATCATTAACAAACCAACCATTTGTTACTGAACAATGAAAGTGTCCTCAAACGCATTCTCTGATAACTAACTTAATTCATTTATATATATATATATATATATATATATATATATATATATATATATATATATATATATATATATATATATATATATATAATGCTGATTGGCGATGGAAATGTAATGACAGAAATTACAAGGGAAGT
Organism: Cepaea nemoralis; assembly: GCA_014155875.1. NCBI lineage: Eukaryota > Metazoa > Mollusca > Gastropoda > Stylommatophora > Helicidae > Cepaea > Cepaea nemoralis. The sequence goes on from JACEFZ010020300.1 coordinate 405,131, forward strand.
GAATCGAGCAAGGGGAGAAGAGGAAGATCACAACAAAGATGAATCAAGGTGTGATAGATAATTTACACATGATAGCAACAGGGGTAGAACATCTGGCTTATGACAGAGAGACATTTCAAATCACTATTATGGGCAAAGTTCTGAACAGAACAAGACACTAGATGATGATACCTTAACCCTTTACAGGGCAAAACGTCCATTTGCTGCCTGTCGCTTAAACGAGCAGATCGGCCGTTTGCGTCCGATACTATTATGCATTGTAAAAACACGATCTCTCGGCTTTCCGACACTTCCGATGGCTACTTTCGCTTTCGCTGATAGCTTGACAACGTGGCCGCCATTTGTAAGCGCCTACTATGAATTTGAACGGACTTTTATGGACTTTTTTTTATAGTTTTCGGGATTTTTACGCTTAGTTTTTCAAAATGGATTTCGGCGATTCTTCAAGTGATAGCCGAAATTTCGCTAGGTTCAATGTAAGTGACATTAAAGGGCATGAAGTTGACTATTAATTGCAGCTAGATATTAGTGAAAAGCGTTACTTTCGTGAGTCGGACTTTAAAGAAAGTTATTATGGTTCTGAAAATGTGTTTGTAAATTGCCGTATAGATGACGGAAAATCACAAACAATATGCTGTATTTCGTAAATATTTGTGTTCATATATGGATTACCAACAACAATCACGTGAGTAACATATTCTGCATGCTTTTCCCTTCATTGTGTTGTTTATTTAACTAAAATCGGTTGACTAACACCTTATTTGTGATGTTTTTACTAAAGCAACCCGAAATGTTACCGAACCTGAAAAAATATTGCCCGTTCAGGGCTAAAAAATGGACAAGCGTCTGCCCTGTAAAGGGTTAAGCTTAATAAATGAGCTATTTAAAACATATTACTAAATAAATGAACTATACATTTTTTAAATGTGTAACACTATATTAATTCTACCAATTTACGGCATATTTATGTACAATATCTAGAGTCATGTGTTGTGATATATGAGGTTCATTGCCACATGGGCTCCTGATTATATGAAACATTACAGTAATGAATTGTCTTTTAATAATTACCTGTTTGCTGAAATAAATTCTGAAATATAGATATAGATGATAAATAACCATTATAATATGTGTACAAAAAAGAAGATTATTAAGAAATGTTCCTACTATAATGCTTATTAAGAAATGTTCCTAGTACAAAGCTAATGAGACTTATACATGGCTCTTCTAATTCAGTTCAGTGTTTCCAACAAACATTTGTGTTTTTTCTGCACAACTCAATTAGGCCAGTCATTCAAACCTGCACAGACAAGTGTACTGGTAAACACAGTTTATAATATTAAAATGGATGCTGGTTTTTAAAATAATCTTACAAATTTCTCTGTAACTGTCTTTGCCAGATGGTTAACAATTGATTTAAATAATGAAATATTGGTAACGAAATAGCAAAAGCCTTTCTAAATGAAACCACTTTTTACAATAACCAATATGCAATGGCTGTTGAATGTTTCCAAGTGCCAGCTTACTGATTATCTATGTGAATGAGCCATACAAAATCTTGCAGCGAATATGAAATGCTCTAGGCATAGACCCAGATAGAAAACCTGTTGTCGCAGAGTCGAAAGGTTAAAGTTGTGTGACCTCATTTATTTTCTGACATTTAAGAACTTATAACAAGAAATTATAAATAACAGGTTGCACAATTTGTTGCATGGCATATTTATTTGCATCATGTCAGGTGTTATATATCATGTGAAGTGAACAGATTAATCGTTGTTTAGTTGAAATACTTAACACACAGTCACTGACATTTCAGAAACAACTCTATAGAGATTTTAACTTTTTTTCAGGAATCCAAAGTGTGTAAAATATACCTGGAGCCATACAAATATATGGACAGTAGATTTAGAGGCAGAGGTGAGAAATATATAGTGAAGGCAAGGAAGGATTATTAATGAGGACAGGAGAATTTGTTATTTGACAGTCACAGATAGCACTCTACACAAAGAGTTAACAGACAAATCAATAATTATCTCATATGTTTGAGGGGGAAAAGAAGATCCAGCAGAACAAAAAGTGGTGTTAGGTAGGGAGAGATAGGAGGAAGTGATGGAGACAGAAATGGGAGGGAAAAGATGGGGGTAGAGAAGAGAGAAAGATGAAATACCAGCAGAACAAAGGTGAGTGAAATAGACAGAGACAGACAACTGGGTCAGATGGACAGACAATGAAGGAATGGTACAATTCAGAACAAAGGTAAACATATGCTTTCTGTGCAGATATAAATAAATATTGAGAGAGAAGGGTGAATGATATCTGGGAAGACAGACAAGAGGGATACCAGCAAAATATTTGTATGTAAGAGTGAGTGACAGAAAGTTTGTGTGAAGAAGAGAGAATAAGAAAGAGTGAGAGATAGTTTGTGTGAGTGTATAGCTGTGTTTGAGAGTAGCATGTGAGAGAAAGAATGCGAAGAAAATGTGAGTGAAATGGAGAGTGTATGTATGTGTGAGAGAGAACATGTGTGAGAGAGAACATGTATGAGAGAGAGTGTGTGAGAGAAAGAGGATTGTGTGACAGACAGACAGGCAGGCAGGCAGGCAGGCAGGCAGGCAGGCAGGCAGGCAGGCAGGCAGACAGACAGACAGACAGACAGACAGACAGACAGACAGACAGACAGACAGACAGACAGACAGACAGACAGACAGACAGACAGACAGACAGACAGACAGACAGACAGACAGACAGACAGACAGACAGAGTGAGATATATGGGCTTACCTGAACAAAATTAAGAAATGCAAACCACAGGAAATTTTTATGAGTTAAAAGCTGTTTCCCAAATTTCACAACTGATGCACGACTTCTATGGTCCACTTGTTCACTTTCTATTGCCAGGTCTGATCTGAAAGACAAAGTATATAGAACAATGAACTGCTGCAGACCACAGATGATTATCATTATGTGTTCACTACAGAACGGATAACAAAGCGACACATCACTTTCAAGCTGTCAACAATGAGTTCTACAATGTATTCCCTTTGAGGATTTAAATAAAAGGTTGCACAATGTGTTGCCTGGCACAAGATTCCTACAGCAAATACTGCCATAGGGGTGTGGAGTGTTAGGCCTTCAGGTATTCTAGGCCAAGACACGTGCGGTCTTTAAAACAAAGTCTTAAAAGTGGACTTCATAGCACCGGGTTTTATCCCATATGGCTCGGTCTCTTTCAGCAAGGCGGCCTGCTGAAAGCATCGCACAAAGCACTAATTCCATAGCTTCAGCGATGACCCTCAGGAGTCTCTGAGAAAAATGCATTCGTGAACCAAAAGACATAGCCCGGAATCGAACCCACAACCTTCGGAGTGCAAGGCAGGTGAGGTGAGAATTGCCAGTTCCCTTCCTTCTCGTCTTTTCTTCCCAGACAAATTTAAGAAAATTCCAAAAATTGTCTGCTACCTATTTTTATGAGGTTATGTCGACTCCAGAACAGCATTAGTCAGAAAAAAATCATTCTGCCTCTGTGGGAACATGAACCTGTACCATTGTGTTGGCAGGCAAGTGCACTAACCATTAGACAACCCAACTCTACAACTCTGTGTGGCTTTCTCATTTCAAAACTGCTCAAAGGTATTCGAAGCAATCTGAAGAAATCTGACTGTCAGTAGAGATCTGATGACAACAGGCAAAGTGAGATCGCAGCAATATTCTCCCAAAATCATAATTTTTCATTGAGGCTTTCAAGGTGTCTTTAATTCTTGTTTAACTGTCCTTATAAGCCTATTTTAAATTACAAGATAATGTCAGTAAGTAAATTACAAACTGAAATGTGATAGTCGAAGTTCAAGTTAGTTGCATATCCTTTACAGGATGTCACTGTCAACCCCAGTATTTTTTTGCTGTATGTGATTTCTAGGTGTTTATGTTAATTAGTTTACCATTGCTTTCTGAACAACCGGCACTCATACAATGTATCAAAATCAGCACTAGGCAGTCTGCTTCCAAATCGTGCGCAGCTTTGTTTCAAACGTAACCCCTTCGCCATAGCCGAAGATGACAGTGATTTATAAAGCTGTCATTCGGTGGCATCATCATCTAGTTTTTATAGGCAGCGTACTTTTTATTTCTTTAAACTGTGTTCTCAGTGGATGACAAGACAACTGACTGAAGAATACAAAATGATACAGAACGGGCCTATACTTTCACTCAGTGTGCAAATGAAGGACATAATAAAACAGAACTGTTACTACAGATGAATCATGGATTCATTCATTCATTCACTCAGTAGCATGTCCTTTGCAGAACTATGCTCCCATAACAACTTTCTGGAAAACTTCTCGGTCATAAGCAAGATGCCCCGCATCTGACACCCATCTGGAGATCATACGCCACATCCTGCAACTATCTTCTCTTTGGCCTTCCTCTTCCTCTCGTCCCAGGCATATACCCCTTCATTATTGCTCTCTCCAAACTTTCATGATATTTCAAGTGACAAAAATATTTTGATTTTTTTGTTATTATCGTCTTTAGTCAACCTTCTTCAATATTCAGATCTTGTCATATGGATGCATTTGTTCTTTTTTTGTATCCAAGATATTCTTAGAACCCATCTATAACATTTATATTCAAAGACATTTATGCAATGTTCAGCTTGTTTAGTAAGTGTCCAAGTCTCACAGGCGTATGTTGCAATGGGAAAGATGCATGCTCTTAAAAATCTAATTTTTGTAGGTCTATCTGTCCCATGCCACAATGTATTCAGGTGTTTTAGTTTTTGAAGAGCAATAGATATTCGTCTTTTAATTTCTTTCATTGTGTCACCATTGTTTGTAATTAATGACCCAAGATATTCAACATTTTCTACTACCTCCAATTTTCCTCATTAACATATATTTCTTTCTCCATATTAGATGCATCACTTTAAAAAATCCTGAATCAGGGTATACTTCAATGCAATGGAAACACCCTCCTTACCTTCAGCCAAGAAATTAAAGTTTCATCATCAGCAGGGAAGATTAAGCTGACAGTATTTTGGGATTTTCAAGGAGGTCTGTTGGCCGGTTTCCATTTAAAAAAGTAAATAATGCATCATACTTTTCTGTTGATACTTTCTTCTATTCTTCTGCGTTCATCTGGAATAATTTTTGCACGTAATTGTGTTGTGCCAGTTTACATCAGAGCTGCAATATTTGCACCTTTTGGCCGACAGTCATCTCAGTCACACAGCGAGGTTTCGATTCCAACTTTCCATGTAATGGTTTCGCTAGCCAAGCAATATTCCATTTCGTGCCACTGGGATGCTTTTTCCACCTTTAATGAAGCCCACACAGTGAGTTTTTGATGCAGACATTCCATGTAATGAATGTGCTAGCCAAGCAACATTTAATTTTATACCTGGATTAGCCTTTCCGGGTGTTTCGTAGGACAGTCAACTCTCACTGTGTGGTGTCATCTCCATTCTAGCTGGTCCATTCAGATCAGCCGGAGACATAACGGTCAGCCCTCAAGAGAAGGCAGGGGTAGACCATGGGCATTCCCCACCATTCAAGGAGGCTTCCATTACTGCAGAGCCAGCACACAGTGCTCTGGTTCTGGGCTCACATAAGGAATCGTCATGTCCCGCCACATGGCTGCTTTGTCTCACTTCAGAATATTGAGCTTCTCGTCCACCAGTCTGTTCCTCTGGAAACCAGGAGAGATCAGTCTGCAGATGGCATCCACACAGCGAGCTTTCGATTCCGATTTCCATGTAATGGTTTCGCTAGCCAATCAATATTCCATTTCGTGCCACTGGGTCGCTTTTTCCACCTTTAATTAATGAAGCCCACACAGTGAGTTTTTGATGCAGACATTCCATGTAATGAATTTGCTAGCCAAGCAATTTTTCTTTTCATGCCCCTGGGACATTCTTCAATCTTTCATGTTGCTCGCACATGGGCTTTAGATTTGGACTTTCCACATAATGGATTTGCTAGTCAAGCACTATTCCATTTCGTGCCACTGGGACGTTTTTCACCCTTGATGTTGCCCACACAATGAGCTTTTCTTCTTCTGCTGCGTTCATCCGGAGAGTTTTTCCGGACGTGATTGCGTTGTGCCTGTTTACAGCACAGCTGCATTCTTGTGCCGTTAAGCTGACACATCCGACTTCTGCGGGTATTTGTTGACCGCGTTAACTTTCCTGGCGGTTTCTTAGGACATCTGACTCTCACTGTTGTGGTGTTATCCCCCATCCCATCTGGCCCATTTAGAGCAGCCGAAGACAACCCGGTCAGCCCTCAAGGGAAGGCAGGGGCAGACCATTGGCATTCCCCGCCTTCCAAGGAGGCTTCCATAATTGCGGAGCCGACACATAGCACTCTGGTACTGGGATCACCCAAGGAATCGTCACGTCCTGCACATGGCTGCTTAGCCTCACTTCCGTATATTGGGCCTTCCGTTCACCACAGGCTGCTTCTCCAGAAACCAGAAGAATGCAGTCTGCAGATGACATCCACACAGTGAGCTTTTGATTCGGGCTTTCCACATAATGGATTTGCTATCCAATCAATATTTCATTTCGTGCCACTAGGACACTTTTTCCACCTTTGATGACGTCCACACAATGAGCTTTCGATTCGGACTTTCCATGTAATGGAATTGCTATCCAAGCAATATTCCATTTCATGCCGCTGTAACACTTTTTCCACCTTTGATGATGCCCACACAATGAGTTTTTGATTCGGACTTTCCACGTAATGGATTTGCTAGCCAAACAATATTCCATTTCATGCCTCTGGGACTCTTTTGCTACCAACACACCTGTGATATGAAGTGTGGCAGTCTAAGTACTTCTTCATGCACCTTTAGATGTCAACCTGAATGTAGTTAAAGTAAGCTACAGTCAACTTGAGCTTGCTGATATCTCCATAGAGCTTGTCCTCAAATGAAGCAGGTATGGGCCAAAATTTCTTTCTCTGTTCTGCATATATTGGGCACTCCTGCAGCAAATGTTTAGCTGTCATTTTACCAGTTCCACAATTACATTTATCGCTATCTCCTATCTTTAGTTTATTGAACAAGTGGTATTTCAGCCTGTTATGTCCTCTGTGCCGGCTTCGTGGCTTAGAGGTTATGACTTTTCTCCGTAATCTCGTATACTCTCATCGGTAACGTGATGACGGTTCAAATCAGCAGTGGTTCGAATCGCATCGGTAACTTACGAGGTATGTGAGCCGGCCGCTCAGAAAGCAATGGCAAACTACTGAGCGTAATCTTGCCAAGAGATCAACATACAGCTGAAAGATGCTGGTGTTGACAGCTAAGTCATGTAAAGGATATGCTAAAAAAAAAAAATGTCCTGTGTGGAGTCTGATGATTGCTACTTGTTCACTTCGGTCGAGTTAGTAATATGCATCATCTTTCTGGTGGCCTGGATGCTCTGATTCCCATTTGATTCTATAAATGCTTTTTATAAACCTCTTTACCTCATTATAGGTTATGTCTATGTCAGGCTGTGGTAGTCGTCCGCCCTTTTTCGCTAGGCTGTCAGCCTCTTCATTTCCAGGTATACTGCAATGTGATGGGATCCACTGTATTACAACTTTTTTGGATTTAAGACATAGTCCATGGAGTGCTGCTCTTAGGTCTGCTAGTTCTGTGCTATTATTGCTCTTCAGTATTGAGAAAGCTGACTTTGCATCTGTGAAGATAACTATTTGCTTCTCTCCCCCACCACGTCAAGATGGAGACACATTGGGGGAGCATTGCCTGTTCCATTTTTTCCATTGTTAGATTTGCCATCATATATTCTGATGCGGTCTCTGTATTACTATGATGTGTCTGTTTATCTTTGATTGCTTTCTTCTGTTCAGTTGTAATATCAGTGTGGTTTGCACTAGCATAGTGTTCCATTGGTGTATTTGCAGCCTTTTTTCCAGTAAGCCAAGCATTTCCTCGTTTAATTGCTTTAAAAGCTTGATTGGTCTGTGGTCACTACCTGCTAATTGGTCCAGCACATGGCGGTCGATTTTGTGGAGGATGTCTCCTGTGCAGAAAGCTAAGTCTGGAGTAGAAGTGGTAAACCATCTTCTAGAGTAGAAGCTCAGTGTGTCGTCAGCTTTGTTGAGTAGATGGAGATTTGAGTCTATTTGTCCTCCACTTCAATTCCTCTGTTGTCAGTATCTGGGTATACCCATCTTTCTGAACAGCTATTAAAGTCTCAGACAATAATGCAGTTTGTGTCAGTTATTTTTGTGTTTAAAAGTGTAAGGTCCTTATATGCTGGGCTATACAGATTGTAGATTCTTACTTTCACGTCCTTTATCATTATATCAACACCTATAATTTCCATTTGGTTGTCAGATGTTACAGATACCTCACTGCAAAGTATTGTGTTTTGTGTAAGTATTAGAACTCCTCCTTTGTGTCCTTCGCGGTCGAAACATGTGACCTGATATCCTCTGACTGAGAATCTGTGATTGGCTTTGAGGTGTGTCTCTTGAATGCATGCCACATCTATTCTATCTTTATGAAGACGCTGTGTCAGGGATTCTTTCTTGTTATAAACTCCTTCGGCATTCCACTGTAGTATGTTGAGTGTCCTTGGTATTTGGTCAATAGCTCTTAACCTACTCCTCTGTGCCTTGACTCCACAGCACAGGGGAAGGTGACCACCAGTAGTAATGGGTGGACCCCCTCGAGGCAGGGGTGCCGGCACTATTACCGCCTGATGGGACTTCACGGGATTAGCACCATACTGATTAATTTTAATCTGTGACATCATGGACTGATTAAGTTATGTTGCACTACTTTGTCAAGCCTGTGGCTCAGTACATCTGATTTCGACAAGCATTTTTCGGGTGTGCTTTTCCTAGCCTTTGATTATACCCAGTCTACCTATAAGGCAGCAGGTGTGTGTGTCTCTTGGTCTGGTTCCTCTTCCTTGACGTGCCCGACATGGGAGTCCCTATTAGTAGCTGTACTACCGTCGGCATAGCTCTTGAGCTCTTGGGGTCATTGGAACATGCAAGCCCCTCTACCTCATCAAGGTAGACACACGGCAGAGGGGCAATGAGCTTTTGATTCAGATTTTCCATGTAATGGATTTGCTAGCCAAGGTATATCCCATTTCACTTCACTTTGCCACTGGGGTCGCTAATCAGCATCGTTTATGGTCAGTACTATAACGGTATCTGATCTCTTCACGCCTCTGACTTTCATTCTTGATTAATGAAAACATTCTTGACAAATGCTTTCGCAATAGCTCGTCTTGTGGCGATCCAAGAATTTCACCTCTAACACCACAATACAAATGCCCCCGTTAATCCCTGTTAATCATTACCTCCAGTTGCGAAAACCAATAAAATGGAACCGAGATCCTATTCCATTATTCCATGCACCATTATTCAGGTAGCCAAGGCCTGCTTTGAACACACTCATTTTTTCTAAGTAAATGTGTCGGCCACCTAGGACTTTCAACGAAGAGCACCCACGGGAGAGAGCCGGCAGATGGTAGGGCAGGAACAACAGGCAGTGAACCAGCATGAGCCGGACCGCCCACCTGAACCTGAGATCCAACTACAAGCTTTTTAACTGCAACAACTTTAATATACGCTATTGGAGCTGGAATTACCGTGGCTGCTGGCACCAGACTTGCCCTCCAATAGATCCTCGTTAAAGGGTTTAAAGTGTACTCATTCCAACTATGGGGCCTCGATAGAGTCCCATATTGTTATTTTTCATCACTACCTCCCTGTGCCGGGAGTGGGTAAGTTGCAAGCCTGCTGTCTTTCTTGGATGTGCTAGCCATTTCTCATGCTCCCTCTGCGGAATCAAACCCTGATTCCCCATTACAAATATGGTAGTGATCAACATTTGATAGGGCAGATATTTGAAAGATGCGTCGCCGGCTTGTAAGGCCATGTAATCAGCACAAAGTTATCCAGAGTCACCAGTGGGAACGCCGTGCCCCACAAAGGGCAACGCGATTGGTTTTTAAATAATAAAAGTGCTCTTTCCACGAAGGTCGGAGCTTGGTAAGCATGTATTAGCTCTAGAATTGCCACAGTTATCCAAGTACGATCGTGACTTATTGGGAACCTCGACTGATTTAATGAGCTATTCGCGGTTTCACTGTGAGACGTCTTAAAGCTCGCCATCACAACTAAGACACCATATAAGGAAGCAATGCGGAGGTGCGAGACAGCCACGTGCATCTCGCAAGCTGAAAGAACACAACTACAAAGCCAGATTGATGAGCTGAAACAACAAGTCAAGCTACTGCAAACACCGTCACCGACCAGCGACAATGAAAAGCTGCTTGCTGAAATAAAGGAGATCCAGCAAAACATCAAACAAGAGGTGGAGCACATGATCCAGACTGACAAAGAAGAATGAAGAGATTTTACAAGCAATAAAAGCCGAGAGAGAAATGCTAAAAACCGAAAGGGACTCAACCCGAATCAAACCAGCAGAAGACACGGAAAAGCATACAGAGAACCCGCAAGATAAAGCTCAACAAGGAAACGTCGAAAAGCTTCTAAAGACACTACACAAGAAAGGAGGCAAAAAGAACATGATGGGGCCAAGCCACAAACCAATCAGAGACAACAAACTGAAGCCATTAGGTCCAGCCATGATACCTAAGCAACCCGAGATGAAATCAACATCCAGACAGGTAGATGAATCTAGCCAAGAGGAGCCTGCCGACACACCTGAAGATAACGTAAGCACAGACGAGGCCCAGCGTAGCTTTTTACAAGAGGAGGACAATATGGCAAGCTGAAGGCAAAGGCAAGTTAAACTACGATGCAAGCAGTATGAAAATAACCAAAAGGAATGGGAGATCAATTACTATAGGGAAATAAGACACGTCAGAGAAAAAATGGATACAGAATATAATGACAATTACGAGAAGAGGACACAAACTCAGAACTAGAGGAAAGCTAACCAAAAATCAAACAAATAGTCCTTATAAGGACTACAACCAGTCAAGCCAGACAAGCCAGAAGCCTTCACTAACAAAAGAAACCACCAGAGGAAACAGGAACAAAAGACAGCCGCCGACCAACCCCCAGCTGATGTCACAGACACAAAAACCAATATAACCAGTCTGAATCAGGACCAACTCGTAAAAGCGCACAAGACAAAAATAGGGCTAAAAACCCACATAAACCATGGATCTCAACAATAACCAAAGCTTAGAAGGCAGGTTAAACGAGACCGAATTCGGAATTTTTGTCTTGAAAATTGGAATTGGAATTGGAATTTCACTGTGAGATAGTTTGAACTTAGACATGCATGGCTGAATCTTCGAGACAAGCATATGACTACTGGCAGGATCAACCAATCGCTCAGCACGCCCCCTAGGTACCCAGTGATTCATCAAAACCACTGGACACCTATTGACGAGTTTCAAGCTACGCCAAGTAGGACTGACAGAAAAGCTATGCCAGCTTACTGACTGCAGACCCACTACTCATCGAGAGAGAGTGGGTGATTATCAAGACCTTCGTCGAACCATCGTACAAAAATTGCTCTTTCACCTCTCAAACTGCGACTTCAGCTTCACACTGCGGTCACATTCTCGACACGCCTACCTCGCTAACTTGCATCAGCTGGGAAGTTCCTGATTGGATGCACCTCACACAACCATCCAAGACAACGAACACCAGACGCAGGGTGCAATTTGAAGAAAGCTCCAAGTTATACTTAACAGAGAAGTAATGCTGCAACACGACAATGGCAGACCACAAACAGCTCAAATAACCAAGCAGAAAATTAAACATCCAGGGTGGCAGGTTTTTCAAATCTGCCTTAGTCTTATTAGTCTTGGTTATTAGGTATTTTATTGTCATCAGACTCAAATACAAGCAATGCAAGGGAGGTCTTCTAACATAAGAATATTTTTAGAACTGTTTCCTGAAACTATGGTACCAGTATTTCTACAACCCAACGTTCACTACACAATAAAGACTTATGCAAATTATCATGAAGGAAATATGTTACCTGTTTAGTTTAGAATGCATTAATTCTGTAATTATGTCCAAAGTTTGTGTTCCCAACCTAATATTATAATATACATTTCACATTTAAAAACTGTCATTAATACTTACACTTCAATATCAAATTTGGAATCTTTCAGGAATTTCATGTATGATGTCTTCAAAACTCTCACCATGATTAAATAACCCAAAAATGAAAGGGCAGCCAATCCGTAACAGAAACATCTGAAGGCAAACAGGTCTGATTTGTTCCATACCATATATGACAGAAACACAGACAAAGATCCAAATGCACAGAAAAGTGAGCTGCGAGCATTTAACCTTGTCCTTGAATTGGCAGACAGTGACAGGTCAGCCAATAGAGCTGAGTGATGAAGATCAATCATGGTCAGAAATCCATCATAAAGGCACAAAGCAACAGCAAATTGAAGTCCTGGCCATGTCCAGTTTATCCAAAATAAACTAAATGCACACGCAAACAGCGGCCCATAAATGTGTAAAGCTGCCAATCTGGTCCATACAATGTTGCTTGGGTTAATGTTCTTTGAGAGAGGGCTTAAAAATCTCTTGTCACTGAACCATCCAAACAAAGGATCATTCAGGGAGTTCCAGACTAGGAAGATAGTCTCCCCTAGCCAGAAAGATGATTTATCTATCTTGTAAACTGAAACAAATATATCCACATGGTACAACAAGAATATGTTGTGGAGTAGCGATGTAAACAGAGTAACAGAGCCATATGCTGTCTCCAGGGAAACAAGGCGATGTTTCTGCATTACTCAGCATCTGAAATAAGTTTCAATAATATTAATACAGTACTGTCAAATGTAGTAAAACAGCACCAAAACCTTACTAAATTATTCACTAGTTCCCTACACATAGCTATACATCTAAAATAAAAAGTGCTGGCAGATTTTTACAAACAATTGTCCAGCTGTACTTAATGATAGGGGCGACACTTTTAATTTAACAATAATTGTATTTCTCTGCCCCACTACAGAGCTATTTACCCTCCAAAGGAAAACAGCAATATGTGAAATGACAAGAACTTTACCCTAGAGACGCATGCATCCAAATGGATCAATGCATTTGCAATTAGAACAGTGAAGAACAGAGTTGCAAGAGTGTATGTGGTCTACCCACATGCCCATCAATAAAGGAAGAAATTAACAGTAACACTGTAAACTACCATGCACGTCTCAAGAGCGGTTAAGGATATCTCTTTCAGAAGAAAACTTTAGCTGAAAAATCCAACCAATCATGAAAAAGTCAACAAAGTGCTTGGCATGAATTAGTTGGCCTATGCTCCATTGGAGGTGAAAGGCAGAGGAAGAAAAAGAAGAAGACCCATAAGTTACCCTTGCATGGATACTATGTTCGATAGTCTACACTGAGTGTTGATGCTATCAATACTGTCCCGAAAATAACCCTGGGACTTATAAATCTGTTGTGGGTTTTATATTGTTTTCCTATAGTCAATCAACATTAACAGGCATCAAGAGAAACAGTCTCAAGCCAAATGGTACAAGAGTGATCATGCTCCACACCTCTACTTAATATTCAGTATACACTGGATTTCATCATTCCTCCCCTTGAGGAATATTATATAACCATTCTAAATATAGTCACTGGAGGTCAGCTTGGCTGAATGGACAAGAGCACTCTTCAGCTTCCGGTTTGTTGATGATGTGGTAACTTACAGGTTCAATCCTTACACTGGTCAGTTGGACTACAATATTAACTTCTTGTCCTTGACTTGGGGATGTAAAATACAAGTGCCTCAGAAGTCAGAGTAGGTTCACCTAATGGCAAGGGACACTAGTAATAGGGAAAACTAGCCCACACACAAAAATCAGTTCAGTCTGGACTGCACTCAAGTTAAAAGCCAGTGAATGAAGAAAGAAAAAGTTAAGCTAGTCACCAAGCTAAAGAGACAATCATTGTTAAGAACTTCAGATAATTAGCTTGGAGTGCCTGATATATGCCAACAATCCAACAGACCTAGGACATTGTTAAAACAATATTTTAACTACCTATCACCAATTCATCTTCAATGCAGAAAGTTATCAGTTTATCTCCTGTTTCATTTAAATTATCTACAAATTGATGGAAAAGACCTTAGATTTGTAAAAAACATATATTGGAAACAACAAGCTGCCATAAGAATTGATAATGAAGTAGGTCAATATCAGCCTATTAAGAGAGATGTGAGACAGGGATGTGTAATGTCTCCAGATCTTTTTTTCCTGTACAGTGAAAATATTTTCAGAAATATAGAAAATTTGGAAGGAATCAACATTGGGGGACGATGCATCAATAATATTAGATATGCAAATGATACAGTCTTGATTGCAGACAATGAACAGGACCTGCAACATTTAGTAGATGTGTTCATTGCACAGTAAACAACTAGGGTTTGAATTGAATTGTAAGAAGAGACAGATTATGGTCATGACTGGGAAGAAGGAAATACCACAATGTAACATACAAATTATTCTCGTGAGTAACATAATCTGCAAGAGAATGGGTAGCGGTTCTCGCGGCATTGGTAACTTAGGGGGTATGTGAGCCAGTCGCTCGGAAAGCAATGGTAAACTACTGAATGTAATCACTCCCCCGATGTGTCTCCACCTTGCCGCGGTGGGGAGGCTTGTGTGTCCCTCTGACCCCATGTGCTTGCCGATGGATGAAAACTACATATCGGACAGCTTATGGGATAGGGACCAGACTAAGAGAGACACAACCTGCTGCTCTGCAGGTAGACTGAGGTTAGGATAACAGTCAGAAGTTTAAATCAGGCGCATGAAGGCAAAAGATTTGGTCCGGACAATACTCTAAGGCTCTCTGCCGAGGGTTGAGGCTGAACGCTCTAAGCCACAAACCCTCGGATCTGAGAGCCGGCTGATACCCACCCTCCGAAAATAGAGGTGAGATACTGAGCAAGCTACAAGCCCAGGTCTGATACCTGTTCGAAGGCTCTCAGCTGGGGGATATGAGAGATTCCCGGATGAGAGGGCCAGGCCGTTTCTCGTTCACTGCTGCACAAAGGTAAGGTGCTGAGCCGGCAGCACATGTATCCTACCTCGTGAGCGAGTACAAAAAGTCAGAAAAGTGCCCCAGTCGAAGGAAATGGTTACGAAAACTGTCTGTATCTAACTCATAGAGAGTGTAGACAAAAGTGGAAGAACGTCCCAATGACGCGAAATGGAACGCACGGCGAGCGAACCTATTGCGTGGTCTGAAGTCAAATGCAAAAGCTTACCGAGTGGATGTCGCTCGCAGTCTGGTGTGTGCTTGAGCGATCAGTGGCAAGCGAGTTCCCAATACATGGAAGTGAGGAACTAAAGCAGTCATGAGCAGGACGTGACAACTCCTCGGGTGAGCCCAGTCTCAGAGCAATATGTGCCGGCTCTGCAATTATGGAAGCCTCCTTGGATAGCGAGGGAATGCCCATGGCCTGCCCCTGCCTTCCCTTGAGGGCCGACCGCGATGTCGTTGATCGTGCTATCTTGACCAGCTGAGATGTTGGCGACATCACAACAGTCTAACGTGCCTCGAAACCAGAGGAAGGTTAACCTCATTAAAAAATGCCCGCCGGAAGTCGGAAGTGTCGTCCTACGGGTGGCAAACTAAAAATTGACACTACGCAATTACGTCCGAGTGAAATGTCTCGTCCGAATGTCTCTCGTGCTAGGAACAGCTCTGACTACCTAGTTTCCGAATGCCGCTCTTGTTCGGAACAGCTCTGACTAGGTAGTTTTTCCGAATGTCTGTCGTGCCTGGAACAGCTCTGACGGGCGCAACGACAAGCACATGTCCGAAAACTCGCTGAGTGGATACCGTCTGCAAACCTGTCTGGTTTGTGCGGGAATGGCCCGGGGCAAACGAAATGACCAATATATTGAAGTGAGGATTTAAAGCAGCCATGAGCAGGACGTGACGATTCCCTCGGTAAGCCCAGAACCAGGGCGCTATGTGTTGGCCCTGCAACTATGGAAGCAACCTTGGATGGCGGAAAATGCTATGGACTGTCCCTGCCTTCCTTTGAGGGATGACCGTTGTCTTCGACCGTTCAACCTTGGCCAGCTGGGTTGTAGATGGCACCACAAAAGTGAGAGTCTCCCAGGAATGCTACCTGGTCAAAAAAGCACGCTATCGTTGGATGTGTTGGCCTACGGGCTTCGGCCCAAGGGCGCATAACAGACACACCGCAATCACATCTGAAAAAACACTCCGGATGAACGAAAAGAAGAAGAATGTAATCTTGCCTAGTACATCAACAGCAGCTGAAAAATACTGATGTTGACTGCAACGTCCAATGTAAGGGATATGCAACAACAAAACATATACAAGTAAATGGGCATATTCTTAAACAAGTAAATGGGTACAGTTATCTCGGAACAGTCATAGCATCTGATGGGAGGTGCCTTGAAGAGATTAGAACAAGAAGTGCCATTGTGAAGTTAGCCTTTTGCAAGATGAAAAACATACTTACCAATAAAAAGATATCAACTGAAACAAGCAAAAGAGTGTTGAAGTGCTACATGTAACCTATACTTTTGTATGGATGTGAAGCATGGACAATGAGCAGACAAGCTGAAAAACATCTGATGGCTGTGGAAATGTGGTTTCTGAGGAAAATGCATAGAATACCATGGACAGACAGAAAAACCAATGAACAAGTCCTTCAAGCAACAAATGAAGATCGTAAACTGATTAGAGACATTAGGCGTACATAGTCAAAATTTGTTGGGCATGTTATGAGAAGAAATGAATTGGAGAACTTGGTGACAACTGGCAAGATCGAAGGGAAGAGACCGAGAAGTTAATACCTGGATGGCCTGGCCATGTGGCATGGTCGAGACAGAAATACAGAGCTGATCCACGACTGATGATTGAGTGAGATGGCAAAACATGACCGCCCATGCTTATTGGCATGGCACATGATTAGTTGATTGATCATTTAAATTAACTATGCTGTGTTTTCCCACCACTTGTTTTTTCTTATGTTCTTTCTGTGCCCACTTTAGCATTAGAATCTCTCATTACTATTAGATTGTCCTGTTACTAAATATTCCATGTTATTTTGAAGAGTTTTATAAAATAATTCAATTACATCCATTTCTGCTATTGTTGTTTGGGCATATACCTGTAGCAATACGGAATTCTTTGTTTTTGCTTTAAATATAACACTAATGGTTCTGTCGCTGATGGTTATCAAACCAAAAATTTTGCATTATATAAATTTATACAAGTATACAGTAGTTCCTTCCCTGTGTTTGTTTCTACATGAAAATATAAGCATTCCTCCAGTCTGTGTATAAAAATGTCATTGCCCTGGCCATCTATCCTAACTGATTCCGGGTACTTCAACCCTAAACATGTATGCTCCATTGATAATTAAATGTGTAGTTTTCCTTCACTCATAGTTCATACATTTAATGTTCATAGTTTTAATTTTCTTCCATTGGCAAGTCAGTCTGACAAAATTCCCTCATCACAATCACTAATACTTAATACTATGTGCTATGGCACTCTTCCTCAGCGTGAATGTGTATATGACCCATTTGGCCTGTGGTCTCATGAACAAATCTTTTTTCCCCTGTTCTCCATTTTCTTTTTACAGCTGTAGTTACTGGGCATCAGTACAGAAGGTAGTCTGTCATTGCTTTCCTCCTTGGCAGTGACCATTCTGGTCGATGACTGTAGTCATTGTCTTATCTCTATACTAATACTATAGAATAAACTATAGAAGGTATTTTCCACGGTTCTTCTACCTCCTGTTACTGTTAGGAACTCGAGACCATACTTATACCATAACCAACAACTAATAAATACTATCAACTATGTGTCGGTTGTTTAGTTAGTTGATAGATCATCCTCACTGCACATCGAACCATTCAGTCCATAAGTGCTCGGATCCCCTCCTGTGCTGGTTTATCAATCTTCTTTGGCTTCCTGCATAGTGTTCTTGTTTGGCCACACGTTTTTTAATTTGCTGTTCTCGCAGTCTGACCATGGTTGTAGATTCGCAGTCATCACTTGGTTCTCACAAGTCTTACTTCTTGTAGCGCATTCAGAATGTCAGCCTGGTCCATGGCACTTCCGCCCTCCACATTAGCCATACCTGTGAGCTTGTCAGCCCGCTCATTTCCTTGTACTCCCGTATGCCCTGGCACAAAGATGAAACTAATCTTTGCCAGCCGAGACCGCTCCAGAGACAGCAACCACTACCACTCTCTTTGGATCCACCCCGTCTCTATCCTCTTGAGCATGCTCATTGAGTCACTAAGGACACATGCCCTAGTGAATGTCTGTGTCTCTAGCCATGTTATTGCTTTATTTACTGCCATGACTTCCATAGTCAGGCTACTTTTGGTCTTAACAAACGCACCAGTCCTCCTTCACAATTCTCCCTCCGCCCGCGCTGTGTAAAGGCCCATGAGCTTCTCACATGTCAGACGACCGACCCATGTCGACTACTCTCATGCTCAATCAACCAAATGGTGTCATCGTTTCATATTAACCCTATTTTGGGATTTCCTTTTTACAAAATGTATTGAGTACCGCACTCTACCGTGCCAAGGCAGCCCTGCAGAATGTAGAGGTAGAGAGAGGGCTAGTGAGTGGAGTGGTGACGATGAGGATTTCATTTCCTCCTTTTGATAGGAGGGGATACCGCTAACTTTGTTGATTAAACAACGGTGACAAAGATTGTTTACTCTTATTAAAAGTACTAAATGGAGACGTTTAATATATAGTTATAAGACAGTTTACATAAAAAAAATCACGTGAGATCAGTGCATATCCTTGGACTGTTGCTACAGCTGTGTTAGTCCGGTATGCTAACCGCTTGAAGTAACAACACTGTTTATACCGCACCCACTAATAGCAGGGTAGCGCTCGTAATAAACAGGTTTCGTTGATCATCGATCGCGCAAACTATAATTATTGTTGGCTGTGTACTGGTGGCAAGGTAAATACCTCTGTTTTGTCTGAACTTATAATCTGAGGCTTATCATAGCATTAGCAATTTTGCATAGAAGGCTGAGGCACATTGATAACTTAATGTTAAGGTGACAATGTGGCACTACCTGCTATGCAAAATTGCTACATGCTATGATGAGAAGAGGGGCCGGTCTCCGTGTTTGTCCACCAATGTGTTAAAGAAGATGGAAGGAGGGATTTGGGGGGGGGGGGGGGGGGGGGTGTTTGCTAGACATGATACTCTTATAAAAACCATACTGGAAGGCAAGGTTGAGGGTAAGCGAGCAAGAGGTAGGCAACGATACAAGTGGAACGATAACATCAAGAGATGGACGAACATCAGCCTGGCAGAATGTACAGTCAAGGCGAGAGATAGACAGTGTTGGAGATCCATTGTAACCAACCTTCATTTCGGAGACGGCACCTGATTGATTGATTGCTGTTAAATACAAGATGGTCGACTTCATTGCACTGGGATGTATCTCTTATGTTTTCGTTTCTTTCATAGAACGGCTTCCTGAAATCGTCGCTCTGGGCGGGAACTCCGTATCTTCAGCGACGACTTCCAGGATCCTCAGAGGACATTGCATTTGTGAACCGAAAACGAAGCCATGGCCTTCGAAGCGGAGGCAAGTGGCTTAACCACTTCGCCACTGAGATCCCCGTGTACGTACGTTAGTAAGTATGTATGTGTGTGTGTATGTATGTGTGTGTGTATATGTGTGTGTATGTATGTATGTATGTATGTATGTATGTATGTATGTATGTAGGTAGGTAGGTAGGTAGGTAGGTAGGTAGTTAGGTAGGTAGTTAGGTAGGTAGGTTTGTCTGTCTGTACGTGCGTGAGTGTGTGCGTGTGTGTGTGTGCGCGCGCACCCAAGTCAGAATATTATTCACCATAAACGCCGTCCTTAAATGTAGTCACGAATAGATAGTTACAGTAGTATACATAGCTTCCTCTGTCTTCAATATGTTGGAAGTAATTGCCATGCACGCTCTGTGCGAAACCCGTATCGGTTGATGGAGATAACTAACTGCTGGCAATTTTATCATTCTTTCGCTTGTCGAGCGGACCCGTGACATTTTCCGTTAATTTTCTCTTCTATCCTGCTCAGCGACAACTTATGCCTGCAGACATTTTGAAATCATACGCTATTTGTGTGTCTTCAAATATGTACTTCTTTGTTTTGATGTTTGTTGCTTTTTGATTGTTGTTACATATCGATCATTTTATACATGCGTGGTGTTCTGTGGCCTCAGCAGTTTTCAATACTCCACGATTTGCTTGTAGTAAGTAAAAAGCCCTTTTATACTCCTGTAAGGCATATATGCCATATAGTGCTAAATGATATTTTTTAATAGACCAATCGGCATTCGGTGAATAATGTGGTCAGTGTCACACCAGCCGCCTTTACTTTTCAGGAGGATTCCACATGACCACCGACATAAGCACAACGCTACCGCGGCTTCCCATAGCCAGTCAGACCTTCATTTTGCCGAAGAGATGGCTTTTGCCAACAGGGGGAAGACCGGACAGTTGCTCAATATGCTCAATTATGATGAGGAACAGTTTGTGGCGGTCATTGGAAGAGAAAATCGACACCGAAGATGCCATATGGGCTTTATCCATGCACTAACACAGTGTTGTGCAGTGACTTTGATTGTGGCTTGTATTATGTACTATTTGATATTTGATAGATATTGTGTCAAATTGTTTGTTGTTCCCAGTATACATTTATCTAGTGTGTTCGCCAGGAGGGTTGAAGCTAGAACCTCTTGTCCCCGGGTAGATAGGGCCTGTCAATTATTGCAGTGGCCCGTCTAGGATATGGAAAACTCGGATTATAAACCCCCAAGTTTAAGTTGGACCGACGTGCCTAGGACTGAATAGCCACGGGTGAGCTGGTCGTGAACGTGGAACGTCAGGTATGCGGACGGGGCGGCGCCAGGCGTATGGGCTCCTGAGGGACATCCCCTGATCCTTCCCTAGCAGGCAGGCTCTACTAGGGTGACCGATTAGTTCCTGAATTCAAATCAAAACAACTATGGACAATAAAAAGGATTATTGCCGAAGCAACAGAGTGCGTGCTTTATGCTCGATACATTTTACAACAGGGGAGAAAATGAAACGGGGGAGAAGAGGCAGGGGGAGGAGGAAAAGAAAGAAAGAATAGGGCTGGAGCCAGAAAGGGTAGGATGAAAATTGATCAAATGGGACTCAAAAATGTACAGATTTGGTATTGGAACTGTCGTAGCGCAAAGCAGCGTAGACCAGTATTGGAAAAATTGGTCTACGATTCTTATGTACTGATGTTACAAGAACTGAAGACAAACTCTGTCTAGTGCCCTGGCTATTCATGTTATATTAACCCAACCGGGCAGGGAAGACATGGGCAGGCTCTCGTGGTCAAGGATGGCTTACAGCATACGATACTGGATATGAGTGGGTGTGATCAGGGAAGCATAGAGGTGCAGGGAATGCAGAATCGGAGAATGCAGCTGGAACCTAATAAATATATATGTAAGTGGAGTGTTTTGCGTAAGCAGACAGAGTTGGGACTAGTTGACAGATTCTTTGGATACCCCAGTTACCTGGTATCTGATAAGTGGTGACTTCAATACGTGCGCCAAAGAGTGAGACAGGCCGGGCGAGAAAAGACAGGGTACTGCTCTCGCTGAAGCTTTGCTTGAGACGGATGTTGCCTGTATAAATGACGGGACACCAAGCAGGCTAGTAATGAGACCGGGGGACCTTGACACAGCCATCGACTTGGCGCTTGTATTCCAAGAGGCGGCATCAGACATAAAATGGAGTGTCCTTGGTGACCATGGAAGCTACCACCTCCTCTGTTCTGTACTGATACCTAAGTCCGGCACATCCAAGACTATAAGAGCCCGCAGGGTATTTAATTATGATTGCGAACAACCTTCGCTCAGGGGGTCCCTTAGATCACAGGGATGGTCTAAACCAGTGGTTCTCAACCGGTGGTGAATCCCCCCCCCCCCCGGTGGGGGGGGGGCGATTTTAGAGTTTCCCGGGCGTTAATACAAGAACCAATTACTTGATATTGTTTTTCCCTCCATACTTTACGGTTCTGTACTTCTCGCTCTTCTGAAATTCGTTTTATAACATAAGCAGACCTGCAAATCACGTTCTATGTAGAAGTCTAGACTTGTTCTAGTATGTGTTATTAAATTTAGCTTCCATTGTTACGTATACTGTGCAGGGGCAGGGGAGGGATTTATAGGGAGAAAATACGAAAGGGGAGGGGGGATGACAGTCTGAACATATGATGAAGGGTGCATGGGCCAAAAAAGGTTGAGAACCACTGGTCTAAACCAACAAGAAAAACCTTAACCCAACCACCATGTTGGACGCCAGAGGTGGAGAAATCATGGAGGGAAAATAGGGCGGCCATAAGAAATTGGCAGAGGGTGCAGAGAGCAACCTGTTCGGTTGATACAGAATTGGAGGAGGCTGAAAGAAATGTTTAAAAACTAAAGATGCCGGAGTTTAAATTTCATGCAGCAGAGGTAAAAAGGATGAAGTGGGAACAGTTTATAAATAAAGTTGGTGGGGATGTGACTTTGGGAAAATTCTGGAGGCTGCACCGACAGATGAACAGAAAGTCGATGGCCGATACACGTGGTACAATTTATGACGATAACAACCGACCTATGACCAGGACAGAGCTTTTCTTGCCCGTTTTCTCAAACAGACTGATCAGCAGGACAGGGCTATTCGGAATATGGTCAGAGCAGCCTTGTCATGTGTCACTAGAAAGGAGGAATATGAAGAAATGATTCAGGTGGAGGATATTAGACGTGTGCTGAAGAGAGCTAAAGACACCGCATCAGGCCCGGATGGGGTTAGGTACACCCATATGAAGAACATGAATGATGGGGACTTGGAGGAGATGGCTGTTTGTTTCAACCTAAGCATGAACACGGTAAGAATACCCCAGGATTTATACATACATATATGAGTCCAGGCAATAAGTCATTGTCAATGAAAGTGTTTGTGTGTGTGTGTGTGTGTGTGCGTGCGTGCGTGCGTGTGTGTGTGTGTGCGCGCGCGTGTATGTTGTTTTTTTTCCTGTACAGTGAACATATTTTCAGAAATGTAGAAGATATGGGAGTCATCATTTGATTGCAGACAATGAGCAGGATCTGCAAAATTTAGTAGATGCGGATGTTGTATACAGTGAACAACTAGTGTTAGAATTAAATTGTAAGAAGACACAGATTATGTTCGTCACTAGGAAGAAGGAAATACCACAATGTAGTATACAAGTAAATGGGAATATTCTTCAACAAGTGAATCGGTACAATTATCTCGGAACAGTAGTAACATCTGATGGAAGATGCCTAGAAGAAATTAGAACAAGAATCGGCATGGTGAATGTAGCCTTTTGTAAGATGGAAAACATTCTGACCAATGAAAATATGTCATTTGCAACAAGTAAAAGAGAGTTGATATGCTACATAGAACCTGTGCATTTGTATGGATGTGAAGCGTGGACAATGAGCAACAGGCTGAAAAATATGATGGCTGTGGACATGTGGTTTCTAAAGAAAATGCAAAGAATACCAAGGGCAGGCGTAAAACTCAATGACCAAGTGCTACAAGAAACAAATGATGATCGTAAACTGATTAGAGACATTAGACGTAGATAGTCACAATTTATTGGTCTAGTTATGAGTAGGAATAAATTGGTGAACTTGGTGACAACTGGCAAAATCGAGGGGAAGTGAACAAGGGAAAGACAGAGGGGTAAATACCTGGATGGCTTGGCCTCGTGGCATGGTTGAGACAGAAACACGGAGCTGATCCACGACTCTGGTGATCGAGTGAGATGGCGAAACTTGACCGCCCACGCTTATCGGCA
Organism: Cepaea nemoralis; assembly: GCA_014155875.1. Taxonomy (NCBI): domain Eukaryota; kingdom Metazoa; phylum Mollusca; class Gastropoda; order Stylommatophora; family Helicidae; genus Cepaea; species Cepaea nemoralis. Next base: position 428,990 of record JACEFZ010020300.1, read on the forward strand.
TGGCACGTGATGATGATGATGACGATGTATATATGTGTGTGTGTTTGTGTGTGTGCGTGTGTGTGTGTGTGTGTGTGTGTGTGTGTGTGTGTGTGTGTGTGTGTGTGTGTGTGTGTGTGTGTGTGTGTGTGTGTGTGTGTTTTCATTCAGTAGCATGTTGTTTGCAGAACCTGGCTCCCATAACAACATTCCTGAAAACTTTTCGGTCATGAGTAAGATGTCCGTCATCCGATACACCCATCTGGAGATCATCTGCCACATCCTGCACCCATCTTCTCTATGGCCTTCCTCTTCCTTTCCTCTCTTCTCGAGCATATTTTTTTTTCGCATATCCTTTACAGGACATCGCTGTCAGCATCAGCATCTTTCAGCTGATTGTTGATTTCTTGGCAAGATTACGCTCAGTAGTTTGCCATTGCTTTCTGAGCGACCGGCTCACATATCCCGTAAGTTACCGACGCGGTGAGAACCGCTACCGATTCTCGCACACGTCACGTTACTCACGAGAGTATACGGGATTACGGAGAAAGACGTAAAACTCCTATCCAGGGAGAACGGTTTCTCGAGCATATACCCCTCCATTATTGTTCTCACCAGACTTTCATGACGTTTCAAGTGACCATATATATCATGGTGGAATGTTGGAATCATCATCATCATCATCATCTTCCACTTCTGCCGTCAAGCGATCGTGGGGAGGAATAATTTGCGTTCCAGCGCCCGGTGGGCGGCACTGGATAGTGTCATTCCGTGTGGTTGTACAATGTCTCTGATGTCGTAAATCCATTTTCTTCTTGGACGTCCTCGTGGTCTCGTCGCAGATGATCTTTGATGTAAGGCCAGTGATGGTAGCTGCTGATGTTGCATTCTAACGACATGGCCAAACCACTTGATCTTCTGTCTTTCAATAAATGTGGCACAGGGTGTTGATCCCACAGTCTGTCTGATAGTAGTAGCATTTCTTACTCGGTCTCGGATTGTTAAGTTGGCAGCTCTCCTCAAGCATCTCATTTCACATGTGTTGATTTTGCGAAGGTGTAATTTGGATAAAGTCCAGGTTTGAGATTGGTAGCATAGGGTTGGTGTGAATATGCTGTTTATTATCTGTCGTTTTGCGAACATGGGTATGTTTGGATGTTTCAGTAAGGGTGATAGTTGATATGTAAGTGCACTAGCTTTTTGACATCTGATTTCAATTTCTCTGTCTAATCTGCCACCTTCTGTGATCATACTTGGTGGAATGGTGGAATACCCGACATATAGTTGTAGGTTATGTTCTCCAATTTTAAGACGATAGGCAGAGAATCTCCTTTTGGAGACCATTGCTACGGTCATCGGTCATTGCTAAGCAGGAAAGCAATGGCAAATTACCTTCGTTACAGATGCCTAGAAAATCGTGTTTCGTCAATTCATAGACTCAGAGATACGGCTTAAGTAGGTGCTCATAGAAGTAGCTTCACCTGGTAGGAGTAGTCACGTGCACCAGGTGACCTCAGACTCAGACCGTCAGCAAGCGACTGAGTGCACAAGATTAACATCACTTACAATAGGAACGAGGACAATTTCGCAATCACTAAAAATCAAAATTGGGACCTTTGCGCTCAAATGCTACAGACAAGTTCTTAGAATATCTTGGTCCAAGAAGAAGGAAAATGCTGAAATGCTATAAGATCTGAACATAGAAAACTGACTGGCTCATTCACAATAAAATATGTCTCAAAAACTGACATACTTTAGCCATATTAAACGTAACAGGGGGTTGAAAAAACAATGATGGAAGACATAGCTCCTGGCAGGATAGGCAAGGGTCTACCAGCGCCAAGATGGACACAGGACATTGCAGACACCTTTGGCATGAGGGTGAAGGAGGCGGGAGAAATGGCCAGAGATTCAGAGCTCTTTCGGTGCGTTGTGAAGAGAGCGACGTTTTGCAAAGAACCTGCTATATGATAATGCTACTTTAGGACTCAGATGCGCTTTGCAGAGATGCATTCCTCTGTTTCTTACAGTCGTTCATGTCGCATGCTATATCTCTTAATTGTGTGGTGTATCGTTCACTGTGACCGTGGATAAATAAACACACATAATATTGTTTGGCGCTCATAGAAGGAGAAGAAGGAAGTAGAGATTAGAAGAGGCACTAGACAACATGACATTTGAAAGCTATAGTTACCGACCGGGATTCGAACCTGTCGTCTCCAAATGACGACGGCACCTCGGTGCAGGAACAAGTGTGACCCTCTTCTTCTTCTTCTTCTTCTTCTTCTTCTTCTTCTTCTTCTTCTTCTTCTTTTCTTCTTCTTCTTCTTCTTCTTCTTCATTTAGTAAACAAAAATTAGAAATTCGATCTCGTTGAACCTGCTTCTTCAGCGTTGGCTAGAGTTGATATCCGTTGTTGTGTGGGTTTTGATCCTGTTCCTATTTGTGCTCTCTTTCGAATGAGTCCTAACTCGGACTGGTTATATTGGTCCTGCTCTGGTTGTCGGGAAGGGTTGGTTCTTGTGCTGGCTGGTAATTTCATTATTGCCTTATGTTGGTCCTGATAAAGACCGGTCCTTAGTCAGACCTACCAGGTTCCGCAGCCTTCAAGTTGTTGGTTCCTTTCTCTGGCAAAACTCATAAGTGCTGGTTGTTTCTTGTGTTGTCTTCACCAGGACTGGTTATATTTTTGGGTTCTTTCTAAGATGGGTTATACTTTCTGTGGTCCTCACTAGGATTTGTTATATTTTCTATGGTCCACACTAGGATTGGTTGTTTCTTGTGGTCCTCACTAGGATTGGTTATATTTTGTGTGAGCCTCCCAAGGGCTGGTTATTCCTTGTGAGGTCCTCTCAGGGACTGGTCCCAGTTATGTCCAGTCCTCCTAAGCACTCGATATAGACGCAGGCCGAAAACTCAAGGGCAGTCTCAAATTGTCCACCGGTCAGCCGCCCGTTCTCCTACGTCCGCTGTCATCACCGGTGCACGCAACAACAAGACACGACTCGCCTGCCAACATCTTCCATGACCCTCCAAGAAAAGCCAAACCATCACCTTGCCAGTCACCCCGCCCACCGCAGTCAACTGTCCTTTTCAGGAAAACCAGGATATCCATCACAAGAGAAATAGTTGGATGTCCCAAAAAAGGGAATTTAAAGAACATAAAACAGAGACGAAAAAGTACGAACAGACACTGAACTGATACAAACATTTATGGTGTCCTCTCCTCCTGCTGGTTTTCTGTCTTCTTTTCTTCAGTTTGGGTTATATGTCTTTTCCTGTTCGGAAGAAGTATTGTCTAACCAGACTCTGTATCTCTGCATTGCTGTCCACGTTCAAATACTCCTTCATTGTCATTTGGGGTCTTTGCTTTGACAAAGTATTCCCTTAGCTCCCTTCGTTCATTATTGTAATCGTCAGATATTAGTAAATAATGTTCGATGGTGTTATTTTCTAGGCATGCTATGCAGAATGGGTTTTCTCTTGTGTCTTGATTGTTTCTCCTGATTATCCACAGCTTTCTATTTGCTGGTGCTTTCATGTTGTTTTTAACTTGTGATTTGTAGTTGGATTCGCCCAGTACCTGGTATGCATGTCGACATCAAGCACTGCCTCTCCACTGTTTCCTCCATTCTTAGAGTATGTAACTTTTGATGACTGTCGGAAGTGGGGGTGCCGCCGCCAAGTTAAATGTACTTATCTCTCCCCCCCCCCCCCCCATTTTGTGTCACACAATACATTAAGTGCCTTTAATTAGTTTGTACTAATTTGTCAGTGGACTAAGAGAGTTCGTAAGTTGTCATGGCATATGTAGGTCTGGGTACCACCTTGTAGTTTCTAAAGGTTTGATATACCGTCGAACCACAGACCAACTGGTGTATAATCAGTTGTGGAATCTTGATTAGTTGCCAAAGAGTCTCTTTCTCTTGCCCATTTCACTACTGGGGACTGTTGCCGGACCAAGGTAACGTTGACTCACATTTTTGGTTTGACCCTCCAATTGCAACCCTCTCAGACACCCAAAGTTGGTGCCACGGAACAAAGGTCTCTTTTTATGGAGACTCATCAAGGGTAATATTACTATCCCTGGTCCCCGTAAAGTGGTTATACAACATTTACAAAATCTATTCACTTACTGATGTACCCCTATATCACTTCCGCTTGTCGGTAGTGATTGTATGTAATATCAAGTGTTTCCCCTTTAAGAACTATTTGTGACCCTTGTATGTGTAAGTATAGGATGGTCTCTGTTTTTCTCCCATTATTTCTCTATATAATCGTGGCTGTAATTTATATGTTTATGTAGTGTGTGTGTGTGTGTGATCTATTTGTAATACTTTGTGTGCAAATTAGAAACATGTATGTATGTTTATAATCTGTGTAGTACTATTCTCCAAGTGTCCTTAGATTGGTTCTCACATCTCACAAATAATAGCATATTCATAATTTCTGAGATGGGTTTACCGAGCTGTGATGCTTAGATACATTCCTAATGGTGTAATGCATTTCGTAATGTTCACATATGTAAAAAATGAGACAAATCACATGTGTTGTAGGAAACAAGTACAAAACATGACATTGAGGCATGAGCGCAAATATGTTGCACATTAGTTTACATCTTCTCAAATTTAATACATTTATAATGTCTTACGTACATCTTTCATTCACACATTTACACCATATGTTCATGTTAAAATATACATATAGTTAAGATTTTAAATATGTGAAGTTAAGGTAATAAGTTATTATTTTACGGTTATAATTTACTTCTTTCTAATTTAACTCTATCTCAAGCAAACAAAAATGTAACTGAGAAATGCTTGTAACTTGAAGCTTTTCCCCTAATTATTATTTCTGGTAATTACCTATGTACATTATGTCTTAAATCACATTAATAATTTACATTAACAAAATGTTCAGAAATTCAGCAATGATAAATTAATAACTAATTAAGTGTTGTGTGTGTCTTGTTGAAACACTTATCTGATGAAAAGAAAAAATCTAAGTAACTGAATAAGTAACTAAATAACATTGTCAAAATAGTCTATGATTTGGAAGATTAAATCATTACTTCTGTGTCTGTCTGTGAAACTTAAATAAAATATCACTATTTAATTAAAATATTGTGATGAGCTTGGTAGATTTAGACGAATGGTGGATCTGAAGACCTGGTAAGAAGATCAGCGATAATATTGTCAACTCCTATTATATGGCGTATGGAAAATGAATAGTCTTTGAGTAGCAAGGCCCATCGATGAATTTTATTGTTCTTTGGTTGTCCCTGCTGTATCACAAGTAATGACGAGTTGTCGGGCTCAACGAAGAAGTGTGTACCTGCGAGGGACTTAGATAATTTACTCACAGAATATACTAAAGCGAGACATTCAAGCTGTGCAACGCTATAGCGAGTCTCAGCTGGCGTTAGCTTCCTGCTTACATAAATCACTGGATGATCCATACTATTGTATCGTTGAAAAAGAACGCCCGAGATGGCAGTGGTACTGGCGTCTGTCCTTAAAATGAAAGGAATTTCATTGTTAGGTAATCGTAAGATAGGTTTGCCAGAAAAACATGTCTTTGCTTGTAATATTGCATCTTCTAAACCAGCACTTTTCAAAGTTTTTTATTTCGATTTCAATAATAAATTCGAAAAAATGCTTGTCCAATCAGCAGAATTTGTTATGAGTTTATGGTACAAATTCAATATGGTAACAATACATTTCTGTTTCTTATGTAAACAAATGGCTACGAGGTCCGACCAATTTGACTGCAACTTTTTGAATAGTTGAGAGGCCAGTCGCATGGGTTGGACTTCTGTCAGAAGGTTCTGTACATTTCTAAATGAATTTTGACAAATTATTTTTTTTTGAAACTTTTATTGAGTGTTAAAATCGTTGCAAAGTGTATTGTTTGTGTTTTTACAGAGCGTTGCATGTGGACGTGTAGGTGACATATGCGCAAAATTACAAACATTTTATACATTTTAACATTTCTACATTGAAATTGTTGTAAGGTAACATTACAAACAACAGCAAGATGATAGTGCACCGTTATTATTTCCCCTGCCACATCCCTCACCTGTCGGTTCCAACCCCACCAATACCATCATCACCACTCGATAATGATGAATATGGCAGTATAACTTGTTAGAACCAATCGGCGAGGGCGGCAGCAGCATCAACAACAACAGTATCAAAATGGTGGGAAAGGGGGATGTGACAGTATACGGGTTTACAAAGCAGAAAAGGTAGTGGTTGCATTTATAATGTTTGTGTTGTTACATGCGTTTTGTGTGTTTAGTATTTGTGTACGTGTATTTACAGAGCGTTGCATGTGGGCATGTAGGTGTCATATGTGTAATATTACAACAATTTATTCATTGGCATATTTATATATGAAAGTGGGAGGGGGTGTTACCCCAAAAAAAAACATATATATGACTGACACCATTTTATGTCAGCAGAACATTCAGGCCAATAAAACCCGATGAAAACTCTGCCTTTAAGTAGGGTATCAAACTGAAATGGTGGTGACTGAATTATCAATGATGTTGTCGGTATCGCCGTTAGTTGATTCGTCAGTTGCAATTTGGCTAATAGGAACTGAAGTTAATGTGTAAGTAGTGCCGTCAATAATATCATTAGTAGCAGCAGTAGTAGAAGTGATATGAGAAGATTGGCAGTATATAATGGTAATTTTATGTCTTTCACTATGTCTGTTCTATTATGTCCCTTGGAGAAAATATCATTGTGATCTGTGTTTAAGTCAGTGTCTTTCAGAAAGAGTTGTCTGTGTGTACGTAACAGCAGGGCATCTAAATCTAGTTCTAACTGTAATGTTTGAGTTCTTTTGTTCGCATACAGTATAGAGTTTGTATGCGTGATTGCTTTCTTGTTATGTTACTTTAATGACAGTACCAATTTTCGTAGGTTTGTCACTACTGTCCTTGACAATTTTATCTGGAAATTTAAAATGATTCACTGGGGAGGAATCTGCATAGTGCGCTCCCGTGGAGTGTTTTCTTAACTTGTGAATGGTCGTCTCCCTTGGATTTCTATGATGTATTGGTTGTTTTTGACACTTTGATTTTTGTTTCATTGCAGTCAGTTTTGTTACTACAATATCTTTTGGGTGATTCTGTTGCCAGATTTTAATTTCTTCTTGAGAACAGTTCTTAACATCTGGTAAACAGCCTATTGTTAAATCAGTGCATGGATTATCTAGTACTGCACAGATGAATTTCACAGGCAAAAAAGGTGTACAAATATGTGTAATGGCTAATGGATATTTTTTCAAATTGCCTGCAAATGTGCGGCAAGTCAACAATTTGCCTGTATAGTCATTTGTATGCACAAAAGCTTTGCTCAGCCCGATAAGTGTCGACCCTGAATCAAGAAGGATTTGACAGGGTTTGTTGTTGGCTAACCCTTTATAAAAGTTTAGTTTTCCTCTGGAGGAAATTACAGCGTTAACATTTTCATAAGGTACAGTATGGCCACATTCCAAAATCTCATCTGCATGAAATTTATCACATATTTCATATTTGTCAAAATTAAATATATCAATTGCTTCCAATATATTTACTCCTAGATGTTCATCCTCACATTCACTCTCGCTGTCTGAACTGGTGTCAATCAGTGCAGCGTACAGTTCTTTAACATCTTACGTCCATCGCAACGTGCTGAATAATGTCCAATATGAATAATATTTGGTGGAACTGCGGTAAAGCTGTGAAAGTGTAAACAATATAAAATGACACAAAGTAATGCAGCTTTACATAACAGAGTTAAGACACATACAGAACGTTGCGGCGATTAGCCTTCATCAGCAAACAAACACATTCACAAACACAACATACAGTCAAGGAGATCTCCTGTGACTACATCAGAAGGTGACGACAGAGCGAGAAGAAAAAAAGCATAGAAAAATGGAAGCAATGAAGAGAAAATGAGAATTGAAAAAAAATGTTAATTGAAAAGAATGTTAGTTGAAGAAAATGTTTAATTGAAGAAAAAAAATGTTAATAGAGAAAACGTTCATACTCACCTCACCGTTCGGATCTGTAAGTGACTAAGAAAATCTCCGATGTATTCTGATACCCGGTGCCGGGTGTTACGGTTCAGTGAGCACATAGAAGGAAGGGGGCGGGTCAGGAGGACGGTAACTGGTCTGGTAAGGGTATCTGAGCAATCACAGTGGATGTACTAGTGGAGTACGAGGCGCGCAAGGTTGAGGGTGGTACTAACCAAAACCCCATTGTGTTATTATAGGGGCGAGTCTTAAAGTCTGGGTGGACTGATATGCGTGAACGCGCATACATACATAGACACACCTCAACAGACAAAATGCTAGTGTATGTGGGCATGTGCAAAGTATATGTAAGAAGAGAGAGGGGGGAAGATGTGGGCATGTGCAAAGTATATGTAAGAAGAGAGAGCACGAGTGAGAGAGAGAGCCAGAGAGAGCGCGAGAGAGAGAGAGAGCGAGAGAGAGAGAGCGAGAGAGAGAGACAGAGACAGAGAGAGACAGAGAGAGACACAGAGACAGAGAGTAAAAATTAACTATAAAATAAAATAAGAGAGGTTGGAAAACTGCCTGTGACATACCACATGAGGTATGCGGAGTGGGTAGGTCTACAAATACGAGGCTTCACTCATACTGTTCCCTATGAAATAGAGACAGTAAGGTTGATTGTTATATAACGTATTTGAGGATCAAATCCCCCAGTGGTTGTGTTAAAATCAGACCACCAGCAATATAGTTGGAATATGTAGGCACAGAGAAGCAAGATGGAAGAGAGAGAGAGAGAGAGAGAGAGAGAGAGAGAGAGAGAGAGAGAGAGAGAGAGAGAGAGAGAGATTGGAAAAGTGCCTACGACACGCCCCTGGTGTAGTACGGGGTCGGTCGGTCTACAAATACGAGGCTTCACTCATACTGTTCCCTATGAAATAGAGCCAGTAAGGTTGATTGTTATACAACGTATTTGAGGATCAAATGACCCTGTGGTAGTGTCATTAGGGCTGTATAAAATCAGACCACCAGCAATATAGTTAGAATAGGTAGGCACATAGAAGCAAGATGGAAGAGAGAGAGAGAGAGTGAGAGAGAGTGAGAGAGAGAGAGTGGAAAAGTGCCTACGACACGTCACCTGATGTATGCGGGGTCGATCGGTCTACACATACGAGGCTTCACTCATACTGTACCCTATGAAATAGAGCCAGTAAGGTTGATTTTTATACAACGTATATGAGGATCAAATCCCCCCCCCCCCCCCCAGTGGTTGTGTTATTGGGGCTGTGTAATATCAGACCACCAGCAATATAGTTGGAATAGGTAGACACAGAGAAGCACGATGGGGAGAGAGAGAGAGAGAGAGAGAGAGAGAGAGAGAGAGAGAGAGAGAGAGAGAGAGAGAGAGAGAGAGAGAGAGAGAGAGAGAGAGAGAAGCTGACACTACTACCAGCGCGATATTTTCAGAGAAACCACTAGTGGCCTACAGGCGTGACCGCAACCTAAAAGATGTACTCGTCCATAATAGAGTACAGGGATCTCCACCTCTACCATCACAATTAGGAACTAAGGCTTGCCTGATATCTCGTTGCAAGACCAGCCCATATGTGATCCACACCCAAGTGGTGCGATTCCCTAAAGGCAGTTTACGTATCACAGAAGAATTTTCTTGTAATTTTCATTTACGCCATAATATGCAAACGGTGTGATATGAAGTATATTGGGCAGACGGGCCTCATGCTAGCCGACAGATTCCGCCAACATCTGATGGACATCAACACCAACGCCCCCAAGCCTGTCTCCACCCACATCAACAGCGCAAACCATCAAGGTGCTTCCGATGTCCAGGTCACTGTCATCCAGTCCTGCTCCTCTGGTGCTCAACATCGCAAGAATACAGAAAACTGGCTCATATTCACTATGGGGTGCCTAACACCACACGGCCTCAACACCCAACATTTCATCTAATCGTAGTCATTTCCCCTCCCCTCCCCACTCTATTGCTTCCACACCCTCCTAGGTGTCACCCTCTTCCGGTCTCCAACCAGTCCTTTTCTCCACTAATATTATCCTCTACCCTGTCTCCCTCGGCCCGATTCCGAGTGACTGAACCATCAGTTACCTGGGCATTTCACATTACCACTCTTGGCACTCCTGTCGTACGCAATTCAGCGCGCACCAGTAATGTAATCACTAATCCCCCTACTAGTTAGCAACTACACTGTATCTGCGGTCGGGTGTGCGTGCACATAGATACTAGTTCGTATGTGTGTATGTGCACAGATATATATGTCTTTCTCTCTCTCTTCTCTCCCTCTCTCAATAATCTTACACCGACCCTCTCTCTCTGCCCATCTCTCTATCCCTCTGTCTCTCTCTCTCTCTCTCTCTCTCTCTCTCCCTCTCTCGCTCTCTCAACAATCTTGCTTCTCTGTACCTACCCATGCCATGTGTGGCGTGTCGTAGGCTCTTTTCCAATCTCTCTCTCTCTCTCTCTCTCTCTCTCTCTCTCTCTCTCTCTCTCTCTCTCTCTCTCTCTCTCAACAATCTTGCTTCTCTGTGCCTACCTATGCCATGTGTGGCGTGTCGTAGGCTCTTTTCCAGTCTCTCTCTCTCTCTCTCTCTCTCTCTCTCTCTCTCTCTCTCTTCCATCGTGCTTCTCTGTGCCTACCTATTCCAACTATATTGCTGGTGGTCTGATATTACACAGCCCCAATAACACAACCACTGGGGGGGGGGGGGGGGGGTTTTGATCCTCATATAAGTTGTATAAAAATCAACCTTACTGGCTCTATTTCATAGGGTACAGTATGAGTGTAGACCGATCGACCCCGCATACATCAGGCACTTTTCCAATATCTCTCTCTCTCTCTCTCTCTCTCTCTCTCTCTCTCTCTCTCTCTCTCTCTCTCTCTCTCTTCCATCTTGCTTCTCTGTGCTAACTATATTGCTGGTGGTCTGATTTTAACACAACCACTGGGTGATTTGATCCTCAAATACGTTGTATAACAATCAACCTTACTGTCTATATTTTATAGGGAACAGTATGAGTGAAGCCTCGTATTTGTAGACCTACCCACTCCGCATACCTCATATGGTATGTCACAGGCAGTTTTCCAACCTCTCTTATTTTATTTTATAGTTAATTTTTTACTCTATCTCTCTCTCTCTCTGTCTCTGCCTCTCTCTCTCTCTCCCTCTCTCTCTCCCCCCTCTCTCTCTCTCTGTCCTAATAATCTTGCTTCTTTGTGCCTACCCACACCATGTGTATTACCAGTGGTTGGGTCTTATGCAGCCCCTATAAAACAAGCACTGGGCGATTTTGATTTCATTACGGTGTATAACAATCAACCTTACTGGCTCTAGTTCATAGGGAACAGTATGAGTGAAGCCTCGTATGTGTAGACCGACCCATCCGCATTCCTCATGCGGTATGTCGCAGGCAGCTTTCCAACCCCTCTCTCTCTCTCGCTATCTCTCTCTCTCTCTCTATCCCCTTACATCTTGCTTCTCTGTGCCTACCTACTTCACGTGTATTACCAGTGGTTGGATCTTATACAGCCCCAATAACTCCAGCACTGGGCGAGTAGAACCTTAAATATGTTGTATAACAATCAACCATACTGACTATTTCATAGGGTACAGTATGAGTGGAACGTCGTATGTGTAGACCGACGTACTCCGCATACCTCATATGGTATATCACAGGCACTTTTCCTCTCTCTCTCTCTCGCCCTCTCTCTCGCTCGCTCTCTCTCTCTCTCTCTTGCTCTCTCTCTCGCTCTCTCTCTCTCTCGCTCGCTCGCTCGCTCTCTCTCTCTCGCTCGCTCTCTCTCGCTCTCTCTCTCTCTCTCTCACTCTCTCTCTCACTCGCTCGCTCTCTCTCTCTCTCTCTCTCTCTCACTCTCTCTTCTTACATATACTTTGCACATGCCCACATACACTAGCATTGTCTGTTGAGGTGTGTCTATGTATGTATGCGCGTTCACGCATATCAGTCCACCCAGACTTTAAGACTTGCCCCTATAATAACTCAATGGGGTTTTGGTTAGTACCACCCTCAAACTTGCGTGCCTCGTACTCCACTAGTACATCCACTGTGTTTGCTAAGATACCCTTACCAGACCAGTTACCGTCCTCCTACCCCGCCCACTCCCTTCTATGTGCTCACTGAACCGTAACACCCGGCACCGGGTATCAGAATACATCGGAGATTTTCTTAGTCACTTACAGATCCGAACGGTGAGGTGAGTATGAACGTTTTCTCTATTAACATTTTTTTCAATTAAACATTTTCTTCAACTAACATTCTTTCCAATTAACATTTTTTCAATTCTCATTTTCTCTTCATTGCTTCCATTTTTCCATGCTTTTGTTCTTCTCGCCCTGTCGTCACCTTCTGATGTAGTTACAGGAGATCTCCTTGACTGTATGTTGTGTTTGTGAATGTGTTTGTTTGCTGATGAAGGCTAATCGCTGCAACGTTCTGTATGTGTCTTAACTCTGTTATGAAAAGCTGCACTACTTTGTGTCATTTTATATTGAATAATGTCCAAAACGTTTGCAAAAAAAAAAAACATTTTATAGCTCTCTTGTACAGATTACGTTTGGTCTGTTGTTTATTTACCATTTTCTTTAAGTGAGCTCTGTACCCAGGGTTCTTATCACACATTTGATATCGCTCATGTAATAGCTGGCAATATGTACATGGTGTCAAGTTCGTTTTTCGTTTGGTTTTATAACTCAATGGTTTTGATTGCTTACCATTTACTGCAGCTACTATGTCATTTTAGTTAGAATTTAGTGTGAAGATATCTCTATCTGAGGTGTAATAAGATGATACCCTGCGTTCTAATTGTTAAATGTTTTCACAATCGCTTTGCTGTAAGAACTTGGTAAATGGAGTAGGTATGGATGTTATTATTTTGTTCATTATCATAAGGTCTTTCAATCTGTCAAAACTCTTATTTACTTTAGATGCATTGATCCATTTATTAAAGGTATCCTGAACTTCTGATACGTAATCAATGAAGGTTTGACTGAATTTAGGGCTTAATTTTGAAAATTGTATTTGGTAACCCAGAGCACACAATAGAAAATGTTGCATGACCCTTTGTCGATTATAGTCATAGTCTTTTTTCAGTTCTTGAGGTATTGTTTCGATGACTTTTCGGGGTTCTAAAGCGAGATTACGCATATATATTATTGCCCAGTTTCCCTATGGCATTTCATGATATCTCATTAAGGTCTCAAAGTTCTCAGTCCAATCTGAGATAGAATCACCAGCACAGAATGGTTTAACAATGCCCTGATACTTTTTAAATTGTTGTTCTTCTTCTTTGCTCTTTAATTTATTAGCTGAAATGTGTATCTGTGATTCTATTTCTAACTGCTTTAATTTTAATCTGTGTGTCAGCTTCTAATTGTTTCTGTTTGGTAGTTTCTTCTAATTCCTTGTGTTTGATATCTAATTCTTTCTGTTTGGTAGCTGCTTCTGCTAATTCTTTCTTAAGTTGGCGTTCTTGTGCTCTTTCCTCTCTTTCTACATTCTCTTTATATTTTGCTACAACCCATTGTGATAGTTTATCACCCATATATCCGAGTTCTTTACCCGCTTCAATACAATCTTTTAGTGTCGACATTTTCAAAATTCTAAATTATAGTAATTTTGATTTCAACAGAATATTACTTCCCTTGGAGGTGGTAATTTACAATACATAAACACAATTATATACACAAAAATAAAGTGCTAGTTTATGAAGCAATTTACAAATAAAGTACTTATCTGGAAGAGTTGAATTTGGTACAGCGCCACCACTGATCTTGGAGCTGTTTTACATCAAATTTGGAAAATACAGGCAATCTTCGTTACACGCCAATGTACATCTTCTGTTGTGGAACAAGAAAATATTAGTATCGTGAAAGGTTATGTCAGTCAAGTGTCAATATTTAGAGGAAAGATACAATTTGTAGTTTTGCAGCGTGAGAAATGTGTGCAAGTTATGTCGGTTATTTAAATTTCTGTACAACTTATCAAATTGTCGTAGCTGATAAGTTTAAAGGCGTGTAAGCTTGTTAAGAATGTTGTGTGCTGTAAATAACTTCTTTTGCTTGGTTAACCCAAGAGCTGTCAAAACTATGTTAAATTAATTTTCTCTTAACTGTCTTGGGGTTTCGCCAAAACGGATCGATCCCCCATTAATACTCTGTCAACGTCTCAGTTATTACTCGTTCGTCATGTGACAGAGACAGTAGATACATGCATACACAAAGGTGTCAAGGCAGAATGCAAGTAAAACTAATATTGCTTATTTAACGCACACATTAGCGTTGATCACATTGAATACATTTCATCAGTATGATACATTATAAGTACGATCAAATACTCACCCGCAAAAGGCATTCACTATTTCGTAACGCAGTTCTGTCTCACACGCAGCGCATCGACAAATCACTGCCTCATTCGCTCAGCAGAGGCAAGCTTTCATGTCGGCAATCAGTAAATTCGCTCTCCAAGCTACACGCATCCTTGCTCTATCACGGTCCTTTCCAGTCTGATCTCCCTAGTCCTCAGTCCTGTGGTCTCGTGGTGTGTGACCCCGTGTGGCCCGTACTAATCGTGCTATGTCAGATGTCTAGGTATTCTGGCTGTCGTCCCGTCCTCACCCCGTCTGTTGCTGACTGGTGTCTCAGGTTATTCAGTGCAAGGTTGTACTGTTGACTCAGGGACCTTGTCCTGTCTATGTCCTTATGTCTTGTCTGTAGATGGATAATCTAGCCCCGTCTATGTCCTATCCATTGCATACTTATGTCCTGTCCTTGTCATATGTCCCTTTTCAACTCCCAGGACGCTGACAGTGATTGTTTCTATGGTTTTGTTTGGGAAGAATGGTGTAGTTTAGTATGTCGGCTCAAGCGGCGGTTTCAGACTTTTCTTTTAGTGCTGTCATCACCTCGTCTGTCGTGATGTCTGCATCCATATAGTGTTGTTCAATGTCTTCGTGTGTCGTGTCATTTATCTCTTGTATCATCTCCTCCCTTCGTTGCCTTTCTTTATTTCCTATTCTGTTGTTAGAGCAAACTTCATAAAAGTAATCTCCGAACACATTAGCTTTGTCTTGGTTTCTTACTGCTAGTGTTGGATTTCTGATGGTGGGGATTTTGCTTATCTTGTTATTCCCGTGTATTACTTTTATTTGTTTCCACACCGTGGCGGTCGGTGTGTCTGGGCTGAGTTTCTGGTAGTACCTTCTCCACCCCTTTTCTGTCGCGTGCCTTACTGCTCTGTTTGCTTCATTTCTGCATTTCTTGTATTCTTCGAAGTTCCCGTTCTCTTATGTCATTGCCCTTCTGTATTTCTGTGGAGCTCTTTTCCTGTTTTGTAGCGTTGCTGTGCACTTAACATTTCACCAAGCCACTGGATTTTTGTGCCATTGTTTTTGAGATGACTGAGACTTTTGTTTATCCGTTCTTAAGTTATCTGGCATATTTCTGTTAGGGGTGTGTTTGATTGCTACATGCAGGATGTTTTTAGTTAGTCTCTCAGTGTATTTCTCAATGTCTTCTGTGTTGACCATCTCGTCTCTGAACTGATCCCAATTTGTTTTGTTGAAGTTAAACGTTGGTCTGTTGCTGTTGGAGCTTAGCTGGGGTTTTGTTCTTGTGTTAATTATTATAGGTAGATGGTGTGTGTTCGTGTCCTCTGTCACTTCTCACTGGCTGCTTGCTAGACCTACAGCTATTGTCAGATCAATAGCTGTGCCCTGGCAGTTTGGTTTGGGATCTATCCTGGTCATCGTCCCATCATTGAGTACTGCCAGCTGGTTGTCCTCAATGAACTCCATGAGTTTTGTACCAGCCATGCTGCTTTTTTTAGCCCCCCCCCCCCCCACACACACACACACACATGTGGTGTGGTGACAGTTGAAGTCTCCTACTACCATGGCTTCTGTTGTAAGTCTGTCGTGTATTGCTTGGGTATCTTTATCTTCAATTACCCCTCTAGGATATTATATATTAATTGTTGTGAGGTTTTTGGGATTCCATGTGATAGTCGCACAGACACACTCCAAGTTCTTGGTTAGGAATGTTTCCTGTGTCACGATTTGGAACTTTTCGTGTAGTGTACTAGCAAGGCGACCCCGCCCCCTTTCACTTCTGCTCTGTCCTGTCTAATCACTGTGAACCCAGGGCAGCTACACTTTTGATTTGGTTTCAGGTGGGTTTCCTTCAGTTCATATATGCAGTTCTGGCTCCCCAGTTGTTTCATGATGTCTGGGATTTGGATTTGATGCCTCTGCAGTTCCACTATATTATTTTGATATTTCCAGTGTCCATTTGAAATCGACTATTTATTGCTCACTGTCCATGTTCCTAGTTGTCTTTCCGTCCTTATCTTTCAGAGTCTGTGCTGGTCTCATTGTCGTGGAGCTGGTTTCTTCCTCCACTAGCAGTAATCGTTCTCTCTGACTGTATGCCACTGCGCTTCCCTTAATTATTCTACCTATCTATCATAGTCGTCTCGGTCTCAATAGTTCTCATCTTTGTAAAGGCTTCCTGGAGTTTTTCTATTTTGCCGTTCACTTGTCTCCATTTTCTGCATTCCAGCCACATCGGTTGTTTCTTTCATTCATTTGAGAAATTGCCTCTTCCATTTGCTTGTACTCTTTTGCCATTTTCCATAGCCTGCTTTCCTGGCCTTCCACCTTTATGCTGATGTTTTCTAGCTTTTCTTCCATGCTCAGGGTGGTTTCCGCCATCCTCGCTGCGGTTTCCTCCATATATTTTGTGGCCTTTGTTCCTCCTTCATGTATTCTCCTTCATGTATTCTTTTCATTGCCTGTCTTAGTCTCTCCGTAACTGACCTTGTGTATGGTCCTGTTTTTGTGTGTTCCTGTTGTCTGTCGCCTGGTGGTTTATCGGCTACTTGCGATCTCATGTTGGTTATTTCTGTCTGCAGTATCCGTACCTGAGACCGCAATTCAGGGCTATTTTTTGGGAATGCCTGCTTCCATTTAGTTACCCTGATGGGTATTTCGGTTAGCATTGACTCCTTCCAGGCTAACAAAATTGTTTGTATGCAGGATACCCTTTGTACCTTGCGCCGTGGTTGCCCCGACAGTTGGCGTAGGTTCTTTTGGGGATGTGTTCAGCATAATTTGTGTCTCTTTTTGCGAGCTTACAGTCACTCCTCTAGTGCAGTCCTCCACAGAACTTGCATGCTGGTTCTCTCTGTCTACAGATGTTTAATGAGTGACCAAAATTTTGGCTAAATCCACACTGTGCTACTGAAGGCACGCATTTTTTTCAAAATATGTAGGCTTCTTTTTTAATCTTACAATGCTCGGCATGTCTTTTCCTCCACATTTGACAATAATAACAGGTGTGGGTTTTTCTTGCCTGTTCATTATCCTTTCTCCTTCTATGATCTGTATATGTGTATTTTCTTGTCTAAGGTCGTCTATGACCTTAAGCATGTCCCTGTGAGGGTTGATGCCTTTGACCACAATGGAATAGGTTGTTTTACAGATGCTGATGTCCACAGTGTGACCGTGCCACGTTTAGCATTTTATACCTTCTCGATTATCGCCCCGCGACCCCCCCCCCCCCACACACACACACACATACATACATACACGCACACACACACACACACACACACCAGCATTGTGAATCTCAACTTTTGTCTATATAAGTGGTTTCACGACCCACCCATGTCAAATGCCAGACAATGTCCGACGGTTATTGGAACTTCAGGTCACACTGCGCCCTCGATCCAGCCAAGTTGGCGTAGCCCAGCCCTCTATCATGTTTGTAGATAATCCTGGGATATCTATTGTCCGTGTCCTGTAGGAATCCTTTAAGTATGAGTTTGGATTGGAGCCAGCCGGAGCATACGGAATACTAACCATCTCATCTCATCTTGTTCCTCTTGTGCCTTACGGTGTAGAGATAAAGTATAAACAGCGGGAGAGAGCAAGTTTATGGGCATGATGTATCGAGATTCCCATGGACTCTGCTATTCCCTTTGTCCATCGTTTACGTGGTCGGCCTCTTCTGGTCTGTACATCATTGCTTGTTGTGGTATACTGTTACTTGGTAACCTAGTTACATGGCCAAACCATTTGACTTGCTGTCTTTTAATAAAATCTAGTGCTGCTATAACCCCCACTTTATTCCTGATTTCTTCATTTCTGAATTTAGTATTTTTCTCAGGAATCTCATTTCTGCTGTTGTGATTTTTCTTTTCTCCTTTTCTGTAATTTTCCAGGTAGTATAGAGTTGGTAGGAAGATTGTGATGTAGAGTGCTTTCTTAGTAATTATTGATATGTGTTTGTTCTTCAGGATTGGTGTCATTTGTTAGATGACTTGGATTACATTATTGCATCTATTTTCGATCTCGTCTTCTGATTTGCCGTTTTATTGTACTATATTTCCTAAGTACCCGAAGCTCTTTACTTGTTTCGGTTTCGGTCGGGGGGGGGGGGGGGGGGGGGGGGGGTTTATTTAGATGAATCTTTGTTGTGTTTGTTTTCTTCTTTGAGTATGGTCATTACCTATGTTTTACTTGTGCTAATTTTCATCAAAGAGATGCCAGGAATATTATTTGGAGGTTAAAATATAAATAATATACGCTATGCAGATGACACAGTATTGGTGGCGGATAAATCAACAAACCTACAACTGTTGGACACTGTAGTAACAGATAGTGCAAGGAAAGGACTCTCCTTGAATATCAAGAAAATAGTAACAATGGTGATATCAAAGAAAATGGTGACACCAAAATGTGATAAATAAATAGAAGGAAAAATTCATAACCAAGTGGATAATTTTAGATACCTAGGGGCACTTATAACGTTAGATGGAAGGTTACAACAGAGATTAAGAGCAGAATAGGGCAAGCAAAAGCCGCATTTCAGAAAATGAAGCGTATCTTATGCAATAAGTCACTGTCACTGAATGTAAGAAAGAGAGTGCTGAAATGCTATGTAGAACCAGTTTTGATGTATGGCAGTGAATCTTGGAATGTAAATGAACAAATTAAGAAGAAATTAGAAGCAACAGAGGTGTGGTTTCTGAGACGAATGTTGCGAACTCCTTGGACTGCAGAGTAACTAACAATGATTGCCTGAAACAGGCTAATGAAACTAGAACATTATATACAACAATAAGAAAGAGACAAACATCTTTCTTTGGTCATGTGATGAGAAGAGAGACATTGGAGAACATCGTGACAACTGAAAAGATCGAGGGGAAGAGAGGCGTAGGCAGACCAAGAGAAATGATGCTGGATGGATTGAGACGGTGGCATGGAGGAATATCAGCAGCATCCAGAAAACCAAAGACCGAGATCTGTAGAGAGCCACGAACACCTACGCCAGCTGGCATGGCACTTGATGATGATGAATTTTCATTTTATGTTTCTGACACACTTCATGGAGTCTTGTAATTCTGTTTTTGATTTTGCTATAAGCGCTTAATCGTTCACAAATTGGAGTTTTTAAATGGTGTAATTTGTAGTTGGTACTTCTTCTGTGTTCTGTTAGTCATGAGGTGTTCTTGCTGTCTCTGTTTGGCTGGTTTCTTTACATATGCTGTCTATATAGATTATGAACAAAAAGGGGGGAGGGGGTCAGGACACAACCTTGTAGTACTCCAGATCTTATGGTGAAGGCTTCTGAGTGTCCTCCATTTGTTCTCACTAAGAATCCAATGTTGTTGTATATGCTTTTACTTAAGTTTGTTAAATGTGTTCTCACTACATATCGTTTATGGAATACTAGCCAAGATGGCTGAAGTCAAAGCAAAGGATCTGCGAGGCAAGAAGAAGGAAGAGCTTCTCAAGAAACTGGATGATTTGAACAAGGAGTTGAAGATCTTGCGCGTGGCTAAAGTTACAGGCGGTGCTGGAGTCAAACTGGGCAAGATCTGTACAGTAGGAATGTCTGTTGACAGAGTTCTCGCCGTCATCAAACAGACACAAAAAGACAATCTGCGTTAATTTTACAGCAAGGAGGCCATTAAGCCCAAAGATCCCCTATAGAAGAAGACTAGGGCCGTGCAAGAGCAAGAAGGAACTGAGGAAACAGAGCCTTTACCCTCTGACAAAATATGCTGTCAACGAGTAAAAATTTTCATTAAAATGTATACAATTTCCAAAACAAAACAAAAAAGTATTCCAACCTTGACCAGGCAACAATTTCTTTAATCTCCACGCTAACTCCAACAACCCAAAGTAAATTCATTGTGCTTGTTATAAAGTTACTACCCAATGCAGCTAAATTCACAATCCTTGTCTGTTTTGGGGTTTGTTATCTCCCCCGCCCCCTCTCTTATCCTCCCTCTCTCATTCTATCTATCTATCTATCTATCTATCTATCTATCTATCTATCTATCTATCTATCTATCTATCTATCTGTCTGTCTGTCTGTCTGTCTGTCTGTCTGTCTCTTTCTCTCTATCGCGCTCACTGGAAAAGCCACACTTACCTGTGTTTAATTTACTTTGTAAAATGGGATCCTTGTTGCGATGTTTCAAGTATGATCCATTCAGTGATACGTTTAAACGTGTTTAAATAAAACTACGTGTGCATGAGAATACTTGGAGTATGCACGATTTTCTATTGAAGTATGAATGAGAGTAGATAATTTCTTCACCATCATCATCATGTAATGTGTAGATAATTGCATCTTGCCATAAATGTAATAGTATCATATCTGTATGTGAATGTATTTGTTGTATTCGCAAATGTAAAGGGAACCGAACAATACACCTTGTCTTATAAATACACTGTTTTGTACGAAATAAAAGTAAAAAGTTAAAAGAAAACAATTTCCAATCATCGATGGTCCCGAAACTTGCCTTAGGGCACCAAACTGCTCCCAAACTCATATATACCGATGGTCACTCTGACACCTCCCCCCCCCCCCCCACACACACACACAGAAAACAGGGTCATTATAAGGAGGCGATGCCATAGACCAGGGGTGTCAAACTTATTAGCTCAGCGGGCCAAAACTCACATCACACGTAAGGCTGCGGGCCGAACAGGATAAACATTCAATAAGTGAAAATTAAAACTTTTAAAAACATTAATATAAATTAAAGCAGAAAAAAACGTTTTAATAGTTTTAAAAAAAAACAATCATTGGTATACACATTTCACTCTTATGTCGATTGGTCAGAGCACGATGACTGACATCTTTTCTTGGCTACAAATTCGTTTAGGTTGGGATTAATGTTCTGTGTCATTGAGATTCTCATGATGGACTGCAAGTGTTCATCCGTGAGACGACTCCTATGTGATGTTTTGTTAATCTTTATCACAGAAAACAGCTGCTCGCACAGATATGTGCTACCAAATATTGCTCAAGGTTCTAGTCGCATGTAGACGAAGCCGGGGCATCTCTTCGGGAATGAAACGAGTGAACTGTGCAGGCCCCACAGTGTCGTACTTTGCCTTTAGTGCCCCATTACACTGCAGTTATATTAATTCCATCTACAAATTTACAAGTGCAATTTCCACATCTATGGCAAATGGGTTTCGAAACAGCTCGAAGTTACTTTTCTGTGCTTCAAAGTCACTAAAGCGCCGTGCAAACTCGGCGCGAAGTAAGCTAAGTTTTTCAGCAAAGTGTGCATTGGAAAACACCATAGCGTTGACTTGGTTTAACATTGCTTGGCAACAAGAAAAGTGAGACAGGTTGCATTGGTGCATTTCCCATAAGCGCAGCTTCTCTTGAAATGCCACTACTTTCATTTCTTGCGCGCCAACCCAAAGCGAGCAACTGAACGTTGCTAGGTCACCATACGACGAACATCCACTCACTACACTTTTATTTTCGCTTACTCTGATCGAAGCGAGAACGCGCTCGGGTAGCCTATCATTAGGGAATTTGATTTTCACTTTATAATTTTACATCGTGGCCATTAAAAAAATATCTTTGCCTAAAATTCTCTCTCGGGCCGAATATATTAGTACGTCGGTTGGGACCTTTCGGGCCTGATATGATTGTACGCCGGGCATGATGTGGCCCGCGGGCCTTGAGTTTGACACCTGTGCCATAGACACTTAGGTGCACGACTGAGCCACATACAGTACTAGCAGTTTAATTAGCTTCTCGAAGCACCTGAGTTTTTTTTTAAAGGGCTCACGGTTCCCAAAGGAGCCAGAGCCGCCCCACTAGGCCCCGCGTCCCTGTGTGTCGGTTGCGTTGGGTGGTCATCCCGGCCCCTGTCAAGATCAAGTGCAGGAATTACACTTTGATCTTAGCTAAAAGGCCGAGACGAGACCTGAGGCAGAAAGGAAGTCGGGTGCTCGTCGCTGAATGTGGTTTCAAAACACAAACGAGTTGCAGACGCCGATTGGACTCGGCGAAATCAGCAGTTTATGAAAGAACTAGAGAACTATAGTAGAGTATAGAGTAGCAAATCACTACACCGGTAATCATTTTTCTAAAGGAAAAAACAGTGTCTTATTAAGTGGAAGTTAATATTTGTGCTAATTTATATAGCATCATTATTGGGGGTTTTTGTGTGTAAATTGACTACAAGCCGCAAGCATCACTAAATTAAATTTAAACTTAAACATTCACTCTGATTCATTCAATATTATTATTATTAATAAGTAACTAACACAAAGTAATCATTTCATTACTTTGTGTTATGTTATAATTGAATGCATGAGTGAATGTTTAAGTTTAAATCATGAATGCAGTTTTGAAACATAACAGAATTACGACACATACAAGACGTTGCGGCGACTGACTAGCCTTCATCAGCAAACAAATACATGCACGAAACACAACATATAATAATTAATATAGCACAGGAGAAGATCACCCGGTGTCTACATTAACTGATTGCCTGCCAAACAAAAAAGTGGTCCTGACCAAACAGAAATTCAAGGCAGAAAATTTGAAGTAGGGGTGTGTCACATTAATGCTTTTAAAATTGTTAAAATAGTAGCAGATTTATTGTATTACATATCAAATTAAAGAGGATTGCACAGGGAACATGACAATGTTAATAATTAATTCATAGGTTACAAATATTATGACAAAAATGAGAGGTTTAGTAATAATTGAAATTAAAGTGTTAAAAAATATGAAAAAAATTCACTTACTAAGGTGTTATTTTCTATCCATGGCAGCTAATCCAGTTAAATTTCGTGAATAATGGTACACACACCACTTGTGTTCAAGAATATCACAAGAACTGCTCCATAACACGAATAAAACACAATGAAATCATAAAATTATGAAGCACATAACTTTCACATCTTCTATTGCCATATATTCAGAGGAACTGTCACTGTAAAATTTCTTTTTATATTATCTGACCGTCTTCTAAATAATTAACTGACTACTGCACAAGGTTGGTTTTAGAATCTTTCACAAAGTCCTTTACATCACAATAACTATAATATAAAATTGTTTAAAACGGTAATTTTATTAAAATATATGAGGACCACAACCAGAAGGTATTGCACTTCGAATTTCGAATCACAACAATCATTTGGAATCTCATGCCATGTGTCTTAATCTTGTTGGCCATGCGTGATTGTCACACGAACGGAAAGGAAATCTTTCCTTGTGAAGTTTAATCAATGGGACACTAAAAATTGTGGACTAAAACGGAGAAACGGATCAATTAGAGCACTATATATACGGAACCGATGAGTCGGTTTTTGGGTACCAAATTTGGGCTCTAGAACCGACCATTCGGTCTCCGGCAGGCAATCAGTTAAAGCATAAGGATGGGATGAGAAGATATTTAAAAAAGATAAACTGAGAGCAATGGAGAGAAATTGAAAATATGAAGGAAAAAAAACGTTGCTACTTATCTCAGAGTCCGAGGCTGTACTACTGCTACCTATTCAATACAGCAGAACTCCATATACATTTCCCCCATCCTTTTTACAGGACATAGCTGTTAACACCAACATTTTACTGCTCTTGTTGATGTTTTGGCAAGTTTACGTTCAGTAGTTTGTCATTGCTTTCTGAATGACCGACTCCCATACCAACTAGCTAAAACACAGCGCAATGCGGTCTGCTGCCAAATCAGTCCAGCTGTGTTTCGAATGTGGGTAAGTAGGCTTACGTTTCGCGTCCGCAAGCCCTTCACCACGGAGACCAGCTTCATATACATAGACTATATAGAGAATAAGAGTGAAGTAGTAATAGTACATACAATCAAATATAATGGGTATACAATAATACATCATGTCACTATGTCTGTATTTAGTGACAGCGTCTGCTAGCTAGGTCTGTTGTTAGGCTTATACCAGGATATTCATGCTTAGGCTAAGCCTTACTAAATGATATTGTATTGTATTATTTTAGTATAAGGCCCAGTTTTGAAAAGATAACAGTTAATATTTTTTTGCACAGTGGAAAATGATGATATGCAAAAGTGATAACATTATTATTTAATAATAACAAGTTCAACAGGACAGGTACTGCTTTCGTTAGTAGAAGATTAAATAGAATTATGTACTAACTACATAGAACAGTTTATAGTTAAAAATATTAATAATAGTTATTAATAATTATAGGAAGATTGTACAAGGTATACTCACTTCTGATATTCAACTGTTTTATTAACTCTACCACCAGAATAGTAGTTTAACTCTGTCATGGTGTATGCAAAAGAGTGATTAATAATACATGCCATTCCTGTGGTGTGCAGTATATGTATTTATGTATGAGAATGTATACATGCTGTTCCTGTGGTGTGCAGTATATGTGTTTATGTATGAGAATGTATACATGCTGTTCCTGTGGTGTGCAGTATATGTGTTTATGTGTGAGAATGTATACATGCTGTTCCTGTGGTGTGCAGTATATGTGTCTATATATGAGAATGTATACATGCTGTTCCTGTGGTGTGCAGTATATGTGTTAATGTGTGAGAATGTATACATTCTGTTCCTGTGGTGTGCAGTATATGTGTTTATGTATGAGAATGTATACATGCCATTCCTGTGGTGTGCAGTATATGTGTTTATGTATGAGAATGTATACATGCCATTCCTGTGGTGTGCAGTATATGTGTTTATGTGTGAGAATGTATACATGCTGTTCTTGTGGTGTGCAGTATATGTGTTTATGTATGAGAATGTATACATGCTGTTCTTGTGGTGTGCAGTATATGTGTTTATGTATGAGAATGTATACATGCCATTCCTGTGGTGTGCAGTATATGTGTTTATGTATGAGAATGTATACATGCTGTTCCTGTGGTGTGCAGTATATGTTTATGTATGAGAATGTATACATGTTGTTCCTGTGGTGTGCAGTATATGTGTTTATGTATGAGAATGTATACATGCTGTTCCTGTGGTGTGCAGTATATGTGTTTATGTATGAAAATGTATACATGCTGTTCCTGTGGTGTGTAGTATATGTGTTTATGTATGAGAATGTATACATGCCATTCCTGTGGTGTGCAGTATATGTGTTTATGTGTGAGAATGTATACATGCTGTTCCAGTGGTGTGCAGTATATGTGTTTATGTGTGAGAATGTATACATGCTGTTCCTGTGGTGTGCAGTATATGTGTTTATGTGTGAGAATGTATACATGCTGTTCCTTTGTTGTGCAGTATGTGTTTATGTATGAGAATGTATACATGCTGTTCCTGTGGTGTGCAGTATATGTGTTTATGTATGATAGTGTATACATGCTGTTCCTGCGGTGTGCAGTATATGTGTTTATGTATGAGAATGTATACATGCTGTTCCTGTGGTGTGTAGTATATGTGTTTATGTGTGAGAATGTATACATGCTGTTCCTGTGGTGTGTAGTATATGTGTTTATGTGTGAGAATGTATACATGCTGTTCCTGTGGTGTGCAGTATATGTGTCTATATATGAGAATGTATACATGCTGTTCCTGTGGTGTGCAGTATATGTGTCTATATATGAGAATGTATACATGCTGTTCCTGTGGTGTGTAGTATATGTGTCTATATATGAGAATGTATACATGCTGTTCCTGTGGTGTGCAGTATATGTGTCTATATATGAGAATGTATACATGCTGTTCCTGTGGTGTGCAGTATATGTGTCTATATATGAGAATGTATACATGCTATTCCTGTGGTGTGTAGTATATGTGTTTATATATGAGAATGTATACATGCTGTTCCTGTGGTGTGTAGTATATGTGTTTATGTATGAGAATGTATACATGCTGTTCCTGTGGTGTGCAGTATATGTTTATGTATGAGAATGTATACATGCCATTCCTGTGGTGTGCAGTATATGTTTATGTATGAGAATGTATACATGCTGTTCCTGTGGTGTGCAGTATATATGTTTATGTATGAGAATGTATACATGCTGTTCCTGTGGTGTGCAGTATATGTTTATGTATGAGAATGTATACATGCTGTTCCTGTGGTGTGTAGTATATGTGTTTATGTATGAGAATGTATACATGCTGTTCCTGTGGTGTGCAGTATATGTTTATGTATGAGAATGTATACATGCTGTTCCTGTGGTGTGCAGTATATATGTTTATGTATGAGAATGTATACATGCCATTCCTGTGGTGTGCAGTATATGTGTTTATGTATGAGAATGTATACATGCCATTCCTGTGGTGTGCAGTATATGTTTATGTATGAGAATGTATACATGCCATTCCTGTGGTGTGCAGTAATGTATACATGCTGTTCCTGTGGTGTGCAGTATATGTGTTTATGTGTGAGAATGTATACATTCTGTTCCTGTAGTGTGCAGTATATGTTTATGTATGAGAATGTATACATGCTGTTCCTGTGGTGTGCAGTATATGTATTTATGTATGAGAATGTATACATGCTGTTCCTGTGGTGTGCAGTATACGTGTTTATGTATGAGAATGTATACATGCCATTCCTGTGGTGTGCAGTATATGTGTTTATGTGTGAGAATGTATACATTCTGTTCCTGTAGTGTGCAGTATATGTGTTTATGTATGAGAATGTATACATGCCATTCCTGTGGTGTGCAGTATATGTGTTTATGTATGAGAATGTATACATGCCATTCCTGTGGTGTGCAGTATATGTGTTTATGTATGAGAATGTATACATGCCATTCCTGTGGTGTGCAGTATATGTGTTTATGTGTGAGAATGTATACATGCTGTTCCTGTGGTGTGCAGTATATGTGTTTATGTGTGAGAATGTATACATGCTGTTCCTGTGGTGTGCAGTATATGTGTTTATGTGTGAGAATGTATACATGCTGTTCTTGTGGTGTGCAGTATATGTGTTTATGTATGAGAATGTATACATGCTGTTCCTGTGGTGTGGAGTATATGTGTTTATATATGAGAATGTATACATGCTGTTCCTGTGGTGTGCAGTATATGTGTTTATGTATGAGAATGTATACATGCTGTTCCTGTGGTGTGCAGTATATGTGTTTATGTATGAGAATGTATACATGCCATTCCTGTGGTGTGCAGTATATGTGTTTATGTATGAGAATGTATACATGCCATTCCTGTGGTGTGCAGTATATGTGTTTATGTGTGAGAATGTATACATGCTGTTCCAGTGGTGTGCAGTATATGTGTTTATGTGTGAGAATGTATACATGCTGTTCCTGTGGTGTGCAGTATATGTGTTTATGTGTGAGAATGTATACATGCTGTTCTTGTGGTGTGCAGTATATGTGTTTATGTGTGAGAATGTATACATGCCATTCCTGTGGTGTGCAGTATATGTGTTTATGTGTGAGAATGTATACATGCCATTCCTGTGGTGTGCAGTATATGTGTTTATGTGTGAGAATGTATACATGCTGTTCTTGTGGTGTGCAGTATATGTGTTTATCTATGAGAATGTATACATGCTGTTCCTGCGGTGTGCAGTATATGTGTTTATGTATGAGAATGTATACATGCTATTCCTGTGGTGTGTAGTATATGTGTTTATATATGAGAATGTATACATGCTGTTCCTGTGGTGTGCAGTATATGTGTTTATGTATGAGAATGTATACATGCTGTTCCTGTGGTGTGCAGTATATGTGTTTATGTGTGAGAATGTATACATGCTGTTCTTGTGGTGTGCAGTATATGTGTTTATGTATGAGAATGTATACATGCTGTTCCTGTGGTATGGAGTATATGTGTTTATATATGAGAATGTATACATGCTGTTCTTGTGGTGTGCAGTATATGTTTATGTATGAGAATGTATACATGCTGTTCCTGTGGTGTGGAGTATATGTGTTTATATATGAGAATGTATACATGCTGTTCCTGTGGTGTGCAGTATATGTGTTTATGTATGAGAATGTATATATGCCATTTCTGTGGTGTGCAGTATATGTGTTTATGTATGAGAATGTATACATGCCATTCCTGTGGTGTGCAGTATATGTGTTTATGTATGAGAATGTATACATGCCATTCCTGTGGTGTGCAGTATATGTGTTTATGTGTGAGAATGTATACATGCCATTCCTGTGGTGTGCAGTATATGTGTTTATGTGTGAGAATGTATACATGCTGTTCCTGTGGTGTGCAGTATATGTGTTTATGTGTGAGAATGTATACATGCTGTTCTTGTGGTGTGCAGTATATGTGTTTATGTGTGAGAATGTATACATGCCATTCCTGTGGTGTGCAGTATATGTGTTTATGTGTGAGAATGTATACATGCCATTCCTGTGGTGTGCAGTATATGTGTTTATGTGTGAGAATGTATAGATGCTGTTCTTGTGGTGTGCAGTATATGTGTTTATCTATGAGAATGTATACATGCTGTTCCTGCGGTGTGCAGTATATGTGTTTATGTATGAGAATGTATACATGCTATTCCTGTGGTGTGTAGTATATGTGTTTATATATGAGAATGTATACATGCTGTTCCTGTGGTGTGCAGTATATATGTTTATGTATGAGAATGTATACATTCTGTTCCTGTGGTGTGCAGTATATGTTTATGTATGAGAATGTATACATGCTGTTCCTATGGTGTGCAGTATATGTGTTTATGTATGAGAATGTATACATGCTGTTCCTGCGGTGTGCAGTATATGTGTTTATCTGCTTTGACATCTACTTTCCCCCTTCTACTGAATTCATTTAATCAAAAGTCGGCATCTTAATTATTAAGCTGGTTGTTTTATTGATAATGAATTAACGTAAATATGTTTAATAAGCTTAACAAATGAAAGACAAGTACGGATAGAATGTGAATGTTTCAACCAGTCTTATTTAAGGGTCACAAACAGAAAATCACTTGTGTTAAATACTTTGCAAAAACATAAATATCACAGCCTCCGAACAAATAATAGTTAGTTAGTTAGTCGACAGATCATCCTCATTGCACATCGAACCATTCAGTCCTTAAGTGCTCGGATCCCCTCCTCAGTAAATTCTGCAGCGTGTAGCAACTAACGACACCAATTCTGTGTTGGTTTATTAATCTTCTTTGGCTTCCAGCGTAATGTTCTTGTTTGACCATACCTCTTTTAATTTGCTCTTCTTGCAGTCTGCCCATGGTTGTAGATTCACAGTCATCTACAAGGTTCTCGCAAAAGTCTTACTTCTCGTAGAGCATTCAGAATGTCAGCCTGGTCCATGACCCGTCCGCCTTCCACAGTAGCCTTACCTGCGGGCTTGTCTCCTGCTCATTTCCTTGTACTCCTGCATGCCGTGGCATGAAAATGTAACCAGTCTTTGCCAGTCGAGACCGCTCCAGAGACAGCAGCCACTCTCTTCAGATCCACCCCATCTCTATCTTCTTGAGCATGCTCATTGAGTCACTAAGGAAACATGCCCTAGTGAATGTCTGTGTCGGGAGCCATGTTATTGCTTTACTTACTGCCACGACTTCCATAGTCAGGCTACTTGTGGTCAAAGCAAAAGCATCAGAATCTTCTTTCACAATTTTCCCTCCGGCCTGAGCCGTAAAAGCCCATGAACTTCTCACTCATCGACCGACCGACCCATCTGTGTAAATGACAGCATCACCTTCCAAAGAATTCTCAAAGATCAAAACCTGTACTTCCGCCTCCATAGCAGCCAGATTTTCTTGTCTGCATTTTCTGTCTCGATGCAAACTGAAAAGGACGTACAGAAATCTGTTGGCATTCGTACCCACTCCTCGCCAGGTTCTAAGTCCTCAAGTGAACACACCTGTGGAAGAATGTCTTCAGCTTGACCCATCCATGACTTTCCTCTTTTTAACCTTCTGCTCTTTATCTTCTTAATTTCACTGTGCAGTGGATGTTGTGTGTTTGCGTTGACTTTGAGGTAAGCACATGCTCTGCAAATTTGTAGTCTTGTCTCCAATGTCTCAGAACAAATAATTCATACCTCAGACTAAAACAAAAATAAATCAATAAACAAACTAAAGTCCATTTCATTGATTATTGATATTGTACAAATGGAAGTTACTTATCGACGATAATATCTTGTTAATTTTCAATGTCTCTACTAAACTAATTTCCAAGGTGTGCAGAAACTGAAGAGAACAGCAGTGAATAGACACTGTGGTGAAGCATATTGGGCAGCTTCAAATTCAGCCTTATCGCTGAACAACTTGATGACAGTGATGATGATGATGATGATGATGATGATGATGATGATGATGACTAAATATGCTTTTCAAACTAGAATATCATTTTTCATATTGTTGTGCCTGTGCATAGTGAGGACAGTAGATCGATGTATGCACTCACGCTGTAACCATTAGTTGTGAATATTATGAAATATAAACTAAGTCAAACACAATGACTATTTCAATTAATTGTCTCAGATAATAAAACTGTGGTGAGGTCAGCATGGCCGAATGGATTAGAACACTCGCTATTAAATTTCTAGTGTGCTGATGCTGAGGTAGCGGGTTCAACTCCATCACGGTCAGTTGGACTAAAATGTTGACTTGGGGGTGTAAATTACAAGTACCTTTGAAGTCGGAGTGGGTCCGCCTGATGACAAGGGACACTGGTAACAGAGAAAGCTAATCCACATGCAAAAATCAGTCCAGTGCATGGACTACACTTGAGCGGTTGCATCAAAAAACAAATTAGCCTGTGGTGACTGCCTCTATCTCCATTTTCACTCTGATAGTAGAAGTGTTTGTCGTATGTGCTTCACAGTGTTTAACACAAATTGTTCCTCCATGGCTGAGAATTCTCGTCTTTAATTCTTATTACTTAGTCCATATCCATTACTGTGCACTATGGCATCAGTTAACACCATTAGTGTATGGACACTAGCATATTTCAGACATATTAAAAGACATGGTCTGGAAAGGCACATAATTAAAGATACAGTCCCTACAAAATGACAAAGGATGCCCTAGACAACAATGGTCTGAGGACACAACAGAGTTCATGTATGTTGCTGGCAGTTGCCTGTAGCAATTTCCTCAGTACCATAATGCTTTCAGAACAGCTATAATGGACATTATGGGCAGAATATATAATTTGATGACTATAGCGTCAATATCTCAAATATTAGTTAATTAGTTATCTGTTGGGGTATCATCCTTGCACTCCGGACATGTCCATAGGTGCTCAGATCCTCCCTCTGACATATGCATAAGCGTCTGGCAGCTGATAGTACCAGTTCTGTGTTGGCTGACAAGACCCCTCATTCTCCTGATGTCCCTCTCATGTCTGGCTGTGTCAATTCTTACTCCCATCTCAAATGTGATGATTTGTTCTTTTCCTAATTTCCAGGTGTCTCTTGTAATTACAGGAAGCTGAGATAGTACAGTGGCCAACAAGCTTACCTGCTGGCCCGGTGGTCATGAGGTGGAATTCACTTCAAGAACGCTTAATTTGCTAATTGCACTCCTTGTTTTGTTTTTTTCTCTTCTTTCAGCAAGTGTTACTATATCTTGATTAATATTTCACATAATTTCTTATTTTGGTTCCAGATCATGTCTTTCAAATATGTTAATGACATGAGGCGAAATCGGGGAGGGCCTTACAAAACAAAACCAGCTACCGATCTGACAAGATGGAGACTTTCTAATGTGGAGGGACGTCAAGCCTGGCAGTACTTTGAGAAGGAGGAAGAAATTCCAAGAAAACAGACACTCTTAGAAAAGCATTCACTTGGATTAGATACAGTACGTTTCATTTATCTTTTAGCATGATTTTGCATCCACTTCGTTAATTTGACACCATAAGTTTCTTGTTGTTCATCTCCTCCTCTTTGTCTCATTCTTGTTCTTCTTCTTTTTAAAGTTACTTTGAGATTAATTTAATTGTAGTTTACATTTTTTCATTTAGATATGCAACTACATTTTAAAAATCCTGAGCTGACAGGTATTTTAGGCCAGTGGGTTTATGCCTTGGTTCTCCTGCTATCTGCTGATAGAAAATCTGGCACATCTCGTTGCTACATGGAACTGTTCCATGGTGGCTTCATGTATACCACACATTTACATTGACTATTTATGTAACCAACACCTGCTCAATCTGCTCAACTTGATCATTGAGTCTGTGTAATAGTTTCACCAAAGTTGAAATGTCAAAATTGTAAATTGTTCATTTGTGTTCCTGATGTCTCTGACACTTGAGCCTGTGCAATAAAAACAATTTTTCTCTAGGTTTGTTTTTGTGTCAACTAAATGTTTAAACATGATTTCTTTCATGTTATCTATGTCACTGTGTGCTTTTAATTTTGTATCTTATTGGTATATTATGCAGTCAGCAATTGGATAATAAGCGTGGGACACTGTTAATAAGGAAAGCTAATCCACACAAAAAATTCAATCCAGCACTACTAAAAGTAGTGTGTATGGACTGCGCATGAGTTCAAATCGAGCGAGCGCCAAAGAATTTTTTTAAAAATTTAAAAAAACCTATTATAGCATGT
Source organism: Cepaea nemoralis (assembly GCA_014155875.1). Lineage (NCBI taxonomy): Eukaryota > Metazoa > Mollusca > Gastropoda > Stylommatophora > Helicidae > Cepaea > Cepaea nemoralis. The sequence goes on from JACEFZ010020300.1 coordinate 461,824, forward strand.
CTGTTTTTAGATGCTAAGATCAGGACTTTTATAGTCCACCCAACAACACATGTATGTGATGACTACAATGGTGGATAAAAATCATGAGTTCAGTTAAAAATACAAATTTGTTTTAAAACTTTTAGTCAGAGGTGACAACCACCACCTTTTAAAATGAAACTTTCTTGTTTATTTTCTTGTTTAATTTAAAGCGAGCATATATGGTTCTATTGTGGTGTGTTTTAATGGTCTTTAAAGACATAATTTGAACATATATTAATATTCTACAAGTTATGCATTGGTCATTTTTGAGAATATGGCAATCTTCTATGAATGCTGCCTACTTTTAAAATATATCTCAAGGAATTATAATTCATGTGTGTTACACATAAAAACATGAAGAGAAGTAGAAATAAACATAAATAACATGGATGGAGCTGCATTGGATAGCTAAGGGTAGAAGGACTAGGAGTGAGTTGGTTGAGGACCTATGCCTGAATGGGATATAAAGGTTGAAAGAAGAAGAATAAGAATTATAATTCTTCAAAAGCAGGCAACATTGTAGCTTTAATGTTGCTAGTCATTAAATCTTGCATAAAAATTGCTTTCATTAATTCAGCCTTGTTGCTTATGTTTTGTTAGTCATATCTATTTGTATCAGCATAAGTAAAAACTGATGAGTGCCAAATTGTAATTTTAGTTATGTTGGTCATAAATTATTGCATCAACATTCTTCAGATTTGAATCAGCCAGTCTTGTGTTAGTCATCAGCCCATTATATCATACTGGATTTTGTAATTATCAGAGTGAAGAAGCACCTGAGCTACCTAAAGCTGAAAAAGTGCCAGATGCTGCTAAAAATGGAATCACATTTTATGCCAAACTACAAGCAGAGGACGGCCATTGGGCAGGAGACTATGGTGGACCTCTATTTTTAATGCCAGGTATACATGCTAATTCATGGAATGTGCATATAATTTCTTCATATTATAGCTATTGCTTCCACTGCCATAGAGATTCACATGGCTGAGAGGTTTAACAAACTTGAACTTTCTCTTCTGATGGTGGTGTAGCGGGTTCATACACTAGTTAGCTGGACTTACATGTTGACTTTGTGCTCCAAAAGCAATGGCAAACTATTAAATGTAATGTTGCCTAGTAAATCACAAACAGTCAGTAGAGGCTGGAGGTTATTGCAACCTCATGAAATAGATATGCAATTTTATTCCACAGCCATAGCTTACAGGCATGCATGCTTCTGTAGTTGTTGTATTAGTATTACATCTTCAGTATTTCTAATGAATAACATCTTCTATCTTCTGTATTTATATTGCATATGGTCATTGGATCTGAAACATCCAGTAACGATATTTGTTGACAGACTTCTAGTGTTTACAGTTGCATTTCCACCTTGTCTATTTATTATATTTTTCCTATTCCACATGTGTAAAATATTACATCTTCTATCATGTCATGTGTAATATTTTACATCTTCCATCTACTGTATTTGTATAGTACATATTCCATATTGTATGTTTGTAAGATATTCCATCTTCTGCATTTGTACTAAATATGGTCATCATATCTGAAGGATCTATTGGAAACATCCATTGCCAGGTATCTACTGGCCATGATAGTTGTTAGGGCTATTGCTTTTGTCTAATTATACAATGACAGATTTTAACATTGTTTTAATTAGCATCACACCCACCTGCCTTACACATTTCTTTTTGAGCCCAAACAATGGTCATTCTCATTATGGTGTTAGGATCTTTGGCTAATCCAATTCCCATGTCTACATGTTATAGCTGTATTCATAATTAATACCAACATAGATAATTGTTTTAAACTCACATGTAACTGTTATGATATTTTGCAAGCAAGAAGTTCACCAACAGCAAAAATCAGTGTGATTCGTAGGAATGGTGTCCAAATTTACACACCCACACATTCATGCTCTCTCTCTCTCTCTCTCTCTCTCTCTCTCTCTCTCTCTCTCTCTCTCTCTCTCCTCTCTCTCTCTCTCTCTCTCTCTCTCTCTCTCTCTCTCTCTCTCTCTCTCTCTCTCTCTCTCCTCTCCTCTCTCTCATTCTCTCATTCTCTCATATGAGTATGTATTATTTTAGCCATTGTTTCTTTTTTATTTCTTCTTCTTTTTACACCATCGATGTCAACCAAAATGTATCTAAAGAAAGCAGTAGTCCATTTGAGGTTGTTGACATCTCCATAGAGATATTGTTTCTGATATTACATACTTGTATATGATTCTTTCTTTGCTTACAAGTATACACATCTTATATGATCACATGCTGTTCCTTTCAGTTTACATAGTTATTCTTTTTTGTTTTAGACTACTCATGAAACGTGGTAAATTAATTCTTAATTTTTTTTATTTTTAATACTCACAAAGCAACTATGTATGTGTCAACATTTTCTTTTGTTGACCCATGAATTGTCATTGACCATATTTATAAACATGGTAAATGAGATAAAGGTAGAGTTTCCATGCCATAGTGGCACATTTCAGATATACTTATTACAGCTACAATTATATTTTCTTGACCGAAAGACACTTCTAATATTCATTAACTTGTCTCTGTGCAGAATAGAAGGACTAAAATGGTTTGATTAAATAACTAATGTGGATTAGGAAGAGAACAAGACTCCAGAGAACCAATAGGTGAGGAAAAGGAGCTGACATTGGATAGGACATACACTGAGAAAACTTGAAAACAATATAACTAGAATCCCTTCACACAAACCCACAAGGCAAGGGAAATAGTGGGAGACCTAACAACACACGGAGAGGAGAATTAGAGACAGGGATGATTAATATGGTGAAGATATTGAGTGGGAGATAGCAAAACATTGGGAATTAATATGGTGAAGGTATTGAGTGGGAGATAGCAAAACATTGGGAATTAATATGGTGAAGGTATTGAGTGGGAGATAGCAAAACATTGGGAATTAATATGGTGAAGGTATTGAGTGGGAGATAGCAAAACATTGGGAATTAATATGGTGAAGGTATTGAGTGGGAGATAGCAAAACATTGGGAATTAATATGGTGAAGATATTGAGTGGGAGATAGCAAAACATTGGGAATTAATATGGTGAAGGTATTGAGTGAGCTGTGGGAGATAGCAAAACATTGGGAATTAATATGGTGAAGATATTGAGTGGGAGATAGCAAAACATTGGGAATTAATATGGTGAAGATATTGAGTGGGAGATAGCAAAACATTGGGAATTAATATGGTGAAGATATTGAGTGGGAGATAGCAAAACATTGGGAATTAATATGGTGAAGGCATTGAGTGAGCTGTGGGAGATAGCATAACATTGGGAAGCTTTGCATGAGTTGGTTGAGTGTCTGTGCTATATTGTTTTGTTAAAGGCAGGAGAAGAAGAAAAGGCACCTAAAGAGTGGACTCAACAATGTCAAACCAACTGCTTTATCTCCCCAAAATATGTTCTGGTACTTATTTTATGAGGATGACATTTGCTGTGTGTAAAATCATGTTCTGCAGGGATTTTAACCGAGGCCAGCAGACAAGGGCAATACATCAGCTTTTAACTAATATATTGCTATGATCATGTACAGACATTGATATATTTGTTTCAAATTTAACAGGTTTAATCATCGTATGTTACATTACCAAGACACCATTCAAGAATGCTCAAAAGTTGGAGATGGTTCGTTACTTACGTTCTGTCATGTGCCCTGATGGAGGCTGGGGACTGTAAGTTAACAATGTATACCTTCTTGGCCATTAATATTCAGTGCAGATTCCATATGTCTGTTTATGTGTTGGGGACAGAAAACAGATTTATAACTGTATAAAATAGTGAGATATATATATTGGAACTCAAGTTAGTGAGGATATGGAATAATAATAGTCAGCTCTATGTTGTTTTTTTAAAATTAATATACAATTCTTTCAATCCTTGAGTTTAAAAGCAGATATCCAAAAGGGAAAAACAACCTCAATGTAAAATTACAAGTTAACCGCTTCCAAAGAAGCTAAATACAAAGTGGGAGTGACCCCAGAGGAAGCCAGGTTTCTTGAGTATGCTCTGGCCAAATGTAAACAGTAAGAGAACACATTACACGATGGTTGGGTCTCGAAGGGAAGGGTCATTATCACCAGGCGTTGGCTGGGACTGACAGAGTAAAATAACTGTTTTTGTAGCTTTTGTCTAAACTAGATTAAGATGCAGAAAATTACTTTTAAAGAAGTTAAACTGTAAACATTTAGTTCTTGAGGCAGAAGCAGCAGCTAAATCTAAAAACTTAAAATTGTTTAATACACATTTTTACTTCTGATTTTTCTGTTACTGTTCATCTCCCAATGAAGGATAGACAACCAACTCAGACCACATCTCTTGTTCATGATTGGCTTAATTTTTCACTGAGAGTCTTATATTGGATGAGGTAGGCAATTCTATGTCAACCCTCCTTAGTCGCTTCTTACAACATGCATGGCAGGTTACAGTGTTACTGTTCTTTGCTTCCTTCATGAGCCCTGGTAACACACAAGTGAATTTTGACCTTATTTCCAGAACATTTCAATATATCAGGTTTACACTGCTCATTTCGTTTTCATTTACTTCTCACTTCTTTTGAAAATCAACTGTTTCAGTTATTGTGATCACTTATTTACTTATTATTATGTCAGCTTTAATTTATTTGGGCTAAAATCTGTTGTGATAGCTACATTCAGAATGCTTTACATTGTCAGCTCATTCTTTTTGTCACCTCTTCATTTTTTTGTTAATATCTTGATCATCATTAACTTATAACTTTATGAGACAGTATGAAAGGCAGTTGTTTGAGACATCCTAAAGACACAAAATGTGTGTTTCTTTCTGGATGTAGGAAGAAAGTGTATCTTAATACTAGCAATGTAATTATAAGTAGTCAATTAGGTGTATAACAGTTTTTAATAAAATGGAAGACAAGAGAAGCCTTACAGTTAGTGTTTCAAAATGTTTCACCATTTGATTTGTTATTGTTCAAAACAAGGAGTTAGTATTAAATTGGCCATTGTTCACCTTTCAAGATCTCTGGTACCAATTTCATGAGACTGTGTCAACTTCAGAGTTGTAAAAGGTAAAGGTAATCCCAGTGCACATTTTGTCATTGGGGTATCAGGCCTTCACATATACTAGACCATGGTATTATTTAGTGGGGTGGCTAGTTTCCTTCCTCACCACCTTTCCTTCCAAGATAATTCCCAGAAAAGTCTCATAATTATCTGGTACACATTTTATAAGACTGGATCAACTCTAGTGAAATAATGGTCAGTGTCAGAGTCTCACCCGAGGATAGAACGCGTTGTCTGCACCAATGCCCGACAATGCAACGCCGAGATATTATAAGCCCTACAGTTATAATGCGGCGGCCAGTCAGAAAAAAAAATTATTATTAGCTGCTGGGAATTGAACCCTTGGTAAGCAATAACCAATCTGACACCACAGCTCTCAGAGCTGTACTGGTCAAAATAAAATGCAGGCCAGTCATTAGTGAAGATTGAACTTGAGGCACAGTGCTACCTGTGGATATTTTACATTGATAAATAGCATATTCACACCAACCCTAAGTACCAATGTCTGACTTGGGTATTATCCAAATCACACTTACACAAAATCACCACCTGCGAGATGAGATGCTTAAGAAGAGCTGCCACCTTAACTATCCGAGACTGAGTAAGAAATTATGTTATCAGACAGACAGTGGGATCAACACCTTGTGCCACTTATATTGAATGGCAGAAGATCAAATGGTTCAGCCAACTCTTTAGAATGCAACACCATCAACTATCAACACTGGCGCTACATCAAAGAAGATCTGCTATGAGAGCAAGAGAATGCCTGAGAAGAAAATGAATTGACTTCATCGAAGACATTGTACAATCATATGGAATGACACTATCCAGTGCCACCCATTTGGAACTGGAACGTCAACTATTCCCTCCCATGACGCTTGACAGCAAAAGTCAAAGATGATGATGATGATGATGATGATGATAAATAGCTATTTAAGTGTTGAGTTTTTGTATAAAACCATAAATGAAGTTTTATTGTGACATTCTGTAGCCACATTGAAGGCCCACCAACAGTGTTTGGGTGTGCCTTGAATTACTGTGCCATGAGGATTCTGGGTATTCCAGCAGAGGATGCTGATTTGGTTAAAACCAAAACATTGCTGCTTAAACTGGGTAATTTTGACATGGTTTAACTCTGTTGTTGACATTTATTGAAACATGTTTTAATGTATTGTACATGTATCTAAGGTACTGTTTAAAGGTACAGACTGGAGATGTAAAATAAGGCTTTCATTGTGTTGGGAAATTTATAAAAAGCAAAAGTGATTAATTTGAGAATTCAACTGTAATGTTGAAAATCCTAACCTGCATAGTTCGCGGCGACTGCACTAGCCAGGCGGCCTTTATTCCTCAGGCTCAAAGACCCCTCTGCCATACACCGCAGGGTAGTATATTGGCAGTAAATGACAGTTAAATGACAGTTAAAATTACATATATGTATAGTTTAAACATATGGTTTTAACTACTATCAAATGTACCTAACAAGTGATACTGGAGTCCATAAGGGAAGCAAGGAATTGAAACACTATAACCTACCATGCTTGTCTTAAGAGGCAACCAATAAGGTTTGGCATGGGACTGGCTGCTCTATTCTGTATAAACCTTTAGCTGCAAAAACTAACCAACCATGAACAAGCCTAACAGTAGGGAGAGAACTCAGCAAATCACAATGACTGGAGGCTGTTATAGAAGAAGTATGACGCAGTGCAAAGAAAACTACAAGGAATTTTTATTTCTCTGCTCTGGACTTCTTGGAAGGACAAAGTAATTAAAGCTGATGTGCTCTCCTGCACTTTTCAAATTTATTGTTTTGTACTCGCTCGCTTTGAACTCAAGCGTAGTCCATACACACTATTTATAGTCGTTCAGAGGTACTTGTAATTTGCGTCCCCAAGTCAAGGGCGACATGTCAACATTTTAGTCCAGCTGTCCGGTGTAGTGGTTGAACCCTTTACCTCGGCATCAGCACAACGGATGTTTAAGAGTATGCATTCTTACCCATTCTTCCATGCTGACCTGCCTTTTCAAATGAGTATGCCAAACTGCTTAGACAGCATGATCATGATGGCTTGATCATGTATACTGCATGCCATAGACATATTCCAAAAGAATATTCTCTAAGGCAGCTGGCAAATGGTAACAGAAAAATTAGATTTACACAGCTACAATTCAGATATTCCAGGGTTGTTAATTCATTGATAAAGGTTTTACCTCTCTAATTCCAGGGTTGTTATTTCATTGATATATTTTAGTTCCTCAATTCCAGGGTTGTTATTTTATTGATAAAGGCTTTACTTTTATTCAAGAATTCCTGGGTTATTATTCTTTATTACAGGTTTTTAACTCCTGGTTCATTAATTCAAGGATGTAAAAATGAATGGACTCCTTTTCTCCCTATGGGGTATTTTTGGTACATCGTGGTATCCTCATATATTTTTGTTGTACTCAATGAGTGATGTGGTCCATATAATGCTTCCCGCCTTTACTTCCAAGGACAATTTATGGTGCCCGTGTTAGGCTGGGTCACTTGGTAACCCAGGTGAATGAAAACAAATAACTAACTTGAAGGGCATTCAAATACATGATCACCAGACTCTTAGACAAGCATGCTGGCCACTGCACTATCAAAGCTCCTTATTTCAGTGACACAGGTTAGTCATTCTTGAGTTGTTATTGCAGAAATACTGATTGTTATTCAGTAACTTGTGAGTTGTTATTTCAATTTGACACCTCTTTATTTCCAGGAGGTGCTGCAGCAATTCCCTCTTGGGGTAAATTTTGGCTTTCAGTGTTGAATGTTTACAGTTGGGACGGACTGAATTCTCTTTTTCCTGAGATGTGGTGAGATAACAGCTGTAAACCACAATGTTTATTTAATTCATAGGTATTTTCAATCAATGATGTATGTATATAGCACAGAGCTACGGTAGTTCAGTGGCTAGCACGCTTGAGTTACTTCCCATAGATGCATGTCTGTTCATTCATTCATTCGGTAGCATCTTGCAGAACCTTGCTCCATAACAACCGTCCTAAAAACTTCTCGATCATGTCCCTCGTCCGATACACCCATCTGAAGATCATCCGCCACATCCTTCTTCTTCTTCTTTGCATTCATCCGGAGTGTTTTTTCAGATGTGATTGTGGTGTCTCGTTATGCATCCTTGGGCCGAAACCCTTAGGCCAACACATCAGACTTTTAGCGTGCATTTTTTACAGGTTAGCATTCATGTGGGACTCTCACTTTTGTGGTGCCGTCCACATACCAGCTTGTCAGGTTGGAACGGTCGAATGCTTCACGATCAGCCTTCAAGGGAAGGCAGGGACCGTCCATGGCATTTTCCGCCATCCAGGGTGGCTTCCATAATTGCAGAGCCAACACGTAGCGCCCTGGTGCTGGGCTCACCAAGGGAATCGTCACATCCTGCTCATGGCTGCTTTAATACCTCACTTCGATATATTAGGCATATCATTCACCATGGGCCTTTCCCGCACAGACCAGACTGATCTGCAGATAGTATCCACTCAGCAAGTGTTTGATTTGGACATGTGCTTGTCAATGTGCCCGTCAGAGCTGTTCCGGGCACAACGGACATTCGGAAACTAGCTAGTCAGAGCTTTTCTGGACACAAGCTATTCAGAAAACTAGTTAGTCAGAACTGTTCCTAGCACAAGAGAAATTTCACTCTGACGTTTTTTGCATTGTGCCTGATTTATTTGCACCCGTAGGCCAGCACATCCGACTTCAGCAGGCATTTTTACGGGTTTCAAGAGACGTTAGACTGTTAGTGCTGTGGTGTCACCCACATCTCTGCTGGTCAAGGTAGAATGGTCAACGACATCACGGTCAACCCTCAAGGGAAGGCAAGGGCAGACCAGACCATGGGCATTTCCCACTATCCAAGGAGGCTTCCGTAATTGCAGAGCCGGCACATATTGCTCTGAGACTGGGCTCACCCGAGGAGTTGCCACATCCTGCTCATGGCTGCTTTAATTCCTCACTTCCATGTGTTGGGCATTTCGCTTGCCACTGGACTCTCAAGCACACACCAGGAACAGTCAGTCTGCGGGCGACATCCACTAGGAAGCTTTCGCTTTGGACTTCGGACCATGCAACGGATTCGCTAGCCGTGCGTTCCATTTCGTGTTGTTGAGACGTTTTTCCACCTTTGTCTACACTATGAGTATTTGATACAGACAGTTTTCGTACCCATTTCATTCGACTGGGGCACTTCTTCTACATTTTAGTACTCGCTCACGAAGTAGGCTACATGTGCTGCTGGCTCAGCACCTTACCTCCGTGCATCATTGAGCGAGAAATGGCCAGGTCCTCTCATCCGGGGATCCCTCATATCCCCCAGCTGAGAGCCTTCGGACAAGTATCTGAACTGGGCTTGTAGCGGGCTCAGAATCTCACCTCCATTTTTCGGTATGTGGGTATCGGCCCGGCTCTCACATCAGAGGGGTTATGGCTTAGAGGCATTTAGCCACAACCCTCGACAGAGAGCCTTAGAGTATGTGTCTGGACCAAGAATTTGCGGCATTGTGCGCCTGATTTGATCTTTTGACTGCTATCCTCAGTCTACCTGCAGAGCAGCAGGTTGTCTCTCTCTTGGTCTGGTCCCTATCCCAAGGCTTGTCCGACATGTAGTTGTGCTTCCGTCAACAATGCTCTTGGGGTCACTGGGACACGCAAGCTCCCCCACCGCGACAAGGTGGATACACATCGGGGGGGGGGGGGGGGGGGGGGGGGGGGGGGTGTGTGTGTGCCACATCCTGCACCCATCTTCTCTTTAGCCTTCCTCTTCCTCTCTTCCTAGGTATATACTCCTCCATGATTGTTCTCTCCAAACTTTCATGACACTTCAAGTGACAAAAATATTTAAATCTTCTTTGTTTTATCAACTTTAGTAGTCAACCTTCTTCAGTATTCAGATATCTTTGTATAGATCCATTTGTTCTTTTCTGTATCCTAGATATTCTTAGAACCCATCTATAACATTTATATTCAAAGGCATTTATGCGCTGTTCAGCTTGTTTAGTAAGTGTCCTGGTCTCACAGGCGTATGTTGCAATGGGAAAGATGCATGCTCTTAAAAATCTAATTATTGTAGGCCTATCTGTCCCACACAACAATTTATTCAATTATTTTAGTTTTTGGAGAGCAATAGATATTCGTCTTTTAATTTCTGTCATTGTCTCACCATTATTGGTAATTAATGACCCAAGGTATTCAAAGTTTTCTACTACCTCCAATTTTCCTCATTAACATATATTTCTTTCTCCATAATAGATTTATCTGTATGCATTATCTTTCTTTTTGCTATGTTAAAATGTAGGTTGTGATTTTCACTATTCTTTTGGGTTGAAGTTATTAGTTTTTCTACACCATTCTGTGATGTGGATAGTAATACTGTATCATCAGCAGATTGAATCACTGGTATTTCATGGCCACCGATATTTAGGGCATCATATTGCTCTCGCATGGCCGAATGGATAAGAACGCATGTTCTTAAACATCCAGTGTGCTGATGCCGAGGTGAGCAGTTCAACCCCTACACCAGACAGCTGGACTAAAATGTTGACCTGTCGTCCTTGACTTGGGGACGTTAATTACAAGTACCTCTGAAGTCAGAGTGTGTTTGCCTGATGGCGAGGGACACTGTTAATAGGGAGAGCTAACCCAAACGCAAAATTCAGTCCATCACTACTATAAATAGTGTGTATGGACTACGCTTGAGTTCAAAGCGAGGAGCACACACACACAAATATTGCTCACTGTTTATATCATCTGTGTCATTTCTCATTATATTTTCAGCGTGCAGGTTAAACAAATAGGGGGACCGCAAATAGCCCTGACGGACTCCATGTTTGATGTCAAACCAGTCTGATGTCTCGCCATCTATTCTAACCACTGGTTGTTGGTACTGGCTCCCATGTACACTCTTTATGTCTGTTACTTAGAAAAATACTGACACCATCACCAAGTAGGGATGTTTCACTCATGCTATTCTGTCATGGAATTTCTTACACTTGGATAGGATGTTGGCAGTATGAATATTGAATATGAATGTAATGTATTCTGTTTGCTGAACCAACTAATTACAAATGGGCACACTTTTAGGTATCATGGGTTTTAATCTGCATTGGGGTAGATTGTTTAATTTGTCATGTCCACCCAGGCTGAAATGGGTGTGAGGAATGTCTTGAGAGTAAAAGTCGTTCACTGTGATACTGACCACATCATGCCACCAATTGCCGATTGATCTAGTGGACTACACAAATATCTACCTAGCATCATATGCCCAGTGCACCTTAAGGGATGTAAAAAGTTCATTGACATTTGTACTTATAGTTCTAAGTATTGTTTGTTTGTTTTGCACTTGCTCACTTTGAAGTCAAGCATAGTCCATACATTCTACTTCTTGTAGCACTGAACTGATTTTTAGGTGTGTATTAGCTTTCTTTAATACCAGTGTCCTTCGCCATCAGGCAAACCCACTCCAAATTCAGAGGTACTTGTAATTTACGTCCCCAAGTCAAGGATGGAAGTCAACATTTTAGTCCAACTGACCGGTGTGGGGTTGAACCCCTTCCTCAGCATCAACACACTGGATGTTAAAGAACAAGCGCTAGACATAATGTCTCCTTCAATAGGAAGAAAATAGGTGGCAACTTTAAAAAAAAAAATAATGTAACCTAATTCTCTTGGTATGGTCTATTTCTTTTTGTATTATTTAACTTTAAAGGCTTGTATGTTTGCTTATTTTTAACATCCATTTGAGTTTTCATTATCTTCTTAATTACAAGAAGTTAGTTAGTCAGTTAGTCGCAGTTCCAACTTCACGGCAACGGGTCGTCCCTATTATGCTCTGTTCCTGTGCCAGCGAATATCACACAAAATGCTCCTGACTGCCCAGTGTGAAAAGTGGAAATGACAGCCCGCACAGGTACACTGTGCATAATGCCGCCACCAGAATGCCAACACAAAAGTCCTCCACGAAAAATACAGTTCATCGTCAATGGAATCGGCAGTCACCAGAAAGATTTCATTGACCCTGGTTTTATCCCATATGGCTTGGACTCTTTCCGCAGAGCGACCCTTGGAAAGTGCCGCACAAAGCCTTAACTCCGTAGCTCCAGTGACGACTCCCAGGAGTCTCCTGAAAAATGCACTCGTGAACAGAAAAGGCAAAGCAGTCAATTCAGCAACAGCTGGCCACCATCGTTTCGAACATGCAGTTCACGCTACAAACAACCACGGACATATGTAAAAGCATTCCACACAAAATTCACAGCTCACAGTGTCTCGCAGTAGCAGGGCGACGGAATCATGCACTACCAGTCCAGCATGAGGAAAATGCGAGTGCAAACTGTAGCCACAAGCGTAACTACTCTAGAGGCCTTAACGGTTCAAATGCCTATCCGCCATGTTAGGGACCGGAAGTCAATTAAAAGAAATATTCAGTGTAGTAAATATCTTTATTTGTTCTTTGTTTTAGGATACTACCATCATGGCTTCCATTTCATCCATCAAAGCTATGGTGTCATTGTAGACAAGTTTATTTACCTATGGCCTACTGTTTTGGAAGGAGAATAGTAGCACCAGAAGATGACTTAATATTACAACTAAGAAAGGTAGGCAGTTTGTGTTAATAATTCCTGGATATTTTGTTGCCTGTTACAAAGTTTGTGAGTCATTTAAGTATTTTAAATATTTTATTTACTTTTAACATTTCATATTGGTGCCCTCCATGCAAACCCATTTGTGCTTAGTTTTTCTCATAAGAGTTGCTAGTGTCATAATACTAATGTTTCTCTTCATCTGTCCTTTTCCTCCTTTTTCTCTACTTCTTCTGTTGCTGCTGCTGCTGCTCCATTCATCTCCCAATAGAGATATACCGTCCACCAATCCAGTCAAGCACTTTGTAGACTTGTTCATGATTGGTTGGATTCTGCAGCTACAGTTGTCTGCGGGATGAGACAGCCAGTTCCAAACAAACCGTCCTTAGTCATCTCTAATGACATGCATGATAAGTTGCAGTGTTACTATTCTTTGCTTCCCTTAGAAGACCTGTTAATGTACAGGTGCATAATACTACTTGCTAATTGTCCCAATAGATCCATTGTTTTATTGCATTTATAACAGTAGCTTCAAACATTCTATTGTAGATGTCAGATGGTGGTAAAGAGGTACATGAAACCCTTAACAAATATTGTTTTAAAGGTGTGAAGTTATAAGCTTTCATATATACTAGGTCACAACATTATTAAGTGGGCTGATTAGCTCAATTTTGTAGGCTTCGTTCCCTTTCTAGAAAAGTCTGTGGTACCTATTTTCCAAGCCTGGGTTGAACCTAAGACTGCTTTGTTGATAGGAGAGTGATCTATCCATCATGCTAGTATGTCTCTGTCATATTATTTTATCCATACGGTCTTCATAGATGAGTTTGAGTGATAACTATTTTTTAAGAGTACATTTACTTGGGATGGCACCAAAGGTAATATGTATTAGAGCACAGCATAAATATTATAGAAGTCTCCTATTGTACTATGCCAGCAGTGTGTATTTTTTTTTTCACAATAGTTGACCATTTCTGGTCATATTCAGCTATTAAATTTTTCTCTCATCAAAAGGGCACATACTTCAGAGGCTGACAACGTAATTTTGTTTATTTGTAAAACATAATTTTAAAAGTGGAGTGGCTTTGTATGGAAAACAACTCAAGGCGGTCTGCTGCCAACTCACATGCAGCTGTTTTTTTAACGCTGTGTACAGGATTATGAATTGTACTGATGTCATTTAGATGGAATTGTCAATAATTACAGTATTGAAACAAATACTTCATGAACAATGAAAGGAAGAGATAAAACCACTTTCGTCAATATCTTTCTTGGGTGACATTAGTTTCGGTAAATGTGAGATTTTTATAGAGTAATTAGTTTATTGCTTTTTCTACTTATTTAGATGTATATCTTCATGGGTTGATTACTGCATTTGGCCCAGTGATTGTTAATTATTCATTTGTTTGATTGTAGGAAATATTTGTTGAGGACTATAAAAACATCAACTGGTCATCACAAAGAAACAATGTTTCATCTGCTGATTTGTACACGCCTCACTCTTGGTTGTTGGACCTGAGTTACTGTAAGTCATTTGTTGTTACAGATCACACTGATAAATTGGAATATGTAAAAGATCACACTGGTAAATTGCAACATGTAACAGATCACACTGATAAATTGGAATATGTAACAGATCATACTGAGAAATTGCAATATGTAATGGATCACACTGATAAATTGCAATATGTAACAGATCACACCGATAAATTGCAATATGTAACAGTCACACTGGTAAATTGCAATATGTAACAGAGTGCACTGACAAACTGTCATGTGTTACAGATCCCACTGATACATTGGAATATGTAACAGATCACATTGATAAACTGGAATATGTAACAGAGTACACCGACAAACTGGAATATGTTGCAGATCACACTGACATACTGGAATATGTTCCCCATCACATTGACATATGTTACAGATCACACAGATCAACTGAATATGTTCCACATCACAATGACAAACAGAAATATGTTGCTGACCAAACTGGCAAATTGTACTATATTGTTGGGACATCTCAGAGAGGCAGGCTTGCCTACTATTATAGATCAGACATTTTTTAGGCATCTGACTGGCTGAAGTCCAGCAAAGAAAGATAATGCATAATTAAAATATAGACTGTAAGGTACCTCTATACCACAGCATAGAATTTGAATGAGTGGTATATTGTATCTTCTTCTTCATTCATTTTTTGGAAGGCGGTGCGTCGCACCAAGTTATACACCTCAGAAGTCGGGTCTCCAACGTCAACATGCATTTGTGTAAGTTGTGCTTCCTCTAGACAGATTCCATCCAAGGTCACGGGCTATATCTACTCATGGGCAGGTTTTCTTTCCTACCAGTTTCGCCAGGGCAGCAAGCTTCTGGCCTACACTTTCCTACCAGTTTCGCCAGGGCAGCAAGCTTCTGGCCTACACTTTCCTACCAGTTTCGCCAGGGCAGCAAGCTTCTGACCTACACTTTCCTACCAGTTTCGCCAGGGCAGCAAGGTTCTGGCCTACACTTTCCTACCAGTTTCGCCAGGGCAGCAAGCTTCTGACCTACACTTTCCTACCAGTTTCGCCAGGGCAGCAAGGTTCTGACCTACACTTTCCTACCAGTTTTGCCAGGCAGCAAGCTTCTGGCCTACACTTTCCTACCAGTTTTGCCAGGCAGCAAGCTTCTGGCCTACACTTTCCTACCAGTTTCGCCAGGGCAGCAAGCTTCTGGCCTACACTTTCCTACCAGTTTCGCCAGGCAGCAAGCTTCTGGCCTACACTTTCCTACCAGTTTCGCCAGGCAGCAAGCTTCTGGCCTACACTTTCCTACCAGTTTTCGCCAGGCAGCAAGCTTCTGGCCTATCCAGGCAGCAGCTTTCTGCCTACACTTTTCCTACCAGTTTCCGCCAGGCAGCAAGCTTCTGGCCTACACCTTTCCTACCAGTTTTGCCAGGGCAGCAAGCTTCTGACCCTACCACTTTCCTACCAGTTTCGCCAGGTGCAGAAAGCTCTCTGGCCTACACTTTCCTACCAGTTTTCGCCAGGGCAGCAAGCTTCTTGGCCTACACTTTTCCCTACCAGTTTTCGCCACGGCAGCAGCTTCTGGCCTACACTTTCCTACCAGTTTCCGCCAGGGGCCGCAAGCTTCTGGCCTACACGGTCCTACCGTTTCCGCCCAGGGACAGCAAGCTTCTGGCCTACACTTTCCTACCAGTTTTGCCAGGGCGCAAGCTTCTGGCCTACACTTTCCTACCAGTTTTGCCAGGGCAGCAAGCTTCTGGCCTACACTTTCCTACCAGTTTCGCCAGGGCAGCAAGCTTCTGGCCTACACTTTCCTACCAGTTTCGCCAGGCACCAAGGTTCTGGCCTACACTTTCCTACCAGTTTCGCCAGGCAGCAAGCTTCTGGCCTACACTTTCCTACCAGTTTTGCCAGGGCAGCAAGCTTCTGGCCTACACTTTCCTACCAGTTTCGCCAGGCAGCAAGCTTCTGGCCTACACTTTCCTACCAGTTTCGCCAGGCAGCAAGCTTCTGGCCTACACTTTCCTACCAGTTTTGCCAGGGTAGCAAGCTTCTGGCCTACACTTTCCTACCAGTTTTGCCAGGCAGCAATTTTCTGGCCTACACTTTCCTACCAGTTTTGCCAGGGCAGCAAGCTTCTGGCCTACACTTTCCTACCAGTTTTGCCAGGCAGCAAGCTTCTGGTCCTACACTTTCCTACCAGTTTCGCCAGGGCAGCAAGCTTCTGGCCTACACTTTCCTACCAGTTTTGCCAGGGCAGCAAGCTTCTGGCCTACACTTTCCTACCAGTTTTGCCAGGCAGCAAGCTTCTGGCCTACACTTTCCTACCAGTTTTGCCAGGCAGCAAGCTTCTGGCCTACACTTTCCTACCAGTTTTGCCAGGCAGCAAGCTTCTGGCCTACACTTTCCTACCAATTTCGCCAGGGCAGCAAGCTTCTGGCCTACACTTTCCTACCAGTTTCGCCAGGCAGCAAGCTTCTGGCCTACACTTTCCTACCAGTTTCGCCAGGGCAGCAAGCTTCTGGCCTACACTTTCCTACCAGTTTCGCCAGGGCAGCAAGCTTCTGGCCTACACTTTCCTACCAGTTTCGCCAGGGCAGCAAGCTTCTGGCCTACACTTTCCTACCAGTTTCGCCAGGGCAGCAAGCTTCTGGCCTACACTTTCCTACCAGTTTCGCCAGGGCAGCAAGCTTCTGGCCTACACTTTCCTACCAGTTTTGCCAGGGCAGCAAGCTTCTGGCCTACACTTTCCTACCAGTTTCGCCAGGGCAGCAAGCTTCTGGCCTACACTTTCCTACCAGTTTCACCAGTTTTGCCAGGCAGCAAGCTTCTGGCCTACACTTTCCTACCAGTTTTGCCAGGCAGCAAGCTTCTGGCCTAAACTTTCCTACCAGTTTTGCCAGGCAGCAAGCTTCTGGCCTACACTTTCCTACCAGTTTCGCCAGGCAGCAAGCTTCTGGCCTACACTTTCCTACCAGTTTCGCCAGGCAGCAAGCTTCTGGCCTACACTTTCCTACCAGTTTCGCCAGGCAGCAAGGTTCTGGCCTACACTTTCCTACCAGTTTCGCCAGGCAGCAAGCTTCTGACCTACACTTTCCTACCAGTTTCGCCAGGGCAGCAAGCTTCTGGCCTACACTTTCCTACCAGTTTCGCCAGGCAGCAAGGTTCTGACCTACACTTTCCTACCAGTTTCACCAGGCAGCAAGCTTCTGAAATATACTTTTTGAACGTCCTGAGATTACATACGGAAATTATTCTCCGATCCTGGGTTAGTAAATCAGATATTTAGCCTTTACAGATTCATCATCATCATCAAGTGTCTTGCCAACTGGTGCAGGCGTTCATGCTTCACATATCTTGGTCTTTGGAGGTTTGGATCAACTCGATATTCCTCCATGCCACCATATCAGGCCAACCAGCATCATTTCTCTTGGTCTGGCTCTCTTCCCCTTGATCTTTCCTACACTTTCCTACCAGTTTCGCCAGGGCAGCAAGCTTCTGGCCTACACTTTCCTACCAGTTTCGCCAGGCAGCAAGCTTCTGGCCTACACTTTCCTACCAGTTTCACCAGGCAGCAAGCTTCTGGCCTACACTTTCCTACCAGTTTTGCCAGGCAGCAAGCTTCTGGCCTACACTTTGCAATGTTTAAGTACCATGGGATAATTTTTAATTCATTCCTTGCATACTGTACCTCTTGTTTTCTTGCCCTTACCTGAGAATTCAAGGTATCCCATCTCACTACCCAAAAGATCAAGAAGACGTGTGATATCAATAGACACCACTGGTTCTTGGAAACATGCCTGGCCCTGTGCTGAGATGAAACCTGGTGCCTTCTGAGACTGAAACCGACACTGCAAGCTCTCAGCTACAGCCCCTCCTACCCCTCCAGGAATAATGTAGGATTCCACAGTTTTCACTGAGTTGACAATTTGAGGTTACAAAATAAGATTCATTCACCGTACAGCATTTACTTTATGTTTATGTCTGGTTGAGAAACCTCAGACAACAGAATATTATTTACTCAACATAATGTCTGATGCACAACATTTATTAATTAGTTCAATATATTCTACTATGTATCCTAACAGCTACCACCCCCAACCCTCTTCTGTCCTGTTTTTCCCTGTCCCATTTTCTCTTTAGGCAAAGTCAACCAGGGCGTGGGGGGGTTAATTTTTTTTTTTTTTTTAAATAAACTTTGGTTAAACTTGGAATTTTGCCCTGGTGAGACCTGCAAGCTGACATGTGAAATGAAGACACACGTTAATTGACCTGAGTTTCTATTACACTTCCCTCGATCATAATGTGTGGCTAATTACTGTTGTATCTGCTGTAAATTGGGAAGCACAGTAGCGTAATGGCTAAATGCTCGCCTGCCGTCCCGGTGGTCATGGGTTTGAGTTTGATTTGGGGCAGATTTATTAAATTTACATGGGTTCCCAGGTCGACCCAGATAATGGGTACTAGGAAAGGTCTTGGGAAGTAAAGATGGCCGACATGGTACTGACCACATTACCCACTGATTGGTCATTTAAAATATGGGTCTAGTGTCTCATGCCAGGGCACCTTCAGGTGTGTAAATAGATCCTTTACTTTTTACAAAATATATTTTGCAAATTAATAATTACATTTCATGCATGTATTTTAAAGATCAGTATTTGAAATTATACTTGCAGTTTTCTTAAACATCTATGAGAAAGTTCATATAGGATTCCTGAGGAAGAAAGCCCTGAGTGTCATGTATGATCACATCGTTGCTGATGACAGATTCACTAAATGTATCAGTATAGGACCTGTAAGTTTTTGTTGTTTTCTTGTCTCATCACTGTCATTTTCTAGAAAATTAAATGCAGCTGTTAGGAAATAGCTTGGAAGTACAATCCTTCAGAGAATGAATTAGTATAGCCAAATATGCAAATGAACCAGCCATTATGGGAGAATTAGATCATTAACTCCAGACATTATTAAAATTTAAAAACAATGGCTAAAATATACAATATCAGAATAAATGACAAGAAACCCCAAAAAAATGTATATAATTAGGACCCACCCATGTTACTACCTGGGCCCATAAGGAAAGCAAAGATTAGTAAAACTGTGTTGTATGAGTTGACTAATGAAGGCTGGTGTTATACGAGTCTCATCATATAGGAAACTTTAGCTGCAAAGTGGAACTAAACCTGAGCAAGTCTATAAAGGGCTAATAAATGATTGGGCCTGAAAGAGTTCAAATAAATATCGCTATGGGACAATAGGAGTTAGAGTAACAACTGGAACTGTTTGGGTTAATGTAACAACAAGGGGTTAAGAAAATTATATGCTGTAAGGAGTAACCAGGAAATGTCAGTTGTGTAACTTGATAAACAGTTTTTCGTACTAGTGAGGCTCTTGAGTTGACCCAACTTCATAAAATGGGTACCAGATAAGTTTCAGAATTGTCTGGGAATCGTCTGGAGTGGAAATGTGATGAGGGAGGAAACTTTACCTCACCATTTTATGTGAAGACCTAACATAGAAATGTGAAGCTTATTTCAGTAGACTAAAAGTTCAGGAGCACAAATCCAAATGTGCCTGTATTCATGAGAGTTTAATTTGGACAAGAATGTTTCAAGTTTTGTTGACTAACATTAAACTTGTTTCATGTTTTGTTGACTAACATTAAACTTGTTTCATGTTTTGTTGACTAACATTAAACTTGTTTCATGTTTTGTTGACTAACATTAAACTTGTTTCATGTTTTGTTGACTAACATTAAACTTTGGTTATTGCCTGAAGACTGTTGAAAAAAGACTTTAAAATGGACTTTTTTATTTCAGATTTCTAAAGTGATTAATATGCTGGTTAGATATCATGAAGAAGGACCTCTCTGCAAAGATTTCCAACTTCATCAGTACAGAGTGCAAGATTTTTTGTGGTGAGATGTGTAATGGAGCTGCATTGAAATAGTTCTGTAGTGTGACCTTTTACTCATAATAAATGTCAAACCTGTGAAGTCAGATCATCGTCATCATGTAGCATGTCCTTTGCAGAACATCGCTGTCATCACAGCCATTTGAAGTTTCTTGATCTCCGGCCATTTCTTCTGCAACAGGCACCCTCAAGGTGTCTGCAGTGTCCTATATCCATCTTTGTGCTGGTTGACACCTGTTACTTCTTCCAGGACCAGTGTCTTCCACCACTGTCCTCTCCCAGCCACCGTCAGGTTTAACATGGCCACAGTATTTCAGTTTCTGAGACAAGACACTGTTTATGAGCCAGTTTGACTTTGATGTTCAGATTTGCCAACATTGTTCTTCTCTTGGTCCACAATATTCATAAGAACTTTTCTTTAACATTTATACTCAAAACCCTAATTTTGTTCTTTAGTTATATTGAAATGGTCCATGAATTTCATCCATATGTTGCCACCTGAAAGATGCGTTCACAAGAAGTAAGATATGTGCTTAAAGTAGAATATGCATAGTTGTTTGAATAGATTACAAACAAATAGGATATACATAGATCTACTAGAATGGTTATTCTTTTTCTTACGTGGCAGTCAGTGACATCATCATTCTTAAGAGAGCAGCAGCAATCTCGCTCCACTTTGCTAGTTCCGAGTGCAGCATTCATATGGTAGCCGAATACTTGACTTCTTCTAGTGTTCGTTCTTTCATGTTTTTTTTTTATTTTCTTCATCTTCGCCTCCATAATTCTCTGCCAAATCTTGTTTGACTATTTTATCTTCTTCATTGAGGTGAATATAAGTGACCATATTTGATCCCTGATTTACTTTTTTGTTTTTCATTGGCACTTTTTTCACAAAACAAGCTGCAGCAACATGACTCAAGTCAATAATATCCATTCACACTGCAGTGTTTTAAAATATTTCAAGTAATCCACTGCTAGCTGCTGTTGTGTTCTGTTGGTGAATTAAATTATTATTCTTGTTATGCCCTTTATGAGGAGCGGCTGGTCGAGTGGCTAGAATGCCGGACTCTCATTCGGGAGACCCGGGTTCGATCCCTCCGTAAGGTGTGGGATTTTTTTCTGTCGGTGACAAAAAGAAAATCCTAACCTGCACAGTTCACGGCGACTGCACTAGCCAGGTGGCCTTAATTACTCAGACTCAAATACCCCTCTGCCATACACCACAAGGTACTATATTGGCAGTAAATGACAATTGTTTTTTTATGACAGTTATGCCCTTTATCCTCTCTAATGAAGCATAGCATTTGACTAGCTCATGCCAAACCCTCCTATCCTTTTCTATCTCTGGTAGTCTTTATGTCTTTTCATACTATCCATATGTCTTTAACTCTTCTCCATATGTGTGTGTGTGTTATTTTTTGTTTTGAGTCTCCATATTTTTCTTTTTCCCTGTGAAATCCAGAGGAGTGACTTTCTAGTATGCTATTAACTGATATAAAACCTTAGCTGCAAATCTAGCCAATCATGAGCAAGTCTTAAGATTTGAAGAAAAGTATATTCTTTGTCTATAAGAATACTGAAGTAGCAGCTCTTGCATAACAGTAAGAAAACCCCCAAATTCAGTAGACATAAATCACAAAGGCTTGTTGCTTTGCTGTTAATTGAGTCTCAGGCATCTTATGATCATAATGTGCCTACATCAGTTTAGTCAAGCTAGTACTGACAGCTCTTCACCATATCAGACTGTTAGAGAGTTAAAATTGTGAATAATGTAGTTATGTATGTGTGTTACTAATTGTATGAAAGTTTACAGTTAAAGATGATTCCAAGACAGGCCCTGCAAGTCATTGGAGGATTTAACTGTACAAATAAACATCCTCAAGAAAGGAAGAGGAGAGTAAATTGGCCAGAGTGGAGTAATTCAGGGCAAACCTTATATCGAAAGTAGCAAACATTAAACATCTGTGGTTTTGGACAAACAGAAGAACTTGTAAACTTAATGAAAAGGGGACAAAATATGAAAGAAATACACGAAAATTTCATTCTAACATGGAGTTGGGGGAACACACACAGGACAGTACAATGCACACTGAGTCAGATTTCTTATTCACCCACTGCTGGTTAAAAATATTGACAGTACAACTTAAGCATCACCTAGAATTATGACTATAAGATTGAAAGATAATGTGAGAACAACAATGATTATTCAGATTTATTCACCGTGTAATAATGATAGCACCGATAAAGAAAACGATTTCTACAACCTGCTGTTGATCACAATAAGCAGCATATGAATCTTAGATGACACTATTGATGGGAGATTTCAGTGGTAGAGTAGGGAAAAGACTATATAGGGACACCACTAAAGAATGTAATCAGAACAGAACAAATGTTAAATCAATGTGCAAAACACGGACTCTTTATAAAAAATGCATTCTTTAAACATATTCATTCATTCATTCAGTAGCATGTCCTTTGCAGAACCTCGCTCCCATACCATTCCGGAAAACCTCTCGATCATAAGCAAGATGTCCTGCGTCCGATACACCCATCTGGAGATCATCCGCCACATCCTGCACCCATCTTCTCTTTGGCCTTCCTCTTCCTCTCTTCCCGGGCATATACCCTTCCATTATTGTTCTCTCCAAACTTTCATGACGTTTCAAGTGACCAAAATATTTCAATTTTCTTTGTTTTATCATCTTTACTAGCCAACCTTCTTCAATATTCAGCTCTTGAAGTATGGATGCATTTGTTCCTTTCTTTACCCAAGATATTCTTAGAACTCGTCTATAACATTTATATTCAAAGGCATTTATGCGCTGTTCAGCTTGTTTAGTAAGTGTCCATGTCTCACAGGCGTATGTTATAATGGGAAAGATGCATGCTCTTATAAATCTAATTTTTGTAGTTCTGTCTGTCCCATTCCATAATTTATTCAGTTGTTTTAGTCTTTGAAGAGCAATTGATAGTCGTCGTTTAATTTCTTTCATTGTGTCACTGTTGTTGGTAATCAATGACCCAAGATATTCAAAATTTTCCACTACCTCCAATTTTTCCTCATTAACATATATTTATTTCTCCATAGTAGTTTTATCTGTATGCATTATCTTTGTTTTTGCTATGTTAAGATATAAGTTGTGATTTTCACTATTCAATTGGGTTGAGGCTATTAGGTTTTCTATACCAGTCTGTGTTGTGGATAGCAATACTGTATCATCAGCATACCGAATCTCTGGTATGTCATGACCACCGATATTTAGGGCATCATATAGCTCCCTGTTTATATCATCTCTTACATTTCTCATTATATTTTCGGCGTACAGGTTAAACAAATAGGGTGACAGCACACAGCCCTGACGGACTCCTTGCTTGATGTCAAACCAATCTGACGTCTCGCCATCTATTCTAACCGCTGCTTGTTGGTCTAGATAGAGCATTCTTATGAGTTGTATTACATGTGGTGGAAAGCCCATATTCCTCATGATTTCCCAAAGTTTCTGATGTTGTACACAGTCAAATGCCTTTGAATAATCCACAAAACATGAGAATAGGTTTATATTAAATTCTCTGCACTTCTCTATTATTAAACGCATATTGTTCCTCTTCCTTGTCTAAATCCAGCTTGAACCACGTTAGTTTCTTCTTCCATTTTCTTACGAAGTCTTCCCATTATGATTTTTAGTAGAATTTTACTTGCATGACTGATCAGGGCAACAGTTCTATAGTTGGTGCATAATTTCAGGTTGCCCTTTTTTGGTATTGGAATGAAGATGGTTCTCTTCCAATCTTTTGGCCATATATCATATTTCCATATCTTTTTACATAATACGTGATAGATGTGTATGCTTTCTTCTCCTCCCGCTTTAATTAGTTCAGCTGGTATCTCATCACATCCAGGTGATTTACCATTCTTCAGGTTCTTTATTGCCCATGCAATTTCATCTAATGAGGGTTCAGGTTCTGTCTCTGCTGTCGTTGGCTCATGTATCTCATTCATATCCTCACTGTCACTCATATCATACATTCCACTGCAGTACTCCTGCCATCTTTCTAGAATTGTTCTAGATTCTATTAAGGTATTTCCCATCTTGTCACGGATAACATTTAATTGAGGTTGAACATTTCCTGTCAATAACTTTATTTCTTTGAACATTTTGTAATCTCTTCCAGTCTTATGATATTGCTCTATTCTGGTACAGCAATGTTGTATATATTGATTGTTGTCCTTTCTTGTGTTGTTTCTTATTTCTCGAGTTAAAGATTTATACTTCATCCTACTGTTATCGGATTCACCTCCTTTCTGTTTCAGTTCCCTTTGTTGTTTTATTTATTCTAACGTGTCTGATGTAATCCATGGCTTAAGTTGCTTTTTCTTGGTCGGAATTAAATCTTTGGCTACAGTTATCAAGATATCTCTAGCTTGTACTGCCAGTCCATCAGGTGTCATTTCCTTTTGTGCAGACATCAAGACCCCAAAACGATTCCTAACTTCTACGATGTATGCATCTGGTATTTTTGTGAGATCAAAATGAAGTGGCCTTGGTCCTCGGGTAAGCTTTTTGAGTTTTAATTTCACATCTGCTTCTAATAACTGATGATCTGTATCACAGTCTGCACTTCGTAGGGTTTTTGCAGATGTTATGCTTGATCTCCATCTACTTTGTATTAAAATATAATCTACCTGATTTTTGGTAACACTGTCCGGGTACTTACATGTGAAGAGTCTTCTTGGGTGTTGTTTAAAAAGTGTGTTAACTATCGTTATCTCATTTTCTGTGCAAAATTCAATTAATTTGTCACCTGAATCATTTCTATTTCCCAATCCAAATTTTCCTAAAACTTGTCTCTCATTTTCAGCTCTTCCTGTACCTAATTTTGCATTAAAATCTCCCATTATTATTGCTATATCATTATGACCAATCTTATTTAATGTGTCTTGCATTTTGTTGTAAAAATCTTCAATTTCGTCCTCCTCTGCTATTGAAGTAGGTGCATATATCTGTATGAGAGTTGTGTTTTTTGGACGGCCTTTAAGTCTAATAGTGAGGATTCTATCATTAACTGGGTTATATCCCAGTAAAGCTTTTGCAGTCGTTTTATCTAAACAAAATGCCACTCCACTCTGACCTCCGATGTCTCTACCATAATAAATGAAAAGACTTCCATTTTCAGTTGTAAAATGTCCCTTTTCCTGTGCCTTTCCAGCGATGTTCACTAATTCCTAAAATTTGAATATTTAACCTCTCAATCTCATCACATACTACTTTAAGCTTCCCCTCATACAGACTTCTCACATTCCACATTTCTGTTTCTTAGTCTGACACAGGGAATTTCCTTGGTAACACAGTCAGGATTAACTCCATCATCACGATTACTACTGGTCCCTGTGTCACACTCTTCCCCAATATTATCTGATCTGCCTGGTCTGGGGGTCTCGCCACCAGATCTCTTTCTTATTATGTTTTCTGTCATGGTTGTTATGGTTTCTTGGCAAGTTTTGCAGAAGGTAGTCTGCCATTGCTTTCCTTCTGGGCAGTGACTGTACTAGTCGGTGGCCATAGCCATTGTCTCTACTGATGAGATCATCTGCCTATCGCCGCTTTAAACATAGAAATAGTCAAATTCAAACATGGTATAAATGGAAGAACCTCAATCAATCATCTCACATACTAACCAGGCTTGCCAATGGAAAATTTGTAACAGGCAGTGAAGTCAGTTGCCAGGTCCACCCAGCCTAAATAGCTACAGGAAATATCTTGGGACGTGAAGATGGCCAGCATTATACTGACCACATCACCATTGAGCAGCGGTTCATCTCTGAAAATATGAGTCTAGCACCATGCGCCCAATCGCCTGTATATAAAAGGGTCCTTTACTTTCTTACTTAGTCTTTATTGTAAAACATATTTTAATTATGATTTTTTTTCAGTGTTTAATTAGTAAAGCAGTGTTAAGAACTTTATTTGCTGGCTTAGTTCATTTAGAAATTTATTCCAAATTTTAATTTGTTTAATTATTATATTTCAGGCTAGGCTTGGATGGCATGAAAATGTCGGTGAGTTTTATTTTATATCCTTGAAATTGAGACCTTGTATAGTTAGAACTAATTTTCAGTTAAACATTTAACATTTAAAAACAGTATTTGCATAAACAGATGCTATTAATGTGACTGATGACATTTAAGTTGTAATATTTGTAATGTTAACATTGAGATTTAATACTTGTGATGTAATATTAGTAAAGGCTTCATCTTTAAACATTCATATTAAATAATGTTGTATTAGCACCAATCATCTGTGGGGAATTATTTAGGGCAGTTCGGTTAAACAAGAACATTATTTAGAAGAGTCTAGTGCTTGAAAAATGAGTCCTAGAAAACTTTATTTTCATGCATTTTAGCACAATATTTGTATTCTCATTGCTTTGAGATGTCATTTGTTGGCAGGGAACTAATGGCAGCCAACTGTGGGACACAGCTTTTGCTGTCCATGCTTTTCTAGAGGTACTTTCTTGTTTGTTTCTTGTTTTGATTTTAAGTGTGCTGATGTATGCAGGACAGTGTGAACATGGCATGAGGGAAAGTAATTCAACAACAGGAATTATATTAAAAAGTGCATGGAAGAGTATGGACAACTTACACAAGCAATACCCCATGTATTGATCATGAGAATCAAGCAGTTTGCACATTTACAATAGTGATTACAAAATGGCCGCCCCACTATCATCTTGCATCAAGGAAGAAGACATTATTTGTTTTTTTGTGGTCAGAAGGTATAAAACCTAATGAAATCTGCAGAAGAAGGAAACAGTTATTTGAGTCAGGGGAGAGCGTATAACTGGCTAGAGAGATTTCAAAATGGATAAAAAACATCATGGGAAAGTCATGATGACTATCTTTTAAGATTTTAAGGTCATATATTCCAAGAAAGGGGTGAAACCATAACTAGTGCTCGATGCAATGACATGCTAGTGAACAAATTAAAGCCAGCAATACAATTGAAATACCAGGGACTTCTCTTAAAAGCAATATTGTTGCTGCATGACAAAGCCTGCCCTCATATGGCTGCGCATACAGTGGATACATTATGTGCTCTGAATGGAGGTCAGCTTGGCCGAATGGATAAGAGCACATGGTCTGAAAGTTCCTGTGTGCTGATACTGAGGTAGTGGTTTCAATCCCTACATCAGTCAGTTGTACTGAAATGTTGACTTTCTTGTCCTATACGTAAATTACAAATACCTCAAAATGGGTTTGCCTGATGTCGAGGGACACTGGTAATAGGGAAAGCTAATACACACACAAAAATCTGGCCAGTGCACTCGAAGTAGTAGCACATGTATGGACTACGCTTGAGCTCAAAGCAAGTGATTGCAACAACAACAACAACAACAACAACAACAAATGTGCTCTGAAAAATGTGAGGATTTGAAACATGCACAAGCATACAGTCCAGATCTCGCACCATCATACTTTCACTTGTTTGGAAACATCCAGCATACAGTCCAGATCTCGCACCATCAGACTTTCACTTGTTTGGAAACATCCAGCATACAGTCCAGATCTCGCACCATCAGACTTTCACTTGTTTGGAAACATGCAGCATACAGTCCAGATCTCGCACCATCATACTTTCACTTGTTTGGAAACATCCAGCATACAGTCCAGATCTCGCACCATCATACTTTCACTTGTTTGGAAACATGCAGCATACAGTCCAGATCTCGCACCATCAGACTTTCACTTGTTTGGAAAACATGCAGCATACAGTCCAGATCTCGCACCATCAGACTTTCACTTGTTTGGAAACATGCAGCATACAGTCCAGATCTCGCACCATCAGACTTTCACTTGTTTGGAAACATGCAGCATACAGTCCAGATCTCGCACCATCAGACTTTCACTTGTTTGGAAACATCCAGCATACAGTCCAGATCTCGCACCATCAGACTTTCACTTGTTTGGAAACATGCAGCATACAGTCCAGATCTCGCACCATCATACTTTCACTTGTTTGGAAACATCCAGCATACAGTCCAGATCTCGCACCATCAGACTTTCACTTGTTTGGAAACATGCAGCATACAGTCCAGATCTCGCACCATCATACTTTCACTTGTTTGGAAACATGCAGCATACAGTCCAGATCTCGCACCATCAGACTTTCACTTGTTTGGGAACATGCAGCATGCAGTCCAGATCTCGCACCATCAGACTTTCACTTGTTTGGAAACATGCAGCATACAGTTGAGATCTCGCACCATCAGACTTTCACTTGTTTGGAAACATGCAGCATACAGTCCAGATCTCGCACCATCAGAATTTCACTTGTTTGGAAACATCCAGCATACAGTCCAGATCTCGCATCATCATACTTTCACTTGTTTGGAAACATCCAGCATACAGTCCAGATCTCGCACCATCAGACTTTCACTTGTTTGGAAACATGCAGCATACAGTCCAGATCTCGCACCATCAGACTTTCACTTGTTTGGAAACATGCAGCATACAGTCCAGATCTCGCACCATCAGACTTTCACTTGTTTGGAAACATGCAGCATACAGTCCAGATCTCGCACCATCAGACTTTCACTTGTTTGGAAACATGCAGCACAGTGCAGATCTCGCACCATCAGACTTTCACTTGTTTGGATCATTGAAAGAACATTTGTAGGGTCAGAAGTTTGCACATGAGATCATGGAGGTGGTGCAAAATTGGTTTAAGACCACACTCAAAAACTTTTTCCTGGAAACAAGCTAGTGGACAGGTGGACCAAGTGTGTTGCCAGGGGGGGGGGGGGGGGGGGGGGGGGGGGGGGGGGGGACTATGATGAGAAATAACACACACACAAATTTCTGGTTCACACTACTGTAAACAAATTATTTGTAAAATTCCTGTTACTTAATGACTTCTTTTCGTAGAACACACTGTGTAGTTTAGTTGCAGTGCTTTAGAGATTGTAACAGGGTGATTGTGTTACTTGGAGACCTGTGTCAGTATTTTGTTGTTCAAAAGTCCCAGTAACTGGAACCTGTTGTGGACGTGTGAAGTGCTAGGACCATCACATTGTGTAGGCCTGGGTGCACGGAGGAATCTGTGGCCAGTGTTTTCTTCCCATAGTGAGTGTCACAGGCTGACATCAAACCTTCATCTGACCATGTTCAGGCCATTGTCAACATAATGTCCTAATTGTTACATCATGTGCCATGTATGTATTTGAGAGGTTGAATTCATGACCACTAATCAACTGAGAACTAGTTCACGGCATTGCTACTCACAGTCATGAAATCATCTGATTACATTCTGGGGTGATGAAGGAAATGGCATCGAGGAAGGAACCTGTTTACTCCATCACATGATGATATGTGTCCTTGTATGCATTAAATTTTTAGTATTTCAGACGAGTTCATTTTTAATTCCCCAAACTATTTCAAATAAATCAGAGGAAATTCTAACAAAACAGCCATAGAATATCTGAATCAGTCGTCTGTCCACAATAAAGTGACACAGGATTGAATTCATGCAAACTGTTTTATAGTCAGCAGACTGGTAATAGCTGGCATGCATGTTTGTGACAATTGCAATTTCTTCATTCCTGATTGTAATATTTGATTGACATGTAGTTTTGTGTCAGGACATTATTCTTTTATTTGTTTATGTTCATAAAAAGATTTAGATCTTCACTGTCTTTTGACAGACAAGATTATCCATTCTAATCCCTTGGCACTGTTTGAGAGGATTTCCACGAATTAGGAATGGCTCAGAGTTGTCACAAGTTTCAATTTTGATGTTTCTTATTAAATTTTCTTTGCACCTCAAACCAGTTTGATGTTTTACTAGCTACTCTAATGGCTGCTTGTTGTTCAAGATAGGCAAGCCACAAGATGAAAGCTGCTCAAATTGACCAGTTCCAAAATGGCCTCAAATCAACAAAATAATGTCAACAAGTTTGTCCTCTCTTTGGTGTCTTGAGTGCTCAAACCTGGCCTTAGATGATGAAAATGGTAGAGAAATAGGAGGCACCAGTGAGGATCTCCTGCTGATCACCGGATTCATTGAGGAAACTTATCTCTTTATATACATTGCTGAACATTTGTCATTTATCATTGAGAAAGTAGAAGAATTGTAGAAGTCTAACGTAAACCATACATCAAATGTGAAGAGAAATTATTTTACTGTTCCTAATAATACCGGGAATGAATAATGCAAAAACAAAAAAACGAAACGGGAATTATACATCAAAATTGCAAGACAAAAGAAGAACCTAATAAGAATGTCAAAGACCAAGGACCTAAAGTAGATGTTGAAAATCTCAATGATATCTTAAAAGGCAGGAAAATTAAGATAAATAATGTTTGCTCTGAACAGCAAAAATAAATCATACAGAAAAAAAATATATCAAAGCAATGCCATCTTTCTAATTGCCTTTAATGAAGGCTAGAAAAACACTAGCTCATTTTCACCACAAATTAAGAAGAGAACTATAATAATAAGTTTTAAACCAAAATTTGTACCTGCAAAATTTCAGGCGGGAGCTTATAAAGGAGATGAGTTTCGTCCCAGTCTAACAGCTGCCTATGAGTTCTTACGCCTATCACAGATTCCAGAAAATCCACCTAACTACCAGAAGTACTACAGACAAATGAATGAGGTCAGTGTGATTATAAATTAGCTAAATGTTGTAGATTTGTATGCTTCAGAAGCTTTTATATTTGTTATAATACATGTACATCATTATGTGCAATGCCAGGCAGTCCAAAACGATCATGTTTTTCCACAAGCATTTTTCTGTCTTCTTGTGGTTGTGGTATGTGGCTTGTTATTTCAAAACTTAACAGAGGCCAACCTTCTCCAGACAGTCAACACATGCTGCAAATATTCTCTTTGTGTTGAAATTTTGTCAGGGCCTGGCAGTTATGGCCTGCTCTTCATGATTTTAAACTGCCTAGGGGCTATTTAAATATATAATGTACAACATGCACATCCGTGTAACCTGCCCTGAATTGTTTGCTCGTCTCTGTGAAGGGTAGAGGCATCCATTACACTACACAGAGGAGATAAAAAGAAGATATTGGATTATTCTAGAAAAAATTTGTATCAACTAAGATCCTCAGTTGGATTTGAACCAATCACTTCTTGATTTAGAGGTGGATGTAACACAATGTTGGGGTCAACAAGGCCTCGTAAATGGGTACCAGAGCATTCTCTGGAAAGTAAAAACATGAGGAATGGAGCTGATCATTCTACTTCATAATATAATTATATAATATTTGTGAACATAATATAATCACATAGTATTTGTGAACATAATATAATCACATAGTATTTGTGAACATAATATAATCACATGGTATTTGTGAAGTCCTATCACTCTTGAAAGATTACCTTTCATATTTTTTTCTTTTTCTTTTGTCGTACTGCTTTTCCCATACTGCTTTTGTCATGTAGCATCACAGAGAAGAAGTAGATGTAATTTTTTTAGTTTTTTGCTTGTGCTAATGTCATGTTTGATTTCTTCAATGTTTCTCTCACTCCATCTATTCTCTCACTCCATCTAGCCAAACTCTTCCAGGGCCGTCCTCACGCATTGTTCTCATGTAGAACGCTCTAGCCACTGGTTGATCTTGATCCATTCTAGCTAAATGTCCTAACCATTTCATTTTTGGTGTTCCTGAGAGTCAGTAATCAATTTTATCCGTACACTTGTTCTATTTCTGACCTAGAATATGTAAGGAGCAAACACTTCACACTCCAATGTAGGTATCTGCCATAGGACTATCTTTACCTTTTTATATGTATGCAACCGGCTGTCTCTGCTCCAAATAGATAGACAGCAGACAGCTGGTCAGGCACGTCATTGCTGCCTTTGGGGAGAAAAGCAGATGCCATAACCAACACTTTATGGGAGAAGTCAGTAGTAGTACTTTGGGGTGGCTGCAGCATTGGAGGATGGAGCACGCATGGGAATTCCCAGAATGGAGTGACGCCATTTGACATAGCATAACATAGCCTAACATACCATGATGTTTTGTTTTATTTAGGGGGCATTTCCATTTAGCACCAGAGATTGCGGTTGGATTGTGGCTGATTGTACAGCCGAGGGAATTAAAGCTGTGCTGAAACTTCATGAAAAATGCGATATCAGCAAACCTATACACAAGGACATATTGTTTCGGGGCATTGACGTTGTAAGTTTATTATTTTGTTTTATCTTTAGCCTCACGGTTCTGTGAACATTTACTTGTATTTCAAGTCTACCTGTCATTAATGTTTTAGTCAGCATTTTAAACATATTACAAGTTAGATGCGTATCCTTAACAGGACATTACAGTCGACCCCAGCATTTTTGGCTGTGTGTGATCTCTTGGCAAGTTTATGTTCAGTAGTTAGCCATTGCTTTCTGAATGACCAGCACTCATACCACTTTATAAAAACCAATGCAAGGCGGTCTGCTGCCAAATTGCCCACAGCTGTTTCAAGCATGGTATGTGGGATTACAAACTGTCCCTAACTTCTTCACCACGGAGCAGGCTTTAAACATACTGCACAGCACTACTTTAGATATATAAGGGGCGTTCATTTGAAATCTGTTCGTGCCGCACCATGCGTAGTTGCGTATGTTGAACATGATCATGTGATAAGTACTGACCAATGAATAAAAGAGCACGTGCTTATCATCCCATGATGCATAGGTTCTGTTTCTGACCATTGAGAAAATGGCCGGGTTGATCCAAAATCCGTCCAAAGAAGCTCAAAGAGCGGTGATTCAGTTTCTTTCATTTGAAGGATGTCGACCAGTGGACATTCATCGAAGAATGCAGGCAGCGTACGGTAACAAATGTGTGTCGAAGACAACAGTGACAGACTGGGCACGAATGTTTCGGAAAGGACGTCAGTTCACGACAGATCTTCGACGGCCAGGTCAAGCGCATATTGTTGCAACAGAAAAAACCATCGCCAAAATTGATGCAGCAGTACAGATGAACCGTTGTCGAAGCATACGTTCGCTAGCGAAAGAATTTGATGTGTCAATTGGGACAATTCAAAAGGTCGTTCGTAAGAAACTGCAATATCGGAAGGTGTGTTCACAGTGGGTACCACGGATGTTGACCGACCACCAAAAAGAGGAACGCATGGGATGGTGTTTGAACCACTTGCTGCGTTACAGAGTGGAGGGTGATGCATTTCTCTTCCGCATAGTGGCAGGCGATGAATCATGGTGTCACCACTTTGAGCCGAGCAGCAAAAGAGAGAGCATGCAATGGAAGCATGCTGGATCACCAAAAGCCAAAAAATTCAAGTTACAGGTTTCCGCTGGTAAGGTTATGCTGAGCGCATTTTTTACCATGAAGGGCTATTGTTGGCCGACTTTAAAGAACCTGGTGTCAACATCAACTCTACCCACTACTTGCAAACACTAGACAAGCTGCAAAAAGCCATCAAGAATAAACGACCCGGCATGCTTTCTCGCGGTGTGATTTTGTTGCACGATAATGCTCGTCCGCATGTCGCAAAGATTGAACAGGAAGCATTAGTAGGGAAGAAGTGGGAAATTCTGCAACATCCAGCCTATAGTCCTGATTTGTCACCATGTGATTTTCATTTGTTCGGACCTCTAAAAAAGCTCTCAAGGGGCAACGATTTCACACAGATGCAGACGTAATGAACGCGGTAAACACTTGGTTCAGTGAGCAACCACAATCCTTTTTTGCGGAAGGCATTCGCCGCCTACCTAAGCAATGGGATGCTTGCCTGAATGCCTACGGCGACTTCTTCTGACCAACCCATGGTGCATAATTCATTCAAAATGAATGCTTTGTTTAATTCTACCACACCTGTTAATGTTTCTTTCATGCTTTTGTAATAAAGCCATTGGAACGGGTTTCAAATGAACGTCCCTAAATATTTACACAAAGGTTTTGTTTTTATTACATTCATCTAGGTTATTTAGAATTACACATATGCTTTAAAATCAGCCTATGTAATTGTACACAATGTTTGCTGTGTTTTTCATACATCGTCATTCAGTTTCTCTTGAGATTTCTCATTCTCTTCTTTTTCCACGTTTGTTCTAAGAATGATAGTGTTGCCTTCCCTCTTTGATGTCTACTATGTCAGCCAGACTGGATGATGTAGTCTGTTTCTAGCACCAACACTTGGAGGTGGACTCAGCTTTTGATAAACTCTTGTTCATTAGACCTGATGCAAGCAGTCAAGCTATTAATCCTGGACTGCCCTTCCCTCCTTTGCTGCTCTTTGACCTTATTCTGTGAAATGCACACATAAATATGGCTCTCTGTCATGTATATTCCCCACACTTCTGGCACCTAGTTGTTCTGATAAGTCACTATGAAAGAGAACATCTGTATCAAATTAAATGCCTTGCCGATGTCTTTTGAGAATTTCTTGGTTTGGTTGGATGGATGTTGGCTGATGAATTTTCTGGAAGACTGAGTGTTACCTCTACAGGCTTGCCTCTGTCAAAGTGAGCTTGGTGTAGAGACTTTCCTCTCCACTGTGTTCCATAGTAGCATCTCCACAGCTGTTGTAGAGCTCTCTTTCTCTCTAAGCTCAGGATCCAGCCAGGAGTGCAAGTCCTAGTACTTCATATCTGCAGAGAGGCGTCCGGCGATGTAACCAGGTCATGATTCAGCACTGCACATACAGACAGGCTGGGGTTAGGCCTGGGCTGGTCATCTCCTCCGCAGGTTTTAGATATTCCACTGTCAACTGACTCCAACCCAATGTCCAGAGGGAGTCATTCAGGAATAGATTGTGGATTAACGACTTCTTACAGTTTGAGTCTCTAGATTTTTGATTTGCGATGTTACCTTCGTCAGACTAACACCCTTAGTCTTACTAGGGTGACAGTTTGTCTCTAAATTTGATTGCACCTTGGGTAGATTTGAGATACTGAAAAAGTTTAACTTCAAGACTACACGTCTCAATAAGTCACTGTAGTTTGGGGGAGGTCTCCTAATTAATTTTCCCAGAGCATGTTGAAGAAACATATTTTGCTTTTTGTTACTAAAGCTAATTTTCACATACATATTTAATAAATGATCTACCTCCTGTTACAGTTTAAGATCAATCTGGCAAGTACAATCCCTGTAATCGTACAGTTATTAGTTTAGGTTATGTATCAGAATGTTAAGTCATATAATATGAGTACCGTTTAATTGTCATTTATGCTTTAATAGTTAGCTGCTATAAGGCAAGTATGAATAGATCTGTCAGCCAGGCACATTCTAGCCAATTGTACATTTGACTTGCAGCTGCTAGACATGCGGTGTGATGACAATGGTTGGGCAACATATGAGGACAAAAGAGGCGGAATGTTGTTGGAAATGCTCAATGCTTCTGAGGTGTTTGGTAAGATGAATGTGCTTTGTCCAGTAACATTACAGTCATTATTTAGCAAAAATTGATTTCATGTATAAAATAATTCCACACATAAAATGGCAGTTAAACTGGTTTCTTGACCACGTTGGCAGTTAAACTGGTTTCTTGACCACATTTACACTGAAAGATTTTAATCATGGCTTTTTTTTAGTGGTATTTACTCATCTACAGTTCTGTGGGGAAGGGCTTACAAGCGCAGTTCATTATCCTGCATACCACGCTCGAATCACAGTTGCGAGCGATTTGGAAGCAGACCACCTAGTATTTCATACAATGGTATGAGTTCCGGTTGTTCAGAAAGCAATGGCAAAATACTGAACCTAAACTTGCCAAGAAATCACAAACAGCCAAAATATGCTAAGATTGACTGCTATGTCCTGTAAAGGATATGCAAATAACTAACAGTGCTTATAAGTTTTATTATTCCATGTTCCAAGACTTGTCTTAACTTAAAATAAGTCTTTGAGAAACTTACCTTTTCTTTAGACAATATTATTGGTGAGAAGTGCTTTTATTAATAGTATTGTTTTACTATTTCATGAGATGGGTGACCATCTTCTTTAAACATTTATATTCTTACAGCAGTAATTAACAATTTATATATGGTATTGTTAGATGCATGTTAATTCTCACAATGTGGAATGTTTCAGGAGACATCATGATTGACTACACATATGTAGAATGTACATCCGCTAGCATGCAGTGCCTGGCGACATTCACCAAAAGTTACCCAGAGTACCGAAAGCAGGAGATCAAAGTTGCTCTCCAGGAGGGTCTCCAGTACATCAGTGACAAACAACAACCAGACGGATCATGGGAGGGCAGCTGGGGCGTCTGTTTCACGTATGGGGCTTGGTTTGCCCTGGAAGCCTACAGTTGCATGGGCTACACATACGCCAGTGGGAAGGAAGTGCCTGCCGAGGTTAAAAGAGGATGTGAATTTCTTCTGAGTAAACAGATGGATGATGGAGGCTGGGGAGAGAATTTTGAGTCTTGTGAGATCAGGGAATATGTCAACAGTGAGACGTCACAGGTGGTCAACACATGCTGGGTGGTGCTAGGACTGTTGGCTGTGAAGTAAGTATGTTTGTGTCCATTAGTCAGTGTTATATCTGCTTTTAGCTGCTTGTTCTCGTGTATTTTAAAACATGATTAACAAGGGGGAAAATACAATGGTGGTTTCCCCCTTGTCTTCCGTCAGTTTGTGTATGGCTATGAGAAGACAATAACCTGAACATATTGTGAGCACTGGAAAGTTTTGTGGAAAGAGAAACAGAGGAGGACAAGGCAAGAAAATTCTTGACAGTCTTGTATCCTGACATGGGACAGTGTTAGCACGAGTTGAAACATTCTGTTGGAAATCGCAAAATGTGGACAAGCATGATCTCCTGGCCATTCAGCAAGACACTTGATGATGATGGTTGTCATATGTATGTTTAACTATTGTTTAAGTATAATAGGAGTTATAATAAGTTATAATAAAATGTATAATAGGAGTCTTCGTGGCGAAGTGGTCAAGCCGTTTGATTCGGGCTCCGAAGGTTGTGGGTTCGATTTTGGGCCGCGTCCTTCGGTTCACGAGTTAAATTTTTTGGAGACTCCTGTGGGTCGTCGCTAGAGCTACGGAGTTTGTGCTTTGTGCGATGCTTTCCGCGCTGTGGAAAGAGACCGAGCCATATGGGATAAAACCCGGTGCAATGAAGTTGACCCTGTCGACTTTTAAGCGACTTTTTTGAAGTATAATAATTTTATATTTATATTATAATTCTCCCATAATATTGCATATTTGACCTGGTTGGCTTGGCCACATGGAATAAACAAGACCCAATCAAGACCGGTGCTTATTTGAGATAGCAAACCAAGCCTGCGACCACCCACACCAATTGGCATGGCACATGATGATGAAATGTATATTTTATGTTTCTCTTTTAGTCAAATTTTTACAGGCATCTTCTTCTTCTTTGGATGCCATACTTAACTGGCAGTTATGACTGTGCACTCCTCTCTGCCATCTAGTTTCATGAGGTTGATGTTGCCTGTAATTTTTATTTGTTGCCCAGCTGTTTCAGCTTTCCACGTACATCTTTCTGTCCTCTGCCTCTCTTGTCTAGAGTATTTCTACATAGCCCTGATTCACCTATTCTACGTCTTCTCTGGATATGTTCAATAAATTGTGGTTTTTCCTCATGATTTTGATTGGTGATCTAGCATTGCCTGCAGCTGTCAATACTTCAGTGTGTTTTCTTCTCTCTCCGTGATTTTCTCAACATTTCTTCTCCAAAAGTCCAGTTTCCCGATCATTTCATTGCTCATTGTCCAACATTCGCATCCATGCAGAATAACAGGACACATCCAACTTTTCAGAGGGCAGATTTGTGTACTTGTCTTAATATTATTGCATGTGGGAAAAGTAACATAGTGGGCAGAGGTAGTGTACTGGAAGATGACCAGTATAAACAGCCCATGCCATGAAATGTTGGATTGTTTCTATATATCATATGTCAGGTGCCATAAAATGTTAACTGTTTATATCAGTATGGCATGTTGCTATAAAATGTTAACTGTTTATATCAGTATGGCATTTGTCATGAAATGTTGAACTATGTTTCTCTATATATCATATGTCAGGTGCCATGAAATGTTCAACTATGCTTCTATATATTATATCATTTGTCGTAAAATGTTAACTTTTTTCTGTATCAGTATGTCATGTGCTATGAGATGTTGAATTGTTTCTATATATCATTTGTCATATCCTAAGTTGTTAACTATGTTTCTCCATACCATATGACATGTGCCATAAAATGTTAACTAGGTTTCTCTATATAGTGTGTCATGAAATGTTGAACTGTGTTTCTCTATATCATATGTCATGTCATATAGTGTAAGCAGTGCCACAATCATGTGTTTCCTGTGTTGTTAAATAAGTCCCACTTATTATCACCTTCCATGTTACTCTAGCAATCCATTCAGCATGTCTAACTTCTTCAGTATTCCCATTGATAACGATGTTCTCAACATCACTTGTGATCTAAAAATGTTATGTCCTGGTGTGGGTTTTTATCTGCCTTTGTGAGTGTGCTTACTAAAGTATCATTTCATAATTGGTCCTGTATTGTCCATACAATTAACATTCTTTAAAGTAGCCAGATCTCTGCTACTTCTATTTTTGTTTCTTTCTAATCTGTATTTATTGTTGAAGAAAATTTTATTCAATAAGTCCCTGACAGTTAGATAAGGAGTTCTTACATGTTACATAGACCCAGTTTTAATATATGGTGTGGGTATGAACCCAGTAGAATCTGTAAACAGGCAAAACATAAAACTATTGAAACTAGACAGGTTTCACAGAAGAATGCAATAAAAAAAATACCTTGGCCAAAAATGAGTAATCTAAATGTTTACATAAGTTATAATATAAATATAAAATAATATCAATGTTTACATGAGTAATATAAAAAAAATAGCATTCATTTTTCGGCCACATTTTAAAAATAGAAAAGAACTGGTATGTTGTAAGAACATGTGGTTCCGTCACCCTGATACTTTGTGAGAGTGTGGTGTGAGCTGTGAATTTCGTGTGGAATGCTTTTACATCTGTCCGCGGTTGTTTGTAGCGTGAACTGCATGTTCAGAATGATGGCGGCCGACTGTTGCTGAATTTACTGGTTTGCCTTTTCCGTTCATGGGTGTATTTTTAAGGAGACTCCTGGGAGTCATCGCTGGAGCTACGGAGTTCGTGCTTTGTGTGGCGCATTCGGCGGGTCACCCTGCGGAAAGAGACCAATCCATATGGGATAAAACCTGGGTCAATGAAGTCTTTCTGGTGACTACCGATTCCATCGACGATGAACTGTATTTTTCGTGGAGGACTTTTGTGTTGGCATTCTAGTGGCAGCATTATGCACAGTGTACCTGTGCAGGCTGTTGGCTTGCCGAGACTTCTGTCTTGTCCACTTTTCACATTGGGCAATGAGGAGCATTTTGTGTGATATTCACTGGCACAGGAACGAGCTGTGAAGTTGGAACCGCGACTAACTAAGAACTGGAAAGATTTATGACAACAGAGATAGAGGAAGGTAGAGTGGAGATTCTTGAAAGCCTTTCATGGAGTGGACAAATGTAAGCACATGCGCTGACATAGTCTGTTGGAGATCAGTGACATTTGGAGACGCATGTCAAACACCAGTCGACAAGTACTTGATTACGATGATGTATTAAGTGTCCGTTACTCACTCATATGCAGTGTATGTCTTAGCTTTCATTGTCTTATGTCTCTTTGCATTGTTTCTATTACTAATAGTTACCCAGATTTAGAAGTCATTGAGAGAGGCATACAGGTTATTATGTCAAGACAGTTGCCTAATGGAGACTGGCCTCAGGTAGGTAAAATTAGTCAGGGTTTTTTTTTTATTGTTGTTTACAAATTTAAACTTGCCAGTATTTTTGTTTCACAATTTCACTCGTATGCAAACAGCTTACATGAATATTTATAAGTGGTGCGTGCATACATTTATTTATTGTTATATCTGGTATAAATAATGTTACTGTCAGTTCCTGAGTCGATATTAAGCAGGATCATTCTGGAGAGAATGAGATTTGTGGACCACAAAGAGGCCAGTGATTGCATAGTTAGCGGAATCTCTTTGGAAATTGATGAGACATTATGGAATACCATAGAAAGTCATTAACTTGGTAGAGGCATCATATAGTGATGTGACAGACAGTCCACACAGGCAACAAACAGAGACATTCACGATAAGAACAGGTGTGAGGCAGAGATACCCCTTGTCACCCCTGCTAGTCTTACTGGATCATGAAGAAAACAAGTATTGCCTGAAATGGAGTTCAGTTGACTCCTCTGACAAAGCATCTTAATGATCTGAACTTTGCTGACAACATAGTCCTCCTTTCTCACACACAAAATCAGTTGCAGGATAAAATAACAACACTAGATGGAAGGTCACAAAAACCAGGTTCATAGAGAAATGACACAGATAATGAAGATAAATCAAGCAAATGATAATCCATCTCCCTTGGTGAATCCTCACTTGAAAACATTCAATAATTGGCGCTTATGCAATCTAAAAGGAATATAATGGTATGACAAAATTGCCAATGTGGAGTTCATAAATGTATTTGCCTCATGCATTACAAATGCCATAAAGAAAATCCAGCTCAAAGTTCTGCCATTAGGTGAAGACATCTTTGGTTACATCTAAAGCAGTGGTTCTCAACCTTTTTTGGCCCATGCCCCCCTTCACCATATATTCAGAATGCCATCCCCCCCCCCCCCTCACGTATTTCCTCCCTATAAATTCCCTCCTCCCCCACCCTGCCCCTACATAGTATACGTAAAAATGGAAGCTAACTTTAATAACACATATAGAATAAGTTTAGACGTCTACATAAAACGTGATTTATGGATCTACTTACGTTATAAGACGAATATCAGAAGGTCGAGGAGTACAGAACCGTAAAGTATGTAGGGAAAAACAATATCAAGTAATGGGTTCTTATATTAACACGATCTTGAAATAATCTTCATTCCCCCCTGGAAATCCTAAAATTCCCCCCTTGGGGGGAATTCCCCACCAGTTGAGAACCACTGATCTAAAGAGTTTAAAGATTGTTACTTGTCCTGGTCAGTGTAGTTTGTAATAAGCATAATCTTTCTGAATTTATAAGATAATTAAGGGAGTAATCTCTCCTTTCTTAAAAAATTGATGTTATCCATGATTCTTTCCATTCTGGTTTGATTTCTAATTTAGACATACTCTCACTTGTCATTTTTTGTTGTATTGTTTAGCATATTACAAGACTCCCTTATCTGTATTAAATGTGAGCATCTTGTTCTTGATTAAAATGTGTTTGTTTTATGTAGCTGTGAGTTGTAAGTGTAAAACATCTTCGTAATTTCAGTGCATTGTTTCTCTACATGCGTTGATGGTAACCCACCCCAAGTATTTAACCACACTGTTGTTTCTTCACCAGGAGAACATCAGCGGAGTGTTCAACAAGTCATGTGCCATTAGCTACACAAGCTACAGAAACGTATTCCCTATCTGGACTCTTGGACGGTTTGCTTCCATGCACCCTGACAGCCATCTAGTCAAAGCCTGAACAGTATTCTTAGTCACATTTTGACCATGTTGTTTCTTTACATCATCTATATTCTTGTGTTTATATACAGATCATGTCTGCAGGAATTTTGGCTGTTAAAATATTTTGTTTCCTTTTTTCATTTAGTTTATAAGCATAATTTGGTTTATTTAAAACGACGTTATTATGGTGCGTGCAAATTCATATTTTTCATTGACTTGCATGTGTTCATGTGGATTTGAATTTGCATTGAGACGGATGTTAAAACTGACTTAGGCTCCCAGGTGGACCTAGTCTACAATAGGTACCAAGAACTGTCTGGGGAGGCAAAGGTGGCAGGTGTGATATTGACCAAATCACCCCTCGAATGCTGACTGGTTAATAAAAAAAATATGGGGCTAGTAACGTATGCCCAATACACCTCATGGTGTATAAACAGGGTGCTCTAGATACTTTACTGGTGACCATAGAGGAGCTTTAGTGACCTTGTGGTTTGTGTGCTTGCTTTCTAACTGGTCTGGGTTCAATACCCAAATAGTGACCAGATTTTTAAAAAATATATATTTTTACTTTTCTTGTAAAATGACTCCCCAAAAAAAAAAGTTTGATATAATTAAACAGTGGTGCTCTTGATATCTAAACTATTGAGTGTATAATCCTTTTAAAAAATAATTTATTGATTACAGTCACCATCTCCACAATGGAGGTTGGCTGCAATGGATCAGCACCCTCTCGCTTTACTGGTACTCTCTAGTAGGCTGCTATCTGTCTATCTCTGGATGTTGGCTTCCTATTATAGCAAGGAAACGGGAGCTGTTTGTCTATCTCTTCATGTTGTCTTCCTATTATAGCAAGGAAACGGGAGCTGTTTGTCTATCTCTTGGTGTTCTCTTCCTATTATAGCAAGGAAACGGTCCTTGTTCTTACATTCAGTGTGTGTATGCACATACACTTCACTATTATCACAAGAAATGGTAAGAGATCAAGAATCTTTTTGGTGGACAGTGATAAACACGATGTTCTGCACAAAGACCTGCTTCATGATGATGATGATAATCAAGTTATTTGTGTTCTGTCCTTTCACTTCTGTCATTTCATGCCCAAGGTGGGTGAGAAACTTCTTTGTTTCTAGTTTATTTCCCTGACATTCAGCATTTCTGCAACTTGTTTGAAGATTCTTTTCCTTTCATAAGATACCACACACACCCCCGATATACTTCTTTTTATATTTACTTGCGCTGAGCAGTTATGTGTTGTCAAATTGTACATAATTTTCCCTGCAGTACATGTGGCTAATGAGCCTGCACTTTTCTAAACCTACTCTTGAAGGCATGCAGACTAGTATTTCTTATTTTCTGGTAAATACTAAAGTTCTCTGCCTGTATTAGCCTCCATTGCCTAAAAAGAATGTGTACACATACACCAAATACTGACCTTATCACCCCACCCCACATATGTTAGGTCACTGAAAATATGGGTCTAACATTATATTCTGACTATGCATAATGTGTTATGTAGTCACTTGAATCCAAACATATGTTCCTAGTAATTGGTTGGTTGTGGACCCCCTGAAACGCTTTCTGAAGCATTGGTGTTCAGGTTGCTTAGGCCCTCAAAAAGACTTAATCTAATTGGAGTACAGTTGGTGTAAAGGCTTTCTGTCAACCCTGTACCAAAGTACCATTTTCCATGAGAAATATGTTGCAGAGCCCTCCTTCCCCTCACCTAGCCATAAAACAGCAGCAGGGTGTGCAAGACCTGTACTTCACATCTGTGGCAGAGACATATTAACATAACCAGGTCATGATTCAGCACTGCACACACGGACTGACTGACATTAGAGTTGTTCCAGATCAATGCGTTCAGTTTATAACAGCTTATTTGCTTTGATCATTTTCTATTTGAGAATAGATTTTTTTCTAAAACAAATTTACAAACATCTGAAGTTACTGGATGTTCATAAATGA
The DNA here is from genome assembly GCA_014155875.1 of Cepaea nemoralis. Taxonomy (NCBI): domain Eukaryota; kingdom Metazoa; phylum Mollusca; class Gastropoda; order Stylommatophora; family Helicidae; genus Cepaea; species Cepaea nemoralis. The sequence continues at coordinate 505,419 of JACEFZ010020300.1, forward strand.
AGAATTTGTAATACTCTAAAAGCGCCTACTAATTGACTACATTCTTGGGGCTGTCATCCTGGGTTCAAATCCTTTTGAGGCAGAAAATTTTTTCTTGTATGGCTCAAGGTCACACATTCAGCTTCATAAAAAATATGTATCAGAACATGTTCTAGGTTGCAAGGTTTAGTTGGCATAATGCTGCCCACTGAATGTCAAGAAAATATTGCCCTAGCTTTGTATTTGTAGCTTAGTTTGTTCATTTGAAAGTTCATTCATTCAAACATTCATGTGAGATAAACAGAGATTCATTTTCAGTTGTTACCATACATTATTTGCTTATTTTGTTGTAAGTTTCTGTTAATCAAGTCGTGTGTGTGTGTTCATTTTGAGTCTTATAATTTGCTAATTTTGTAACTTTGTAAACATTACTTTAAAGAGACCAATAAAGATGTGTGAGATACACTGCACTCGTATCACATTTGCTTCCATAACCCAAGACTTGTATGTGCAAACAATCTTATAAATGTAGTGAAAACGTTCAATCAAACATTTTATTGCCATGTTGTCAACAAGTGATGGACACTTCATACACGTAGGTAGTTAACACAGGTTGGAATCAGCCGTCATTTTATTCCCCCATGATCCCAAATTTACCTTTCCCCCTCTGCACATACACCCACACACACATATATTGTCAATATCTCAGTCAAACAGCTTACTTCCAAGATCCAGTCACCAAAATCCCTATCAATGTTCAGCCATGCCTTCTTACTGTGGCACTTTCATGTAAATTATCCATCCTCACACACAAAATTTGGCAGGTACACCAAAAGTTTCAACTGACATAATGAACTATCCAATAAAACTGTTGTCAGTGCATATCAGTGTCCTCTGTTTCACTGGAAGATGGTAAGCAAGATGCAGACTGCAGCACACAACTGACATAGTCATCAAATTCCTGACTGGCAAAACCTGACATCTTCATCTGCAGAATACATGGTTTGGCATAGAAATACATTTGTCAGTTTACTAAAATTGCAAGATTCAAACGAACAATTAATATAGCCAAATGTTATATACATGTGCTTATAAAACATATACAAATATTAATTTAATAAAGGCAAAAAAATTGTCCTACCAAACACTCATATTGTTTAGCTCAATGCATGCCAAGTAATTTATAATTTTCAACAATGAAAGTCGATTTGGTAGTCATGGGTTCGAATTTCCATTCAGGCAGTTTTTTTTAAGCAGGCACAATACCCTGCATTCAGCTATAAGTAGCAAGCAACTAAGTTCATGCAGTTATGGAATTCTAATTAATATTTCATTTTTACGTTCAGCTATATCAACTGTGATATGACTGTTTCATCAGTATGTAGTCATCATATTAATTATGAGAATACTCACAACCAGCTTTGATTTCATTTGCCCAATTTTTAACTAAAACTAGAACAATGCCTTCACAGTAGTTGTGTTTATAATAATTTACATGTGGATTGAAATGAGCTTCAGTAACTTATTTTTCCAAGATTTGGCTCTAAAAGTACTGGAGAGTTTGAAAAACTCAATGAAATTTGAACTGGGGCAGAGACCAATGGCGGGGCGAGTATGATGAATTGGCTTTTCTCATAGCTTGAATCTCTTAGAAGATAAGGAAACTTGGAATCTCACAGTCATCACAAGAAATAAATGTCTACAGTTTGAAATACTAAAAGAAATGTTACCTTTTTTCTCTTTGGACTTGTTGCAGGTAGGCCAGAATGAAATATTTCTTTAGCTGCGAAATTCTCATAAAGTTCTTTGGGTGACCTGTAAAAGTAAAACACAATAGTAACCAGTAATAAAACACCAAGAGTTTCTCAACAATAATTACTTGAAAGATTATATTCAACGACCATCTTCATCACGCTTAAAATCATGGAGGTGGACGGGTGGATGTTTAACAAACTAATGGAGTCTCTGTGAACTCTCTGCCTTGCCATAAGAAGATCATGGGTTCGTGTCTGGACTCTGTATTTTGGTTTATGACTGCAATTGTTTTTGGGGAGAGGTCCCTGTGGGTCTTCACTGGAGCTACGGAGTTCATGCTATGTGTGATACTTTCAGTCAGTCTTTCTGTGGAAAGAAGACATAGCCATGTGGAATAGAACTCGGTGCAATGAAGTCAATCTTCTTGCCTTTACCTCCCTTCCACAAAATGAGAAATGGATGATATACTTCCTCCTGATCCTGGGCAAGTGAATCCGATGTCTAGCCTACCTGAACAAGGGCTTTGTGATTACTGTTCTAGTTAAAAATCCCTGGGCAGTTGGAAATTGAAAAGAGCAGGGCAAACAGGATGCTGCGCAGGCTGAATTTAGAAATTAGAAAACCTACCCATAAAAGAATATTAATATGTGCAATTTTGGTACACACACATCTAGATCCTTGACAGAGTTTGTGCACTGTACTTAGATTCTCCTTGTGTGATCTATACCAGGGAGACTGGGGCACTTAAGGAGATATCCATGTGCAATGAAGATACCAGTGTACAATCAAAGTGATTCTCTACCATATCAAAATGTTCCAGTATTACTTTGTTCGCCTTTACTCTTGTATTCTCAGTAATAATGTTTAACAAAATGGAACATCTGTTGAGAAAAAAATGGAACAAGGTACATGACAAACACTTTAGCTGAATCTTATACAAATAAAATATTTATTTACATGCTAAAGATATGGCAGTAGGCCCAAATGGCACACAGCAAGTGATATGGACAGTGTTAAATTACCAATCTTTATTTCCTACAGAAGTCTCACAATTTTATGAGGTTGGGTCAGTGTTACATTATCACTAAAGTCTCTAGCACAATTTCCTAGGCTGGGTCAAACGATGTTACATTATCACAGAAATCTCTAGCACAATTTGCTGAGGCTGGGTGAACAACGGCTGTCCTGATCAAAACAAACTCTCACCAGTATTGAGCATAGAAGCCTAGACTGCTGTACTGGTAAGCCAGTGCTGTAGCAGGAACCATGGTAGAACAGCAACCAGCACACTTGCCTGGTGGTCTTGCATTCGAGTCCCCTACATGGCAGTGATATATTCACTGACCTGGACTCCCAGGTCATCCCAGTCTAAAATGAACACTAGGTAATTTTCTGGTTAGTTTAGTTTAGTCGGTGGATCAACATCACGGCACACGGTGTAACCCATAAGTGCTCCGTTCACCTCCTAACTCAAACCTGAGTCGGGTAATTTTCTAGGAAGAAACAATGCTGGTGCTGGATAGGCTAAAAATCTCAGGAACAGTAATACAGTAAAGCTTTGATTAATCTTAACTCGTTTAACTGTCAGTTTCTGTTATCCGTCATTAACTTTTAAAAAAAAAATTTCTCCCAGCGTCTCCCTCTAACTCCCAGTGAATATAACTCCACTTATCCACCCTATGGACCAGGGCATAAATGAAAATACGAAGGGACATTACATAAAAGCTTTTATCGAAGGCTTGCTTACATTTAACGATGCCATGACTGTCAAAGAATTTTGGAAGAGATACAACATAAAGCACGCTATTTTCAATGTCGCCACTGCTTGGCTGATCTTACAGTGTCTAACCTAAAGAATGGGTGAAATAAACTCTTGCCCGAACCTATTGGCGAAACTGATGGAACTGAGACTATTAGTGTTGACGAAATTATGCAACTGCAAAAATGTAGGACTAAACACTGAAAACATTACTCTAGAAGATGTAACAGATTGATTGGAATGTGACAAAATGGATGGAGGCTTTGAAATTTTGAACGATGGTGGAAATGTTTCTAGTGTGACTACCATTGAAGAAGAAGAAATCGATAATGTTGAAGGATCAGTTCTTAACCAAAATCCTACAACTAGCCACTCAGAAGCAGAAACAATGTTATCAAAGTGCATCGACCGGTTTGAAATGTAAGAGGAGGAAAATGCAACACAGATAATACTACTGTGTAAGATATGGAACATCGCCATGCAGAAAGCTCAAGTCTCAAAGACACAGGAGATGACAGATTATTGTAAAGTAACATAGGTTTATAGTATTAAAATACATTTATGTGCATTACTACTCTTATATTGAAATTTATATTGATCGTTTTGTAAAATTAAATACAATGTGTATGTATTATTCACTTTTAAAGGATTTTATTTTCATTTCTGTCCCAAGCACGCAGTGAAATCACGTTACTGTACATATGTATTAAGATATTTCTGTTATCCGTCTATTCGGTTATCCGTAACAGCCCTGATCCCGACAGTGACAGTTAATCAAAGTTGTACTGTACTAGAACCCACAGAGCAAATGAAATAGAAGAGCTAAAAGCTCATGGAGAAGAGAAGCAGAAACAGAAATAAACAATATGGGACAGACATGGGCAGAACTGCATGGGATAGCTACAGATATGGGAGCTTGGAGTCAGTGGGCTGAGGGACTATGTCCCGTTGAGGATAGAGAGCAAGAGAAGAAGACACATCTTTAAATGTCTCTCTCAATAAAATGACTTTCAGAAACTTACTTTCTGGCCAAAATCTGTGGCAGCTGGTGGTCCCCTGCTAATGGTGCCATCCAGATCAGATGTTTGGTATATCTTTGCACCTCTGGGCAATAGTGGCGCTGGAAAAAATTATGTTTAAAGTCTACATATATTTACTCCCAATAATTCCACATAAACATTACAAAAGAAAACAGGCATTTCTTGTTCATTTTCAGTTAATATTTATTGTTAATGTTTGATAATATAAACATGAAAACTATAATAAACATCAGCAATTACAAGAAATTAGATCAACTGCAAACAGTAGGTACATCGCTTCACTATTCAGTTATTTCATTCGTTTTTCAGTGCAGAAGTATCAGTGTTAAATCTCCCCCCATCAGACAACAATGCCACAAAGAAATTACAACAAATACTATTTATGAAATAAGGATAACATAGACAATTTGATGGAAAAAACACTTACCTTCAACAAATGAAGTTCCCACAATGAGGTGCTGTTAGCACAGCAGTGTTCTGGATCCTCAAGGAAGGGCAGGTACAAGCCGTTCCCTTGCACATCGGTGTCAAACAAAGCATCACTGAATTTATACGTCTGAAATATAAACCTCAATACTCAACACTGGTAGAAATCCATATACTTCATATGTCAGTGCTATTTGTAAGTCAATTCAAATGACACCGAATATTAGGTGCACAATGAATAAGTAAATTCAAATTACACCAAATATAAGATGCACAATGAATTAGCTAATTCAAATGACACCAAATATAAGATGCACAGTTATAAACTATTATTACAACTAACAAAGTGTTCAGAGCAACTGTAAGTAATGTTATTTTGTCTAATAAAAAGAAGAAAAAAAGAATATGTGAATTAAATAAAAGGGAAAGAAAGAAAGTTTACAGTATTCTGAAAAAGTACTGCACACCCACTCGCACAGAAGAGGGAGAGAGGGTGTGTGTTAGTTAGTTCACAACCAGTAATGTGCAAAAGTCTGTCAGTTTTCCCTATCAAGCACAATGAAGTGTGTGATCAAGGGGTTGGTTGAGTGGTTATAAATCCCCTAGAAGACTGTTATAATGTGTAAGTCCAATGCACCGGCGCTCAGTGGGGCTTGCATCTATCACAGTGAGCGTGGAGCAGTGACATTTCTGCTGACAGAGTATGAAAGTACCATCCACATGGGGACAATCTGGAAGAGCTCTCCTTCCCCTCTCCAAGCCCAGAAACCAGTAGGTTGTGTGAGACTGGCATCAGAACTTCACATACACAGAGAGGTCTATTAGGATGTACCCAGGTCATGATTCAGCACATACAGACTGGTTGGGGTTGGTCATGTTTCCTCCACGGGTTTTAGGTATTTCACTGTCAGTTGACTCCAACCCAGTGTCCAGAAGGATGCTGTAGGGTTAGGGTGTTCATCTCATATATTGTAGGATGTGTGTTCTATAACTTAAGATGCAGAATAAATTTTTTCTGGTCTATCCATAATAAAGTAACTGTATACTGGGGGTGAATTAAAATCCAGGACTGCATAGAGACTGCCTGGACAAGCAAGTGTTACAATCTTAGCCTGGAAAACCCTCAAGGCAGACACCAGCAATGGTACATATGTTATGACAGCAACTAATGATAGAAAAGTTGGTGAACTTTTCAATCTGGAGACACCAGTTTTAAACACCAGCACAGCAAAGATGTGAAACTTACAAATTGAGTTAACTTCATATAAATGTCATAGGCCTGATGTGTCTAGTCTGGAGCAGACATTGCAGATCTTCACTCTCCATTCCTCTGTCATGTGAGATTCTAATAAGTTGATGTATATTATTAATCTTTGTTGCCCTATGTTCACATGCATCTTTCTCTGTCTCTCTTGCCTAGTATTTTCAAACAGAAGGCTAATTTCTCTATTCGTTGTCTTCTGTTGATGTGCCCCACAGATGTCAAGCGTCTTTTCCTGATGGTTTTGATGAGTGACCTAGTCACATCTGCAGCTTTCAATACCTAAGCTATTAAAACATTTTGGGGACTTGATGCTAGGCTCCTATTTTTCACTGACCAAACAGCACATTAAGTGTAAGATGGCTGGTATCATGCTAATCTACTTTCCTATATCACAGAAATCTCTGGCACCCATTTTGTAAGGCTAGGCTGGGCCCCTCTCCCTCCCTCTCTCTTACAGAGGGCTCCCAGGTTAACCCAGCCCTAGCCCAAAATGGGAACCAGGAAATGTCTTGGGAAGTGATAGCTGCCGGTGTAATACTGACCACATCGTCTACCGAGTTTTGATTGGTCTATAAAAGTATGGATCTAGTAATATACACCCAATGTGCTTTAAGGTGTGTAAAAGGGTTCTTTACTTTACATGACCCCCACAACACTCTAGTAGAAAAACATTCAATGCTGCCATTACCAAGGGCATTGCCTCAGGAGCATTGAGTTGATAGGCAAAGGCACCAACCACTACACCTCCATGTTTAAAACTATCAAATGTAAAATTAATACAAAATAAAACAAGAAAGGTATGCTGACATCCTGGGGTAAATATCACCTAAAATTATCAGGCCCGGTGAATATCACCTAAATGTGATTTTCTTGTGTTACTGTCAAATTCATGAGGCTCAACATCCTGGTAATGTGCAGTATATGACTTTATATTTGTTTCCCTCCAGTATCGCTACAAATCTTTTATCATCTTTTCATTATCAAATGCCAAACCTGCTGCAGCAGTGACCCTTCTTACTAGTTATTACTAGTACAATTAATGACCCAGCCCGCACACAGGCAAGGACAAGCAGCCTTGAAAAGTTCTCCTGCTGGACATTGGCTATGTCTAATACATTACGGCTACATAACACTTACATGTACAAACTGACGAACGGAAGCAAGAAATGCCATCGCTGTCTCAGAAGTTTGCTGAAGGCATAATGTGGACAGCCTTTTCATAAAAGCCAACACTCTCTGTTGTGAAAGCTGAAACGATAGACAAATAAATGAGACACATAATTTGATATATAAACCATATAAATACTAAGCATTTTGTCATTATTTCTAACTTGCCCATTGTCACTGAGTTTTGCGTTTGGATTAGATTTCCTTACTATCAGTGTCCCTCGCTATCAGATGAACCCAGTCTGACTTCAGAGGTATTTTTTTTTTAAAAAAAAACATTATAGGTTAAGAGGACCGACTTCATTGCACCTCACAGGTTTCACTTTATTTGGCTGAGCCTCTCTCAGCAGAATGGCAAGCTACCTGCCAAGAGCACTGTGTAAAGCATGAATTCTGTAGCTCTAGCCATGACATCTCTAGAGGTCACCCACAAAAATATCACTCGTGAGAAAATTAACCCACGACCTTCCGAGCATGAAGCAGATGGCTTGACCACTTTACCTAGGATACCCCTGATGCCAGTGCTCAACCTGTCTTCCTTATCACAACCACTGCCAGACAGTGCTCAACCTGTCTTCCTTATCACAACCACCATCAGACAGTGATCAACCTGTCTTCCTTATCATAACTACCATCAAACAGTGCTCAACCTGTCTTCCTTATCACAACCACCACCAGACAGTGCTCAACCTGTCTTCCTTATCACAACTACCATCAAACAGTGCTCAACCTGTCTTCCTTATCACAACCACCACCAGACAGTGCTCAACCTGTTTTCCTTATCACAACTACCATCAGACAGTGCTCAACTTGTCTTCCCCATCACAACTACCACCAGACAGTGCTCAACTTGTCTTCCCCATCACAACTACCACCAGACAGTGCTCAACTTGTCTTCCCCATCACAACTACCACCAGACAGTACTCAACTTGTCTTCCCCATCACAACTACCACCAGACAGTGAACAACTTGTCTTCCCCATCACAACTACCACCAAACAGTGCTCAACTTGCCTTCCCCATCACAAACTACCACTATTGTTCACCTTGTCTTCCTCATCACAACTACCACCAAACTGTACTCAACTTGTCTTCCCCATCACAACTACCACCAAACAGTGCTCAACTTGTCTTCCCCATCACAACTACCACCAGACAGTGCTCAACTTGTCTTTCCCATCACAACTACCACCAGTGCTCAACTTGTCTTCCCCATCACAACTACCACCAATGTTCAACTTGTCTTCCCCATCACAACTACCACCAATGTTCAACTTGTCTTCCCCATCACAACTACCACCAGACAGTGTTCCACAGAAAGCTTTATGGGCAAGACAGATACACCTTAATACACATGTATATGCACTATGAAGAATGTTGTTAATCTGGTGTTGCACTAGGCTTTTTCGAGCTTTCAGCCATGAAAATATGTCCATTTAATTTAAGTTACTTTTGCCTTTTCTGTGTGTTTGTCTTCACTAACAAATGTGAATTTTTTGCATTAGATGATCTAATAACTATGGCAGAATTCAGGTATCTAGCACATATATGACATGGTTACAACTGAATCTATGTTATATCAATACAGACCTGTCTCTTGCGTTTGTTAATCATGGAATCCAGACATCCTATAACAATCAGAGCTGTCTCAGAAGAAGAACCTGCGGAGATTCATGATCTGAATAGTAAAACAGTTCGTGTTCAAAGATAATGTGCTGTATCTGCACGCTGGCCTGCTGGCCCAGTGGTCATCAAATATCCCATAAAAGAGGGGATATCCCCCCTTCCCCCCAGTGATCTGGACTTCTATCCTAAATTTGGTACTGGACAATTACCTGGGAAGTAAAGATGGCTGATATGATACAGACCACATCATCCGCCAGGTGCTTAGTCATCTAAACACAGTGTGCTAGCACCAGACACCAACATGACTCATGGTGTCAAACAGGGGCCACTGACTTTTTCCTTCGTTTTAATGTAATATTTATACAACACATTGATAAAGTAAAATGTTCAATTCTTCTTCACTCCTGTTTTAAATAGTAGGTGTCACACCAAGTTATGTACCTCAGAGAACAGTGTGTCTGACTTTGGCAAACATTTTTGTACAGTTTACTTCCTCTAGTCAGTGTGTGTCACACCAAGTTATGTACCTCAGAGAACAGTGTGTCTGACTTTGGCAAACATTTTTCTACAGTTTACTTCCTCTAGTCAGATCCCATCTAAGGCAACGGGCTCTATCCACCCGTGGGTAGATTTACTTTTCCTAACAATTCTGCCAGAGCAGCAGCCTTAAGGCCTACACTGAGCAATTTCCAATTGCCAGATTTTTTAACGTGCACAGCTTGCACACCCTTGTTCAATCAGATTAATGAAGAAAATGTTCAATAGTATTCATTATTCAACACAAAAAGCGCATCTCCCTTATTTATTTTTTCAGCAGTTTCTGGGACTTTTCATGGTTGAAACAAAACACATCAGCGTCAATATTGAATAGAACTGAGCCAAAAACTAACATGTACAGTCCCAGCTCCCTGTTTGTATAGACCAGTCGGCACTCAATGGGCAACGTGGTCATGATCATGCAGGTCGACTATAGTTCCCAGGAGATGTCCTGGTGCTAGGCGGGGTCAAGCTGGAAGTCCAGGTCAATGTATAAAATTGGTCTCAATGAGAATTTGCAGACATGATCACCAAGCAAATGGAAAGAGTGGATTGTCAGTAGCAAACCAAGAACTTTCTAAGATGACAAAGACAGCCAAGAGTAGGGACGCAGAGGTGTTTCTAAGGCACCAGGGCCGGGATCTACACTGGCCAAGACCTGGCTAACATCAGTAGGATCGATGATTCCTCCGAAGCCGGAGAGTATCTGCCTACGTGGTGAGGGACCACCAGTCTGCACACCATAAGCCAGACATGGGACAACGGATACTCACGCAAACCTCAGGTCCGGTATGACATCACATTGATGTTGGACAACAAGATGTATTCATCTGACATACAGGACTTCACAGCCAGCGAACACAAGCAAGCAAGCCAAGAGTAGACAACTCAGCAGTTTTGATTAGATCTATAACGGACCAACTTCATTATGGACCCCCCAGTCTTCTCCCTTAGATCATGTAAGAAGGATCTAAAGATGGCACACTGGCTGTGTATCGCTGTGAAGGATTCTGATGTGTCTGTACCAGAACCACACACGCTATATATAGCAATTTTTGGGGGTAAAGCTAGCCCTATGGTAGATTCCGGAACAGGGACGGGAATTGTTATAACTTCACATATTCTAGACCATGACATAATGAAGCAGGGTAGCCAGCCCCATACCTTGCCATTTTTCCTTCCAATACAACTCCCAGAAAATTCTACAAAGTGAAGAACATGCTTTTCATATTTGTTGTTCTGGAAAAAATATGTCAACATGCCATTAAAAATATTACTGCTACAATACTTCCAATTAGCTGTATATTTATTTTACTTTCAGTGAAGTTAACGCATATTTTTACAGCAGCAATTTAATCCATTTTATCACTTTATGTTGTCATTTGAAGACAATTGGGGTCACAGAAGATAACAGAAAGAAGTTGGTATTAAAGGAAACCCTAGACAACTTCACCAACTGGAAGGTAGAGGTCAACCCAAGTAGAAGTTGTCACTCTACATGACATCAGCTCCCAGACAGCATGTGCACTTCAACATTCAACCAGTTAGGGTCTAGCTGTGTCATCTTCTTCTGCCTTTCTTCTCTCAGTGGAGCACAGACTTTCAAACAAAACACCTTGCCAAGCCCTTTGTAAGCTTGTTCATGATTGGTTAGATTTTGCAACAATTTCTTCTGTGGGCTGAGATAGCTAGCACACACCAACCCTCCTTAGTCACCCCTAATGACATGCATAGTAGGTTACAGTGACTATAGCTGACCAGCTCATGCCAACCCTTCTTAGTCACCCCTTATGACATGCATAGCAGGTTACAGTTGGTTACATGTCCTTTACAGTACACTGCAATTAACCTCAGCATTTATTGGTTGTTTGTGATTTACTAGGCAATGTTAGTTCAGTAGTTTGCCATTGCTTCCTAAAGGGCAGATGCCTCATACCATCAAAATCAATACAAAGTGGTCTGCTTCCAAATTGTCCACAGCTGATTTCAAACCCTCGACTTAGTATAACAGTGAACTACGAAACTTCGTGTATCACTAACCCTAAACCACAGTGCCCATTACAGTGTATTATTCGCTTCCTTTATGGGCCCCGGTAACACAGAGGTGTGCCCTGTATTCACATTGGGTATCATAATTCTGCTATTTTAATAACTTAGGATCAAGGCTGTTATGTCAGAGATGAATGATGTCTTGTTTTGTACAGCTTCAGCTTTGTAAGGCAAGGGCAGATACCTACCAGCATGCACAGACAGAAGTGTGTTGTAGAAATGCTTGTAAAAACTGGCAGGATCAATGTTGATCACAGAACCTTGACCTGAGAGGATGGTGAAAGCCGTCTGCATGCAGTGAAGCATTTCTTTGTGTGACAATTTCTGCAAAACAACAAAATATCCTGTGTGGCATCAGTACAACACAATTGATGTCTAGAAGCTGTGAAGCTAAAATCATATCCAATATTCATAATTCTTACCTTCGCTGTGTCACATCATGATCTGTATTAAGATAGACTATTATCATACACTAGAACTGACCGTAACAATTTAAATATTCTTCCTTTTCTTCAGGTGCTTAACTTGGAATAGACATTGTTGATCATGATTCTCCCATCTTCTCTATCATATATTTTTCAGTTGATGCTGCTTCTATTATCATTAGTTGTCAAGCTATTTAAGCTTTCCACATACTGTCCTTCTCGGCTCTCTTGTCTAGTATTTCTCACCATAACTCTGTATCATATATATCACCTTCACTTTGACAATATAATTGTATGTCTTTTCCTTACAGCTTTGGTGAGTTATGCAACACTTGCAGCTCTCAATACCTAAATATTTCTTGTCTTCTCTGTTTATGACATTCACAACATGTTTCTCCAATAAAATAATAATAATAAAGCATGTTCACTGTCTTCAGTTTCTTCACCATTTCATTTCTCATTGTCCAACATTTGATCCATACAGAAGAACAGGCCACACAAAACGTTTTAGTGAGCGGATTTTTGTACTTTCATGATGTTGCTCATTCCTGTAAAGCAATCTTTTCATCAAGTGATTCTGTCTTTAATACCTGTGCAACATCTTCCATCAGATGTCACTGTGTGGCCAAGACATGGGAAGCGATTGACTTGTTTGATTTGTATGCCTTGACTATATAAAAGCCATACTGGAATTTGTGCTTTCTTGGAAACTACCATGCATTCAGTTGTATTAAATTTAATGATAATGATTTCTTCTCGTTCTTATCTAGAATGGATTGCAGACTACGTTCAGAGTTATTAAAACTATGCCATCAGCATATCTCAGAATTTTGGTATGTTGACCTCCAACTTTAGGTCTTCCAAGATGTTCAATGATACTGAGTACTCTCTCACGATAAATATTGCAAAGATCACTATTATCCATGTCACATTTTTATAAACTGTTCAGTATTTGCTAAGTTTTCCTTTGTATGTGATGGCAGATCCTTGTTTCTAATATATTCCTTATTATCCTGAGATCTCTCCAATCTATACTGAATACATGCACAATGTAGAAAAGGTCTTGATGTTTCAATTTGTCAAAAGCTTTTGAAAAGTCCATAAACAAAAACAAACAAAAAACCCACCCACGCACAATATATATATATATGTTTATTTATCTTATCAACGGAGTAACAACTGCATTCCTTGTTCCCTTACCTGCATCCCTAAACTGAGTTTCTGAAATTTCTGCCCATATTTATTTCTTATCCTTTTCATAATAATGCAAAAGTATAGTATGGACATGTGACTTCAATGATTGTTCTGTTTGCATTACACTATTCCTAGCTTCATATAAACTGACGAAAACAAAGGTAATAAATGAAAACATTTGTTAATTGCCATTTACTTTATGTGACTCCATTAATATGTTGCAACAACAAAATAACCTATTTCCAAAAACTCTTATGTTGCCACAATAAAAACAAACACTGACAGACCAAATGTTCAGGATGTTGATTGCTAGGGTTGTCTGCAACCAACAACAATGATACAAACACATGTAATTCTCAACAATTCTACTGTTCTTCATAAAAAAAGAGACGACAATCTGTAGCAAAAACTATTTCTTATCACACAACTCACCCCAGATTCGATCAAACCGTTGAATGCTGCGAACAAACTGTCGAAGTACTCCACGTTGATTAGATGAGCGAATCTAGAATAGATTGTTAACAATATACAAATTGTCCACACAATGTTCAAAGTTAAAATGAGGGTGAGATGAGAATGTGGTAGAGGTAAGGTAGGTAGGTGGGTGTGTACGCGCGTGCTTGTTACATGTAGATGTAAATGTGTACATCCGTGTATGCTTTGTTCTTGATTTGTAACGGATCACCTTCAATGAACTCGCATATGTCCATACGTGGTTCAGATCACCATCATGTAGTAGGCCCTTTGCAGGACATCACTTTATCAAGGCCCGATGGTAGGACTCCTGATCTGTTGCCAGTTCCCCTGCCTCATGTATTTTCATGCTCCAATTTCCTGTAATGTCCTGCATTCATCTTCTTGTTGGTTGACCCACCTCTTCATTCAGGAACTATTCCTTCTATCCCGTTTTTTCTAAACCACTGTTACTTAATTAATATGTCCAAAGTATTTCAGTTTCTGTTTATCAGTCAGTTTCTTTTAATGTTCAAATCTTGCTGAATGTCAGTATGTTTCATTTTCTTGATTCACAGCATTTAATTAATGTTTCCTAACATTGCATATCAAAAGAAATCAGGATTAAAGGGGTGGTTATAGCAGCACTAGATTTCATCAGAAAACAGCAAGTTAAATGGTTTGACCATGTAACTAGATTATCAACTAACAGTATACCACAACAGGCAATGAACCACAGGCCAGACGGAAGCAGAAGAAGAAGCCGGCCTTGTAAACGATGGACAGAGGGAATAGCAGAGCCCATGGGAATCTCGATACATGAAGCCCATAAATGGGCACTCTCCCACTGTTTATACTTCACCTCGACACTGCAAGGTACAAGAGGGATGAGATGAGATTGTAAATCAAAACTTCTCAACTTTCTTCTTTAGTGATTGCACTGCTATAACCAATCCACTTCTGATGTCTTTCAAACATTTGTTTTTAATGATGCAGACCCCCAAAAATCCATACACCTTTGTGCTAACTAACCCAACATGACATGCAACTGTCACATTCATAACCATTCATCACAAAAACCATACACCTTTGTGCTAAATAACCCAACATGACATGCAACTGTCACATTCATAACCATTCATCACTCACACATATAGCTCAATATACATCAAATATACCTTTGTGCTAAATAATGCAACTGTCACATTCATAACCATTCATCACTCACACATATAGCTCAATATACATCAAATACACCTTTGTGCTAAATAACCCAACATGACATGCAACTGTCACATTCATAACCATTTATCACAAAAACCATACACCTTTGTGCTAAATAACCCAACATGACATGCAACTGTCACATTCATCACAAAAACCATACACCTTTGTGCTAAATAACCCAACATGACATGCAACTGTCACATTCATAACAATTTATCAAAAAAACTATACACCTTTGTGTTAAATAACCCAACATGACATGCAACTGTCACATTCATAACCATTTATCACAAAAACCATACACCTTTGTGCTAAATAACCCAACATGACATGCAACTGTCACATTCATCACAAAAACCATACACCTTTGTGCTAAATAACCCAACATGACATGCAACTGTCACATTCATAACCATTCATCACTCACACTCACACATATAGCTCAATATACATCAAATATACCTTTGTGCTAAATAACCCAACATGATATGCAACTGTCACATTCATAATCATTCAGTCACACATATGGCTCAATATACATCAAATACCCCTTTGTGCTAAATAACCCAACATGACATGCAACTGTCACATTCATAACCATTCATCACTCACACATATAGCTCAATATACATCAAATATACCTTTGTGCTAAATAACCCAACATGACATGCAACTGTCACATTCATAACCATTCATCAATCACACATATAGCTCAATATACATCAAATATACCTTTGTGCTAAATAACCCAACATGACATGCAACTGTCACATTCATAACCATTCATCACTCACACATATAGCGCATTATACATCAAATACACCTTTGTGCTAAATAACCCAACATGACATTCAACTCACAGTCATAATCCTATCTTTGAAAAGTCTCAAGAAACAAATCTTACTTTGCTAGTCCTTCAAGAACGGCAGGTAAAAGTTTAGAGTCAGCAGCCAGCTTGATGACCCTGATATATGTCTCAAACACGGCTTGAATTATTTCTGTGTGCTAAGAGATCAATAATAAAACAACATATCATCAAGTTTCAAGCTTGATCAGACCATCAGTTTTTACTTGTGAACGGAACACAATAGACTGAAATATTGGTATCATAATTTGGTTAATCTGTGTGAGTAGCAACAGCCCCATGACAGCCGACTACATCTCTGTAAAAAAAATATGTTTGCATATCCTTTACAGGACATCGCTGTCAACATCAGCATCTTTCAGCTGATTATTGATTTCTTGGCAAGATTACGCTCAGTAGTTTGCCACTGTTTTCTGACCAGCCGGCTCACATACCCCGTAAGTTACTGACACGATTAGAACCGCTACCGATTCTCGCCATCGTCACATTACTCACGAGAGTATACGGGATTACGGAGATAGTAGCTAACCCCTAGGCCAGCCTACATCTCTGTACAACTTACAGTAATGAATGTAAACAGATATGGTATCAACCAACTTCCTTCCGCCAAAACTGAATGAGGTAGACAAAAAAGATGCCGAATTCAGGCATTAGCACTTTAAAGTATACTTTCTCATATTCAAACATTCTGCACATAATGACACCAGCTTTTCATTATATTTTACTTAACTGATTTCATGTAACTAAGATGCTTATATCACTCTTGTCTGTCTGTTCTGGGAAGTTTTTTTTTTTTTTTGGGCGTCCACTCGCTTTCAACTCAAGAGTAGTTCACACATGTGCTATTACTGCTAGTGCATTTGACTGATTTTTGCATGTGGATTAGCTGTCCCTATTTCCATTGTTCCTCACCATCAGGTAAACCTATACCAAATTCTAAGGTACTTATAATTTACGTCTCCAAGTCAAGTACAAGAAGTCAACATTTTAGTTTAACTATCTTGTGTAGGGGTTGAAACGCTACCTTGGCATCAGCACATCGAAAGTTTAAGAGCAAGCACTCGTATCCATTCAGCAATGCTGACTTCCTCTGGGAAGTATGACACTGACGACATCTATTCAGTGCCAGTTGGTCCGAAAACATGGAACTAAAATCATATACCAATATGCCTCATGGCAAGAAAATGGATCCTTAACTTACTTCACTTAAAGTGTTAAGTAGTTCATGGGGATTGCCTATAATAATGGGGAAAATAAAAAGCTAATTTTTAAAAATCATAGTAGCTTACATTCTAATCTGCTCTAAGAGGTTTTTGTTTAGTCGACGGATCAACATTACAGCACACAGGTCTAACCCATACATGCTGCATTCTACTACTAACTCAAGCCTGAGTCAGGAGAAACTCAGCTCAGTGCACGAACTCTGTAGCACTTACGTGGATCCTGAAATACTTTGGGTAGATTTTTAACTCAAAATGTTGCCCAGGCAGCGCCGTTAGGCTACTCTTTTTCGATTTTCAACTGCCATGGGATTTTTACGTGCGCAACAATACACACGGGCATCCGATCTCACTACCCAGAGACCAGGGGAAATTTTTGTTACTAGAAGTCCACGTGAAAAAGTCCCGGCCCTCACCAGGGCTTGAACCTGGGACCTCCAACACTCAAGGCGGACACCATACACCGAGACCACTCAGCCCCCAGAAGTAACCCAGGCAAGATTGAACTCCTTCTTTCATTCACTTGAAATACATTGTTTCTATCTACAACATTATCTCTTGTATCAATTTCACCATCTTTTTTAGTTCCATCAATGATCCATAAAGTTTAACTTCCATTCTTATTTTTCTAGTCCAAACATTTGCCATAATATGCATTAGACCGTCCTGTTCAGAGGCAGACTTTTTTGTAGGTGTTGAACCCCTTACCTCGGCATCAGCACACCGGATGTTTAAGAACATGTGTTCTTATCCATTTGGTCATGCTGATCTACAGGCACAGAATTATAATTTGTTATATTCATAATATGGTAATGATCTTGTGCTGATGATGGTGACTTTCTGGTTGATTTTATGATTCTTTTCTTTGTTTTGGTTAGATGTTCTATTATCATGTCACCAGACGCCAGAGGACATCCGGTATTAGTAGTTGGACTCTTTTAAGGCAGAGGGCCCAATACTGAACCTGCCTGAGAGTCCATCACATGGCGATGACCATAGTTTTGCAGATTATGGCATAGTTCCATTGTCTGTGTTCATGGTATCCTGACTGCTGTAGAGTGCTTTCAGACTGTCTCCATCTTAAGCAACTTATTTTGCTGGGTTAGATTGTGATCTTAATTGAGTTTAGATACACATGCATGTATACATCTAGAGTAGTCAGGCTTTACAGCACTACAGACTTCTGTTATTTTTAACAGTTCCACCACATGCCGTGAGGATATTTGACCAAAAATGAGAGCACATCTTCAATTCATTAATCAGGTGTGAATACATGAAAAAATAGCTAATGTAACATTTTATTAATCAGTATCTCTAAATATAGACCATGATTTGCCAAGCAATGACAAGCATTAGCCAACCTACCAGTTTCAGTTTCTGCTGCCTGTCTGCAGTAGCTTTTGTTTCCAACAATTCCTTATCCAGCTGCTCTTTCTGCTTCAGACGCTACAGGAAAGAGAAGAGGTATAACACTTAATAACACACATTGCAGATCCATGTTTACAATTTCACTGCCTGCTCATTATAGAACATTACATACATGTTTCTTCATCTTTATTTACTCCACTCTCCCCAAACATCACACATGTATGGCTACAGCACACAAGAAAAATCAGAGAAACTGCATAGTCAATCTTCTTTTTCTTCTGGTGCCTAGTTTGGAGCAGACGTTAGCAATCACTACTCTCCATCCTCAGTCATCTGATATTTTGATGAGGTTGGTCTTACACATACTATTATTTGTTGCCCAGCTGTCTAAACTGTCCACATACATCTTTCTCTGTCTGCCTCTGCATCTCTTGCCCTTTTAAAAAAAGGATAGGTAGCTTCATGGCAGATTATGCTGTTGGGGTGTGAAATTTAGACCTTTCAGATATTCAAAGCCCCAGTATAATGGTTGGATAGCCAGCTTCTTTCTTATCACCTTTTCTTCCAAGACAATTCTGAAAATTATCTAGCGCCCATTTTATGAGGCAAAATCTACCCCAGGGCCATAGTGGTTGGTTAAAATAACCCTGCAACTTTTGGTGATTCAATCACTGTCTTGGCAAGCGAGTGCACCAACTGTTATGCAACCACGGCTCCAGATATGGAGATTTGGGTTCTTCTTCTTCTGCGTTTACACGGAGTGTTTTTTCAGATGTAATTGTGTTGTGCCACGTTTACTGATTTGAGTTATTAATTATAACAATGTTAGTTAGTTAGTTAGTCGAGGTTCCAACTTCATGGCAACGGGTCATCCCCATTATGCTCCGTTCCTGTGCCAGTGAATATCACACAAAATGCTCCCCACTGTCCAATGTGAAAAGTGGAATAGACAGGAGTCTCAGCTATCCAACAGCCCGCACAGGTTCACTGTGCATAATGCCGCCGCCAGAATGCCAACACAAAATTAATCCACGAAAACCACAGTTCATCATCTATGGACTCGGCAGTCACCAGAAAGACCTCATTGACCCGGGTTTTCTCACAACTGTCTTAACTGGTATGAAATAAGCTGACGGCTACTTTACATGCAACTTTTCATTCTGCACTGTAAGCAAAGCCATGTCCCTATTTCATGACTACTAGTGTGGAAGTGATTCCATCAACTGCCAGAATGGCCATGGAATGGAATTCTCTTAAAGGCTCAGCTATTCTGACATTGATATATTCAGCCCATCAATGCTCAGTTCATCAGACGGGTTACTGTTTCATACTCTTCTATTGATCACTATCCAACTCAGGCCCAAACTATCAGAGACACTCTGCAATACGTAGTGATGTATACTTAACAATGGTAGTCTCATCATCACTCCCCTGAGCAAGGACCATCTCCCTTTTCTGTGTAAATATATGTGGTACTCTTTCCATGTTAATCCATCCATCCATCATGTGCCATGCCGGTAAGCGTGGGCGGTCATGTTCTGCCATCTCACTCGATCAACAGAGTCGTGGATCAGTTCCGTGTTTTTGTCTCGACCATGCCACAAGGCCATGCCATCCAGATACTTGTTTCTTCTTCTTCTTCTTCTTCGTTCATCCAGAGTTTTTTTTCGGATGTGATTGCGTTGTGCCTGTTTACAGCAGAGCTGCGTTCTTGCGCCGTTAGGCCAACACATCCGACTTCTGCGGGCATTTGTTGACCGGGTTAACCTTCCCGGGGGTTTCTTAGGACGTTTGACTCTCACTGTTGTGGTGTTATCCCCCATCCCAGCTGGTCCATATAGAACAGCCAAAGATCCTGGTCAGCCCTCAAGGGAAGGCAGGGGCAGACCATGGGCATTCCCCGCCATCCAAGGAGGCTTCCATAATTGCAGAGCCGATACATAGCGCTCTGGTACTGGGCTCACCCAAGGAATCGTCACGTCCTGCACATGGCTGCTTAGCCTCACTTGATACTTGTTTCTAGGTCTTCCCCTTGGTCTGTTCCCCTCGATCTTACCAGTTGTCACCAAGTTCTCCAAATCATTTCTTCTCATAACATGCCCAAAAAATTGTGACTGTCTACGTCTAATGTCTCTGATCAGTTTACGATCTTCATTTGTTTCTTGAAGGACTTGTTCATTGGTCTTTCTGGCTGTCCATGGTATTCTTTGCATTTTCCTCAGAAACCACATTTCTACAGCCATCAGATGTTTTTCAGCCTGGCTGCTCATTGTCCAAGCTTCACATCCATATAAAAGTACAGGTATTATGTAGCATCTCAACACTCTTTTTCTCGTTTCAATTGACATCTTTTTATTGGTCAGTATGTTTTTCATCTTGCTAAAGGATCCTTGTTCTAATCTCTTCAAGGCATCTCCCATCAGATGTTATTACTGTTCCGAGATAATTGTACCTATTCACTTGTTGAAGAATATTCCCATTTACTTGTATATTACACTGTGGTATTTCGTTCTTCCTAGTGACGACCATAATCTGTGTCTTTTTACAATTTAATTCTAACCCTTGTTGTTCACTGTGTGTAACAACCGCATCTACTAAATTTTGCAGGTCCTGTTCATTGTCCGCAATCAAGACTGTATCATCTGCATATCTGATGTTATTGATGCATCGTCCCCCAATGTTGATTCCTTCCATATTTTCAATATTTCTGAAAATATTTTCACTGTACAGGGAAAACAGATCTGGAGACATTACACATCCCTGTCTCACACCTCTCTTAATAAGCTGATATTGGCTTACTTCATTATCAACTCTTATGGCAGCTTGTTGTTTCCAATATATGTTTTTTACAAGTCTAAGGTCTTTCCCATCAATTTGTAGATCTTCAAGCATCCTTATCATGTTGACATGTCTCACTTTATCAAAAGCCTTTGTGTAGTCAATAAAGCAAAGGTGTAGATCTTTGTTTACTTCTATAGAACGTTCGATTACGGTTCTCAGTATATACACAGCATTTACTGTACCCTTGCCCACTACAAACCCACATTGTTCTTCTCCTATTTCAGGTTGTATTTTCCTCCTAACTCTTTGCATGATAATTCTTAGCAAAATCTTAGTGATGTGACTCATTATACTAATTGTTCGATGTTGATCACATTCCAAGGCTCCTGATTTCTTTGGGATTGCAATAAATACAGAATTACACAACTCATGAGGTATATTTCCAGTATCATATATTGTATTAAGCAGACTGGTAACTTTATCTATTCCATATTCTTCTAAAGCATTAATCATTTCTGTTGTGATGCTGTCTGGACCGGGGGGTCTTGCCAGATTTCATATGATTAAGAGCATTCTGAACCTCCATCTTCAAAATTGCTGGCCCTTCATTGTTATTTTGAATAATATATTGTTCGTCTCTGTTATCGTCATAAAGGTTTTTCACGTAATCTGACCATACATGTAAAATCTGATCTTTTTCTATTATGACTCTTCCATCTTTTGTCTTTAGGCAGCCTGCTGATGTACGTGTTCTTTGATTAGTAATCTCCTGAATTCTTTTGTGCATTAGTTTCGCATTTTTACTGTTGTGTTGTTTTTCAATTTCTCTGCAATTTTTCTCAAGCCATGTTTCTTTAGCCTCCTTACATGTTAATACAAGCTTAAAAAACTTTCATAATAGATGGATGTAGCATGAACGGCTGAAATCAGTGGAGATCATCCCAAAACTTTTGGAACTTATGTCAGGAGTCTGCAGAAACAAGAGCTGATGTGCCGGCTTCAAAATGTCACAAATCTAGGCCACTTAATTATAATTCGAAAGACAGACACACAATCTTTAATGCTATTACAGTAACAATTATAAAAATAATAAGTTATGAATAGTACAATAATTATAACACTGACCATACAACAAGCAGGTTAAGGTTGAGTTCATTTCTCTTTATGTATTTCCATTTTCAAAATACATACTGCATCCATGGAACAATTTAAACAAAAAATTCATGTTTACAATTCCCTTTCATTTCTTTATGGAATTCCCAGTACCCATGATCAAATTCAATTGTTTTTTGTTTCTTTTTAAAAGCTGACCCCATTTTCAAGGTACAGCCTGTAAATTTTTAATATATTTTCCATGATCCAATTTCAAGGGACAACTTGCAAATGTTTCTATATTTTCCACAACCACCCTTTCTGTCTGGTATGCTTTCCTGCCAGCCCAGTGACCATGAGTTTGAATCAGCATTGAGATAGATGTCTAACATTGGCCTGGGAGGTCCCAAATCAACGTAGCCTAAAATGGGCATCAGGAAATGTCCTGGGAAGACAGGCAGCCAGCTTGATATTGACAACATCACCCATCAAGCTTCGGTCAGTCTATACAAATATGGGGCAAGTATCCAATACACCTCAAGATTTGTAAAAACGTCCATTACTTTACTTCCTTACTGTCTTGCTCTACTTGGTTACAGCTTTCTCCCTGTGTCTTGAGATAACATCAGATTAACATATGTCAACAACTTACAATACACTTACCTTGCGTTCTCTGCGAGACAATTTCTGCATCTTTTCTTTTCGCTTCATCTTTTCCAGTTTAACGACATTGCCAGAAAGATCTACCTCCTTGATATTCAGCACAAGAAATGTGTCTAACACCTGCCATTTGAATGCAGATACACCAACAGTCAATCAACTAGAATATTAGCTCATGTACATTATATATTACAGATTTACCTTTTTT
The DNA here is from genome assembly GCA_014155875.1 of Cepaea nemoralis. Lineage (NCBI taxonomy): Eukaryota > Metazoa > Mollusca > Gastropoda > Stylommatophora > Helicidae > Cepaea > Cepaea nemoralis. The sequence goes on from JACEFZ010020300.1 coordinate 528,514, forward strand.
TTCTGTGTGCCTGGAGCTGTAGTAGCACTTGCTAGTGGGGTCATATATTAGAATCCTCATCGAGGAGGAGTTATAAACATTTACCTGGGCTCCCAAGTTGAATTATCCTACAAAAGGTACAAAGAAATGCCGTAGGAAGTCAAGGCAAGTGGCATGATGCTGACATCACCCACTGAGAGGTGACCAGTCTATACAAATATGGGGCTAGTACCATGCACCCAACACAAGTGTGGGGAAAGATCTTTTACTGGTACATTGTCTACTACTTGACATGTGCCATATGACGGCACGCCCAAAAAGATAAAAAAGGAGAAATGGGATTTTCCATAAGGACACTAAAGTGGATGTTGAACAAGAGAAACCTAAACGTCAGAGAACATACAAACTAGAGAACGTTGCGAAGACTAGGTACGAAGCGTGTTTTCAAGATTCGCTGTGGAGTGGATGGCTGGATGCACGGATGCGATAATCTGAAAACGGAACGACGGCAGGATAAGAAGACATTGGTGGAAAGACCCGGTACGGAAAAACCTAGACGAATTCTGAACGACACAGATATGAAATGGAAGGTAGACGTCAAGGTGAACACGACAGAATTAGGTAGGAGCATATGTAGATAGTTCATAGGTAACGACCCTGCGGCAAGGGTGATCTATAGTTTACAATTGTTGATCCTTCGTAATTCGACAACACACAAATTAAAGTTGTGTTGGAATGTTCACAGACCTACTCCATTCATTTACTGTTATCCGATCGGATCAGTTGCTGTTCAGTATTGCGAGTTAAACTGTCCTTATATGTGGAAACACTATGAGGCAACATGGCTCAAAAATCTCCCCAAAGAGTGGCTGCAGCAGCTGAGGCTCTACAAGTCCAGATTAACTAGAACATGTGGCTAATATTCACATGCCCCTATTTCTAAATTCTTTTCTGGTAATCTGGGTGTTGACATGTGGTAGAATTTTCAGTTGTAAGTAATGAGCTCCAATTTACTATTACCAATCAGGACCTAACATTTATTGCCAAAGATGAGCATACAAAGGCAGTTTTTGAATGTGTAAACCTTGAGTTAAAAACTGTGTGATAATTATAACAATGTACAAGGAATTATAGGGAGTTATAAAACATCATGTATATTGAATGTAACAAATGATAATATCCCATACTATTTTGAAGAAGTGGGTTCTTCTTATTCTGATGTCTATTATCTCCTAATGGAGCACAGATCCTCAACCAATTCACACCAAGTCATTTATTGAACTTATTCATGACCAGTGGGATTTTGCAGCTAGGTTTTCTACAGGATGAGTAAGCCAGTCTCGTGCCAACCCTCATCAGTTGTCTCCTACAACATGCATGGTAGGTTACAGTGTTACTATTCCTTGCTTCTCTAATGGACCCCCAGTAAGAAACAGGCAGAACAAGAGTTAAGAGACTAATATTTTTAACATGTTGGGCATGAGGAGACAACTGACCATTACTTAAATCTGTTCATGAGCCAGCAGATTTTGCTAAAGTGTTATTTTTGTACCATGTCATGTAGACAACTAATTTTAGTTATTCAGTAAGATCAATATCACTGTCTCAGTTGCTTCTATTTTATAGAGGTGTTGAACAATGTATTGTTTTGTTACTTCCGGTGTCGCATGTTTTTTTCTGTATTGATATCTTTCTAATGAACGTTCCATCTGTGTTCAACTGCAGCAGTGATTTTGGCATCTGATGAATTATGCTGCCAAAATAGATCTTCTCATCTCATCTTGTTCCTCTTGTACCTTGCGGTGTCAAGGTGAAAAACAGCGGGAGAGTGCCCGCTTATGGGCTTCTTGTATCGATATTCCCATGGACCGTTATTCTCTGCGTTTACGTGGTCGACCTCTTCCTCTGCTTCCCTCTAGTCTGTACATCATTGCTTGTTGTGGTATACTGTTAGTTGGTAACCTACTTGCATGGCCAAACCATTTGACTTGCTGCCTTCTAATAAAATCTAGTGCAGCTATAACCCCCACTTTAGTCCTGATTTCTTCATTTCTGATCTTATATCTTCTTGATACATTGAGTATTCTTCTCAGGGACCTCATTTCTGTTGTGATTTTTCTTTTCTCTTTTTCTGTCATTGTCCAGGTTTGGCATTGGTAACATAGAGTTGGTAGGAAGATTGTGTTGTAAAGTCCTTTCTTAGTGACTATTGATGCATGTTTGTTCTTTAGTATTGGTGCCATTTGTCCAATGACTTCACTAAAGGTTAGATTTGCAGATGGTTCTTCTTCTGTGTTCTCGTCATGCGGTGTTCTTGCGGTCTCTGTTTGGCTGGTTTCTTTACATATGTTGTCTATATATGTTATGAACAAGAGAGGGGACAGGACACAACCTTGTCATACTCTGGATCTTATGGTGAAGGGTTCTGAGTGTCCTCCAGTTGCTCTCACTATGCATTCACTGTTGTTATATAAGCTTCTACATAGGTTTGTTAAGAGTGTACTCATTCCATATTGTTTAAGGATTTCCCACAGCTTGTTCCTATCTACTCTATCAAATGCCTTTTCTTGGTCGACAAAGGCTAAGTAGTGTGTTTCATTAAATTCAATTGTTTTTTCTATAAGTTGTCTAAGAGCAAAAATGGCATCTGTGCATCCTTTGTTTTTCCTAAATCCAAGTTGTGTTTTTCTCAGCTGGGGTTCTATAGTAGTTCGTAATCTTTTCTCAAGAATTTTGATCTTCTCAGTGGTTGATTAAAAAATGATACACTGTATTCTTCTTCTGCTGCTGTCTTCCATCTCCCAACCATCTTATGCCAAGCCCTTGGATCTTGCAGCTAAAGTTTTCTATGGGGTGAGGTAGCCAGTTTCATGCTAACCCTCTTTAGTTGCTTGTTACGACATGCATGATAGGTTACTGTATTACTATTCTTTGCTTCCCTTAGTACATACATGTACGCTCAGTTATTATTTATAATTAATTTGAATAAGAAGACAGAGGTAACACTGATATTAAAGCAATGGGTTCTATTCAAATGTACAATTAAAGGCAATGGTATTACACTGGGATAAGTACAGAAATTTTAATATTTAGGTTTTAAAACAAGTTAGATGCACGACATCGCAGTCAACTCTAGCATATATTAGCTATTTGTGATTAACTAGGCAATTTTTATATTCAATAGTTTGCCATTGCTTTCTGAACTGTGACACGTCATACCATCAAAATAAATGCAAAGTGATTTGCTTCCAAATATAGATAAAAACAGAACAGAAGTTGTATTATGATAATAAAGAACAGAATAGGACAGCAGAACCCGTATTTTATAAAAGAAGAACATCTTATGCAATAACTCCCTGTCATTGAAAGTTAGAATGCTTGCAAGTTACACAGAAGAAAATGTTCATCCTGCACAATTATAAAACAATACAAACAATTTATGCAAGCAACAAATGTGTGGTTTTGAAGAAGAATACTGAAAATACATTGAAGGCTCAAATGTATAATCTAAATGTGTTGAAAGAGGCCAAGACACGAAGACAACACAAACATGAGAATGAGAAACACTGGGAAAATGCAATGGAAAAAGATAGAGCAGGACAGTATCACAACATTTTTGACAGCCATTAATATGTCATGGAAAAATATTAGCATATGAACTGATACATTCTGTTAGAGATCACAAGATGTGGAAAATCAGGATAGCATGTCTGGGCTTTTGTTTTTAACCAGCTGATAACTATAGTAATAACATTGTGTGATGCAAACAGGACACAGAATATAGACACCAGGCAATAATCTAGACCACATAGTGTTAAAGATTATTTTGATGTTATTTTTAATTTAATTTTTTTTAAAATTAAACAGCCATTTATATTTGAAATGAGCTGGAAATGTACTTTATACATCGCTAGGTTTTGGACATACATCTGTCATTCGCATTCTTACTATTGTACAAGTAAACTGCTATGCTCAAATTTAAAACAAAAAGTTCAAGTTTTGTAACCGTGCATGAAAGAAATTTCAACAGCCATGACTAAATGAAAGAAAGGATAAATAAAAAAACTGCATGAAAAATATTTTTTCATGTGAAATCCACATTTAACTATTATATAAGCAATTATTCTGTGCACTTCAGATTCACAAACAAAAGTTACATTTAGACAAAAGTTAGTTACCACCAATTATATTAACAAGCTAGCAGCATTAAATGTTACTTATCTTAAATTATCATGCAAAACAACGAATATGTAGAACACAAAAACAAACAGACATGATAAATGCAGAACATGAAAAGAAAAAAAAAAGTAAACATTAAAATGATAACATGAGAAACAAAGCTTCGTTAAAAAAGAAACTACAAGGACAACATGGAGATGCTTGTACCTCATGTCTGACATCAAACTTCCTCTTCTTCACCATCCTGCCAATTTCCCTGACAATCTGGAAAAAATTATGTTTATATTTGTCCATTCTTGGGCATTTGTTTTGTTAAAGATACAGAATAAAACATGATTTATTTTAACTGACAAGTTACTAACTCAAAACTTTTTTTTCTTCAGTCTTCAAATTTTCTGACCAAAATTAATTATCCTAATCAATTTTTATCTTTGATGTTATTTAACCTGGTTTCACATTGATGGCAAAACTGGCAAAATAATACACCAGCTTAGAAAAGTGCATAAAACTGTAATTTAACTCTTTTGGTCTTAAACCAGCTGCTTTAATAACTAATTATGTCCTAGTTATTAACTTAAGACCATCTGTCCAGATAGTTGTTTTTTCACCCACTTCTATCCCGAGCATATTTAATACATCTAGCAAAATATTTATTAAATAAAATTACTCAGCTGAGACACAATGAGTTAAGAAAGCATGGTGTGTGTGGAGTAACCTATGAACGTATAGTGTGTTGCTTGGTGTAGAATACGAGTTAAAATGCTAAAATCAAAACAACCATCTCCACATTTGTGTACCACATTGCACTGGTGTCTGCCAGGAGAATCTGATTGAAAGAATGAGGTGTAAAGACCAGCTGCTCTTGCTGAAACCACATAGTGTACAACATATTATGCCTTCATTTTATCTTTCATAGATTAAAAGATTCTCAGGGATCAATACCTGTGCCTCTAGAGATGAGAGGTCAGTATACTAATGTCTCTTTCACCTGTGCCTTTTAATTTTACTTACACATTATGAAACATCATTAAGTGCAGACTATGGTTAATTAATTGGTGATAATTAACATGTGGTAATATTGAAGCTGGTCTCCGTGGCTAAGAGCTTGCGGACACGATCCATGAACCCGCTTGCCTGCATTCGAAACACAGCTGCGACCGATTTGGCAGCAGACCCAGTCACGCTGGGTCTTAATGTGTTGGTATGGGAGCCTGTTGTTCAGAAAGCAATGCCAGACTACTGAACGTAAACTTGCCAAGATATCAACAGCAGTAAAATGCTGGTGTTGACAGCGATGTCCTGTGAATAGAATATGCAAAACAAAGAGCGAAAAAATATACCATTGAAAGAAGTAACAAGTAAAGAAGGTTCTCCATCAAATAATGAATAAAGACTTAAAACTTAACTAAGATCAAGGACTGCAGTAGTGAAAAAAGTGTGTTAAGAGAAATAAACATTTCTAACACGAATTACCATTGATATTGAACTGTAGAAATTAATAATCGACATGCATGTCTCTAGCCCTATTCACTCTGAAATATGGACTGTAAATAAAAGAGCCAAAAAATTGTTGCTGAAAAGCTAATCTAAAGATTCCTTGGACAGCCAAAGTGAACAATCTGGATATTTTGAGGGAGACTAAGTTGCAAAGAGAACATGCTGCAAATATCAGAAAGAGGCAGTCTTCATATTACGGCCACATTATGAGAAGGCAAAAAGTGGAACATGAAACAACTGGAAAGATTTGTGGAAAGAGAGATAAAAGAAGAAAGTGAAAGAAAATTCTTGACAGTCTTGAGTCATGGCATGAAAGGGGAGCTGGCACACAATTTCATACATGCCATTGGAGATCGTAAGATATGGAGAAGCATGATCATCCATACCAGCCAGCAAGGCACTTGATGATGAAATAAAAGAGATGAAAATAACATGGAAGCCTTTGACATAAAGTAAATAAAAAGCTGGACAGAATAGAGATCATCAGATGAACACACTTAAAGGCACTGGAGAGAATGGACACCCAGTGAACACCATACAAACAAGGTTATCTTGGCTTGGTCACAATGTTAAACATGGCGGTCTATTACTAAAAATACTGGAGTTCAAGAAAACAAGAGGACATCCTAAGAATAACTAAATCACAAGAGGCAAGGACATTGGCACAGACCTATGCCGAACTGAAGACAGTTGGTTAGAATATCAGACAGTGGAGAAACATGATCAGATGAGTTCAACATCAGTCTTCAGAATGAATGAATGTCAAAGACAAACGGCATAGTGTTTAGTGTGTTTATTTATCAGGACATTTGTCTGAGTTCAAACAACTTAACAGTCAAGACCCAATTTCTTCCCACTTATCATACAGACAAATTTTTCCATTTTCATTTTGTACCAACCTCTAAAATGATATCACCTGTCTTGTCTACGTTGAATACCCTCTTAATGGCATCACAAGCAATTTCTGAAAACTAAAACAATCAAATATTCTTCAGAATTTATCTTGACCACACTATTATGCCATAAAATGTGCTCATAACATACACATATTTTAATGCAAGAAATAAATTCAATGTAGAAAGATTTATACTCATGTATCTGCATATTATGTTGCATATGGCGTATGTAATAAATAACAAAACGATCTAATGTATAAAACTTCATTTTCGGCACACATATTTGAAAGTGTCCTTAACTCACAAAGGCAGCCACAGTGGTGCAGTGTCAAAGGTTTTTGCCTGTCGGTCTGGTGAAGATGTGTTCAAATTCCCATCGAGGCAGGGATTTTTATTTTAAACTGACCAGATCGACCCAGCATAAAATGAGTAGCCGGAAGTATTCTGGGAAGTAAAAGTAGTCAGCATGGCCACCAGGTTGACATCGCACATCGAGAGCAGCCTGGTCTATAAAAATGTGGGGACACACCATATATCCTTCTTCTTCTGCTGCGTTCATCCGGTGGTTTTTTTCCGGACAACATCCCTGTTTACAGCAGAGTTGTGTTCTTGCGCCGTTAGGCCGACACATCCGACTTCTGCTGGCATTTGTTGACCGGGTTAACCTTCCCGGACTGTATATGCCACAAGATGTGGAAGAGGGTCTTTGACTTTCTTCCTTTAAATCATGAAGTGTTTGTGTGTGTTCCAGCTACACCCTACAACTGTATGGTTAGACACTGCTTCACTTTTCACATGGGACAACAAGGATTATTTTGTGTGGTATTTAATGGCACAGGAATGAAGCAAAAAACAAAGCATGCTTGCCTGTCAGCCTGGTGGTCATGTGTTTGAACTCTCCACCTCTAGTAGGAATTTCTTTTAATTGACCTGGGCTCCCAGGTTGACCCAGCCTAAAAATGGGAACCAGGAAATGTTCTGGAAAGTAAAAGTAGCCAGTGTGATATTGAGCGCATCATCCACTTTGGGCCAATTGGTCAATAGAACTGTGGCCAACACCTTATACCCAATATGCTCCCTAACTTACTTCGTGTTTCAGTGAACGTGTCCCACAAAGTTCCTGTTTGTTTTGTCATCAGGATGCTGCATTCTGCCCCAGCATATCATAAACTGTGATGTACCGTTTCATCAAGCCTGTGGCCCAGTACATCCAACTTTGACAAGCATTTTTCAAGTTTGTTTTCCCTAACCTTACTGTCTTCAATTTACCTACAAGGCAGTAGGTGTGTCTTTCATCGTTTTATTCCTATCCCTTGACCTGTTCGACATGGGAGACTCTACAAGTAGTTGCACTACTTTTGGCATAGATCTTGGGGTCATTGGAACATACAAACCCCTACATCACTGTAAGGCAGACACAATAGAGGGGCAGTAGACATTTGATGTACATTTGCAAATATTTTGTGCTATAATTTAAACACACACTGAACACGGTAAAATGCATGTAGACAGAATAAATGGAATTACACAAACTTGTCTTACCTCTGAATTTTTATGATTCATGAACGGAACAACAGCGCTGATGATAACATTGCGATAGTTAAAATGAGGATGGTTTACAAGCATTTCACACAAACATTTCAACGCCAGTTTCCCAAATTCCTGCAGACAAAAATATCAATATGTAATTTCATACTTATCTCCACTTCATTTAGTTGTGCAATACATACAATTTGAGTAACATTGTTCTAGAAGAGTAACTTCTTCATCTTCAAATGCCTTGATGGTTGGCTCATGTGATCAATTCTCTCCACAACTATCACTTTCTAGTGAGTCATATATTACATATATTAACATCTGCCACTACAACTCAACACTGTTTAGTCTCTTTTATCTCTTGTTTTCTTTGTGGCCATCCATCTTTAGTATCTTTTATCTCGTTGCCATATAACTCTTTTTCTATTTAGTCTTCCAAGATTAAAGAATGCGAACTAGTTCAGTTTCTTCTACGCCTGTGATCCTGCCATACCTGTTCCATCTGATGTCAACACACCCAGTTATTGAAATTTGTGGACATGATTCCATACAAAACCACTGACTGATTGTAAATTTGGAAGGTGAGCTGAATCTTCGATATTACTATTTCTTTGGTCTTTTTGCTATTCAAGATGAGGCTTGTCTTTGCCTTTCTATAACTAGTCCATCATTAATTTTATGTAGCTTTTGTTGACTTATTTCTTTGCTACCAAAAGTGAACATTGAAATTATGAGATTTGTTTCCCATCATAAGTTAAAAGTAGGCCCATGGCAGATATTGCTGTTGGGGTGTAAAGTATTACATTGTTGCATATTATAATCCATGATTGTTATGAGATGGGGTGGCTAATTTACTTCCTCATGACATTTCCTTCCCAGAAAATTCTGAAAATTGGCTGGTACAAATTTTGTTGATAATGGGCTGACCGTAGAGACCCATCCTGATTAAAACATCAATCCTATCACTGCTGGGGATTGAACCTTGACAACTGTCTTGGCAAGCAGGTGCCCTAACGACTATGCCACCACAGCTACTTTCTCATTATAATACATTTATTTCTTCATTATACAATTTGTGCAGAGGTCTCCTTTTCTAGCAACAGTCTTCAATGTGTCTCCATGTCTTTGTAAAACTACTGACATTAGGAAGCATTACCAAGAATGATATGCAGAGAAAAGTTGTGAAAGACAGTAATCTGGATACTAACATATAAAGTAACAGAATTATTGACAGATCTAAAACAAAACACTACAGATTGAATCAAGCCAGATTAGATGAGTTAGAATCTTTCTAATGAAGATTATCTGTACTAGCATGTCTGTACCATCTCTAGCATTTTGTAAAACCGCGGTAGTAGAGTGGCTAGATACTGCTTGTCAGGGGTTCCATACACATTCGGGTGGATTTGAATTTTCTTTAATTGACCTGGGCTCCCAGGTTGACCCGGCCTAATAATGGAACCCAGGAGTGCCAAGCTGGTCTATAAATATAGTGGGTCTAAAGGTATATGCTTAATGCACCTTGAGGCAGTGTAGAAGAGCCCTTTACTTTTATAATTTTCTGAACTCATCATGATACAGTCTTACATTCTCATTTCAGTTAAACTGTTGATGTCCAGTTCATTGGTTTAACAACCACTGTGGAGGGTCATCAATGCACTGAGCAGGCATAAATGTCATTAAATATTTTAGCGAAACTGCTGATTTCAAATACATGGCTGAGACAAAAATGCGCCCAGAATGAGAGAAATTGGGGTCAAGCAGGGAGTTGCGAGAGCTGAAGACTTGATACAGGGCACAAGAAAACCGGTAAACCAACATCAAACAGCAGTGATCAGCTGCTCACTCTCATATAAATTATAGCGAGATCTTAGCACCTACAGACTTGTCCAACATGTAGCGATGATAGTACATGATAATTTGATGTTATCTTAGCACCTACAGACTTGTCCAAGATGTAACGATGATAGTCCATAATAATTTGATGTTAATTTAGCACCTACATACTTGTCCAAGATGTAACAATGATAGTCCATGATAATTTGATATCTTAGCACCTACATACTTGTCCAACATGTAACGATGATAGTCCATGATAATTTGATGTTATCTTCCAATTTAAACTATTGTCTCCCTCTTGCAAATCTGCCGTTCACCTTTCTCTCATAATGATTTTCAGCTGCATGTTACCATCTTATGATACTCCCATATCTTGTCACATCTAGCCATTCCCTTTAAATTCCTTGTTCAGGAGCTGTGAGGTGGAACACAACTATGTACCATTTATGTTACGGTAGCAGGTGGTGGATGTGATTATTCTCACTGACCAAGGCTCCCAAGTTGACCCAGCCAAACTGGCTACCAGAAAATATCCTGGCAAGCAAAGGTTGCCGGCACGATATTGTCCACATCACTTATCAAGCCAAGTGCCAGTTGATCTAAATATTATAGGATAGCATTATATACCCAATTTATCTCATGGCTTGAAGAAGGGTCCTCTACAGTACATTTTACCAGGTGATCACAACCAACTGAAAAAAGTTAAAAATAGCACATACCACCATGCTTGTACGGGGAAGTTTCAAATCATAGATTCCATGCTTGGTCAGGAAACTCTTTTCTGGAACTGGCTTCACTAAAACATACAAATATATAGCAAGTTAAATCATATATGCAAGAGAATAAACTCTACACAAAATTTTCAGACTATTAACTAATAAAACGTTAAAATTACTACAGTGAACTATAAACATGATCATTACAAAAAGGAGTGAGGTGGTGTTTATCAGTGCAAATAAATGTTTTCATGACACAGATTTGAGACCAAAACAAAAATTGCTTGTACTTGGCAGGACATTGCAATCCCCCCTATTGGCTGTTTGTGGTTTACTAGGTAATTGTACATACGTTTGCCATAGCTTTCTGAATGAGAAGTCAAAGTTAAAGTTCGACTGACCCATGTGAGGAATGAATCCCACTGTCCTCCCCCACTGTCCCACTCCACTGTCAGCATACAGAAAGTTCAAGTGTTAAACCTTTTGGTCACTGGTCTCCTAATGGAGGTCAGGCGGGTAAGTTGTTAAGGCCCCTGGAGTGTTTATGCTTGTGGCTGTGGTTTGCTTACGCATTTTTCTCATGTTGGACTGGTAGTGCATGGTTTCGTTGCCCTGCTACTGAGTGTATGGAGCAACATTGTGAGCTGTGGATTTCATGTGGAGTGTTTTTACAGTTGTCCGCTGTTGTTTGTGTCATGAATTGCATGTTTGGAAAAATTGTGGCCGCCAGTTGCTGAACTATCTGAGTTTGCCTTATGCAGTAATGTGTGACTGTTAGTTTCCTAGTGACTGCCGCTTCCATCATTGATGAACTGTATTTTTCGTGGCTGACTTTCTGGCAGCGGCATTATGCATAGTATACCTGTGCTGGCTGTTGGTTTGTCGAGACTCTTGTCTGTTCCACTTTTCACATGGGGCAGTGAGGAGCATTTTGTGTGATATTCACTGGCACAGGAATGGGGCAACCCTTTACCATGGAGTTGGAACCACAACTAACAACCAAACTGGTCTCCAAATTAGAAACCAAATCTACATAATTACTTACAAGCTAAACACAGTGCTTCATTTGTACAAATCAGAAACACATCTCTCATGCAGACTTTTAAGATGCACAAAACCCTTCAACTGCACTATGCTTAGAATCATTATATGGTTTTGCACATAAGATAAAACTACAAAACAAGATATCTTAAAAACCATCATTAGATTAACATAAAAGCTCTAAGACATCTAGTCATACCTTTTGCCATTGTCTCCAGAAATTCTAAATAAATCTTATAGTTCAGCAGGAATGATGCTTCATAGTCCCACAAACTTTTTGTTTCCTTCTTTACCTGGAAATACATTCACCAAAAGATGTCTTTATGAAATAATTGCCTCCCTCTGGAAATTGAGCTGGGAGTCTGTTGACAATACAATATCTAAAACCTGTGGAGGATACATGACTAAGCTGGGCCTAACCCAGCCAGTCCATATGTGATGTGATGAATTATGACCTGGCTGCAATAATAGGCCTCTCCACAGATGCACAGTACCTGCCTTGTACACCCTAAAGGGGGGGTCTAAGCTTAGAGAGGCCAAGTAAAGCTGTGCAACAGTCCACTTGGGGATGGTACTTTGTTATCAGGTCTGGAGACAAGTCTCCACACCAACTTTACTCCAATAGATACAAGCCCTTTTCAGAGCTCAGACAACCTGAATGCCAATACATGGGACCTGACATTTAAAACCCACCAGAGAATTCATAAGCAACAACAATAAAACAAATGAAGTTCATAATTTAACAAGGATGACAGTTTTCAACAACAACCTACCATAGTAAGGTCTAGCAAAACCAAAAAATATATTTGAAACAACAAAAATCAAGACTGTCATAACCTCAACCTGCATCACACGTAAAAAGGACCCCAGATCTACTGTGGCAAGGCCACCAAAGTCACTAAATGACATAGATCCAACCAAGAGGGAACTGCTTTGCAAGGTAGACTGACAGTGAAGGCAGATTTGACAGAAATGCCTGTCGAAATTGGATGCACTGGGCTAGAGATTTGATGAAACGGTACAACATTATTCACTTTACAAAGAAATAATCTGAGCAAAGAACATTTCTGGCTTTCTATGATCCGAGTTTGATCTTAATTTGTCACATCAAGTTTTTGCAGGCCCTATATGATTCTTTACTTCCACTGTACATCTTCTATCTGATATGAACAATGTTCTTGTGTTTAATTTTCTAAAGTCCCTTATGGCAAGTACTGAAACAGAGTTATGAAACTGCTGTACAAGTAACTTACTGTTAGCAATTCTCAACACAAGTAGATTAAGTAAGCCGTGTACATTTGTTTCAAATTAACAGGTGTTATATGTATAATGAATATGTTTCATCTTGATATACACATGCAAGACTTCACAGATGCTAAACTAATACTTAACAATCACGCAGATAGACACAGTAATCATACCCTTTGTGCTTTTTCTTTTTCTGTGGGGATTCTCAAACGATAGCCGGGAACAATATCCTTAAACACCTCCATAATGGATATCATTGCATATTTCCTCACACTGAGGGAAACCCCAAGGGCAGTCTCTCCGAGCATGAGACGGAGCTCCTTTAGTTTCTTCATCTGAAACAAGCATCACATGCAGATCAAATTACATCAACTACAGATTTAAAATATCTAAGATAAACAGGCAAAATATACTGAACATGTAATGAAAAGTATCTTATGCAATAAGTAACTATCATTTAACGTCAGAAAGAGTACTGAAATGTTATATAGTATCTGTTTTATTGTATAGCACTGAATGTTGGTAGGTGAATGAACAAATTCAGAAGAGCTTGGAAGCAACTGAGATGTGGTTTCTGAGACAAATGTTGTGGATACCTTGGACTGCAAGAGTAACTATCATCAACAATTGCCTGGAAATGGCTAATAAAAGCAGAATATTATATACAATTATAAGAAAGAGACAAACATCATTCATTGGCCATATAATGAGAAAAGAGGGTTGGACAACACCATGACAACCTGACAGATCACTGGGAGAAGATGCAGACAAGACAGAAATGATGCTAGATGGTGGCATGAAGGGATATCAGCAGAGCTGATCCAGAGCACAAAGGATCACAATCTGTGGAGATACTTGAAAGCCTAGGCCAGTTGGCAAGACACATGATGACGATACTGAACAGTGAGTGATATTTTTTTCAATGGCTACAACAGAACAATTTTGACTGTTTATTTTAGCTCCTGGCCCAATTCATTGCTACATTTACCAATGTAGGTCAATTATTACATTATTTCTTCTGCCCCAGACAGTTTGTATTACTTTAACTATCCATGTCCTAGTTGACATTTTACTCTTCTCGCTGGAAGTGTTTACTCTGATACTCCCTCACACAAACAGCTATTCTTTAGAAGTAACAAATGTCATGCACAGAAAGTATTAATATCTGTTTCTTTATACATACATACAATAATACACTGAACATTATACCATTATACTATTCAGTTGAATATCAGAACTGTCAATCAGTCTTCGGTTTTTCTATTTTGCTTGGTTACCTGGGCCGGTCTCCCTGGCCAAGGTATTAACGACATTGTTTGTAATCCCATATATCCACGTGCAGAAAACAGCAGCTGCGAGATCGCGCCGCTCTGGTAACTTACGGGGGTATGTGAGCCGGTCGTTCAGAAAGCAATGGCAAACTACTGAACGTAAAACTTGCCTAGTACATCAACAGCAGCTGAAAAATGCTGGCGTTGACTAAAACGTCCTTAGGGGATATGCAACATTTTACAAAAAAAACACCTGTCCCTCACTAATATAAACTTAACCAGAAGAACTATAGATGTACCCAGCAAGGACAACCCTGGTCAACAAATGTCTGACTTCTTCGGGTGTACCAGCCGAAAGGCATAAATATCACAGCTCTGCTGTAAACTTACAATACACTTAAGTCCAAAACAAAAACATATCCAGCAGATTGTAATGATGTGGACAAAGTTGCAAATTTTAACCCAGAACAAAAACATGCACCGCAACTTTCACATGTTCCACAATGAATGTAAATACACTGTGAAGATAACAAAGTAAACAAAATGCTATCAGGTTAAGAGATTTTTAAAAAGAAAAACAGAAACTGCTTTAACGTAAGAAAATAAAATTACATTGTTTTGTGGGTCCTCAAGCACAGCATGAGACAGGGAAGCAATCTTCTGTTTCTTCTCCACAAGCTTGTTTTGACGATAGGCAAACACTTCAACGGCGCTTAAACTAGCTAAGTAAGCCTTCTCTTTTTCAACATCTTGTACATCACCATCTGGAGTCCATTCAGCAGTGTTCGTTTCCTTTTCTTGTGCTAGTTTCTCATCAGTGGAGACCTTTTCATTCACTTGCACTAGTTGGAAGAAAACAGAACTACTGAGTCACTTTTTAAAGTTCAAAAATGGATTACTAACATAAGTGAAACAACATGTATACACGGGTGTTTGTGCACTGAAGGAGATGTAGTGGGTTATTTCCACACACTAGCTAGTTAGACTTCAAAGCTAATTTCTTGTCTAGAAATCAATGGCAAACTGCTGAATGTTAAATTGCCCAGAAAATCAACCTGGCGTTGATCACATGTCCTACAAAGGACATGCAACAGTTTGTTCACACTTAGAAAGTGGAGAAAGGGAAAACCACAACACAGCTGAATTCAAGAAACAGCAACTGACGCAGGACTTCTGGCTGATGATAGAGAGACACTATAAAATGTTCTGTACTTGGCCAGCCACTGGATAAAGATAATACAGTAAACTGTTAAACATGTTTAAATACAGGGTGTTTATAAAGTCTCGCTGCACTTTGTACATGGAAGAAATTTGAAAAATGAAGTACATGGCGCCATAAAAAATTTGCTTTACAGCAGTCCATTGTGAAGCAATATGCAGCGAATGGCTGTCATCTGCTGGAATAATTCATTGCACTCCAAACAGAACATGAAGTTGATTGAAAGTTAGAAATGAATTACAAGAAGTACAGGCATGTTTCATATAGGGCAGAGGAACCAGAGACTATTTCTTCAACATGAGAACCATCTCTGAGAAATGGAGAGAGTAAAATGTAGATATTCATACTTGTTTCGCAAAGCCTTCAACTGTGTTCAACATCATAAACAGAAACATCATGATTCACTTTATTCAATCCGTATATCATGAACAACAAGCAGCAGTGCTAAGGGATTACAAGTATTAACCTGTATATCAAAAGGTACAGTGAAGACCAAAATCTGTTGCTGAACTGAAAGAAAAATTTTGTTAAGATAAAGTTGACAGATGAAGAAAATGGTAATGTCAACAATTGTGAATATCTTGGTTCCATCGTCAACAACCATGGGGGGCTGTTCACGAGAGGTCAGACAGAGATGCAAAGGTTATATATGAGGGGGCTTCAAATGAAAACCTGAACAGTGCCATAGACATTACGATACGAGGGGGCTTCAAATGAAAACCCGAACAGTGCGATAGACATTACAATATGAGGGGACTTCAAATGGAAACCCGAACAGTGCGATAGACATTACAATATGAGGGGACTCCAAATGAAAACCTGAACAGTGCCAGAGATATTACAATACGAGGGGGCTTCACATGAAAACCTGAACAGTGCCATAGACATTACAATATGAGGGGACTTCAAATGGAAACCTGAACAGTGCCACAGACATTACAATATGAGGGAGCTTCAAATTAAAACCTGAACAGTGCCACAGACATTACAATATAAGGGAGCTTCAAATTAAAACCTGAACAGTGCCAGACATTACAATATGAGGGGGCTTCACATGAAAACCTGAACAGTGCCACAGACATTACAATACGAGGGGGCTTCACATGAAAACCTGAACAGTGCGATAGACATTACAATATGAGGGGGCTTCTAATGAAAACCTGAACAGTGCCATAGACATTACAATATGAGGGGGCTTCAAATGGAAACCTGAACAGTGCGATAGACATTACAATATGAGGGAGCTTCAAATTAAAACCTGAACAGTGCCAGAGATATTACAATACGAGGGGGCTTCACATGAAAACCTGAACAGTGCCAAAGACATTACAATATGAGGGAGCTTCAAATTAAAACCTGAACAGTGCCAGAGATATTACAATATGAGGGGGCTTCAAATGAAAACCTGAACAGTGCCAGACATTACAATATAAGGGGACTTCAAATGAAAACCTGAACAGTGCCATAGACATTACAATATGAGGGGGCTTCAAATGGAAACCTGAACAGTGCGATAGACATTACAATATGAGGGAGCTTCAAATTAAAACCTGAACAGTGCCAGAGATATTACAATACGAGGGGGCTTCACATGAAAACCTGAACAGTGCCAAAGACATTACAATATGAGGGAGCTTCAAATTAAAACCTGAACAGTGCCAGAGATATTACAATATGAGGGGGCTTCAAATGAAAACCTGAACAGTGCCAGACATTACAATATGAGGGGACTTCAAATGAAAACCTGAACAGTGCCAGAGATATTACAATATGAGGGGACTTCAAATGAAAACCTGAACAGTGCCAGAGATATTACAATATGAGGGAGCTTCAAATTAAAACCTGAACAGTGCCAGGGATATTACAATATGAGGGGACTTCAAATGAAAACCTGAACAGTGCCAGAGATATTACAATACGAGGGGGCTTCACATGAAAACCTGAACAGTGCCATAGACATTACAATATGAGGGGACTTCAAATGGAAACCTGAACAGTGCCACAGACATTACAATATGAGGGAGCTTCAAATGAAAACCTGAACAGTGCCACAGACATTACAATATGAGGGAGCTTCAAATTAAAACCTGAACAGTGCCAGACATTACAATATGAGGGGGCTTCACATGAAAACCTGAACAGTGCCACAGACATTACAATACGAGGGGGCTTCACATGAAAACCTGAACAGTGCGATAGACATTACAATATGAGGGAGCTTCAAATTAAAACCTGAACAGTGCCAGAGATATTACAATACGAGGGGGCTTCACATGAAAACCTGAACAGTGCCAAAGACATTACAATATGAGGGGGCTTCTAATGAAAACCTGAACAGTGCCAAAGACATTACAATATGAGGGGGCTTCACATGAAAACCTGAACAGTGCCAAAGACATTACAATATGAGGGGGCTTCTAATGAAAACCTGAACAGTGCCAGACATTACAATATGAGGGGGCTTCAAATGAAAACAACACTGCCATAGACATTACAATATGAGGGGGCTTCAAATGAAAACCTGAACAGTGCCATAGACATTACAATATGAGGGGGCATCACATGAAAACCTGAACAGTGCCATAGACATTACAATATGAGGGGGCTTCAAATGAAAACCTGAACAGTGCCATAGACATTACAATATGAGGGGCTTCAAATGAAAACCTGAACAGTGCCATAGACATTACAATATGAGGGGGCATCACATGAAAACCTGAACAGTGCCATAGACATTACAATATGAGGGGGCTTCAAATGAAAACTTGAACAGTGCCATAGACATTACAATATGAGGGGGCTTCAAATGAAAACCTGAACAGTGCCATAGACATTACAATATGAGGGGGCATCACATGAAAACCTGAACAGTGCCATAGACATTACAATACGAGGGGGCTTCACATGAAAACCTGAACAGTGCCAAAGACATTACAATATGAGGGGGCTTCTAATGAAAACCTGAACAGTGCCATAGACATTACAATATGAGGGGGCTTCAAATGAAAACCTGAACATTACAATATGAGAGGCTTCAAATGAACACCTGAAAAGTGTGATAGACATTACAATAGCCATGCCACTGTCACCTGTCAATGTTGTTGTTAAGGATGCCAAGAGTGTTAAGCACATGACACCACAGTGCAGATGAATTCAGTGACGTTATAAAGACAGTTTAAAGATGGCCACCCCGCTTTTGACATGCACCAAAGAGAAGCAACATTCTGTTATCCGTTTTTTGGTCAGTGAAGGGGTGAAACCTATAAAAACTCAGTGGTGAATGAGAGTGCAGTATGGTGAAGCATGCCTGTCAATTCAGCAAGTGTTTGAGTGGAGTAGGAAGGTCCCAGTATGGTGAAGCATGCCTGTCATTCAGCAAGTGTTTGAGTGCAGTAGGAAGGTCCCAGTATGGTGAAGCATGCCTGTCATTCAGCAAGTGTTTGAGTGGAGTAGGAAGATTCACAATGCTGTGACTTCTGTAAAGAGGTACACCAGGTGGTACATGAGTGGCTACACATGCGACCAAAATAACTTTTTTTCTACAGGAATCCAAGCACTCTATCGGCATTGGAGGACTTGCAATGAGCGCAGTGATGACTACATCGAAAAATAATACATTTGTTCTCTACTTTTTAGAATATATTCACCCAAAAATAAACGCTTAAGGTATTTGTTTAAAACCCCCATGTAGCATTAAGAGTCCAAAGCACAACACCAGTAAACAAATTAAAGTACAATATTTGGACAACATGCATCTTTCTTGTGGCAAAAAATAGATCTGAGTCATTAACTGTTTTGAAATCACTAAAGAAGAAAAACCAGGGCTTTTGAACTTAAATGTGTCAGGAAAAAAGCCTAGAATACCATGAACCAAGAAGAGAAAACTACTGACATGTTACCAGAGACTGAACACAGAAGACAACTGAATAAAAAAGTGTCATGTCTCTAAAACCGAAATACTTTGGCCATATTAAATAGCATGGTGGTTTGGAGAGAACTGTGCTTGAAGGTATACTTTCTGGGAGAAGAGGCTGAGGTTGCTCAGCACGAAGATGGACACAGGACATAGGCAGTAGATTGAGAACAGACTATTTGGCCAACACGACAAATAACAACCATCAGGCTAAGAGTATTACCTTCTGGCTTGCCATCTGTTAAATCTGCCTCAACCATCTGTTTGATGACTTTGCCTTTGGCAATGATTGGAAGCATCATCTTCATATTCTGAGATGTCTTATCTGTTTGAAACTGTCTTGGTAACTGCTCATAAGATTCTTCCTCATCTTCATCTGTTCTCTTCCTTTTCTTACTTCGTGGTTTTCTAGTTAAAACAAATTTTTTAAAATAGTTTAAATAAAATAAATACTAGTTAAAACAAGTTAGTGCTCGGTGGCTTTGAAATATATTCTATTTAGGTGCCATTTTAGAATTTACCTAAAAATGTTCACACACGCAGAAGGTAGGAAGAAAAAAAAACACAATTCAGGAGCCAACATATTCTTTTAACAAATAAGGGCTAATATAACAATTGAAAATTCATCATCATCATGATCAAGTGCCTTGACAACTGGCGTAGGCATTCATGACTCTCTACAGATCTGTCTTTGGTGTTCTGGATCAACTCTGCCGATGGTATTCCTCCATGCCACCGTCTCAAACCACCCAGCATAATTTCTCTGCCTCTTTTCCCCTTGATCTTTCCAGTTGATACAATGTTCTCCAATGTCTTTCTTCTCATCATCATGAGCAAAGAAAGCTGTTTGTCTCTTTCTTATTGTTGTATATGCAGGTCCGCATGGCCGAATGGATAAGAAACACATGTTCTTAAACATCTGGTGTGCTGATGCCGAGGTAAGCGGTTCAACCCCTACACAGGACAGCTGGACTAAAATGTTGATCTAGTTTAGTCTATCTATAAATAGTGTGTATGGACTACGCTTGAGTTCAAAGCGAGTGAGCGCAACAACAAAATTGTAATATATAATGTTCTAGTTTCATTAGGCTCTTTCAGGCACTCATTAGTTATTCCGGCAGTCCAAGGAATTTGCAAAATTCATCTTAGAACCCCATCTTTGTTGCTTCTAAGTTTTTCCTAATTTGTTCATTTACATATCAAAATTCTTTGCCATACAGCAAAACAGGTTCTATATAGCACTTCAACACTCTCTTCACGAACCAAACATTTCAAGGCACCATGGCTAATGCCGCCCTACACATAAATATTATATAAAAACACTTTATTAATCTGAATGTAATTTCTCATCCATGCTTTTTTTCCTATTCACTTATGCGAACAGACATTTTAAAATATGTATGGTTGCTTATTATTAATTCAGCTTTGTAGTTTGAAATTATTAACTGCACAACTAAATATAACCAGAGTTAGAAATTTAACTCCACTAAATAAAAGCAGCATAGTCTGTTGCCTTAAATTCATGTCTTCATACTTCACTCATTACTCAAATCAGTTGTCAGAAAACTATGAGCATTCTTCAGCTTTTGGAAATACTGAACATCATCACCAGAAAGGCTGGCGTCATCATCATCTTCCACTGGAGAGTTACTGATCGCCTCCTGCTGTTTCTGTTGCTGCTGCTGCAGCTGAAGTTGTTTCTTATTTGCATTTTCTTGCAATAATCTCCTCTTCTTTTTCTTCTTATCCACTTTATGGAGCTTGCCTTGCTTAGCCAAGCGATTTGTTTTCTTGTTGGCTAGTTTGGATAAGCTTGCCTTGTGAGTACTAGATTTAGTCTTGGGTTTCTTCATCTATGTGATAAAGAACACAACTGTCTAAAGACATCATGGGTCATTGAAATTATATAAGTCATGTGTCAAAGAATATTTTATATATATATTCTTCTTCTTCTTCAGCTTTCCGAGCCATTGAGGTTCTTTGCTGCAAATACAATCCATATATACAATACAGATATATATATCTGTGGGGTTGTGCCCGGTGCTTTTACCAACATAACTATAGAAAAAGTTGCTTAAAAGTCGACAGGGTCGACTTCATTGCACCGGGTTTTTAATCCCACATGACTCAGTCTCTTTCTGCAGCGCGGAAAGCGCCGCACAAAGCAAGAAATCTATAGCTTCAGTGACGACCCTCAGAAGTCTCTGAAAAAATGCACTCATGAACTGAAGGACGCTGCCCGGAATTGAACCCACAACATTAGGAGCCAGAATCAGACGGCTTGACCATTCGCCACGGAGGCTCCCATAATTATAGAAAATGCACCAACAAATGTTCACTTAACACCATCTGAATTAATTGCAATAATTCCATAGCAAGTACTGCTACCTCTCTCTTCTGCCTTTCATCTCCCAATGAGGCATAAACCCTCATCCAACTCACACCAAGCCCTACGTAGACTTGTTCATGATTGGTAAGATTTTACAGCTTTGTTATCTACAGGATGAGGTCGTCTACCATGCTCACACCAACCCTACTTAAGTCACCAGATAGGTAGAATATTACTATTCTTTGCTTCCCTTATGGGCCACAGTAACACATGGTCGAATGTAACATATAGTTCATGAAAACATCTACATGTATTCTTTAGTCCAGATTCTGACTTTCAAACTCAGAATGGTTATCATCATCAAGTGCCTTGCCAGCTGGCATAGGCAGCCATGGCTCTCCACAGATCTCGGTCTTTGGTGTTCTGGATCAATTCTACTGATGATATTCCTCCATGCCACCATCTCAATCTATCCAGCATACATTTCTCTTGGTCTGCCTGTACCTCTCTTCCCAATCTTTCCAGTTGTCACAATGTTCTCCAATGTCTCTCTTTTCATCACATGACCAAAGAAAGCTGTTTGTCTCTTTCTGATTGTTGTATATAGTGTTCTAGTTTCATTAGCCTCTTTCAGGCAATCATTGTTAGTTACTCTGGCAGTCCAATGAATTCGCAACATTCATCTCAAAAACAATACTTTTGTATGGATGTGAAGCATGGGCAATAAGCAGTCAAGCTGAAAAACAACTGATGGCTGTGGAAATGTGGTTTCTGAGGAAAATGCAAAGAATACTATGGACAGACAGAAAAACCAATGAACAAGTCCTTCAAGAAACAAATGGAGATCGTAAACTAATTGGAGACATTAGACGTAGACAGTCAAAATTTTTTGGGCATGTTATGAGAAGAAATGATTGGGAGAACTTGGTGACGACTGGCAAGATCGAAGTGAAGAGACCAAGGGGAAGACCGGGAAGTAAATACCTGGATGGTTTGGCCATGTGGCATGGCCGAGACAGGAACACGAGCTGATCCACGATTCTGGTGATTGAGTGACACGGCACTACATGACCGCCCACGCTTATTGGCATGGCACATGATGGATATATATATATATGTCAAACTGTCAGGCACTTTTACTCTTGGTCTGCCAGTACATCTATTTCCCTCCAACATCCCCATTGCGACGACATATTCGAGCTTCCACTTTCTCATGACATGCCCAAAGAATATGGACTGTCTTCTGATGAAAGTAACCAGTTATCTTTGTGAGTTAACTTCTTTCAGGATGTCTTCGTTGGTCTTTCTATCTGCCCACGTTGTTCTGATCATTCTTCTATAAAACCACATCTCTGCAGCTTCCACATAATTCCCCACGTGCCTGTTAATTGTCCATGATTCGTTTCCATACATCAGGATTGACTCAATATAGCTCTTAAGAATTCCTTTCCTCCCTTCAATCGACAAAGATAAATTGCAGAGAATATCCTTCATCTTGTGAAACGCTGCCTTTGCTTGTGCTAGTCTAAATTTAACTACGACTTCTGTTCTGACTTTTCGCTGCAATTATATCTATCATTTCTTGTAACTATGTTTCATTTTCAGAGACCAAAACTATGACATCAGCATAACACAGGTTGTTTACATCATGCCCACCAACTGATGTTCCTGGCATACCTTGTATGGATCTGATAATTTTGCTGTACAAATTGCACAGATCGGGTGATATTACACAACCCTATCTAGCGCCTTATTTAATGTGTTGAAAAGTTCATAACTGATTAGCAATTCTTATAGTTACTCTATGATCCATCCATCCATCATGTGCCATGCCGGTAAGCGTGGGCGGTCATGACTCGCCATTTCACTCGATCACCAGTTTACGATCTTCATTTGTTTCTTGAAGAACTTGTTCATTGGTCTTTCTGGCTGTCCATGGTATTCTTTGCATTTTCCTCAGAAACCACATTTCTACAGCCATCAGATGTTTTTCAGCCTGACTGCTCATTGTCCAAGCTTCACATCCATATAAGAGTACAGGTTCTATGTAGCATCTCAACACTCTTTTTCTCGTTTCAATTGACATCTTTTTATTGGTCAGGATGTTTTTCATCTTGCTAAAGGCTACTTTTGCCATGGCGATTCTTGTTCTAATCTCTTCAAGGCATCTCCCATCAGATGTTATTACTGTTCCAAGATAATTGTACCTATTCACTTGTTGAAGAATATTCCCATTTACTTGTATATTACATTGTGGTATTTCGTTCTTTCTAGTGACGACCATAATCTGTGTCTTTTTACAATTTAATTCTAACCCTAGTTGTTCATTCTATGATGCCAATACATATTCTTTATTAATATTATTTTAAGTCTTACTATCAATGTTTAACATTTCTAACATTGTAATAATTTCTTCGTGTTGCACCATATCAAATGCCTTAATTAATGTAGTCAATAAAGCATAAATACAGATCTCTTCCTTTCAAACATTCTGTTAATTTTCTCAAGATGAATATGGTGTTGTCTGTGTCTTTATCTTCCACAAATCCATACTGCTCATCTCTAATTTCTGACATTAATTTATTTCTTATTATTCTCATTAGTATTTTAGTCACATGACGCATTAAACTAATTGTGTGGTGCTCACCCCAATCCACTGCACCAGATTTATTTGACAGAGCTATAAGAATAGATTTAAAGAAATCATCATGAAAATATCCACTATTAAAGATATCATTCAACAGTTTTGTTATCACTTCTATACCCAATTCACCAACAGCTTTAATTTCTTCTACACTGATGTTATCTGGTCCCGGGGATTTACGGTGACCAATCTCTGTATGGTGTGTATATGCGTGCATATCCATCCATCATGTGCCATGCCGGAAAGCGTGGGCAGTCATGACTCATTTCACTCGATCATCAGAGTTATCGATCAGCTCTGTGTTCCTGTCTCGACCATGCCATGTGGCCAAGCCATCCAGGTATTTACTTCTCGGTCTTCCCCTTGGTATGTTCTCTTCAATCTTGCCAGTTATCACCAAGTTCTTCAATTCATTCTTCTCATAACATGTCCAAAAAATTTGACTGTCTACGTCTAATGTCTCTAATCAATTTACGATTTTCATTTGTTTCCTGTAGTACTTGGTCATTTGTTTTTCTGTCTGTCCATGGAATTCTTTGCATTCTCCTCAGAAACCACATTTCTACAGCCATCAGATGTTTTTCAGCTTGACTGCTCACTGTCCAAGTTTCACATCCATACAAAAGTACAGGCTCTTTGTAGCACCTCATCACTCTTTTTCTCATTTCAATTGACATCTTTTTATTGGTCAGTTAATTGTGCATATAAATATAGGGAGACTTTAATCACAAACGTTTGTGTATAATGTCTTGTACATTATTCACAGACGGCTGGTCATGTGACGTTTACTACCGCAGTCGATTGGCTTCAGAAGACTATTATTCTCTCTTCTTGTCTGTCATTTGTTTGCAAGTTATTTTTCTTCAAACCTCATTAAGACGATATTTGTCTGGTGGTCTGGGTGCCTGCGACATGGTTACAACAAGGTTTAACAGGCGAGAAGACATATTTCTGCTGTCTGTTGAAAGCGTTGCACAGAGAACGAACTCAGTTAACTCAGTAGCTCCAGCAACGACCTCCAAAAGTTCTTTTTCTTCACACCTCACAAAGACGATATTTGTCGACAAGGACACACACTACGTCCAGTGATAATTTATTTAGCAAATAAAATTCACATTAAACAAAGACATCTATTGGATCCATCGATTCCGACACTTGATCACTCCGTCGGCCTGGGGTATGCCCACCCCCCAGCTTATGCAGATCCATACAGCACACTTTAATCACAAGCTTCGAGTTTCTCAGTTCTATATTTTATTTCGTAATGTTTAATATTTTTGTTAAAACTTAAAACAAAACAAAAATGTGCCGGCAGGGAGTCGAACCCAGGTCTCCAGCGTGACTGGCGGAGATATTAACCACTACACTACCAAGGAGACAATGATAGTACCACAAACATTAGTAATGTAGTGAAACATAGGTCACGCGACCAGCCGTTTGTGAATAATGTCTCGTACATTATTCACAAGCATTTGTTTATAATCACTTCGATAAATATATGTAGGGTTTTAGATCGTGCCATGACCCAAAATTGAATCGTAAGTTATGTACCGCATCACCCCAGACTTTTCCATTGCGTCGTCAAAAATGGCTTCTGTACAGACCATTCATGCTTCCCACGTCATTCATTCATTCAAATATCAAGTGACAATAACAGACGTCGTCTGGGGTTTTCCAGGAAAGGTCAGTCTAATATTCTGTGCACAGCGATTGGTTGAAATTATCAGTTTTTTAATACATTTAATTATTTTCCGTAAATTAAGTAATTTTATTTTTTAAAGCTTGTGTACTTAATTGTACAATATTTTTAGAAGTATATTCGAATTCTACACCCATTTTTACATTTATGCGGAAAGTTTAATTGATTATGGTCAATTACGGCGGTAGGAAAACATTATTTCCGCTCACATGTTTCGTCTTTGTTCATGGAAAGCAAAGATGGCGGCAGACACAAATATCGATCGGAATCGGATAACATCCTGCAATTTGAACTACTAAACTTAAAGAGAATACTTTTAAAGATTATTAATAATTTATTTGTATACTTTTACTATTTATTTATCATTTAACATGACGGAACATATATTTGTAGTCAGTTTTCAAGATCGGTCTGTGACCCATTTGAGACAATCACCAGACCAACAGGGGAGATAATAACAGGCCACACTGAAGAGTTCCAAAAATAAGGCAAACGTGATGATTTTATACGGAACTATCTTTACAAAAATTTGAATATCTTCATTTAGAATTGACATCCAGGCATCATTGAGGTACCATTAGATTTTATTTTTCAAGTCCTTTCTATGATGGTGGTCTCATTAGTAAATACTCAAATTTAAAATCACGACAGGCCATGCTATATATGTAATCTTCAATAGAAGAAACATATCCCAATACTGAAATAATGAAGATAAACAATAGCTGACAATACCAACTGTGTTGATAAAACCATAAACATTCCAGATTTCAAAGAAAATAAAATCAATCTGAATGTGAAGTAAAAATACTGGCTACAACACATTCAAACACTTAGTTTCAACATAGCTATATAGTATACTATACTGATGAGAATGCAGTTGTACTGTGTCTGAAACTGCAATCAAAGGCTGAGAAAGACTATATGGAGGATGGGGGGAGGAGGAGGAGGGGGAGAAGTGAAAGAAAAGGATTCATTTTTTTTCTTCGAAGTGACTATTCGCAATGGAATTGCGAATATAAAATAATTATATTCGCAATCGAAGTAGGTCACGTGATTATTCCTATGCGTGTGTCCACATTACAATATTTTGTTGATCCATTAACGTGTCCTCAGTAGCATAGTGGTTAGTGTTTCCGCCTGGTGCACGGGAGCTCCGGGTTCGATTCCCAAATCGGGAGGTGACATTTTTTGTTTTTTTTTCCATTTTCAGGAGTTAGGCGACACCAATGCTTGTCTGATGATTTCGCTTTAGGCGTATGTTTTCTACGGATTTTGTGTATTAGGTGTTGTTTATCTTGCTCCGCAGGAACCTGCACACTTGTCTTTCTGTTCTTATCTGTCCTCTACTTTTGTTATCTTGGGAAAGGAGCTTAGCCACCCGAACACGAGTTCTCTCTCTCTCTCTCTCTCTCTCTCGCTCGCTCTAAGTCTCGATCTCCCACCTCTCCCTTTCTTGTCTTTACCACTCTTTAATGTCTTTCAATACATCTTTCTCATATCTCTGACTCTCACACTGTCTTCGTTATCTATTTTTCTCCTCTCTCTCTCTTTTCCACTTGCTTCAGATATACCAGGTTTTCCTGCACTTTATATGCGTAGCAAATTAATGAGGCCAGTCAATCGAAAGCCTGGTGTTTGAATTGACTAATCATGTCTTGCTGTGGCGAAGCATATTACTGTCAGCTTGGACCAGAACAGAGTCACTCAGATAGGATGCAATGGAGGCCATAGAAAGTGTCAAATTAAGAGAATCATCACTGCTGCGATATTATCAGGACATAAATAGTAGGACGGTAACGTAAACAAACATGGATGCCTGGTAACAGTAAGTGTACAGAAACGAAAGTTAACAATTCTTGAACTCTCCTGGGGACAGAATTATTTGTAGAGATCGTTATTTGTATTGGGGATACCTGTTCTGAACAATTATTCTTGATATTTAAACAGGACTAACGTAATGTAAAAATAAAACGGGATGTCAAAAGAACGAACAGAAGTAAGAAGTAAGAAGGAGAGTGATTCATTAAAAAATACGGAGAATTC
The DNA here is from genome assembly GCA_014155875.1 of Cepaea nemoralis. Classification (NCBI taxonomy): domain Eukaryota; kingdom Metazoa; phylum Mollusca; class Gastropoda; order Stylommatophora; family Helicidae; genus Cepaea; species Cepaea nemoralis. The sequence goes on from JACEFZ010020300.1 coordinate 556,563, forward strand.
GGCAGAATTAAACTCGCAATAGTGAACATTCCTATTTAAATTAACCACCTTCTTAGACTTCTTAATGGCCCAAACTAAAATTGACTAGTAAGCAGACGATGTGACATCATGTTTGTTACTTCTCGCAAATCGATTGCGAATATAATTTTTTTATATTCGCAATTCCATTGCGAATATAATTTTTTTATATTTGCAATTCCATTGCGAATAGTGCCTCCCTTTTTTTTTCTTTAAAGTACCGGTTCTGTGCTGAAAGGATTACCACAGTCAGAATTCGTAATCCTGCATTTACATTTGAAACACAGCTTCGGACGATTTGGCAGCAGATCACTTTGCACTGGTTTTTATACAATAGTATGAGTATGAGTGCCGGTCGTTCAGAAAGCAAAGACAAACTACTGAACGTAAACTTGCCAAGAAATCAAAAACAGCCAAAGAATGCTTGGGTTGACTGACATCCTGTAATGAATATGCAGTAAACTTTTGTTTTTCTTAAAGTCGCTTAAAAGTTGACAGGGTCAACTTCACTGCACCGGATTTTTATCCCATATGGTTCAGCCTCTTTCCGCAGCAAACTGCCGAAAGCATCGGACAAAGCACGAACTCCATAGCTCCAGTGACGGCCCCAGGAGTCTCTGAAAAAAATATACTCGTGAACCGAAGGACGCAGCCCAGAATCTAACCCACAACTTTCTAAGCCCGAGTCAGACGGCTTGACCACTTCACCACGGAAACTCCCTTGTTAGATTGTTAATTGTTTTTCTTAAAAGTATGACTAAAATAAAATGTTGTATGTCCTTTGCAGAACACTGCAATCAACCCCAGGTTGATTTTCTAGGCAATTGTATGTTCAGTAATTTGCCACAGCTGTCAGAATGAGAAGTAAACACTACAGTCCAACTTAATGCTGGTGTAGGGGTTCAACTGCCTACCTCGCCATCAGCGAACTGGACATTTAATAGCAAGCACTCTCTTATCCTTTTAAACACATCGACGTCTAAGTTATGACAAGAAGAATAAGAGGAAGAAGTATACTCATTATTATATTTATTAAGCATTTTTAATTTTATATTTATATTCTAATTATATTATAAAATAGATCAAAACACAACACAACAACAGTGGGAATTCTGTGCATGAACTTACCTTTGCCAAAGTAAGGTCCTATATTATAATTTATCTGTTGTAGAAATGTCTGCCTTTGCTTTTATTATTATACTACGTCAATTGTTAATATATTGTTAACAACCAAGTGTGCACAATCCTCACTTCGATTTCAGCCCACGATGCGAACTAATAATTATCAAGTTCAACCATAGGATATCACTCTGAGAGATTTAAAACGTGGGTAAAATACTTTAATAATAGTTGTAGTAAAACATATGACAAATTAGAAAAGTGCGTAGAAATACGGTATGAACAAAGCGTAAGCCAGATACAAACTAGATGTTTCACGTCATTTTCAGTCGCTGACGGTACAGTGAGTAAATCAAATGTCTGTCCTTAAGAAATATTAATTTATAATTAAATTAATTAACAACAGTTGAGTGAGCGTTGTAAATTTAAAACTAAAAACTAAAAACTTATAAAGTTATATATAAATTATAATGTTATATATTTATATTTTAATTTATAATTATTTAAACTTTAGCTAAATTGATTAACGGCGGAAAGATGACAAATTAATATTAAAAATAATTTGCTGTCCAAAAACAGAATCTAAATGCCGATCGATTAAAACTTATTGCACAGAACAAACTGTTTGTTTTCTAACAACACCAGCATGTCAACTTTAGCAAGTTGCCATTTTTCCCCCAAGGGACATAATTCTTCCTCTTGCATACTCCGTAGCAGACAATTTAGCGATCATGGCATGGCTCTCCAATCCAATCCAATTTTTGGTACGAATATCTCTTTTCATCTTCAACAGATATGTGTACTTGAGGACATTTAGAACCTGGTGAGGAGTGGGTACAAGTGCCAACAGATTTCTGTACACGTCCTTTTCTGTTTGCATACGCAAGGGGGGGGGGGGGGGGGGGGGGGGCATGTGTGGTCTCCAGGTATGGTGTCCGCCTCGAGTGTTGGAGGTCCCTGGTTCAAGCCCCGGGATTTTTCACGTGGACTTCTCGTAATAAAATTTCCCCTGGTCTCTGGGTAGTGAGATCGGACGCCCGTGTGTATTGTTGCGCACGTAAAAAATCCCTTGGCAGTTGGAAATCTAAAAAGAGTAGCCTAACGGCGCTGCCCGGGCAAAATTTCGAGTTAAAAATCTACCTAAAGTATTTCAGGATCCTCACCGGTGCTACAAAGTTCGTGCACTGAGCTGAGTTTCTCCAAACTCAGGTTTGAGTTAGGAAGAGAGCGGAGCACTTATGGGTTACACCCGTGTGCCGTGATGTTGATCAATCGACTAAACTATCCCTTTTCAGCCTTCGAGTTTTTGACTTTGCTATAATTGGGGTATTTATGGTGTAGCTTATAGTTTGTCTTTCATACATGGGGATGCTTGTTGTCAGCTTCCCGGTTTCTGATAGGTTGATTGTGTTCATTCCTTTCCTGCTAGGTTTTTCATATCTGACCAGAGTCGCGCACTTGTTGATGTTGAGGCCTGGAGTTGTGTATCCACCTCAGTTAGTTAGTTAGTCGACAAATCATCCTCATTGCTCATCGAACCATTCAGTCCATAAGTGCTCGGATCCCCTCCTCAGCAAATCCTGCAGCGTGTAGCAACTCACGGCACCAGTTCTGTGTTGGTTTAGCAATCTTCTTTGGCTTCCTGCGTAGTGTTCCTGTTTGGCCATACCTCTTTTAATTTGCTGTTCTCGCAGTCTGATCATGGTTGTAGATTCACAGTCATCACTTGGTTCTCGCAAAAGTCTTACTTCTCGTAGAGCATTAAGAATGTCAGCCTGGCGTCCGCCCTCCACAGTAGCCTCACCTGCGAGCTTGTCAGCCTGCTCATACTCCCGCATGCCCTGGCACGAAGATGAAACTAATCTTTGCCAGTCGAGACCGCTTCAGAGACAGCAACCACTCTCTTCGGATCCATCCCATCTCTATTCTCTTGAACATGCTCATTGAGTCACTAAGGAAACATGCCCTATTGAATGTCTGTGTCTCGAGCCATGTTATTGCTTTACTTATTGCCATGACTTTCATAGTCAGGCTACTCGTGGTCTCAACATAAGCACCAGTCCTCCTTCACAATTCTCCCTCCGGCCTGAGCCGTAAAGGCCCATGAGCTACTCACATGTCGGACGACCGACCCATCTGTGTAGATAACAGCATCACCGTCTAACGAATTCTCGAAAATCAACGCTTGTACTTCTGCCTCCACAGCAGCCGGATTTTCTTGTCTGCATTTTCTATCTAGTTGGATGCAAACACAAAAGAACGTACAGGTTCTAAGTCCTCAAGTGCACATACCTGTTGAAGAATGTCTTCGGCTTGACCCATCCACGACCCTCCTCTTTTTAACCTGCTGCTCTTCACCTTCCTAATTAGTTTACTATGCGGTGGATGTTGTGTGTTTGTGTTAACTCTGAGGTAGGCGCGTGCTCTCCAGATTTGTATTCTGTCTTCAATGGTTGGAAAATGAAGAAGGTAGCGCATCGCCCTGCATGCTGTATCTCTTGTACACCCAAGAATAATGCGCATAGCTTCGTTCTGTATCCTTTCCATCCTTTCTATTTGTCATATGATGCTGTTTGAGTTAGTTTCCTTGAGGGGGCTTTACCAGTTGTCGTCTCTTCTGGTGTTCCTCCTATTTCCCCGTTTTGGCTTATCTTCGAATCTTCTCGGTGTTCGACAGTTCTATCTTGGTGGGGAGCGGTATCGTTCCATGGCCTCCCGACACCCTCGGCCTTGGTCTGGGTAGCCTTCTTCATCTGTTTTCACACTATACCAGCACTTGATCCTCTCAGTAATTGATTATGGATTAGGACTGCTCACTGTCTCAGAGAGTCAGCTGGTGAAGTTAGAGCGCATACAGAACGAAGCTATGCGGGTCATTCTGGGATGCACCAGAGACGCCCCAGTAGTGTGTATGTGTTACATCCTTGGTCTGCCGACTGTTGCTGTTAGGATCAAGGTGATGCAGGCGAAGGCATACCTCAGAGTAGCTGCAGACCCAGACCACCCACTGCATGAGGCGCTGGACGCCGTTAAGGGTCAGCGACTGATAAGAGGGAAATCATGGATGGTTCAGGCGGAGGATACGATCAGACAGGTGTGCCCCTTGGAGAACATTAGGCGTGGAGAGGAGTGGGTCAGAGTGCCAGCGGAGCAGTCAGACTTGTGCAGAGTTATAATCACATTGAGCCGGGAGTGCAGGGAGTGGCCAGCAGGGGCCACGGGAGTGGAAATCCAGCAACTAATTCAGGACAATGCTCACTCGGGTGATGTGATTATCTACACAGATGATTCGGTGTCAAGAGGTGAGAGAAGTGGCTGGGGGTTCATAGCCAAAGCTAATGGTCGAAGTTTGGTGCAGGAGAGCCTGGCATATGATACCACAACATCCAGCTTAAGAATGGAGGTGGAGGCAGTCACTGTGGCTCTCCGCTGGATGGAGAATACGACACACACACACACACACACACACACACACACACACATCGTGATTGTAACTGACTCAGAAAGCATGCTGACGAAGGTGAGGACGGGCAGGCTTCGTGCGGAGTGGCTTGCTTCCCTTCGGAGGTCACGGGTGACAAGCATCGCCTGGATCTTTTCTCCGGGGCATGCCGGTGTGCTGGGAAATGAACAGGCGGACAGATTGGCTGGCTCTGCAGAACTTGGTGGAGTATTGATACATGACAAGGCAGACATGGTTGCGGCCTTGTGGGAGCACGTGTACACCTCGGAGGAGCAAATGGATTACCATGGTCTGGCAAGAATGAGACAGCGAGGAGTGACGAGGGGATCTGGCCGACGCTCAACGCTCAGAGGAAAGGCGAGACGGACATATAATCAGATTGCTACTGGTACTATTGGTGTTGGAACTCTTCGCTGGCTGCTGAGGATGGGGACGGAGCGCTTATGGGAATGCCTCGAATGCTGTGATGTCGATTCCTAAATCAATCAATCAATCTGTTGATTCTTCTGCTGTCTGTGTTCTTGCATCTTCTGGTTCGGGTGTTTCTTGATCGGTCTTGCACTATTATCAGTTGTAGAGTTCCTTCTGTTTTGTCTCTTGCTTGATGTATTGTTGATAGCTTTTCTTCAGTCTAAGCCTTTATAATTTATAGCAGCCATTCGAGCGACATCCTGCTCTATCTTCTGCTGATGGCTCTCCACTCCTTGCAGTCATTTTATATGTTAATGAAGCTTTCCACAAATACCTTTTTCTGCCCACCTGTGCCTAGTATTGTCCCACATTATGGCTCGTTTCCACCTCTTCTATTGATTCTTATAATATATAAATTATAATCCAAGCCGTGTGACATTGGTTATCCATGTTTTTCCACAGCCTTCAATATCGTGCACAGATATTCCTCCGTGCCATGATGTCAAACTGTTTTGCATCTTCTGTCTTTGTCTTCCCCTGCCTCTTTTCCCCTCCAACTTTCCCATTGTCACAAAGTGTTTCCCTTCTCATAATGTGCCCAAAGTATGCGGATTGCCTTCTCTTCTGATAAGAGTAACCAGTTCTCTTTGGAGTTAACGTCTTTCAAGATATATTTTCATTATGTTTTTTATCCGTCCAAAGTGTTCTTTGCAACTTCTATATAATTCATCACTAATCAGCTGAATGTTGATGATTCACTTCCATGAATAAGGGTAGGCTTGATATAGTTTTTAAGAGCGATGTTCCTCATCTCAGTTGACAAAGATGCTGCTTTTATTTGAACTGTTGTACATTTAACTTCTTCAATACATCAAGTCATCAGTTGTTATCAAAGTGCCCAAATAATTAATACTCTGACTTTCTGCAGACTAGTTCCATTTACTTTCATGTTGCATTTGCAAAGACATTGTTTTCTTCACAATTACTAAATATGCTATTATTCAGATTAAGTCTTTCGTTTTGTCTTACTGTAGAAAATTATATTTATTATTTTTTGTAACTGCATTTTATTTTCAGCGATCAAAACTATATCACCAGCATAACATAATCTGTTTACATATACCCACAAGCTGATATTCTCTGCATATCTTGTATAGATCTCATTATTATTTAATTGTATAAATTGAACAGCTCGGATGATAGAACACAACCTCGTTTAATGTGATGAAAAGTTATGGCTGTTTTCATTGCCAATAAATGTTTGTTATTATTCTCAGAGCTTTACCATCAATGTCTAAATTTTCTAGCATTTTAATTATTTCTTCATGTTCACTTTACTAAATGCTTTAGTGCAGTCATCAAAGCAGAAATATAGATTTTGCTTAAATTCACCCATTCTTCCTGAAGAGATAATCAAGTATACATCTATTTTTGTATATGTTATTCAAACGTTATAAAAATGTGAAGTATAGAGCAGCTTTTCAAACAACAACTAGGGAAAACAAAGGGCATTGCGGCAACAAACCTTAATCAGCAAACAAACACAAGAAAACCACACAACACATAAAACACGGAGATGGCAATACAGTGACAAGATTAAGGTATAACAGAATGAGAAGAAAGGTAAAATGAAAACAATGTCTGCTGCTTATCTCAAGAGTCCCGGAATGTTAAAATAGATTATGTCATCTTATATAGTCAGACCTGGACACTTTCTAAACAAGCTGAACAGTGTATAAATGCCTTTTAATATAAATTTTACAGACGGGTTCTAAGAATATCTTGGATTAAAAAAAAAGAACAAATGCAACCATACATCAAGAGCTGAATATTAAAGAAGGTTGACAATTAGAGATGATAAAATAAAGAAAATTGAAATATTTTGGTCACCTGAAACGTCATGAAAGTTTAGACAGAACCATAATGGAGGGGTATATGCCTGGGAAGAGAGGAAGAGGAAGGCCAAAGAGAAGATGGGTGCTGAAAGTGGCGGATGATCTCCAGATGGGTGTGTCGGACGCGGGAGATCTTGCTTATGATCGAGAAGTTTTCTGGAAGGTTGTTATGGGAGCGAGGTTCTTCTTCTTCTTCTTCTGCGTTCATCCGGAGTTTTTTTCCAGATGTGATTGCGTTGTGCCTGTTTACAACAGAGCTGCATTCTTGCGCCATTAGGCCGACACATCCGACTTCTGCGGGCATTTGTTGACCGGGTTAACCTTCCCGGGGGAGCGAGGTTCTGCAAAGGACATGCTACTGAACGAATGAATATAGTCAGCAGTGCGAGGATGTTGGTCATATAGGGCAAGGGGATGTGAATTGTCCAGTGAACACTCCAGGTAAATATGTGAGGGCAGAGGCACGCACCACTAGTATATAAAAATTGGGAAGCAGATAAAGTGAAGATGTGATGATGGACAGAGTTGATGTGATGATGGACAGAGTATGAAACTTAGGAGTATCTCAGTGGATGTATCCACAAGGCACGAGCTTGTACCAGTATAGGAGGTTGGTTATGTTGAGGCCAATATCAAAGAACAATGATGCTCGTATGCATAGGTTTTTTTTTTTGTTGTGCTCGCTTTGAATTCAAGCTTAGTCCATCCACACTACTTCTAGTAGTGTTGGACTGAATTTTGCATGTGGATTAGCTGCCCCTGTTAACAGTGTCCCTCGCCATCAGGCGAATCCACTCCAACTTCAGAGGTATCACACATGATTGTAATATTAATATAACAGAAAAAAGGTGGTGGGCCTGGTACTGCTTTATGTGTGCACTGAGGAAGTACTTAAATCTAAGTGAACTGATGTAGGGACACATTTATAAAGTAAGATTGGGTGAGGAGTGTAGCAACTAGTCTTCCAAGTAGAACATAATAAACAGAAGTGACTAAAGATATGTGGCTTCACTCATACTGTTCCATATAAAATTAAGTCAGTAAGGTTGATTGTTATACTACGTAGGATCAAATCCACCAGTGCATTTGTTCTTAGGTTGTGTGGTCAGACCGCCCCTCATTTACATGAAATGAGATTATTGTTACACTGCATGGCACAGAGATGTGCCTTACAGCTTCTTTTCTGCTATATGTGAGTACATATCCTATGTGGAAATCAAAGATGGACGTGTAAAATAGACAGCACAGATGATAGATATACTGTGAGTGTGTGCACCTCACCTTCTCTCGTTGCTATTCATTGGGCTCTTGAAGTAGTTGTACATGTTCATCCACAATTTCCACATGGAATATGCACTCACACTGGAAACAAACAGCCAACCATGTAATATAATCTGTTAGGACCATTTTAATAGATCGACCTGCTCTTGTGGTATGGTGATTTTTGTCACAGGGTAAAGCTAAGATCACTGTGCTGCATATAAAGAGATATCCCTGACTTCACCTCAAACACCAGTGGGCTCTGTGCTGGTTTTATTAAGGAACTCTTTGCATGGAACTCTTTGCAAGACTTTGCCATACATCTTCATACACCACAGATAAATGGCCATCATAGATCTGAACCGAACTGGCAGGGTATCACTGAGTTGGTGACCCTTAAAGATGCCCAATTAATACCACGAAACCATGAAGTGGAAACACCTCTGGAACTCATCTGTCCACCCTAGACCATGACTCCAGCTTTAGTAGGCTTATCAGCTATTTTACTTCCCACTGGATCAATGTGACTGACTGGAAATCTACGGTTTAACTCATCATTGAATGCCTTGCCAACTGGCATGTAGTCATGCTTCTACGATATCTTGTGACCTCCGACAAAATGTATTAAAATCATGTGCGGCACCTTTCCATGCCATGACAAAAGGCTGCCAAAAATCTGATTCACTGTTTTCCTCAGTCTCTCTTTATATAAATCTTTCCATTTGTAACAATATGTTCCAGTATCTCTCTTCTCACAACGTGGCCAAATAATGACGACTGCCTCTTTTTGACATTTATGATGCCTTTGTGTCTCAGCCTCTTTCAAACGTGTAGAATATTCATTGTGGCTGTCCAAGGAATATTCAGAATTTGTCTGCAAAACAGTACATGAAGATTTCCCTGACAATAAAATATAGTCAAGGTTTTGTGTGTGTAAGAAGCAGCACTACATCATGCATTTATATATTTAATGGCAGCTATAATGTTCAATACTAAGCTGGGGTGACTTAGTTGTCAATTTAAAATTAGCTCGTAAGAATTTGGTTTCAGGCTGCTAAATTTAGTAAAATGAAGTCACCTTTGACTGGCATTGATTACCCATGAAGGTAATTTTCAGCAAGTCTTGACATGAACTTACTGGCACATTCATAGCCAAACAATATTCACAAAACAAAGGCTACTTCATAGCACAACAGTCACTCAGAATGCAAAGAAGGAGTGAGGAAAATTAAGAGAAAAAAATATACAACATTGTTAAAATATAAAAAATGACACCTCATCATATTTTTGCTATTTTTTATTTTATTTATTTGCACACCAGACTAATCTCTTCTTAAGCATTCAATGACAAACAGCACAATAATTTATTGCCTGGCATATTTTGCTGTATCTCATCATGTGCATACCACAGATATAAAAAAGTTAGTTGCATATCCTTTACAGGACGTCACAGTCGACACCAGCATTTTGTGCTGTTGTCATCTCTTGGCAAGTTTACGTTCAGTAGTTTGCCATTGCTTTCTGAATGACCGGTACCCATACCATTTCATAAAAAAAACCAATGCAGCTGTGTTTTGAACGCGGGTACACGGAATTATGAACTGCATCCGTAACCCCTTCAACGCGGAGCCGGTACAGACATAAATCAACAAATGATAAAGTGATACAAAGGATCCTTATAGGTGAAACACACAACATAAAGTCTCATGGTTTAATGACAGGTACAGTAAAATATACCAGGCAATAAATTACTCTGCAATCTACTGTTTGTGTCTTCATTATTCAAATTCACAACAGGAAAAGACTGCTTTGAAATAGCTTAAAGACAAATGAGACTGTGTCCGACTGTAAATGAATAAATCAAAGCAGTGACAATCAAAGATATTCTCATATCTGGCATTAGTCTGGAACTGGCAGTAAAATACTTCAAATTATCAATAAGGATCACAGAATCAAGAAATATCAGATTGATTCTAGAAGAGATCAAATGCACACAGAACACTAGACTAAGTTCTTATTTGAAATTCCCAAGGTATTCTAACAGAGAGTGGATAGAATACAACTACACCACATCCTGTAGCGTCTAGAGTTAGAACATTTAAAATAGAGACAGGCATAATCATTGAACAACACACTGGAATACAAAACAAAGGCATAATCACGTCTAAGTTGTTTGATATAAATGATTCATGTGATCTTCATAAGATCAATGTATGATATTCAGACTCTGTGGTAGGTAGCAGTTAGTGCATTTGTCTGGTGGTCAAATCTCCACCGAGGCAGGATTAATTTATTTTGGTGATTGCATCACTCAACTGTAGACCCAGCCAGATCATTTTCTGGGAGGCAAGGCAGCAAGCAGGACCTTGACCATATCATCTGTCCAGTGTGGTCAAGAAAATAGTCAAGTACCATATTCCGAAATGTCATAATGGCACAGAAATGGAGTCCTTAAAACTTTTTGTTGAAGGCTTTGAGCTGGCCGCAAGACTAAATTAACATCTCTTTCAGCAAGCTGAAAATAATGACTGTCAATATGGTCCTGGCGGCAACGTAAACATAAATATTCTGGGAAGTAAAGGTGGCTAATGTAATATTGACGACATCAAGGCCTGGATCAGAATGATTGACTTGTTTTACTCTATACACTGCAAAGTTGTCCAACTGACATGGAGCAGAGAACATGGGTAACCTAAGAAAGGTCTCAAGATTGAAACAGGGCAGCTATTTTTATTGACATTCGTGATGATTTCTGACAATTTAAGAAGAGGGTGACAAAAAAGCATGCAAAATCATTTTTTTTTAAAACATTGAGGTGATAAACAATGAGTCATATTAGAAAACAGACCTAAATTAAATGACCTATATAATTAAGGAACCTATAAAATACTGTACCAATTTAATCACAAATAAAACAGACACATAATAGGAACACTAATTTTCATTTAAAATGTACAGGAGAGGATACAATTTATTCTCAAAGTACAGACAGAAAAATATTGCAATTGCTGTGTTGAAGTGCCATAATTATCAAATGGTATTCATAAAAGGAAACTGTGATAGCCTAGTCACTAATGCACTCACCTCAACACAATGTAATAACATGTACCCCCAATTAAGACAGGATATGGAACATCAAGGCAGCTGGAATACTGACCATATTTCCCTACATGCCATACGAGCACAGTGACTAGCATACGTTATCACCAGTCAAGTGGCCAGGTGCTAGCATCCCCATGGAGGAGGGGATATTTTACAAATGACTTTGTCTCCTAGGTCGACCCAACCTAAAATGGGTACCAGGAAAGACAGAGTCAAAGCCTGTGACAATTTCAATTTCTTCACTCATCATGATTTTTTGCTGGGTTGGCATGTAATTTTGTCCATGAACATTATTTTTGTTTTCTTTTAAGCTCAGAAAAAAATTTGCACTTTCACTCTGTCTCTGCACTCTGCTATGCATACTGAAATAAGTATATAAAGGTTAGTTAGTTAGTTAGTTAGTCGCGGTTCCATACTCACAGCAACGGGTCGTCCCCATTTTGCTCCGTTCCTGTGCCAGTTACTTTGTCTAAGAGCATAAAGTTTCACAGCAACAAGCATTCATACCAGAAAATGGCAGCTTGAGTCACATAACTGAAGTGATTAATGTAGCATTTATTTCAAGCAATAAAATATGTGCTCCTGTATTTAGTGTTGCCACCCATGTGGCTCTGTGGCGATGAGGTTACGGACACAGTTCTTACTCCCACATACTGCGTTCGAAACACAGCGATTTGGCAGCAGACCGCTTTGCGTTGGTTTCCATAAAAATGGTATGAGCACTGGTCGTTCAGAAAGCAATGGCAAACTACTGAACGTAAACTTGCCAAGAAATCACAAGCAGCCAAATAATCCTGGGGTTAACTATGACGTCCTGTAAAGGATATGCAACAAACTTTAACCCATGTATTACCAGGGAAGCAAGCTTACCATGCATGTCATATGACATGTTAAGGAAATTTCATGTGAGACTGGCTACTTCATCCTGAAGGAAACTAGCTGAAAAATCCAACTAATCATAGAAAAGGGTTTTGTGTGAGTTAATTGAGGGTCAATGCCCCACTGGGAGATGACAGGCAAAAGATGTAATCTTGCATTAACCCCCATTCACATCATGTGATGTCCTTTCAGAAAGGATATTTAATAAAATCACTGTGTGTGTGTCTCATCTGTGATCATCTGCTACCATGTTACACACAGCAATCTTGTCTGACATTTCATTTTCATACAGATCAAATCATCAGCATTCAAATAAATAATTTGCTGATTACACAACACCGGCAAGCAAACAGCCATTCTGGTTAATTTCTGAACACATGAATGTATTGTGCGTCTAGAAGAGATCTTCATTACATGATCTGCTCCAACAGTATCCTGGGGAAGAAAAAAAGGATAAAGTTTTACACAACATGAAACGTTTTACAATTCAACAACATTGTAAATTATTGCTCTTGGTCTGTATAACAATATCACAATTGTCTAGCCATATTGACACATTTCAGAAGATACTTTTCATTACTGTAAGATCATCATCATTTTCAAATGCAAAAAAAAAAAAAAAAAGACGCTGACCTCAATGAGCGGTTAATTTGTAATTCATTGCAGCCATAAATGAGTCAAACGACCCTTTTCCACATCTTGAGGTGTACAGGGAAAATAGTGCCAGCCTCATATTCTTAGAGATCAATCAGATCTTGATAGATGATAGTGGTCAATATCACACCGACTACCTTTATTTCCCAGAACATTTACTAGTACAAATTTTAGGCTGGTTGACCCAGTGAGCCCAGATTAATTGTTTAAAAAATCCCTGCTTTAAAGATAATTCAAACACATGACCTCTGGACTAGCAGGGAAGCTTACCAGCCTCTGCACTTCCTCAGCTCCCCTTTTCAACTCTAGCATTGATTAAATTCTTGAGAATTTTGTAACTATTAAAAGTGACAAAACTATAATTATTCACTTAGACTGGCTTAATTTTTGCAGGCACAACAAGGTCGGCCATACTATGTTCTATCTGGATGGGCCACTAAGGCCAGGACTGGCCAAGAGCTTGGAAAACCTCCACATGGTGTGGCTTACCCCAGTACAGTTTACATTCCAAGGTTCGCCATGCCTCTCACAGATGTGAAGTTTCAGTACCGATCATACACACCCTACTTGTTTCTGGAGAGGGTCGGGAAAGCTCTACAACAGTACCTGTGAAGATGGTACTTCTAGTACTGGTTTGGGTGGAAAATCTCTGTATTAACATTACTAGGACAGATACAAAAGTTTTTCTGAGCTCAAACTGAAAGTCACCACATCAGTTAAAATAGTTTTCCAGTGTTCCCCGGGAAGGTTAACCCGGTCAACAAATGCCCGCAGAAGTCAGATGTGTCGGCCTAACGGCGCAAGAACGCAGCTCTGCTGTAAACAGGCACAACGCAATCACGTCCAAAAAAAAACAACTCCGGATGAACGCAGAAGAAGAGGAAGTTTTCCAGCTGATTCTCAACCAGCCCTCTAGACAATTACAATAAGGCTTGAGAAAACGGAACACAACCAAGATGAGCTTTTCTGTCTGTTGCATCAATTCATACACATTCAGTTAACACATGATCAACATCATCATCAAGTGCCAGTTAGGAGTAGGCATTCATGGCTCTCCACAGATCTCGGTCTTTGATGTTCTGTATCAACTCTGCTGATGGCATTCCTCCATGCCACCGTCTCAATCCATCCAATATAATGTCTCTTGGTCTGCCTCTCTTCCCCTCGATCTTTCCCGTTATCATGATGTACTCCAATGCCTCTTCTTCTCATCACATGACCGAAAAAAGCTGTTTGTCTCTTTCTTATTGTTGTATATAATGTTCTAGTTTAATTAGCCTGTTTCAGGCAGTCGTTCGTTAGTTACTCTGGCAGTCCAAGGAATTCATCTCAGGAACCACATCTCTGTTGCTTCTAATTTCTTTTTAATTTGTTCATTTACATTCCAAGATTCACTGCCATACAGCAAAATTGGTTCTACATAGCATTTCAGCACTCTCTTTCTTACATTCAGTGATAGTGACTTATTGCACAAGATACTCTTCATTTTCTGAAATGAGGCTTTTGCTTGTCTTATTCTGCTCTTAATCTCTGTTGTACATCTTCCATTTGACGTTATAAATGCCCCTAGGTATTTAAAATTATCCACTTGGTTAAGAATGTTCCCTTCTATTTCTATGCTACATTTTGGTGTCACCATTTTCTTTGATATGATAGCTTGTACGTACGTGTATCCTGTACACGTACATTCAGTAAGAACTATTTATATCTTTCTCTCTCTCTCTCTCTGCCTATCCTTTCTTATTCCTTTGTTCTAAGTTCTATACTAATTCTATGTGTCTGAGTACTATCCTCATGTGCCCTCTCTTGCTAGAACGACTTATTAGATTCATATTCCCAAATCCTCAAACTGATGTGCTTATCTAATGCTCTCTTACCATGTCTCTATTGGTCACAGACAGACATACAGTGGACACATGATTTAGGCATCCTATGTCTACAGTTACTTACCAAGCAGAACGTGTTTCTGCTGCTTGTTTCCTAACCAACCGTTTATTATCATCCAAACAGTCGGCCAATTCTCTCACTATGCGTTTCTGATGAGCAACAATTGTGTAGGTGGGCAGATATGCTAAGCTGTCCAAACATTTCAGTGCAGACATGCGGACTTTCTGTTAAAAAATACATTTAAAAAATCAAGACGTGAAATATTTTAAATGTATACATCTTTTTTTCTATATATCATACGCATGAAAACATGAGTGATTTTTACCTCTAAAGTGGTATCAGTTAGGAATTTTATACAACTAGTAATTATAATAATATAAACAAATTTAGTGACAACTGGCAAGATCGAAGGGAACAGAAAGGGGAAGACCAAGAATTAAATACCTGGATGGCTTGGCCACGTGGCATGGTCGAGACAGAAACATGGAGCTGATTCACGACTCTGGTTATTGAGTGAGATGGTTATAGAACATGACCACCCACGCTTATCAGCATGGCACATAATGGATGAATGAATTAAACAAATTTACAAACCAGATATAATTCACATTTCTTCTTCTTCTGTCTTTCATCTCCCAATGGAGCATGGTGTTCTCAACCAACTCAACTCAAGCCCTTTGTAGACCTGTTCATGACTGGTTGCATTTTGCAGCTAACGTTTTCTATGGGATGAAGTAGCCAATCTCATGCCAACTCTTCTTTAGTCACCTCTTAC
This sequence comes from Cepaea nemoralis, assembly GCA_014155875.1. Classification (NCBI taxonomy): domain Eukaryota; kingdom Metazoa; phylum Mollusca; class Gastropoda; order Stylommatophora; family Helicidae; genus Cepaea; species Cepaea nemoralis. The sequence goes on from JACEFZ010020300.1 coordinate 572,026, forward strand.
TATATGCATGGCAGGTTCAATGTTACTATTCTTTGCTTCATTTATGGGCACCAGTAACACATGGATGATCTTTCAAATGTACAGCAATAATTCTGGCCTTTTGTCACAGTGACATAAATTAAACCGTTATTGTATTTATTGTGACTTTAAATTCAGAATGTGGTTAGTCATCAGATCTCTCTCTCTTTCTTTCTCTCTCTCTATCTCTGTGTGCGTGTGTGATTTTTAATACAATAGTCCCATGACGGCCAGTCATCTTCTGCTGTCCCATGCATCTTATGGTAATGATTGTAAACAAATACGGTATCAACCAGCTTCACACCACCAAAAACTATACAGGGATATCTTGCACTTGAAACTACTACTTTTATTAGAAGCAGTAATGTGGAGGAGTTACAATAAGAAAGAATAAATTATCGGTATGGGTACCTGTCTTTGCTCTGAACTAGGAAAGAGAAAGAAAAAAAAGACAGTCACCACATCCTATAAAGTCACAACCTAGAATATGCAAAATCCTGAGCTTTTCACATTCAAAAGCAGTTTCTGCCATGGCAGTGTGTTCACAATTTTTGTATGTACAAATTGTAATATTACTAAATAAAACATGTAAACTGATCAGCAGTTCTCACCATGGAAGAGTCATGTTTGGTCAGGCCCAGAAGATGGTCAATCAGAGAATCAATGCTCTGCGTAATCACATCTGGAGCATTGATGACAGCACTGCACAATGTGGATAAAGTCTGGCTATGACTAGTCGTGCCAGGTTGATCCAAACACAGGAGGAGGAGAGGAACTAGCTGGCAACAAAAATACAGCAATTGTCTTCACAAATCCATTTTATTTTACACACAACAGCATAAACAAGTTAGTTGCATGTCCTTTACAGGACAGGACAATCAACCCCCAGCATCTATTGCTGTTTGTAATTTTCTCCGCAACTTTACATTCAGTACATTACCATTGCTTTCTGAACAACGGACGTTCATACCATTGTGAAAATCAATGCAACAGTCTGCTTCCAAACTGCATGAGACTGACTTCAAACTCGCTATATTACAACTGTGAAACTATTCGCTACCCTTAAGCTACAGTTACCAATAGCGTAGACAAGCTGCAGCCGTAATCATAGACATAATTATTATCAGACTAGGTCAGCATGGCCAAATGGATAAGAATGCGCATTCTTAAACAGCAAGAGTGCTGATGCCGAGGTAAGGGGTTCAACCCTTACACCGGACAGTTGGACTAAAATGTTGACTTCTTGTCTTTGACTTGGGGATGTAAATTACAAGTACCTCTGAAGTCAGAGTGTATTCACCTGATGGCAAGGGACATTGGTAGTAGATAAAGCTAACCCACGCGCAAAATTACAATCCAGTGCTACTAGAAGTAGTGTGTATGGACTACCTTGAGTTCAAAGTGAACAAGTTAAAAAAAAAAAAAAAACAACAATTATCAAACTAGCTTCTAAAGTACCTACAGATCAAGCAACTATGGTGTACTAAGTCAATAAATGGTAGCAGTGTTGTATGCAAATCTAAAAAACCCGCTCAGGATATTTCTGCAACTAGCCGTCAATAAGCTGGACTGTTAGCTGCCAAAGTATTCTTTCATGGTGAGATGAAAAAGGGTAAATGTTTCCATGTTGGCCAAAAGAAGTGTTTCAAACAACATACTTAAAACTTCATTAAAAGACTTTCAATGCATATTTCTTCATACAGACACTTTATCATTTTTTTATTGCGTTCACTCACTTTGAACTCTAGCATACTTTATACACATGCGACTGCTTCTAGTGCACTGGAAAGATTTTTGCGTGTGGATTAGTTTTCCCTATTACTAGTGTCCCTCGGCATCAGGCGAACCCACTATGACTTCTGAGGTACTTGTCAGTTATGTGCCCAAGTCAAGGTCGAGATGTCAACATTTTAGTCCAACTGCCCGGTATAGGGATTGAACCTGCTACCTCTGCATCAGCAGGCCAGAAGTTTAAGAGCTAATGCTCTTATCCATTGGGCCACGCTACCTCCACACTGTGTCATGAGAGGCACTGAGAACAGTTGTAGGAAAACATCAGACACAAACCAAACAAGCTTTTGACATTACATCAAAGATGTATCTGAAGCAAAAATGTCATGCTCACACTGCCCGAGATCTCTCCCAACCCACACCAGTTCATTTGTCACCTTTATACAGACTCATTTCACATATTTTTAGAAGGTTAGCATTCCCAAATGGATAAGAGTGCTCATTCTTAAACATCCAATGTGCTGATGCCAAGGCAGCGGGTTCAGCCCCTACACCGGTCAGTTGGACTAAAATGTTGACTTCTCATCCTTGACTTTGGGATGAAAATTACAAGTACTTCTGAAGTCAGAGTAGATTCGCCTGATTGTGAGAGACACTGGTAACATGGAAAGCTGTTCCGTACGTAAAATCAGTCCAGTGTGCAGGAGTAGCAGCACATGTATGGATTATGCTTGAGTTCAAACCGAGCGTGCAAACAAAAATACAATTCCTAGTTATTAGATTAATTATGTTCTTCTTCATTTGTGCTGAAGTTTACAATATAATACAATATCTGTAGATACCTGTTTGAAATGTGATCATTACAAGAATTGAATGCTTAGTAGAAGATGGGATAAAAGCCAGCATATTTTTGTGAAATAAATAACGCACACACCTTGGAGAAGTGTGGTTTCATCACTTGTAGCGGGAGATTGGAAGTAATCTGTGAGATGGCCACAAGATAATTCTTTTTTATTTCTGCAGTAAGAAAGAAATAAGGATAATTAATTATATGTATATACAAATGTGATTACAAATGTTCATTGATTAAGATTTGACTAAGTAGCTGTAACAAAAGATTGTAATGTATTTTGAATGGTTATAATAACTATGGTAATAACAGTTTATTTCACTTTCTTTTAACATTAAGTAGGTTACAACATAGTTTATGAAATAATATTGAGCCAGCTGTTTGTGTAAATTTCTTTAAGAATAACATATGTATGAAAGATCAATCAATGGGGGGAAAAAACAAGTGTCATCTCCTCATCGAAAGTTGGCAGCCATGAACTTAAAAATGTTTCTGTCTCTCACTTCGGTTGTACATTCTGAGAGACTGCTGCTCATCCATCACCTGATATTACCTTCCTACTTGGCTCACAGCTTACCTTTTACTAGCCTGATTTTGGCTTTTCACTCCAGACTGGGTTTATTTTTTTTAATAGTCATTAAAAGAAGGTAAAGGGCCGTTTTATGAGCCTTAAGTCATACTGGGGACCAATTTTAAAAATCCACCTCGATGGGGATTCAAACACATGACCTTAAGGCTGGCAGGTAAGCATGCTAGCCGCTCCACTAATGAGGCTTCCATCACGCCATTTAACATAGCCATAATATTTCACTTATTACTTACTTATTTCTTCTACCAGCTCTCTTAATTTCCACTTCTCTATGACTTTTATATTTGCCTTTGTTTACACAATTTTTTTTTGTTCTCATATCCTTTACAGGACATCACTGTCAACATCAGCATCTTTCAGCTGATTGTTGATTTCTTGGCAAGATAATGCTCAGTAGTTTGCCATTGCTTTCTGAGCGACCGGCTCAATACCCCATAAGTTACAGACGTGGAGAGAACCGCTACCAATTCTCGTGCAACGTCACGTTACTTACGAGAGTATATGAGATTACGGAGAAAGTCGTGTAACCTCTAGACCAGAGAGACCGGCTTGTTTACACAACATATTACTTATTCTTCTGTATACCAACATATGCCCTTAATTTGATGTTCTAGTTCAGTGGTTCTTAACTATTTGTTTTTATTCATGCACCCTTTCACCATGTTCAGAATGTCATTCCCCTCTTTCGTATTTCCTCTCTATAAATCCCCCCCCCCCCTCCCCACACACACTAAGTCTAGAATTTCAGAAGGGCGAGAAGTACAGAACAGTAAAGTATGGAGGGAAAAACAATATTAAGAAATTGATTCTTGTATCTTGTATTAACGCAATCTGGAAATAATCTTAATTCCTCCCCCCCCCCCCCCCCCCCCCCCCCCCCTCTCTCTCTCTCTCTCTCTTTTGAAAACCCTAAAATTCACCTCAGGGTGGGGGGAATTCCTCACCGGTTGAGAACCACAGTCCTAGTAAGTTTTTCATACTTCTTCACTGTATAGTATGGAAGATAATTTTATTCAAATATTTCTCTAGAGGACTAAAGGTGAAAGGATATTACCCTTGGATTTAGCCTGGTGGTATCCATCTAGCAAGGACTGCAAGTTGAGAGTGAAGAATCGCTGTTTGTAAAGAGGAGTGATGTTGCCTTTCAATCTGGGTGTGAACATGTCCGGAATGTCTTCAACAACCAGACCTACATTCTCAGCAACCGTAGCACCAATATCTGGGTCGCTCAGTAAAGTGATCAGCTGAAATTTTCATTGAAAAATTACTGTACACTTTATAGTACTGTATGTCTTTATGTCCTATCTTGTGTCATCTACTGTGGCCCCCTCCATGTCCTCCCCTCATTATTCATCTCTGTCTTTAATTCTCTTTTCCATTAATTTTTAGGTCGTCCTCTGTATCACTTACACTATGGGTTCCAAACAAAGGAATTTCTCATTCTAAATACCATTAACAGGTTTCATCTAAGTATGTCCTATCCTGTGCCAAGGTCTGTTCTAAATACCATTAACAGGTTTCATCTAAGTATGTCCTATGCTATGCCAAGGTCTGTTCTAAACACCATTAACAGGTTTCATAAAAAGTATGTCCTATGCTATGCCAAGGTCTGTTCTAAACACCATTAACAGGTTTCATAAAAAGTATGTCCTATGCTATGCCAAGGTCTGTTCTAAACACCATTAACAGGTTTCATAAAAAGTATGTCCTATGCTATGCCAAGGTCTGTTCTAAACACCATTAACAGGTTTCATAAAAAGTATGTCCTATGCTATGCCAAGGTCTGTTCCTGACCTCATGATTTGGTTAAAAGCTGCCAAGGAATCATTATTATGTGCAACATATACAAAGGACCTCTACTTGTATGTTGTCCGAAAACTCAAGGTGTCCAATCCACTACCCACAGCTCATTAGGAAATATAATTATCATCTTAATATTGTTCTCGACAATTAAGCCCGGAATTTCTGAGTTAAGGGCAGATGTTCTGTCTCTAAGCCACCAATTATTACACTGTCTGTAATGAGACTGGCAACTTCATTGGAACAAACTTTGTTTAACCATTTAGTTTCTAGTCAGTTTCTGTAAGTATTGTTTCCAAATGTGAAATACACCATGGGAAAAAATTAAGATAAGTAAAATACACAATAGGACAATTGTCTTCCATAAAGTTAAGAAACTCTGGCTGAATTACTGAAACGCCACAAAGTAAAAACAAGCGTCCCGATTACTATAATTTATATAAGATCCATTTTTAAAAATTATAATTCCCTTTGCAGAATAAAAGACACACAAAACAGAATCAAACAATTATAAATAATAATACTCTATGTTAAGTTTCAATCTGGAGTATTTCGCCACAACAGGAAATTTGGAAGGGAGGGGAGGCAGAAGGAGACCAAGAGAGAATATGCCGGACAGTTAGACATCACTGCATAGAGGAATATCAGTATCAAAAATGATTGGCAGCACATGAAACAAATGACAGTGGATAGACATGATCACCAACGCTACACGGCATGGACTGTAAGAAGAAGAAATGTTCCAATATGTCTGTTGAGAGCAACAGCTACTCGATACAGCTTTGGGTAATAAAAGTGAATAAACTATAAGTAAGGTTTAAAAACTTTTCCTTTGAAATTATATAAGATTTTAAATAGTTGAATGTCAACATTCTGTGGCTTTTCATTGCCACTAGTATTCATTTAATCTAAGTGCATGTGTTTACATAGATGGTTAGCATTCATCAAGTCTTGTTGCTTTCGTCACCATTATCCTACGACCAATATTTATATGTTGTTTTTTTTTAAATACATACACGCAAAAGCAATATTCTCTCTCTCCAAATGTAAGACGGGTCTGCATGTATGATCTGTGACCCTTTGAAAATTAGACTGTATTCATTCTCCACCTCTCTCTCCGAATATGATGGGCCTGCATGCCCCATATATGACCCTTTGGAAATAAAGACTGCATTTGTTTTCCGTATCTCTCTCGCTTTCCAAATGTAAGATGGACAAGTTTGTGACCCTTTGAAAATAAAGACTGTGTTCATTCCCCGCATCTCTCTCTCTTATTCTCCCCATCCTTTACATCACATAGACAATATTTTCTAAAATTCCAGAAAAACTTGACTTCACACCCCCTGTATATTGGCACCTTGCCGTATTGACAGATATTAGTTTGTTACATTGTGCTTCAAAAAGTGGCGAATGTGACTGATAAAGCCAATTCACGCTGTAAATGTTCATCCACAGTGGATGCATGTGAACACATGGACATTTTCACCATCATGCACCATCTTAAATCTCACACACTCAATGTATGACTTAACTGCAATAATTTTCTCCTTTGTCTTTATTCCATTTATGATATTTTCCCTCCATGCAACACGTTCAGCAGCTACTTGCTCCCAATGTGCATTATCAATGCCTGTATCAATCATATCCTGCTTACACACATCTTTGTATCGTAGTAGAGGCTGACCCTGAGATCTCTTACCCATCTGTAATTCACCAAAAAAGATGTCCTTTGGTATTCTACCATCATCCATCCTCCTAACATGTCCTATCCATGTAAGTCTACGAAGAATGAGCATGGAATATACCGCCACACAACCTGATCTTTCCAATACTTCAGTATTTGTGATTTTTGTCTTACCACTTAATACCAAGTATTCTTCACAGACACCGCATATGAAAGCTGTTTAAACGTTTCTCTTGGTGTGAGTAAGTTGTCCAGGCTTCACTGCCATAAAGAAGAGTACTAAGGATACAGACTTGATAGACAAGGACTTTTGTTTTGGCAGTAAGCTTCCTGTTCTCCCAAACTCTTTTTCTTAACCTGTTCATGGTCGTTGCTGCCTTACCAATCCTGATGTTGATATCCTGATCTAGGGATAATCTGCTATTTACCACTCATCCTAGATATGTAAAATGGTCTACTATCTCTAGTTCGGCATTGTCAATAAAGATTGATGGTACCCCATGTGCACCTTGTGACATAATCTGTGTCTTCTTTTTGCTGATTGTTAAACCAAATTCAGAACAAGCATTGGAGAATGCAGATAGTAGACATTGTAATTTTTCCTCAGAGTGGGTCATAATTGCAGCATCATCTGCAAAAAGCAACTCTCTGATCAGTACCCTCCTAATTTTGGTCTTGGCCTTCAATCTCTGAACATTGTAGAGGCCGCCATCTGTGCGTGAGTGAATGTATATACCACCATCCTGATCATGAAAGACATATTTCAGTAGAAGTGCAAAGTATATTCCCAGTGGGTGGGAGCTAGTACACAACCTTGCTTAACTCCACTCTTGATTTCAAACTCTTCTGAAGTTGCATCATCAACCTTGATTATACCCTTCATGCCTGTGTAGAATGATTCCACAATGGACAGAAGAATTGGTGGGCAGCCAATCTTCTTTAGTGCCTTGAACAGACTCTTATGACTGACCAAATCAAATGCCTTTGCAAGGTCGATGAAGGTAATAAACAGTGGTTGAATCTGTTCACTGCATTTTTCTTTCATTTGTCGCAATGAGAACATCATATCAATGGATGACTGATTCTGTCCGAAGCCACACTATGATTTGGGGTATACTTGATCTCCTAGGACTTGAAGTCTACGCAGAACAATTCTGGCAAATGCTTTCCCAACATACACAGAAGTGAGTTCGTTAGTTAGTTAGTTAGTCGAGGTTCCATCTTCAAGGCAACGGGTCATCCCCATTATGCTCCATTCCCGTGCCAGCGAATATCACACAAAATGCTACCCACTGTCCAATGTGAAAAGTGGAATCGACGGGAGTTTCTCGGCATTCCAACAAGCCCGCACAGGTACACTGTGCATAATGCCGCCGTCAGAATGTCAACACAAAATTCATCCACAAATACCACAGTTCCTCGTCGATGGACTCGGCAGTCACCAGAAAGACCTAATTGACCCGAGTTTTCTCACATGGCTCGGTCTCTTACCGCAGGGTGACCCGCCGAAAGTGTCGCACAAAGCACGAACTCCGCAGCTTCAGCGCAGACTCCCAGGAGTCTCCTGAAAAATGCACTCGTGAACCGAAAGGGCAAAACAGTCAATTCAGCAACCGCCGGTAGCCATTGTTCCGAACATGCAGTTCACTGTGCAGGACAGATGTAAAAGCATTCTACGCGAATTTCACGACTCACGGTGTCGCCCATGCACTCACTCAGTAGCAGAGCGACGGAACCATGCACTACCAGTCCAACGTGAGGAAAATGCGATTGCAAACCATAGCCACAAGAATAAACATGCCACAGGCCTTACTGGCTTAACGCCTAACAGCCATGCTGGCGACCGGAAGTCTACACAGAAGTGAGATACCCCTATCATTGTTATGATGCTTGAATTTTTGAAATCATGTGGGACTTGTCCTTCTCGCCAGCATAGCTCTATTAGCAGGTGGATCTGTAGAGTGAGAGTGTCTTGCCCACTCCTGACAACCTCTATTTGAATTCCATCCTCACCTGGGGCCTTGCCAGATGCAAGTTCGTTTATAGCACACTTAATTCTGTTATGGTGATAAGTGTGTCCAGGTAGTCAAGAATTGGTAGGGCCTAGAGGCATTGAGGGCATCATCCGCTAGTTTGGTCTCACTTGAGTAAAGCTCCAAATATTGCTCTACCCATCTATCCATCTGCTGTATCTTATCATTGATGATTTCTCCAGTCAAGGTTTTCAAAGGTGCACTTCTTTTTATCATTGGACCACAGGCTTTCTTTATCCCTTCATACATGCTTCTGATGATTCCCTTTTTACTTGCATTTTGAATGAACTCACATAACTTGATCCAATAAGGTATTTGCACACTGCCTGGCAGCCTTTTTTTTGCACATCCTTCCTAGCTTGCTTCAGCTCACTGATTGTTTCTTAAGCGAGCTATCTTCTTTTTATCAATCAAGGGCTGCAGCGTCTGGCTGTTTGCCACAAACCAGTCCTGCCTCTTATGATTCACAGTGCCGTAAATCCCTACTGCTTTTTCACAAGTTTTCACTTGCTGTACAATTTTCTGATGTATCAGTGAAAGCGTCTTCAAGTTGCTGTTGGAACTCAAAGCACTTTTCAGGATCGTGAGTGTTAATAATATTAATCCTGGGGCTAGATTTGTGTTTAGCTGTGTAGATTCTCTTTGGTCTCAGTCTAACCCTTGCAACAATCAAAGAATCATCCATATCACAGTCAGCACAGTAGTAACTTCGAGTTAATGATGTTTGATTCAGATGTTGTCTCTGTGTGATGATGAAGTCCAGCTGATGCCAATGGCCTGATCTTGGATGTTTCCATGTGACCTTATGCAGCTCTTTTGTTTCAAAAAAGGAGTTTGTAACACATAGGTCATTTCTGGTGCAATGCTCCAGCAGCCTTTGCCCATTTTCATTGATGCGACCGATGTTGTATTTTCCAAGGCACACTGGCCATGAACTTTAATCCTTGCCCACATGAGCATTGAAATCACAGAGCATATAAATGTAGTCGGATTTTGGAACTGCCTTGATCACAGAGTCTAACTCCTCATAGAACGAATCTTTTGTATCATCAGAGGAAGTGAGTGTCTGTGCATATGCAGTGATAATGGTTGCCAAGCGCAGGGATAATAGTCTTTCATTACCTCCAGCTGGAATTTCAATCATTCCCAGTAGTGAATTCTTCACTGCAAAGCCCACACTGTGTTGCCTTTTTTCTGCCTGCTATCTACCCTTCCAAAAAAAGTATAATTGTTTTCCCTGAGTGACCTTTCCTCAGTGAGGCGAGTCTCCTGCAGGCCAGCAACATCAATTTTAAGACAATGTAGTTCGGCATAAATCACAGCCATTTTTCTCACATCGTCAATATTCGTCAGGTCAGTGGAAAATCCTGGACACATGGTTCGTAAGTTCCAGGTTGCAAGCCGTAGCTTGAGGTTTCTATTTTTCTTTTTAGTAATACCTGGTGCATTCCTTCCACGGCCTGCGATTCAGATTTTGTCCTAGCCCCAAGCACCCACTGAAGCAGGCAGGCAGTAGCGGATCAGCACCCAATTGGCCAGGGGCTGCCCAGCTTGAGGTGGGCGGTAGCTGATCAGTGACACCTGTAGGTGTCTCCCACTGTCAGAGGCAACCTGTGGCACCCCATGTCTACACCAATTGACAAGGACTTATAACCCTTAACTGCTACCTTTCGCTTTGATTCCGAGACCGGTTAAGAACAGGGATGGAGTTATGCCTCTCCATAGCACAAAGCCTGAGCTAAAATAGAGAGACCATGTGTTGCCCATGCAGCATGATCCCTCTCTCAACCTGTCCAGTTCACTCCACAGGAATGATAACAGCAATACATCTGGAACAAGACAAGCTGCAGAAGCTGCCGGATCAGCAAAGCAATGCTCTGTCCACCTGTCAGAGCTTTGATCCTAGACCAGTTGCCAACCAAGGCTTAGGGCCTGGTCTGCCCAGCCATGACATTTTGTCTTTAGATTGTATTTCCTCGCACCAGGGTAAGGCCTGTACCCTCCCAATTGCGCTCTTCCGCCCGAAGCCGTTGGCACAATGTGGGGTGTCGGGTTTGGTAAGTGCCGCCCAACATTCGGTGCTAACAGAAGGCAGGCATTACCGTCTGCTGTCATAACGGTAGCTCAGTCATATCTGACCAAGACCTGACTGTACACACCCTATACATATTTAAATATGCTATGATATATATATCCCAAAGATAAGATGGGTGCAGGATGTGGCGGATGATCTCCAGATGGGTGTATCGGACGTGGGACTTCATGCTTATGATCGAGAGGTTTTCTGGAAGGTTGTTATGGGAGCGAGGTTCTGCGAAGGACATGCTATTGAATGAATGAATGATATATTTGTCAAATTATTATGTAATTAACAACAGTCATACATGGGAAGACAATATGCCTGTAGCCGAATGAGCCCTTGACTCCATGGCCTTCGTCAACCAAATCCACAGTGTAACTGCCCGCTGTCTCCGAGCTAGCGACTCGGAACTGGCCATGACAGACTTCAGTCTTTCAACAATGGGTTCCAGCAACCAATGAATGTTGGAACCTGCGAGAAATTGTTTGCTCAAATTAGCATTAATAAAGTTTTGTCTCATATGGCTCATTCATTTCTAATGAAATAAACTTAAAATATGCAGAATGACATATAAAATGTTACATACATAATGTTACATATAAAATGTTACTTATGTAATATAAAATAATATAATGTAAAAGTCACAGAGCTTTCATTATCAAAAGTTCTGTTTCATGTAGGAGACAATATAAAGTGAATGGAATTGCACTGTTTTATCAAGCCAGTGGCTAAGTACATCTGACTTTGACAAGCATTTTTTCAGGTTTGCTTTCTCTAGCCTTTGACTGTCCCAGTCTGCCTACAAGGTAGCAGGTTTATGTAGCACTCTGTCTGGTCCTAAAGCCTTCACCTGTCTAACATGAGAGATTCTACCAGTAATTGTGCTACCATTGGCATTGTTTTTGGGATAATTGGAACCTGCAAGTCCCTCTACCACTACAATGTGGATACACAGCACAGGGGTTTCATGTAATTACCGGCTTGGAAAGGTGCAGGGGAACTATATATATATATATATATATATATATATATATATATATATATATATATATATATATATATATATATATATATATATATATATATATATTTGAATAACGAAGACACAATCAATAGATTGCACGATTTATTGCCTGGCATATTTCATTGCATCTCGTCAGGTACATACTGCAGAAATCACACAACGTAAAGTAAATTAACTAGATAAATCCTTCAAATTGAAATATACACATATTCGCAGAGTAATGTCAATTGTCTACCACGGTAATTTTAAGCTGACTAACATGTCTTTCTGTTTGCACAATTCTGGCTTGCGTTGATTGATCATAATTGCTTCTGCAAACTTTAACAAGCGAGTATTTTGTGTGTTAAACAACACGCGAAAGGCACTGTCTCTGTCAACCACATGGCCGTTTTCGATAATGTGCCTACCAATTGAAGACGCTGGGAGCTTCCGGTGTGTCGGCCCCACTAGGCTAGCATCTCCTGTGTGTCGTATCTTGTTGACCCATTGAGGTATGTGTTCTGACACTCGTTTGTTAAGCTGTCTCTCTGTTCTACCAATGCAGAAGGCCTGGCAACTACATGTGAATTGGTAAATACAATTGTTCTGGAAAGTCAAGGCATCTGATATGATATTGACTACATAACCTATCAAGTGATGAAACACATCAAATGATGACTGTGAGTCTGCAATCTTGGCCAGACTGTAAGGGGTGGGGGGGGGGGAAGAGAGAGAGAAATGCCAATTTCAAAGGAGATTGAAACACTTGACCACCGAGCCAGAAGGCGTGTGTGCTCCCACTGGGCTACCATGTGTATTAACATGAGTTTATCTGTAAAACAATTACCTATGGGTGCTTTATTCAACAAGGCTGCCAGGCACCTGCAGGCAGACAAGTGGCTGAACACATCTTCACATTCCACAGCCAACCTGAACAAAGCTTCAAACACTGCATCGTGGTTCTCTTTCATAGCCTGAAACATGTACACTCAGCTTTATAGAGACATGAAACATTTAGTCAGCTTTATAATGATCTGAAACATGTATAGTCAGCTTTATAAAGATATAAAGATCTGCAACATGTATAGTCAGCTTTATAATGATCTGAAACATGTAGTCAGCTTTATAAAGATCTGCAACATGTATAGCCAGCTTTGTAATGAGTTGCAACATGTTCTCTCTAAACTTTCATGACGTTTCAAGTGACCAAAATATTAAAATTTTCTAAAGGCTAATTTTCTAATATGTAATATAATGAAGTAATGCAGCACATACAATAAATACAATATGTGGTGCCCAAGTAATATACGCAAATAACACTGCATATACCCTACAGACATTATGTGGTGCCCATGGCCAAATATGGAGCACATTTAATACAAACCATATGTGGTGTCCACAGGATATTAATAAAGTGTTAAGCCCATTAAATATAGATAATATATGGAACACATACAATTTAGATCATATGTGGAGCCTATAGAAGACAGACAATATGTGGAGAATATACAATAAAGATAATGCTTGGAGCCTATAGAATATAGACAATATGTGGATATACAATAAACATAATGCGTGGAGCCTATAGAATATAGACAATATGTGGATATACAATAAACATAATGCGTGGAGCCTATATAATATAGACAGTATGTAGATATACAATAAACATAATGCGTGGAGCCTATGTAATATAGACAGTATGTGGATATACAATAAACATAATGCGTGGAGCCTATAGAATATAGACAGTATGTGGATATACAATAAACATAATGCGTGGAGCCTATAGAATATAGATAGTATGTGGATATACAATAAACATAATGCGTGGAGCCTATAGAATATAGACAGTATGTGGATATACAATAAACATAATGCGTGGAGCCTATAGAATATAGACAGTATGTGGATATACAATAAACATAATGCGTGGAGCCTATAGAATATAGACAATATGTGGATATACAACAAAGATAATGCTTGGAGCCTGTAGAATATAGACAATATGTGGATACACAACAAACATAATGCTTGGAGCCTATAGAATATAGACAATATGTGGATACACAACAAAGATAATGCGTGGAGCCTATAGAATATAGACAATATGTGGATATACAACAAAGATAATGCTTGGAGCCTGTAGAATATAGACAATATGTGGATATACAACAAAGATAATGCTTGGAGCCTGTAGAATATAGACAATATGTGGATATACAACAAAGATAATGCTTGGAGCCTATAGAATATAGACAATCTGTGGATATACAACAAAGATAATGTGTGGAGCCTATAGAATATAGACAATATGTGGATATACAATAAACATAATGCTTGGAGCCTATAGAATATAGACAATATGTGGATATACAATAAACATAATGCTTGGAGCCTATAGAATATAGACAATATGTGGATATACAACAAAGATAATGCGTGGAGCCTATAGAATATAGACAATATGTGGATATACAACAAAGATAATGCGTGGAGCCTATAGAATATAGACAATATGTGGATATACAATAAACATAATGCTTGGAGCCTACAGAATATAGACAATATGTGGATATACAACAAAGATAATGCGTGGAGCCTATAAAATATAGACAATATGTGGATATACAATAAACATAATGCTTGGAGCCTATAGAATATAGACAATATGTGGATATACAACAAAGATAATGCTTGGAGCCTACAGAATATAGACAATATGTGGATATGCAATAAACATAATGCATGGAGCCTATAGAATATAGACAATATGTGGATATACAACAAAGATAATGCGTGGAGCCTATAGAATATAGACAATATGTGGATATACAACAAAGATAATGCGTGGAGCCTATAGAATATAGACAATATGTGGATATACAATAAACATAATGCATGGAGCCTATAGAATATAGACAATATGTGGATATACAATAAACATAATGCGTGGAGCCTATAGAATATAGACAATATGTGGATATACAATAAACATAATGCGTGGAGCCTATAGAATATAGACAATATGTGGATATACAATAAACATAATGCGTAGAACCTATAGAATATAGACAATATGTGGATATACAATAAACATAATGCGTGGAGCCTATAGAATATAGACAATATGTGGATATACAATAAACATAATGCGTGGAGCCTATAGAATATAGACAATATGTGGATATACAATAAACATAATGCGTGGAGCCTACAGAATATAGACAATATGTGGATATACAATAAACATAATGCGTGGAGCCTACAGAATATAGACAATATGTGGATATACAATAAACATAATGCGTGGAGCCTACAGAATATAGACAATATGTGGATATACAATAAACATAATGCGTGGAGCCTACAGAATATAGACAATATGTGGATATACAATAAACATAATGCGTGGAGCCTACAGAATATAGACAATATGTGGTCCCCATCATCATGTGCCATGCCGGTAAGCGTTGGCAGTCATGTCTCACCATCTCACTCGATCACCAGAGTAGTGGATCAGCTCGGTGTTCTTGTCTTGACCATGCCATGTGGTCAAGCCATCCAGGTATTTACTTCTCTGCCTTCCTCTTGTTCTTTTCCCCTCAATCTTGCCAGCTATCACCAAGTTCTCCAGCTTATTTCTTCTCATAATGTGACCAAAAAATGTTGACTGTCTACGTCTAATTTCTCTAATCAGTTTACGATTTTCATTTGTTTCTTGTAGGACTTGGTCATTGGTTTTTCTGTCTGTCCATGGTATTCTTTGCATTTTCCTCAGAAACCATATTTCCACAGCCATCAGATGTTTTTCAGTCTGTTTGCTCATTGTCCCCGCTTCATATCGATACAAAAGCATAGGTTTCTATGTAGCACCTCAACACTCTTTTTCTCGTTGCAAATGACATCTTTTTATCAGTCAGTATGTTTTCCATCTTACAAAAGGCTACCTTCGCCATGGATTTTCTTGATCTAATCTCTTCAAGACATTTCCCATCAGATGTTATGATTGTTCCGAGATAATTGTATCGATTCACTTGATTAAGAATATTCCCATTTACTTGTATATTACATTGTGGTATTTCATTCTTCCTAGTGACCACCATAATCTGTGTCTTCTTACAATTTAATTCTAACCCAAGTTGTTGACTGCGTGCAACAACCGCATCTACTAAATGTTGCAGATCCTGGTCCCCATTGCATATAAGTAAAGTGTGAATACCATATAATATTTGCAATGTCTGGAGTTTATTGAATATAGACAATATGTAGAGATTTTACAATATAATAAACTGAAGAGCACATATAATAAAAATAAAGGCAACATGTGGAGTGCTTACAGTATAGCCAATATTTATAGCTTATGAAAAAGTCTCAATAAATTGCAAAAAAAAAAAACCTCTGAACACATACCCGTATTTCACCTGCAGTAACATATCCTTCTAGTAGAGCTATCAAGCGTGTTTGCTGCCATGATGATTCAGGCTGCAAATGCACAAAATTAAAACATATGAGTTACACATAGTAATGTCAATAAATTGAAAGAGTGAACTATAGTTTTCAAACTGTACAAACATTAGTTTTCAATCAAATGGAACAAACTTAATTTTTCAGTCAAATGGTGTAAGCTTTAGTTTTCAGTCAACTAGTATAAACTTTTTGCCAGTCTCCCTGGTCTAGGGGTAACATGACTTTCTCCATAATCCTGTATACTCTCGTGAGTAATGTGACGTGTGCGAGAATTGGTAGCAGTTCTCTCTGCATCTGTAACTTATGGGGTATGTGAGCCGGTCGCTCAGAAAGCAATGGCAAACTACAGTGCGTAATCTTGCCAAGAAATCAACAATCAGCTGAAAGATGCTGATGTTGACAGCGATGTCTTGTAAAGGATATGCGAACAAAAAAAAAACAAAAAAAAGTCAAATGGTCCACTCTAGTTATCCAAACTACAAGTTAACATATACTACACTGCCACTCATCTTTGAAAACCCTACATTGATGTATATAGTGTGCAGTCATCGGCTATGGAGAAGCAGTTATGTTTGGTTTCATGTGTAAAGGAAAACTTTCACTGCATACGGATATCTCCATAAATGCTGCAGTCTCCTCCCACAGATCATACAAGGAGAATTTCAACACAGTGCACGAACTATGTAGCACCAGTTAGGATCCAAATGTGTGTACAGCAGAATTACACATGCTATACATTTTTTGTGGATTATATAGCTGCACATCCTGTATAAGACATCGCAGTCAACCTCAGCATTTTTTGGCTGTTTGTGATTCCTGGGCAAGTTTACGTTCAGTAGTTTGCCATTGCCTTCTGAACGACCGGCACTAATACCATCTAATGGAAACCAGCGCAAGGCGGTCTGCTTCCAAATCACTGCTGCTGTGTTTCGAACATGGTATGTGGGATTATGAATTGCGGCCGTAACCCCTTCGCCACCGAGTCAGGTAGCTTTTCCAAGTTGGAAATTTTGCAGCAGCCTATTTGGCCAGCTCGTTTCAATTTCCAACTGCTTAGGAATGATTAAGCTGAATGGTGACACAATATGTGTGTGCATACACAATACTGTATGTGCTTTCTAAGGTTGGAGGAAGAACTGTTGAGAAAGACAGCAGAGCTTTTGCAGTGACTGCAAGCAGTTTAACCATGGAAGTCATGGCAGCAACAAAGGTAACAGCATGGCTGGAGATAAGACATTCTTTCACCCATGCATGTTTTCTCAGTGACTCCATGAGCATGCTAAAGAAGATCGAGATGGTCTGGGCCAGAAGGCAATGGCTTGAATCTCTGAGGATATCAAGATTGATTAATATCCGTTTCATTTTTGTCCCAGGGCAAGCAGGTGTAAGAGGAAAGAAACAAACAAGCAGATAGGCTTGCGAGCATGGTTGCTGTGGGGAGTAGGCAAGCAATTAACAAGCTGACCTCCTGAACACTCTCAGGGAGGCAGAACGAGTAAATGACTCAAGGGATGAATGTGATTCTGCAACTTTGACCAGACTGGAAGAACATCTAGCCAAGCTGAGTCATGCTGTGATTAGCATGGTCGAATGGATAAGAACGATCATTCTTAAACATCTGGTATGCTGCTGCTGAGGTAGGGAGTTCAACCCCTACACAGGTCAGCTGGATGAAAATGTTGACTTCTCATTCTTGACTTGGGGACGTAAATTACAAGTACCTCTGAAATTGGAGTGGGTTCGGAGTGCGAGGGACCTGAATATAGGGAAAGCTAATCCACACACAAAATTCAGTCCAGTGCTACTAGAAGTAGTGTGTACGGGCTATGCTTAAGTTCAAAGTGAGCGTGTGCCAAAAAAAGACCAAAGCATCAAGAGGGAAACAAACAAGAACAGTCAACCAACACAGAACTGGTGTTATTGGCTGCTACACACTGAGGGAGATCCTGAAGAGAGAATCTGAGCACTTATGGACTAATGGTTTGATGTGCAATGAGGATGATCTGTTGAATAACTAACACACCTTCAAAGGTTTCAGAGTCTTGAAGTCTCCAGGCAAACTTATGCAGTGAGTGTCACCTTCCATCAGAAGCTTCTCCAATCTGTTCCACAAGTTTTCAGAATCGCTATGGACAAGTTACATAAATATATGATACAATATAAAATGTACATTTCTTTCATTCTGAAAATAGAAATACCTAAATAATTATAACATTGATGCCATAATAATTACAACATCAACACCATGACAATTATAATACCAATGATATAATAACTAAAACATACAACACCAATGTAATTCATTTAAACAAACATAATATCACTGTTCATTCTCAGACGTACAATGAAAACAAACAATACCCCAAGAATAAAAATACAATACTCAAGTACTGAAAACGTACAATATCAAATTAATAACAATATAAAAACTTGCCAGATACCGTTGTAGAGGTGTGAAATTTTAGGCCCTCACTTATACTAAGTCACGGTATAATAAGAGATGTGACCAGCTACATACCTTTCCAAATAATACTGAAAATTATCTAGCCATGGTGGAAGGAATCAATCCAGTCCTCAGAGAGAGAGACACAGGCAGACAAGGCAGGCAGGCAGACAGACAAGGCAGGCAGGCATTCAGACAGACAGACAGACAGACAGACAGACAGACAGACAGAGAAGTAGACAAGTGGAGAAACATCTAATGACAGTGAAAATGTGGTTTCTGAGGAAAAGCAAAGAATACCATGGATGGACAGAAAAACAAATGCAGCAATTCCACAAGAAACAAATGAAAACTGTAAATTGATTAGAGAATTAGACACAGACACTTTAGATTTTTGGGCACGTGATGACGAAAAATAAATTATGAAACTTAGTGACAACTGGCAAAATTAATGTGAAAAGAACAATTGGTGGGCAGAATGAAAAATGCCTGGATGGCATGGTCACATGCATAATCAGGACAAGAACACAGCATGAGACACGATGGTGAATTATAGCTAGTTTTATTCAGGTTGAACTGTTCAACATTATCTTACTCGACATTGGAAAATAAAGAAATAATCTTGTGTTAGCCTTATACAAACAATAAGAAATACAATGTAAAAGACATAATTTGGCAATGATAAACTATCTCACCTGAGTTCTACAGAACACCCAATGACTTTAAATATGTCTCGGAAACAAGACATGACTGCAGCCCACTTATCTCTTGCATCCTCTGTTACTTGCAGCAGTCCAGCTACAGCAATTCTCAGCAAGGGTAGGGCTGTCTCATTGACCACAAGGCTCATGCAAGTCTTGTCTTCAGCCAGACGGGTCAAGAGCTGGGATAAGGCTTCAGTATAGCTGACAATGTGTTTCACATTGTCTGCTGCAAATGAGAGATACATCTGGGTTCTTTACAAGCAACACATAAAAAGACAAGCATACAAAAAATCTAATAATGTTAAATAAGTAACATTGAGAACTGACCATAATAAACTTTACTATTACACATATTCAGTTTTCCCTCACAGGTATCAAACTGTATGACAACTGACCGGATTTGAAGCACACTAGCTATCTGCACATGCTCTTACTTGCTTTAGCTACAGGTGGTAGGGAATATTCTTAAACAAGTGAACTGGTACAACTACCCTGGAACAGTCACAACATCTGATTGGAGGTGCCTTGAAGAGATTACAATAATCGCTATGGTAAAGGTAGCCTTTTGCAAAATTGAAAACGTATTGACTAATAAAAAGATGTAAATTGCAATGAGAAAAAGAGTTAGTTAATTAGTTAGTCGCGGTTCCAACTTCACGGCAACGGGTCATCCCCATTATGCTCTGTTCCTGTGCCAGTGAAAATTCTCCTCATTGCCCTATGTGAATAATGGAATAGACAGGAGTATCGGCAAGCCAACAGCCTGCACAGGTACACTGTGCATAATGCTGCTGCCAGAATGCCAACACAAAAGTCCTCCACGAGAAATACAGTTCATTGCCGATGGAAACGGCAGTCACCAGAAAGACTTCATTGACCCGGGTTATATCCCATATGGCTCGGTATCTTTCCGCAGGGCAACCCGCCAAAAGCGTCACACAAAGCACGAACTCCGTAGCTCCAGCGACGACTTCCAGGAGTCTCCTGAAAAATGCACTCATGAACTGAAAAGGCAAACCAGTCAATGCAGCAACAGCCAGCCGCCATCATTCCGAACATGCAGTTAACGCTACAAATTGCGAACAGATGTAAAAGCATTCCACGCGAAATTCACAGCTCACAGTGTCGCGCCACACACTCACTCAGTAGCAGGGCGACGGAACCATAGCCTCCTTAGTTGCCTCTTACGACGTGCATGGTAGGCAACAGTGTTACTATTCTTTGCTCCCTCGTATGGGCCCCAGCAACACAAGGGCGGAGAAAAAGAGTGTTGAGATGCAATACAGAACCTGTACTTTTGTATGGATGTGAAACGTGGATGATGAGGCGGAGAAGCTGAAAAACATCTAATGGCAATGGAAATGTGGTTTCTGAGGTAAATGCAAAGAATACCATGGACAGACAGAAAAACCAGTGACAAGTCCTACAAGAGGCAAATGAAAACTATAAACTGATTAGAGAAATTAGACATAAACAGTGACATTTTTTGGGCACATTATGAGAAGAAGTAAATGGAAAATTTCGAGACAACAGGCAAGATTGAGGGGAAAAGCACAAGGGGAAGAATGCAAGCCAAGCTTGATCTTTTTCTATCTCCTGCAGCTGCCGCCATATCCTCCCCATATTATTCAATTTCTCTAATTCTCTTCTCCATGAGTTTTTAGGTCTCCAGCTTGCCATATGGGTTATAGACAAGGGAGTGTCTCAATCAGGTTTTTTCAATGTATGTCCTAACCAGTACCAGCATTTTTTCCTCACCTCTTGAACCACTGGTCTTCTCTCTATAAGCTCCACATTAGCCTGTTCTGTCTGCTGTTTTATTTTCAACTGCTACGAGATTTTAATGTGCATAGCATGCACACTGAACCTCATAAATGTTGTTATCTGAAAAGGCTAGGTGCTCAGTTCACTGTCCCAGAATCAGGGGAGAGTATAACACCCTGTTTTTTTCTTATTCTGTAAACATCCATTTCCACAGCAGTGATTTGCACCCGGCACGTATAATTCAAGCTGTACTCTACTTCACACAAAACAATTTTAAAATTACTGTTAAAAAAAACTCACATGTAATATCTTGGGCAATCACACTAAGCAAAAATCCATTGACTGTAATGAATGATTTCTCATCAGTCACCACATGTGCCAGAGCAACTGCCGCAAGCGGTGAACTAGCTGTAAAAATGCAATATAGTTTAACTCAATTAACACTGCCTGCAAAAAATATATTATAACCTTAATGGAATTAACACTGGCTGCAAAAAATATATTGTAACCCCAATATAGGGTGTATTTTTAATTGCTGTGGATTTTTTTTAAATATTGCCATTCCAAGTTTTGCATTCACCCTCTGTAAACTCATGCAACATAAAAGGTAAATACAAAACTTGGAACGGCAATATTTTCACACACCCAATAAGCATTAAAAATACACCATGTAGAATTAACACTGGCTGCAAAAATACATCAGCAGCTTAAATGAATTGACTGATTAAAATGTGTTTCCTGCCACCGTACATATCAGATTAAAATTAATTGTGTTGTACTGTTGTATCAGGCCTGTGCCCAATGTGTCCAATGTTGACAGATGTAACTACAAACAAGCTGAACAGCGCATAAATGCTTTGAACATAAATGTTATAGACAAGTTCTAAGAATATCTTGGATAAAGAAAAGAACAAATGCATCCATACTTCAAGAGCTGAATATTGAAGAAGGTTGGCTACTAAAGACGAAAAAAAAAACAAAGAAAATTGAAAAATTTTGGTCACTTGAAACATCACGAAAGTTTAGAGAGAACAATAATGGAAGGGTATATGCCTTCCAGAGGAAGAGGAAGCCAAAGAGAAGATGAGTACAGGATGTGGCGGATGATCTCCAGATGGGTGTATTGGACGTGGGACATCTTGCTTATGATTGAAAGGTTTTCAAGAAGGTTGTTATGGGAGTGAGGTTCTGCAAGGGATATGCTACTGAATGAATGAACTATCCATTATGGCGAAGGGCTTATGGACGCAGTTTGTGATCCCACATACCCACGTTCAAAACACAGCTACAGGCAATTTGGCAGCAGACTGCCTTGTGTTGTTTTTTTTTACTAAATGGTATGGGTGCCGGTCGTTCAGAAAGCAATGGCAAACTACTGAACGTAAACTTGCCAAGAGATCACAACAGCAAAAAATGTTGGTGTTGACTGTGGTGTCCT
This sequence comes from Cepaea nemoralis, assembly GCA_014155875.1. Classification (NCBI taxonomy): domain Eukaryota; kingdom Metazoa; phylum Mollusca; class Gastropoda; order Stylommatophora; family Helicidae; genus Cepaea; species Cepaea nemoralis. Next base: position 594,633 of record JACEFZ010020300.1, read on the forward strand.
GTAAAGGATATGCAACGACGTGGGTGAGTCAATAAGTAAGTCACACAGTTCTGTGGGATGGCTGGTAAATGTAGTTGGTGTTTTCTACAGGTGTCATTAGGTGACAGCAACATCGAACTTTATATTCCCGTTCGTCAGGTGGTGCTAGGTGTCTTATGCGCAGCATATAAACAAAATGGTGACTGTACTTAAGGCGTGTACAACCATACAGAAACGTGCTGTTGTGCGTTTTTTGTTGGCAAAAGGACTGCCTGCAAAGGACATTCATAAGGAAATGCTTCCTGTTTATGCTGACTACCAGCCAGAATCAAAGCATCCTTCAATGCAATGGAAACATCCTTCTTTGCCGTGTGTCCAAAAATTCAAGGTTACGCCATCAGCAGGGAAAGTTATGCTGACAATGTTCTGGGATTGTCAAGGAGTGCTTTTAACCAATTTCAAGAACAAAGGTGACAATGTGAATTCTGAATCGCACTGTTCTATCGATGCTTCACAACGCAATTCGAAGAAAACATCCACGACTGCTGACTAGAGGAGTGTTGCTTCTTCATGGCAATGCCAGACTACATACGGCTCGATTAACTCAGGAGAAAATTAACCAACTAAGGTGGGAAGTTCTGGAACATCCACCTTACAGCTCTGACTTAGCCCCTTTTTTTGGTCAAATGAAAACCCACCTTGGCGGGAGACATTTTGTGAATGACGCCGAAGTTGAATGTGAAGTGAAAACATGGTTTAGAAAACAGAGCACGCAGTTCTATGCAGCAGGTTTAGGAGGACTGATAAAACGATGAGATAAGTGCATCAATGTTGGTGGAAATTATGTTGAGAAATAAAGGGACAATGTATGTATAAAAATAAACTGGTTTCAAGTTGTTATCATATTTAGTTATTTTTCTACAGCCATTCGTGACTTATTGACTTCCCCTAGTAACTTTAACTATCCCAAGCCTTTGTGTCCGTCTCTGTCGGGTCTTTACCCTTTGACCACTCCCATCTTAAGAGACCCTGCCAGTCGCAATACAACCACTGACAATAGGAAAAGGCAAGCTCTTCTATTATCTCTACAATTTAATGCAAGAAACAAGAGAGGCAATACAATAGTTTCTTCACACATTTCATATATTACACTGACTGCAGGTAATTCTCCCACAGGTATTATGTTAAGGTTGAAGGATAACAATGAAAGAATAAATATGTGAAACCTCATTTTCAACTTTTACTGGTACAGGATTCCACAATGGCTAACATACAGTGTTTAAATCATCTAACCAATATAGAAATTACATAATCACATCAGCATGGCATTTAGTGCCAACTGATCAGTACTAAATTCAACAGCCTAATATATTTAATATATAATATATAAATAAAATAAATAATAAAATAATATATAAGCTGGTCTCCGTGGCCAAAGGCTTGCGAACATGGTTCGTGAGCCGGGTACCAGGCGTTCGAAACTCAGCCACGACAGATTTGTGCAGCAGACCATGTCGCATTGTGTTATAACATGCTGGTATGGGAGCAGGTCGTTCAGAAAGCAATGGCAAACTACTGAACGTAAAACCTCGCCTAGTACATCAACAGCAGCTGAAAAATGCTGGTGTTGACTGCTGTCCTGCATGGGATATGCAACATTTTTTTTAAAGTATATTTAAAGAAAGCAGCAGTCAATTTGAACTGAGCCCATTATCATCCCCTTAGAGTTTGTACTAAAATGTAGCTGTGTAGGCCAGAATAACTTTCTTTGTTCTGTATATGCTAGGCACTCTTGCAGCAAATGTTTAGCCATCACTTTACCAGTTCCACAGTTACATTCATCAGTGTTTCCCATCTTTCATTCATTAAAGGATAAAAGGCACAAGAATTGACTTCATTGCACTTGGTTTGATCCCAAACAGCTCAGTCTCTTTCCACAGAGAAGCCTGCTGAAAGCATTTCACAGTGCGCGAACTTCGTTGCCCCAGTGATGACTCCCAGGGATCTCCAAAAAAAAAATTGCACTCGTGAACTGAAAGGCAAAGTCCGAAAATGAATCCATGACCTAGGGAGCAGGAGGCAGACAGCTTGACCACTCCACCATGGAGACAACTCTTTAGTTTATTAAACAAGTGGTATCTCAGCCTGTTGTGCCCTGTAGTGAGACTGAATATTGTAATCTGTTCTCTTCTATTGAGTTCGTAATATTCATAATTTGTCTGGTGGCTTGGATGTTTCAATTCCATCTCTATCATTATTTATTTTTAAAACCTCTTCATCTCTTCAATGGTTATTTCTATTTCAGGCTGAGGTAGTTATCTTATAAATATGAGATTCATTATCCTATGACCTGTATACTTCTTCTGTGTTCATCTGGAATGTTGTTTTGGACGTAATTGCGTTGTGTTTGCAGCACAGCTGCGATATTTGCACCTTTCGGCCGAAACATCCGATTTCTTCAGGTATTTGTTGACCGGGTTAATCTTCCCGGTGACCTGAACACAAATGCTCTTTTATATCAAATCAAATGTCAGTTTATCAGTATAGAACTGAAAAGCTACCTTCCAACAATTCTAATAAGCACAATGCAATTTAAAGTTAGGCATTGAAATCTAATTCTTCTTGTTGCATTATTCTGTTGTGCCTTTCAGTGTTATATAAGGGGATAATTTCTAGAATGAGCTTGTATGTGCCTCAAATGCTGTTACTGACGACTTATACAATGTTTCTCAAATATTATTGTAAACTCTGTATGTCATGAACACTACAGTGACAACAGTGCTGTGTCAACCCGCCACTTACTTGTTTTCACCAGTTGGGTAAGAGAATCAACTGCCTTGTTACGTAATCCTGAATTCTCAGTCACAAGAACATGTAGTGATGCCAGCAACTGACTTCTGTAATATAGAGTTAATGATTGCTGTGTATCAAACTGCAACTCCTAATTGTACATCATGTCTTAAATCAATGAAATATTGATAGTCGGCATGGCTGAGAGGTCTAACACACTTAAACTTTCTTCTGACTTTAAGAAGTTGGGCTTAAATGTTGACTTCTGGTCCTTGACTAGGAGACGTAAATTACAAGTACCAGCAGGTCAGCAAGGGTTCACAGGATGGCAAGGGACAGTGATAACAAAGAAAGCTGGACAGTGCTAATAAGGAAAACTAACACTCACACAAAATCAGTCCTGGGCACTCACCAGTAGTAGCAACCACCATAAGCAGCAGCAGCAGTTATATAGTAGTAGCATGTGTGTGGACTGCGTTTGAATTTAAAGCGAGCAAAACCCAAAGCAAATAATTAAATAGCTAAGATATCCTCTTCCACTCATCTATTTGTCCCCAGGCTGACTCAAGCACTAACATTGTGTTCTCAGAGACTCTCTTTCAGGCTTTCATGTGGGGCTGCAAATTTAGAGATATACTAGCTCACATTAGAGCACAGGGATCTTCATCATCCCAGTTAGGCACTACAAATTGTCTCAGACATTGATGTAAGACCTGCCCATATTTACTACAAACCAGTCTGAACATTTCTCAAAGGCAGATTTAATGTCAAAGAAGAGTTTTCTTGCACAGGCTGCAATGTCATCTATGCAATCATTTGCAAATGGTGTAATATTAACTACACTGTAAAAACTGGCCTTCGTTTAGCAGATATTCCAATGACACATCCTTGATATCAGTCACAACATCCCAGGCTGGTTTCCACTCACATCAACAGCACCAATCACTGAACCTTTGAAAACGTATTATCCTCATCATGAGATTTTTATCACCACATAGTCATAACATCCAGCACAGCTTTATCTAACTATTCATATTATTTCATTTTTGTTTTTCTCCTTGTCATCTCCTTGAACATGTGGATCTGGGTCGTTTTATTAGAAAACATTCTTAATGACACACTTTACCACCCATTCATGCTATCTCAATAGCAAGATATATAAGAGTGCTGTCTTTGTGCATTGGATCTGATATGTTGTATAATAACTATCCATATCGACCCAATTTTTGATGGAACCATCCATCCGTCCATCTTGTGCCATGCCGATAAGCGTGGGCATCATATTTTGCCATCTCCCCCGATCACCAGGAAGGTGTGATCAGTCTCGACCAAGTCACTTGGCCAAGCCATCCATGTATTTACTTCTAGGTCTTCCACTTGGTCTCTTCCCTTCGATCTTGCCAGTGGTCACCAAGTTCTCCAAGTCGGAGAACAGGAACAGGATGGAACAGGAAGAGTGAAAAAACGTATCTTGAGGCGCCTCCATCCTACAATACACAACTTCCTTTTACTCATTCACTCTGATCTCTATCTGTGTTTCTTTGCTGTTATAATCCTCATTATTACAATTCCACTTACACAGTATCATTCATCGATCTCAACTGCACCACAACCTGTTTACATTGTTAGAAATTCATACATTGTAGATACATCCACTTTGACTCTTCCAAGGTTCACACTCTTTCTGTCATCTGTTTCTATACTAAATATTTTCCCTTCCTACACCTCTTCCTGATTTGACCTACTCTCTGATCAGCAACTCCTCTTCCCTGCCTTCTCAATTTCCCACAATTTTCACTGCACCATGTTAATGTCTTTCTTCCTCTCAGAAGTGAAAGTATTCACTGTATCCCTACACGACCATGCATCTTCTCACTGTCTGCCTATATATTGCAGCTTCTAAGTCCCTCACTTTTATATTTAGAGACGCAGAAATAAGTAACAAACATTTAATTCTGCTTGCCTATTTTTTATTTCATATGGTTGTCTAATATTATTATATCTTAATATAGTTTCTTTAGTGCCATTTTCATCTTTGTTTTGTGGTATTGTGATTTTGTTTTTATTTGTTAATGAAGGTTTGTCACCATAACACCCTTAGTTTTTTGCAATTGTAATGTGGAACAAGCATCCGTGGCTGAGGGGATGGTGAGACATGGAGTTTCATAATTCCATGACATACCAAACTGAGGTGATGGTGAGACACAGTTTCATAATTCCATAACATACCGATCTGAGGGGATGTGAGACACAGAGTTTCATAATTCAATGACATACCTATCTGAGGCGATGGTGAGAGACACAGTTTCATAATTCCATGACATACCAAACTGAGGGGGTGGTGAGACACACAGTTTCATAATTCCATGACATACTCAACTGAGGGAATGGTGAGACACACAGTTTCATAATTCTATGACATACCCAACTGAGTGAATGGTGAGACACACAGTTTCATAATTCCTTGACATACCCAAATAAGGGTCTGAAATCAGTCGTGGGTGATTTGGAAATAGAACACTTTGCATTGATGTCCATGGTATGAGACACTAACTGTTCAGAAAGCAATAGCAAACTACTCAACTAACAATTGCCTGATAACCCACAAAGAGCCAATAAATTATGGGGTTGATTGCAACATCCCGTAAAAGACATGCAACTAACTTTTTTTAACAAGTAGAAAAGCTGACGGCTTCATGTTTCTAGTCAACTTAAAAAATAAACACATACAATGACACAAAATCTCCCCAGCCCAAAACACTCACACACATGCATGCACACACGTATATGCGTGCATATGCACACATACATACAGGTTTGCAAACAAGTAACCTTCATCTTCATACAGCAGCCGGTGATGACAAAGGTAATTAATTAGCTAACAAACTGGCAGGATCAGCCAATGCTTGGCCTGATGATGGGGTCTCCATTATCCAGGTCTATCATCCGCCTGAACTTACAACTATGGAATGTGGACAGAATTTGTACCCAACCATTTAAATAGCACCATATGTCTCACAAATCAGAGTGAAGGATTATAATGGATAAGAATCAACAACAGCATTTTCTAGAACAATAGCACCTGGAGTGATAGTCCAGAAAAAAAAAACACACAAAAACAACAGTCAACACAAAACTATAACTGCTTTAAATGTTACATTTGATGGTGGCAATAAGATGATCAATGGATTGCCTGGGATGCAGTGATGAATATCTACTGATGCCCTATACACAAACAAGCACATGCTCACAATCACACAGGATAGAGCACATTTTTCAAACACTCCAAATTATGACAATGACTGTGTACCTCAGAATTTGATCATGATCTATCACAGATTGCTTCACTAGGTAATCAAGAAAGGCATCACATTTTTCAAGCATTGAGTCCAGTCTGAAGCTAATTAGGACAGTAATGGCTCCTACAGCCTCAAATTGCACTTCATTATTTTCCTTGTGAAGAAGATTCTCATACAGCAAGAATAGTGCTGGCAGATGCTGCTTAAATACTTGAATAACATCTGGGGAAACATTGAAATTCGCTTCAGAAATTATGAAAATAAATGTTATTTATCACTGTTATTTTACACTATTTTTTCATATAAACCTAGTGCTGTTGATGAATTACAGATGCGTAAAAGAACTTGGGGTCTGCCTTTATGATGGTACAAAAATGTGTGTATGTGAGACATGAAAGATACAAGCATTGGTATTTCACTTTGGGAGCAAGACACCACTCATCATGTTGCACGGAGGAAAAAGACCAGGAATGGAAAAAAGACAAAGGTGAAATTGATTGCAGATAGGTCAGTCACTGAGCGTGTGAGACGTCAGATGGTGCACGATGGTGGAAATGACCACATGATTACATGCATTTATTGTCGATAAAGATTTACAGTGCGAATTGATCTATTCAGTCACATTCGCTAAAGCCATGGGTTGTATTTATTATGCCCGTTTTAAAAGCGTGATGTAACAAACTATCAACTGTCAAGACAGCAAGGTGCCAGCCAGTCAGTGCTGTTAAGATCCTAACATACCATAGCATAAACGTTATTCTAGACTACTCTATGCACTATCTTGTAAGACAATGGGTGTAACCTGTTGCAATTCTCACTTTCATCCAGTCTTGGTTGGTTGGTTGTGAATCTTCCAGAAGACTTAGTTTTAACTCTATAAAGTCCAATACATTGGTGTTCAGATCGTCTAGGCTCTAAAAAAGAGCTTTCATGTATTAGACAGGTTAATGCAGACTTTTCTCCTGATCAAGTAACAAGGTGTCATTTCTATGACAACCGTACAGCAGAGCTCTTCATAAGCCCTCCAAGCCCAGAAACCAGCAAGGTGTGTAAGACCGGTGCTATAGTCTGTTTACTTTTGCCTGCCCAAATATAAAATTCCATATCTCAGCACCCAACTGAGGGAAAATGATGAGAGTTAGCATATAACCTTATCATTATGTCCACCCAACAAAAAAATTTTGTTCTGGAGATTGTACAGCAGATTTAAAGTTTGTTTATATGTGGTATATAATTTACGGATCAGAGATGAAGTGCACATTATTAAATGTATAACGTCTTCACATGGAAACATTAGCGTTGAGTAGTTAATTTTCTCGTGGGACATGGGATTGGCCTTATGACAAGAGCCTCGCGTAGTGGAACGGGGCATTAATGTAAAACAAGTTTGTTAGCAAAAAATCACTAGTTTTTTTACCAAGACATCAAAGAAATGTCACCGCTTTCCATGATTTAAGTTGCTTTTGGACCTATCAAAGACATATTCCTTGGGTAGGGGTAAATATAAGACGGCAGGAAAAATTTCATAATGATGCAACAGACAGTTTTCAAAATAATTGATCGTGAATGAAGGCATTCATTTCTGGACAGACTATAAACCTTCACATCTGTGGGGAGGCATATTAGGATGTCACCAGGTTGTTTCTGTACAGTACATATGAACTGGCTGGGATTAGACCTAGATTTTTCTCAGAGACTCCTGAGTAGTCGTCGCAGGAGCTACTTAGTTCATGCGTTGTGTGACGCTTTCAGCAGTCCGCATCCAATCCGACAGACCGATCCATACGGAATAAAACCCGGTGCAATGAAGTAAATCCTCTCGACTTTTAAAAGGCCTAGGATAGTAATTTGTTCTCAACAGGTTTTTAGCTATTTTATTGTCAGCATACTCCAGCCTAATACACAGGGTGAAATCCAATGGTCTAAAATCAACCCCGCATTATCTCTGAGATATGCCTCAAGACTTCAATTTAAACATACCAGCCAAGTCGCAGTCACGACAACCCATCCCCACAACCACCTACCCACATGCCTAATCCTTTGAAAGCCTGCATGCACACACAAAAATTCTATCAACTTAGCTGATCAACTGCTGTTTTTCTTGTAACAGCTAACACCCGGGAAAGTCACCCAGCCAACAAATGTCTGAAGAAGTCGGATATGTCAGCCAAAAGGTTAAAATATCGCAGCTCTGCTGTAAACAGGCACAATGCAATTACGTCTAAAAGAACTTTTCGGACGAATGCAGAAGAAGAAGTAACAACTAACAAAACATTTATTTATACAGTATCAATATTACAAGTCAGCATGGCTGCCAGGCTTAAAGCTCTTGCACTGAAACATCTCATGCGCTGACGGCGATGTACGCGGTTGATTCCCTACACTGGTCAGTTGATTTTTCTTTCAGAAAGCAATGGCAAACGACTGAACATAAACCTGTCTAGTAAATCAACCTGAGGTTGAGACTAATCGCAGCATCATGCAAAGGACGTGCAGCTTTCTATATTATCAATGTTGAGACAAGTGGGGATAAAAATATATCAGAAACAACAGACAACTGCAGCTCACTTTCATTAGTCTGGTATAGCTGAAAAACTTGTAAGAATCCTTTCAGTTCTTTTAAATAGGCCTGCAGTTCTGTTGGCTGAAAAAGTAAGTTCAGTTTGTTGTCATTAATTATTCACCTTTTTGGTATTTTATTACTCAACATTAGATGAAGCTGTACAATCAAAATGTATGATAAAAGTTCTTTTTTTAAGTTTAATCAAATGAAAATTTGTCAAGGAGTAAACACAGCTTAATGTCTCCTGATCTTTTTTTCCTTTACAGTGAAAATATTTTCAGAAATGTAGAAGATACAAATGGAAACAGCATTGGAGGGCGAAAATCAATAACATTAGATATGCAGATGATACAGTATTGATTGCGGACAATGCACAGGATCTGCAACAATTAGTAGCCGCTGTTGTTGTACACAGTGAGCAGCTGGGGTTGGAATTAAATTGTAAGAAGACACAGGTTATGGTCGTCACTAGGAAGAACGAAGTACCACAATGTAATATACAAGTAAATGGGAATATTCTTCAACAAGTGAATCGGTACAATTATCTCGGAACAGTCATAACATCTGATGGGAGATGCCTTGAAGAGATTAGAACAAGAATCGCCATGGCGAAAGTAGCCTTTAGCAAGATGAAAAGCATTCTGACTAATAAAAAGATGTCAATTGAAACGAGAAAGAGAGTGTTGAGGGGGTACATAGAGCCTGTTCTTTTGTATGGATGTGAAACTTGGACAATGTGCAGTCACGCTGAAAAACATCCGATGGCTGCAGAAATGTGGTTTCTGAGGAAAATGCAAAGAATACCATGGACAGACAGAAAAACCAATGACCAAGTACTACAGGAGACAAATGAAAATCGTAAATTGATTAGAGAAATTAGACGTAGACAGTCACAATGTTTTGGACATGTTATGAGAAGAAATGGATTGGAGAACTTAGTGACAAATGACAAGATCGAAGGGAACAGACCAAGAGGAAGACCGAGAGGAAAATACCTGGATGGCTTGGCCACATGGCATGGATGAGACAGGAACACTGAGCTGATCCACGACTCTGGTGATCGAGGGAAATGGCGAGTCATCATGGCGAGTTACTGGCATGGCACATGATTGATTGATTGAACATAATGTGAAGAATGTTCGACAGAAACAATTAATACATAACATGGATTAAACAGTTTGATACAAATAGTTAATGTTCACATGACAGATTAAACAACATATGGTATGTTTCATAGAAATAATTAACTTTCATACAATAAATTAAACACAGTTTGATGTAAACAGTTAACATTCATATGACAAATTAAACAATACATGGCATGTCTGATAGAAACAATTAACTTACAAACAATGGATTAAACAAACTGAAACAATCAATTAGCATTTATATGACAAATTAAACAATAGATGTCACAATTATTAACTTTCACAACTAAATATGTTTGACAAAAGTAGTAATCAGCTTTCATTCAATAAAAGATGCAGTATTTAGAAACTGTCCTACAAACAATCAACTCAACACTGACATAGTTATAATTATACTCATCATCATCCTGTGTCTGGCAGAGAGGTGCAGGTGATCATGTTCTTCCACAAACATCTGTCCTGTCTGTTTCTGATAAGTTTGGCCACTGATTCTCTTCCATGCCACTATGCCAACTCATCCAGCATTTCATCTCTCTGTTTCTATGACCCTCGATCTTCCTGGTTGTCACAATTTTTCTCCAAGCCCTATTGCCTTACAACTTAACCCAAAAATAACAATTGTCACATCCTGATGTTGGGTTATCAACAATCTTTGTGAATTGGTCTTTAGGATCTGGGATGTTTTTTTTTTGGAGGGGCTCCCAGGTTGATCAGGTCTAAAATGGGTACCATAAAAGGTCCAGGGAAGACAAGGTTGGCGGCATGATACTGACCACATCATGCACCTAGTCTGTACACACCTCAAAGTGTGGGAAAAGGTCCTTTACTGTGTATTTGCACATGGTATTTCTAACTGACCATGGGATTCTTAGTACTCAATGTAGAAACTACCTCTCTGTGGCCTCCAGTTTTCTTTCTACTCTCTTTATTCAGTGTCCATGATTCACAGGGACACATAGTATGAACGGTATACAACATTCTAAACTCAGTTTTTGTCTTCCATGTTGTCAACTCTCATGATAAACATGGAACAATGTTTTATATGGCTATGAAACCATTTTTCAATGACCATCTGACCAACCTATTATAACCAATACTGTATAATGTTTAATTTTTTAATTAGAACAATGTGGAATTTTAAAATGTAAGGAAAACAGACCAAAAAAAAACATATAACCTTAGTATAAGGCAACTTCTAACCAGCTAGCAAATATGGTGTCTAAGAACAGCATAAATTATTATGGTGATAATTATTTTTAACTCACAGAAATAATAATAAAAATAAATACACATCACTGTTACAGTAAAGTCTAGATTAGTATAAAATGTCAAACACAACTGCCATCTAACCAAAACCATGCCACTAGTCCTGGTCTTAACCTCAATCCAAAATAAATTATGAGTACAACAGATACAGCAGAATGTGTAGGCACATGTGTAATTATACTCTATGTGAGGTGCCACTAATTTTTATATATATATATATATATATATATATATATATATATATATATATATATATATATATATATATATATATATATATATATATATATATACATATGTGTGTGTGTGTGTGAGAGAGAGAGAGAGAGAGAGAGAGAGAGAGAGAGAGAGAGAGAGAGAGAGAGAGAGAGAGAGAGAGAGAGAGAGAGAGAGAGAGAGAGAGAGAGAGAGAGAGAGAGAGAGAGAGAGAGAGAGAGAGAGAGAGAATGTATGTGTATATACATGTGCACATGTGCATATGAGAGAGATAAGGAGATAGGAAGGGAAAAATAGTGAGAAGAGATGAGTTGGAGGAACAATAATGTTTTAAATTAAAGAAAGAAAGAAAAGAACAGGGTGTGTGCCTGATTAGATTAAACAATGCTATAAACAATAAATTCAACAACCATTATATAGACAAATCACTGACAGATTTTCTCAAATAATAACAACAGACCAGGGCTACACACTTCAACAAATACCCACCAGTGTTTCCTTACTGCACTGGCTGATCAAAGTTGACAAACACAATGAAGCAACAGTGCACAGGGTAGATGGACTAGCTGCCGCCACAGACTGCAAGAGGGAATAAGCCAAGCAGCTCTTCTTTATATCAGACGCCTGCAGGTACTGTGTGATATCTGAGATAGGGGCAAACATATGCTTGAATGAACTAGATTAAATAAATGAACATACAAGAAAGATTAGATATATTGCTATCACCATATTAAAACTTGGTTGCACTGGCCCTCCAGAAAAATATGCTACTTGCTATTACAATATCTTCTTCTGCCTTCCATCTCTCAGTGGAGCGTAGATCCTCAAGCAACTCACACCGAGCCCTTTGTAGACTTGCTCATAAATGGTTGAATTTTGCATATAAAGTTTTCTACAGGATGAGGTAGCCTGTCTCACGTCAAACCTTAGATGCCTCTTATGACATGCATGGTAGATTACAGCGTTACTATTCTTTGCTTCTCCTTTGAGCACAATGCCACATGGGCGTATTACTAAGTAGTCAGAAATATTTTGTCTTGTCTGTCTCTTAATATTATCCTCCCATTTGAAAAGTCGGTACTTCATTTTTAATTCACCACAAAGGAATCGCGGGAGTTCACGGGAAATCACGTGACATCAGGGTGATTCCATAGTAGGTGTAGGGGTGTGTTTATATACTCTGTACAATCGAGGAAAGCTAACTGGGATATTTTGGGGGCCCTGAAAAGGGCAACTGCATTTATTAATTACAGATACAGACATATAATTGCTTTCGCAAGTAGTAGGCAAATGTAACAGAGTTAGGAATAGGAAGAAGGGGCAACGAGGTGTGCATAGTCAATAGGGAAATAGGGCACGGTCAAGCACCATAATATGGGGTAGTTAGGATGGGTCGTGAGATGACGAGCATCGTAGAAACAAGGTCAGTTGTGAACGACCCATCCTTCGAGATGGACGTATGATTGAACTGGGCAACATCTGGCTTGATTCTGAATAAAGTAATATGAAGCCAGAACTGTCTTGGAGTTATTGCCAGTTCACCGTCACTTCGCTGTACTGTTATAGTACAGAAATGGTGCTGTGACCAGGATGAACAACTTCAATTGTCGCGGTACATAGCGGAGGTACTGGGCCACTATATTTGATACAGCCACTACTTCATACTGCGCTTGTTGGGAAAATGCGGTGCCTTTGACACTGGCACGTTATCAAACCTCTGCTGAACAGATTTAAAGAAGTTTCTACAAGAATCTGTATGCGGTTGTGAAGCCCGCTTTGCTGATTCAGTTCCACTGTCTTTATGCGGTTGTGAAGCCCGCTTCGCTGAGTCAGCTCTCGGTCGTTTTCGAGCCTTACTGGTGGTGAAGTCCAGTCCGCTCTCAAATCGTTTTCGGGCCTTACTGGTGTGTGAGAGCCGCTGTCAAGTCTCCGGGCTCTGTTGTGTGCGAGAGCCGCTGTCAAGTCTCCCGGCTCTGTTGTGTGAGAGAGTCGCTGTCAAGTCCTCGCCGGGCACTGTGGCATTGTTGTTCGAGCGGTTTGCTAACGGGATTGATTTTGGAGGACGACATGGAGATACCTACTTCTGATCGTACCTCCCACTGTTGCAGGGACTTCAAAGACTTCTGCATTCCGCCATACATAGTAAGTAGACTGAATCGTTGCCACACAGCCTGCTCGTTACCATAGCCGTTGCCTGAACTTTTATCATTTTCAAGAGGCTTGGTATAGCCGTCGCTTTACACTGTTCATTTCAAGAGTCTTGTTATAGCCGCCGCTTTACATTTTTTACCTGCATTGTCGGTTGTTTCAACGGGCTACCAGGGCCGCTGTCATACAATGTTGTTTCAGGGAACTGACCAAAGCTGCTCTCTGATCGCAGTCTGATCGTGGTGAGGCCTACTGTCGAGAAAAGCTGCTCTCTGATCGATGTCTGATCCGCTGAAGCCTGAAGTCGGGAGGTGCCGTTCTTTGAACGCAGTCAATTGTTCCAGGCCTTGTCAGAAACCGCAGTCCTTGGGCGTCACTATGCTGGAAACCAAGATGCCTGCCTGCCTTGAGGTTGCTGTATTATCGGGGCTGTTAACTTAACCGTTGCTGTGAGGTCGTCGTATCGCTGAATTTTCTTTCTCCATCATGCCTCTCTGCCCAGTGTGTGATATGGAATGACACTGATTTGGGAACGTTTTTGCTCGAGCATCCTGAGAGATCCTGGAAGTCATTGCCTGTCCGTTTGAAGTTTGTAGAACCGAAGGACAATGTTGGCTGAGTAAGCGAAGTTTAATTTAAATTAGTTAAAGAGTAGACATATAATATAATTATTTGTTTTAAGATAGAATTGAAGAATTGAAAACCTGATGCATTTTTTTAAAGATTTGTCTTTGAGTAATATTGTGCTAGCGATAGGAAAGATGCCTACGTATTGAAAACAACAAGGCTTTATATCATAAAAGCGTGGTGAGCTAATATGGAAATCTTTTATAGGAAGTTAGGACGTGTGACAGAGTTGATGGGTGACTTAAAAATGGACGTAGATAGAATTTCGTCTATGATAGAATTGATAAAGAGGCAGACGCTTGAACGAACAGAGGCACAAGACAGGTATGAGACGTTTTGAGGTAGACAAGTCCAATAGAAATGATAACCAGCGTGGTTACAATTTTAAAGTTGTCAACCATATACATATGAAAGCAGATAAGAATGAGACACAGAGACATATAAGAATTAGTAATGGTCAGAAAAAGAAACAGTGGTCTTGGCCTTCAAAGAGTGATAACTCAAAGGCCTTGCGAGAGAACTGGTTTCAGATCAGACACCTGCGATATTCACTATCAAAGTTGAATAACAGAGAAAGAAACATAGATAAGATTTTGGGTAGTCAGGAGGTATCTTCAGTCTTTTGTGTCAGACAAGAAAGAGAAACTCAGACACAGGTGATTGAGGTGGTAGAAGAAAACACGCAGATACAAGTTGATACAGTAGAGAAAAAAGTCCAGGTACAACCAGCTAGCAAGATAACGAAAGGAAGTCAAACTGACTTAATAGAAATTCAGTCAAAACCAACTTACTTGACTAAGGGAGACACGGTTGGAATTAAGAAAGATAAACAGATAAGTGCCAAAGATGTTAAAAGACGGGTGAAGAAAAGTATTAGAAAAAGGAATAGTAGTATGATAGTTAATAGAGGTACTGCTATGTCAAGTTCCTCAGGTATAGACATTAAATTAATCCCTAAATGGTGTAGAAATATTAGGTGTGAGAGTTCAGGTTATGGAAAAGATATTTCTACCTCTACCGCCGCATATTGTAGTAAATACTGCGATGCTAAAACAACTACAGATACTGATGATTCAGAGAACGAGAGGATTGCACTACGAGCAGATCCTAACTCGAAGCGTGATGTTTCCTCACACGGTGTGGTTGCTAGTAGACAGACAGACAGAATTTTAGTTGGTGACTCTTTGGAAGAAGATACCAGTATATATGACAGAAAAGTAGTGAAGGCTAGGAGACGAATACCAAGAGAGAGAGAGAAAGATACTTCCAAAAAGAAAGATGTTTGCCTAGTAGAAAGTGGAACACAAAAACAGCAAACAGCTGAAGCGTCGCTGGAAAAAGCTAGAAGTCTCATGAAATCGGTAAGACCATGGTTGTATTTAAATAACCGATACGAGCAGATTTGAGCATTTTGTAACTGAGCTTGGGGTAATTCAAGTTTGATGAGCCTCAAATTTCGACTCAAATGTGGTGTTGCTGTGGAAAATAGTATAAGTAATGTGTGATGGCGAGAATTGATGTATTGTATAGGTTATTTTGAGAGATAAAGGAGTCATAGAATAGTCACCGATAGGGTAGTGCGACTGAAAATAGCACGAAGAAGTAAATCATGGTTATGAAGTGATGAGGAGGTTAAGATAAAGTGAGTGAGTAGTTGACCGTCAGAGTAGTTGACGTTGAGAATTAAGTAGGACGGAGAATAGTGGGATTATGATGATTGAATGAAATAGGAAAGCAGTAGAATTGTGAAAGTCCTGTTGAGTAATTCGTCAGGTTATGCGTTGTCCGTACGTGAGTATAACTGTAGACAAACAGGTGTTTGTCGTGATGAGTGAGGTAGGAGTGAGGTTTGGAGACGTCGTCTAAGTGAAGTACATAGATAAAATGTAATAGTTGCGCGGTTGATATATCTTGTGTCAATGTGTGTGGAGGAGATCGTTACGCTTAGATTGTGGTGAGTGATTGCTGGAATGTTGAATTGGCATCTAAATTGTTTCTTTTTAAAGTAATGGTATGGACACGTTAGGTTGTCGCGATGCGAGAGTAGTCGTGAGATGAGAGCGAGGTTGTATATCACTATCTGAGAAAACATAAAATACGAATACCGTGTGAATATGCGAAGAGTGACTGATAAGTGACGTTGAGAAAATGTAGAGCATAGAGTAACTGAGTATGCGAAAATTGAGAGGTAGAAAGAACATGATTAGAGATTGGTGATGTCTTTTGGTTAGAATATCTGACGTTAGACAGAGTTAATAAAAATTGTATGACGGAAAGAGAGTTAACATTCTGAATGACGTTTCATAAAACATGTTTAGTATTGTTGACAGGGACATGTCAAAGCATGAATGCCTAATACTAAGAAATGAGAAAAGTGAGGTCTGCTGTCAGTAATATGTAGTGTGGGTTGCTGTTCTGAAAGCATCCCGATAAATAGGAAGAGGAGTGAAAGATACGGAGGTAAACAAGATTAGATAAATGAATGTTGGAGAACATGTTCCGATAAGTGTGACTGGTTTAACTATCATCGCAGTGCTAGGAGAGACTTGAGGATAGCTTAGAGTAGTTGTGGTGAGATGTTAAGAAAGTACTGATGCAGGAGAATGAAATATTACTTGCGTCGGATAGACGAGAAACTTAAAAGTAGAATTAGTTATTGGTACAGTAGGTAGATGTATTGGTGAGAGGTCTATAGTAAATAGACACAATTTTTTTTTGCTGGTCGTAGTAGGGTGG
This sequence comes from Cepaea nemoralis, assembly GCA_014155875.1. NCBI lineage: Eukaryota > Metazoa > Mollusca > Gastropoda > Stylommatophora > Helicidae > Cepaea > Cepaea nemoralis. The sequence continues at coordinate 611,405 of JACEFZ010020300.1, forward strand.
AGATACCGTAGTTAACGGTAATGATTAAGTAGTTGTAGTAATACTTGGAACAAATCCAAGGGAAACAATTGGTGTGCCGAGCCACAGGTTCTATTGGTAGATAGTACGGTCATTGTTGATTAATGACTTTTATTGAAAGAACAGATATTGTTCTAAGTTAGGAATTGGTCTGTAGGTAACAGATATATATATGCATTGAGTTGTTTTGTTTAATCTGTTATAAGAATAACGGAATAGGCATGGCTTGGGTGAATAGATATGTATTACATTGGTTCGTAGAAGAGTCCAATGATGTTTGGTTACTTTAAGTAGTTAATTCTATGTGAATTATTTTTTTTGAAAAAGGTTCTCTTTAGTGAGAAGATAGTTGTTTTTATTGAATTTGAGTTTTCAATCCATCATATATGGTATGTTATATTATTTTTTTGATTGACTTGGTTTTGTAAAATGATTGCCATTTGATTTGAGAATAGGATTGTGGTGTTTTTAGTCTTTTGCGTATAAACTACTGGTCCGTAAAAGAGACCAGCAGTATTAGATATTTTCTTTTGATTTAAATTAATGCATGTTTTATTGTTGGGGATAAACAGTTCAAAACTTGGGGGGTATGACATCCTGTTGTTTTATTTTGGTTGACTCATATTTTAACTTAAATTGTCTTGTATGTTGAATAAGAATTGTTGGTTAAGTTAAGTTTAATTTATAAACAGTTATGATTTTAGCTAGAATAAAGGCAATACATGGGGCTTTATTTAGGACCCTTCGTTCAGAAAAGAGTTAATAAACTACTGAGAACTAGTAGAGAGACACATTCTCTTTGTGAATAATAAGCATATCCTGTTGGTGGGATTGCTGTGATAGTCAGCGTTGATAAATCAATGATATAAGGGCTGCAAAGTTGTGGAAACATATGCTATACGGGGTTACTACACAAGTAAAATGGTTATGGGGAATTTAAGTGAGCATTAATTGAAGATATATGGATTGGACGCCATATTGGGGAAGAAAAGATTAATGTGAATAACGTATATAGCAGTGGGGTAAAAATGGGGAAAGTTTAGAACATGGTTTCCATGGGGTCGGAAGTAAACATGGATTTAGAGCCATGAGGTAATAGAAGACTGGCTGGCTTATAGAAGAAGAAGTGGGTAACGTGCTACGCCAGACAAATAGTAAAACATGAATTGAATGCCATGTTTTACTTCGAAGAATAACTATATACTGTAGATATCAAAGGGGGGTAAGTACAGAGTGCTGTGCTCACAGCGAATAGAGATAAAATGTCATGGGGTTTTAGGGGTCCGTAATATATGGACTGAGAAAGAATAACGTTGAGTTCAGTGACGGTATATTGTTGCTGTAGATAACGGCATAAATTGAGGTTCAGGAGAAATGCCCATAATAAATGGACATTAGTGGGTTGCTGAAGTTTTCGGCGAGATTAAGAGTGAATATATAGGAAAAGATTAGTTAGGTGAGGTGATGTGTATAATGGGGAAAGAGGTCTGTAATATATAGACATTTGGGAGTGAATTTTTGATGGTTGGTGCTTGATACTGTAGATAGCAGCGTAAACTGTTACCATAATAAGTGGTACTGTAGAAGATATAATTGTGTTAGACTTTATTACATAAAGTCTCAAATGACATAGGGGGGTAAAGGTGTATGGTTTAGGTGAGTGTAGTTTTTGTGTGGAAGAGTTCTACTTCTTTGAATCTCCGGTGCGCACCGATTCTTTGTCTTCCTATCGTGTGCAAGTGATTTCAGGTTGGTTGAAAGTAGAGAAGTAGTAGTGTGGAGGTAATACGGTTAGTGATGACAATAGAGAGTTGAGGTAGTATCAGAAGAGTACAGCATTTTGAATTTTTTGAGATCGTGATAAGAAGGTTTAAGCGGATTGCTTATGAAGAGTAGAAAAAGTATTCGAAAATATGTTGTCATGTGTTGTATAAAACTAAGATCTTGTAATGCAGAAATATTATGATGTACGATAGATACATATACAAGAATGAGCTTTTGTGATATGATATAAGTGGATTTTATTACGAAGAAGAAGTATGGGTTGTAGGTCGTGGCGGCTGGCACTACGATAAATAGTGGGGATAGAGAGAAGTGTAATGAGTAAGGGGTATATGATTTCTGTAATTGGGAGTTGAGTAAGTTCAGGTGGTAAGCGGATTGCTTATGACTTTATAAAACGAAGAAGAAGTAACTTTGATTGTGTGGAATTATTGGGTTAAGTGTCTTGGGTCATAGATGTGGGGTAAATGAGTTGTGGGATCAAGACTTTTCAGGGAAAAGTCTTGGTTGAAGAAAGGGAGGAAATGTAACAGTTAGGAATAGGAAGAATGGGCAACGAGGTGTGCATAGTCAATAGGGAAATAGGGAACGGTCAAGCACCATAATATGGGGTAGTTAGGATGGGTCGTGAGATGACGAGCATCGTAGAAACAAGGTCAGTTGTGAACGACCCATCCTTCGAGATGGATGTATGATTGAACTGGGCAACATCTGGCTTGATTCTGAATAAAGTAATATGAAGCCAGAACTGTCTTGGAGTTATTGCCAGTTCACCGTCACTTCGCTGTACTGTTATACAAGCAAGCGCTATTGTGTAATGTATTTATTGAAATAAAGAATCAAATTAAATTGAATGTGTTGTCGATCACTTCCGGTTGAGCGTGTGGTGGACTGCTAGACCGCTCGATGGATGGAATAAATGTTTCTGGGCCTGGATAGCCCTCACTGTCATTGTAGTGTATATCCCTATCTTGTGCTACTCGTCTTATCTTGTGTATGTCCCATCTGTCTGCGCTCATCTTTGATGTAAGTGAATCCCGCATCCCTATTCTGAAAATTGACGATCCCACCAGATCCAGGTTAGTGCTGAAAATAACTAGTTTGTGTGTGGTGAATTAAAAATGAGTGAATGAAGTATCAAAAAGTCTTCCTCTGACATGTTTATTTTTCACTGTTCCTTCCTTTACAGTTTTCAGCATTATGACTATATCATGCATCTTGTTTTGTCTTATTTTGATCTTGTTTACTCATTTTCTGCTAATTCCTAGAACTTCGTTAATTATTATCATTCTACATTAGCCCCATATGATATTAAGCTGTGAATACCACCATGTATGAAGCACACACTAAAACTCCACACATCTCTTCTTAACCTAATGTTGAAAAGCAAAACATGGACAGAGAACAAAGAACGAATCAGACCGATCCTTCTGTATATCCATACTACAAGAAATATAAAGTAAGGTCAAATGTAAATCCAATGCACATACTGCCATAATGATTACAGAACGCTAATGATTTATTATGCTACAGATTAAGAAATTATGAGATGAGATGACCAACTTCCTTTCTCAACTCATATCAAAGTTGGGAACTTATTTTATGACTTCAAGATGTGAAAGAAAACATGAAGAACACCCTACCTGGTGGATTGAGGAACAACCTCCAGATATGCTGTATCAACTGTGATATAAGCCATAATTTTTAAAATTAGCTACATATCCTTTACAGGACAAAGCAGTCAACCCCAGCCTTTTTTTGCTGTTCGTGATTCCTGAGCAAGTTTACGTTCAGTAGTTTGCCTTTGCATTCTGAATGACCAGCACCCATACCATTTCATTAAAGACTAATACAAGGCAGTCTGCTGCTGAATCGCCCGCAGCTGTGTTTCAAACATGATATGCGGGATTACGAACTGCGTCCGTAACCCCTTCGTCATGGAGCCGGTAAGCCGTGATTAGCCTGGATGAATAAAATGTAATAGACCAACAGTAATGCTTGTTACAGGAGAGGTAGACAGGATCACAGGTACAGCTGCTACTCCCACTGAAATACCCCATATGTCACATCATGGAAACATCATGCAAACATGAGTGGCCACAAGCTCAAGCCATGAGGAAAGGTTATCCTGGTAAACATGCCAAACTGCCGACATGCAGGTACGTATGGGAGAAGGAAAGGCTATGAGAGACAACCCAGACAGATACACAACCCAGCCTGTCAAAGACAGAGAAATATAAGAATACACATATGTGAACATGAAATGATAATGTTATTATCAAGGTATCACTACCATCAGCTACAACCAGCAGGAGCAGTGCCAGGCCCCTAGATATCAGATAGAGGCAAGCCTTTTTCAGATTTCAAATGACCCCAATGTCAACAGTAAATAGAGGACTCTTTTACATGCCTTAAGGTGAAATGGTTCTGGACCCATATTTTTATAGAACATGAATGCATCAGACTTAAAGCTCAGCCTTCCATAGAATTCATCAACCAACCATGAAGTCCATAAACCATCTCATCTGATTTACTATTTTGAGTTTGCCTTCCAAATCTGTTGATTGTCATCAAGCTACCTACAAGTCATTAGGGTTGTGTTTTACTAAGCCTGGTCCCAATTTCTCAACCTGTCTTGAGAGACCCAGCCAGTAGCATGCCTGTATAGCTCCTAGGGTCATTGGCACACATACACGCACACCCATCCACACACCCATTTCTTTCCCTCCCTCCCCGACTTTCTCACACACACACGTAATCCCTCTACCATTGCAATGTGAAGACGTGGGACAGATAATAAGAATTAAACTCACAGCACACATGGATACATTTAGCATAATCCACTTACCCTGGTAAAGATCAACTAAAGTTGTTGTCGTCATGTTTTCATGACTCTGAAACAAACAAGGATAATAAAAACTCACCACTGAAGTAAAGGTTCCCACAGTGAAGAACTATATAATTATACAAACACACTACATACCATGGAACCAAGCACTACATACTGCAGCCATACACTCATAAAACATAATTGTATAAACATACACTATATACCAGAAGCAACATACACTACATATCACAGAATCATATACTACATATCAAAGAATCATACAAACATACACTATATACCACAGAAACCAAAACACTACATACCACAAAATTTCTCACTGTGTAATTAAACAACAGTGATGGACCCCTCTTCACACCATGAGGTGTATTGGGTATATGGTGCTAGCCCCATATTTGTAAACAGGAAAATTGTGCAGTGGTTAGGAAGGTGTGCTGATAATTACATGAGCACAGTCAGACAAGGGTTCTATTTCAGCTCTTGACCTTCACTAAGGAAGAGAAAGACTGGCCTGGTCACCAACTTCTCCCCGCACTCAAGCCTCTAAACTGTGATGGTCCTAACATATCACATCACATACCCACAGCCAGTTCCTGCTTATGTTTACCCATATGTTTAGACCGGCCAATACTCAATTGGTGATGAGGTCAATACCATGACAGCTGCCTTGACTTCCCTGGGCATTTCCTGGTCCTCACTTAAGGCTGGGTCGACCTGGGGGCCCAGATCAGTGACAAAAAACAGTCAATGGAGATTTCTTCTTCTGCGTTTATTCGGAATGTTGTTTTAGTCGTAACTGCGTTCTGCCTGTTTACAATAGACCTGCGATAGTTGAACCTTTCGGCCGATACATCCAACTTCTTCAGGCATATGTTGGCCGGGTTACTTTCCTGGGTAATGGAAATTTGAAGACATGACCCCTGGCAGCAGACAAGCATGCTAGCTATTGCACTACTACAGCTCCTCTTGCACTGCATATCACATACATTATATACCAAAGAATGATATTTAAAATAACACAGGCTGTAAGCTCAAACATTCCAGGATCATTTCAAGCTTTGTATTGGGAAACTTACAGTGTTCACATTAGTTGAGGTAGCCACTGCTGAATACACAGCCTTCACTGCATCTCTAGCAGCTTTGGTTAAGTCAGGTGACAAATTCATCAGCACCTGAAAAAAGGACATAAGGTAATTTTTATCCAATGCAATCACCAATCGTTATTGCAATCTGCTTAAACCACCAAGACTGACAAGCTGAAAGAAAATGAGAGCCAAAATAAAAGGAGACAATATTAAATACTATGGTGTTTAGGGATGAAATGGCCTGGCTGATCAATCAGAAGCAAGCAAATAATAAGCAAACATGGTAAAACAAAATAATACAGAAAAGGAAAATACTTTAAGGAATGAAAACAGGTCAGAGACAGAAAGTAGTCAACTATAAATATGAAAAGAATAGCAATGGATAATTTTCTGTAAAGTGTAATATTCATGGGACTTTATGCATACATATAAAAGGATCGAAACATAAGCAGAACCAAAATGAAAGTGAAAAGCAAGAGAAAGAAAGAAAATTACATAAAATTATTTATCCATCATCATGAAAATCATGTTCCCTGCCAAATGGTGTAGGTGTTCATGTCTCTGCACAAACCTCGGTCCTTGTTCTGGATCAACATATTCTTTTATCCCACCATATCAGCCCATCCAGCATAATTTCTCTCTGTCTCCCACTGATATTTCTGGATCAACACTGTTGATGACATTCTTCTGTGCCACCATATCAGCCCATCCAGCATCATTTCTCTCAGTCTGTCTCCCACTGATATTTCTGGATCAACACTGTTGATGACATTCTTCTGTGCCACCATATCAGCCCATCCAGCATCATTCCTCTCAATCTGTTTCTATCTCTTTTCCCACTGATATTTTTGATTGTCATGTTTTCCAATACCTTACTTCTTACTAAATGTCCAAAGCATACTGTTTATCTCTGTCTTATAGTTGTATATAATGTTCTACTTTCATTAGCCTTTTCCAGGCAATCATTGTTAGTAAATGATCTAGACTCATTAAAAGGTGCCAGATATTTTTTCTGGAAAGTAAAAGGCCCCCACAGCAACACAGACCAACAAATTATCTCTCTTTTCTGGATAATTCTGGCATAAGTTGTTGAAACACAGTGTCATCACACCTTTTAGAGCTGAAATGGCTGGCTTTACTGTCCAGGCCATGACAGTCTTCAGTGGAAATTTAAGGGTAAGCTGGCTGGCCTGTAGGGCACTTTTAGATGGAACACTGCAGTTGAACAAGGCAGACATGATGTCTGCAAATGATCACCTGTTACAAGAGGAAATGCAAATGGATTACATAGTTCAACTGATAGAATCAAGAATCTACATCAACACTAGCAGAAAAGACCTTAGTAGAGGATGAAGCAGAGGTGAGGGAACTGGCCACTCTATCATCAGACTAACTTGATTATAATAATAAATCAGAGGGAAAAAAACAAGACACACATGTTATAAATTATATTATACATTAAACTTCCTGTTCTTCTTGTGATCACAATCTTTGATGATACAGGTGAATTCTCATTATGAACTCCGATGTTCTCTTTAGGTTCCTAAGTTTGGAGTTTAGTATTGATTCCGTGGGCCAGAATATCTTTCTTTGTATGCTGTACAAATAACAATCCTGTAGACCATGTTCAGTGGTTAGTTAGTTAGTTAGTCGACAGATCATCCTCGTTGCACATCGAACCATTCAGTCCATAAGTGCTCGGATCCCCTCCTCAGCAAATCCCGCAGCGTGTAGCGGCTAACGACGCCAGTTCTGTGTTGGTTTATCAATCTTCTTTGGCGTCCTGCGTAGTGTTCTTGTTTGGCCATCCCTCTTTTAATTTGCTGCTCTCGCAGTCTGGCCATTGTTGTAGATTCACAGTCATCACTTGGTTCTCGCAAAAGTCTTACTTCTCGTAGAGCATTCAGAATGTCAGCCTGGTCCATGGCGCGTCCGCCCTCCACAGTAGCCTTACCTGCGAGCTTTTCAGCCCGCTCATTTCCTTGTACTCCCGCATGCCCTGGCACGAAGATGAAACTAATCTTTGCCAGCCGAGACCGCTTCAGAGGCAGCAACCATTCTCTTCGGATCGACCCCTCCTCTATCCTCTTGATCATGTTCATTGAGTCGCTAAGGAAACAAGCCCTAGTGAATGTCTGTGTCTCGAGCCATGTTATTGCTTTACTTACTGCCATGACTTCCATGGTCAGGCTACTTGTGGTTTCAGTGAAAGCACCAGAGTCCTCCTTCACAATTCTCCCTCCGGCCCGAGCTGTAAAGGCCCATGAGCTTCTCACATGTCGGACGACCGACCCATCTGTGTAGATGACCGCGTCACCGTCTAGCGAATTCTCGAAAATCAACGCTTGTACTTCAGCCTCAACAGCAGCCGGATTTTCTTGTCTGCATTCTCTATCTAGTTGGATGCAAACTGAAAAGGATGTGCAGAAGTCTGTTGGCACTTGCACCCACTCCTCGCCAGGTTCTAAGTCCTCAAGTGAACACACCTGTTGAAGAATGTCTTCGGCTTGACCCATCCACGACCTTCCTCTTTTTAACCTGCTGCCCTTCACCTTCCTAATTTCACTATGCAGTGGATGTTGCGTGTTTGCGTTAACTCTGAGGTAGGCGCGTGCCCTGCAAACTTGTATTCTCTCTTCAATGGTTGGAAAATCAAGAAGGTAGCGCATCGCCCCGCATGCTGTATCTCTTGTACATCCAAGAATAATGCGCATAGCTTCATTCTGTATCCTTTCCATCCTTTCTATCTGCTTATGGCTGAGAGTCAGGATTGCCATTGCATACTCCAAAACAGACATGACCAGCCCCTCGTACAGAAGACATAGATGGCGCTGCTCACAGTTTGCTGCCGCCATCACCCGCATCGCTGCCAAACCCCGCTTGGCCTTTGTTATCACCTGGTCTATGTGCACATTATAAGCAAGGCTTCGATCAAACCGTATCCCCAGGTAATTCATTGCCTGCGTTCTTTCCACCGTCTCTGAACACAGCATTACGTTGGTGTTGGATTGTTGACAATATGATTATTCAACGAGAACCAAGTCACTGTTGCCTTTGTTGGGTTGACCATTGCCCCAGCTTCATCACACCAAGTACTTATGCGATTGAGTTCAGTTTGTAGTTCCACAGCAACCTCCTCTCTATCCTTACCCTGACGATACACTAAAACATCATCGGCATATGACAATGTCCTGCCAGGTCCAGTGATCTGCTCACTGGTGATTCTCACTGTGTAGGCGTTGAACAGTACCGGAGATAATGGTGATCCCTGTGGTAGGCCAGGATATATTGTTGGTTCCGAAGTCCAACTGCCACATCTAAAAACTACTTTCCGTTGGAAGAGGGCTGCAGCGATCCAACTAAGGAGGAATGGACTTACGTTTAGTTCAAGAAGCTGAAACATTAAAAAATCCAGTGGTACTCTGTTGTATGCGTCCTCAAGATCAATCGCTGCAGCAACGGTTTCAGTGCCTGAGTGGAAACCTTCATAGACATCATGGGCAAAGACTGCTGCATTGGTCCAGGTTTCTCTTTTTGGACGGTACCCACCCAGGTAGGTGGGAAAACACCTTGCCTCTCTAGTTGGCTTGATATTTTCCTGGCAATTACCTTCTCCAGCAGCTTGCCTATTGTATTCTGCATGGTTATAATTCGATATCCCTGAATTTTTTTGTGGTCTTTGTCAGGCTTCGGCAAGGGAATCAGATAGCTGTGTAACCATTCCTCCTTGATGCTAGCACTCCCTATACTGTTGTTGTACATGTCTGCTAGTTTCTCTAGCTCATTGTCGGTACACCTATTTATGTCGTCGTATCTTATGCCATCAGGACCTGGAGCACTGTTTTTTGATCGTCGAAGCACTGCCTTGATTTCTTTCACTGTCACTGTGTCTTCATCCGAAGTGTTCTGGGCCTTCCATCTGTCTGAGGTGACCTCCTTGGCCAGATTTCGGCCTCCCATGTCTGTCTGGTTGCTCTGCTCAAGGTAGCGGTCAAAGAGGGCTTTGCCCTTGTCCTCTGCCAGATGAGGTCAGCACCTTGGAAGTCAGAAATGCTCTTATTCTTGACTACACCACTCATGCTTTTATGTAGTCGCCAGAACAATTTCAGTGACTTGTCTGTGCTTACTCTTTGACACACCTCTGCCCATTTTTCACTTTTAACCACCTTGACCAGTTTTTTGAAATAGCTTACTTTTGTGTGCATCTCTCTTTCTAAGTGCAAGCAGGGACTAGGATGACCAGCTCTGTTCTTCTTGGCATTTTCCCATCTCCTTACAGCACTACGCTTATCCACCCAAGCCCTCTCCACCTCGAAACTCCACCACGGTGGCTGCTCCCAGCTTTTTTTCCTGCCCTGAAACGTTCTGCGCTTGTCACGTCTTATTTTACTCACCACATCTTGCCCTGTACTGTCATACTGGAACGTCTTTACCTTTAGCTTGTGCTGCCTGGTTCTGCCTTTCTCCACCAATATGCTGCAAGGGTGGTGGTCGCTGCCATGGTGTCCTAGGACACCCCATCTACACACTGTAGTGAGTGAAGGTGAAACTAGCGCCAGATCAATAGCACTGTCCTCATCGCCTGGACGGCTTGCTGTCCTGGTGACACAGCCACTGTTGATACAAACCAGGTCGATGGTTTCCACTGCAGTCTCGAGCTCCTCCCCTTGTGTATTGGAGGAAGTGTTTCCCCATGATCTGCCTTTAGCGTTGAAGATACCACAGAAAATAACATTTCTCTCGTGGCCTAATATGCCACTTCTGGGCGTCCACACTCGCATTGCGGGCATAAACATTAATGTTCAGTGGTATGTCTGCTTAGTACACATATTCGAGGTGATGCAGCAGACATAAAAATCCCATGCCTGCGATACACTGAACAGATCAGCTATAATTGTATCTAGTTTATTACATTAACTTACCTCTCTTTTAGCAGATGATGTCAGTGAGCCCAGGAAAGTGTTGAGACCTTGATATCCATACACAGGAGCACACTCAATCTAAAATTTGTAATCCAGAAAATTGCATTATTTCAAATCAAAACCTAGAAACTCTCTTGTCTGGAACTTACAAGGCAAATGAAATAGCATGAGACTTAAAACCACATGGAGAAGAGAATTACAGAGATGAATGTTTTTTTTTTTTGCTCGCTCGCTTTGAACTCAAGCGTAGTCCATAGACACTATTGAATTTTGCATGTGGATTAGCTTTCCCTATTACCAGTGTCCCTCACCATCAGGAGAATCCACTCCAACTTCAGAGATACTTGTAATTTATGTCCCCTAGTCAAGGACGAGAGATCAACATTTTAGTCCAACTGTCCAGTGTAGGGGTTGAACCCCTTAGCTCGGCATCAGCACACCGCATGTCTAAGAACACGCATTCTTATCAATTCAGCCATGCTGACCTACGAGATAAATAATACTGGGACGACATGGAGGGAGCTGCAGGAAAGAGCAAAAGGATAAAGAGCAGAAGAAGAAGAAAACAAAACCAATGGCACTTTGTTCTATTGCTGGAAAATGTCTCTGGGGGATGTGGAATAAAGGTGACTAGATTTGTTTGTCAACTTCCACTGATGGTTGGTTGGTTCATTGGTTGTGAATCTTCTGGAAACCCGGGAAGGTTAACCCAATATGCCTGAAGAAGTTGGATGTGTCGGCTGGAAGGGCAAATATTGCAGCTCTGCTGTAAACAAGCGCTATGCAATTACATCCAAAACATCAGATGAATGAAGAAGAAGAAGAAGAATCTTCTGGAAGTCTGAGTTTTAACTCTTTAAGTCCAAGCACTGGCCTTTAGATCAATCGAGTTCTGAAAAGAGCTTGCATCTATTAGAGTAAGGATGGAGTAAAGACTTTTCTCCCGACCTGGTACCAAAGTAACATCTCCCCACAGGGATTTGTGCTGCAGGGGTCACCTTCCCTCTCCATGCTCAGAAACAAGACTGGTACCGGAACCTCACATCTGCAAGAGAGGTCTATTAGGATGTAACCAGACCATGATTCAGCACGGCACAGACTGGCAGGGATTAGGCCTGGGGCTGGTCATGTTTCCTCCACAGGATGTAGGTGGTATAACCTGTTATTGTCAACAGATTGCAACCTGATGCCCAGATGGAACTTTGACTGACTCAAGTCCTTCGACTTACAGAGAATTTGATACCCGAGTCTCCATGATACAAGATGCCAGTATCCTAGTTGCTCATAGCATCTGCTCCTCACAAAGCATTTAATAAGACTAAGTAAGATATTTGTAACATTTCACATAGCTGCCAATACAAAATGCAATGAAATAAACATACGTCTGTGCTGCTCTTTATATGCATGTTGAATACAAGGGGTCTTCCCCTTTCCCATAACTGAATATAATGTGAAGTGATTAATTCTTCTCTGTGTATATGAAATATCCCTCTGATTGCATATTTTCTAAAATATTCTTATTGTTGCTTCAATTCACCTCTGGTTTTTTTGCAATATTCATCGTAGTGACTCAGAGATATGGTGTCTGTCTCTAACTCAAACAGTACTATGTCCAAATCCAGTTATGGATAGGTGTTTGGATGCCTAGCCTTCTTGCAAATAACACTAAGTCCCAAGTGCACGCAGAGAGACACTCTAAGTAGATTAGGATTTTATTTTACCTCTGACAGTGAAAAGCCTACTCCTTGTCTGGGATGTAAACCCATGTTCAATGATGTGACGGAGCATATCCTTCCTTAGAAGTTTTAATATTCTTTTAAAAAAAAATAAATATGAAGTTTTATTATTCTTTAATAAAACCACTTCCATGTATCATCTAGATTCACAGGCAGTTAAACATATAAATGACACAAGGGGCAGCGGTAGCTGAATGGTTATTGCAGTGATCCTAGGCACTGTTCATAATAGTGTCAGGATATTTTAGACTGTGTGGTCCTGCAGTCAATCCAGAAATTCAAAACAATGTTTTCCCGTGATGAATTTGAATAACGAAGACACAAACAATAGATTGCATGATTTATTGCCTGGCATATTTCGCTGCATCTCGTCAGGTACATACTGCAGAAATCACACAACTTACGTGAATAAACTAGATAAATCCTTCAAACTGAAATATACACATGTTCGCACAGTAATGTCAATTGTCTACCACGGTAATTTTAAACTGACTAACATGTCTTTCTGCTTGCACAAGGACGGCTTATGAAGGTTGATTATTATAGCTTCAGCAAACTTTAACAATCGACTACTTTGTGTGTTGAACAACACACGGAAGGCACTGTTTCTTTCAACCACGTGACCACTCTCGAGCACATGTCTCCCGACCGATTAAGCTGGACTGTCCCGGTGTGTCGGCCTGCCTAGGCTACCATCTTCTGTGTGATCTTCTGATCATCTTCTGATCTTCTATCTTGTCCAACCAATTCGGAATGTGTTCCGAAACCCTGCAATGTAACTGTCGCTCAGTTCTACCTATGTAGATGGCCTCGCATCTGCATGTAAATTGGTAAATACAATTTGATTTGGCGTACAAAGCTACAGGTTCTTTTACTGCTGGGATGGGGATCGGTGTGTTTCGGTACCTGATGACTAGAGTTGCAGCACAGAAAGTTCGCCCGACTGCTGTGGTGAGCCTGTCCCGCAGACGTTGCATTATGTCATCTCCTCGGAAGGTTAGTGCCAAGGAGTAAGACGCATTGATGGTCTGGTCCTCCTTGATTGTCATCGACTTCTAATGACCGTTGAGCGAAAGCCAAAGACAGCCACTATAACTAAACCTGCACAACACGACACGGGATAGTTTTTCCACACAGTCTACTTTAATACGACGTTGATTTTGACATTTCAATAACAAAAGCAGTCGCTCCACAGAAAGTTCCAACTATACCTAACAACACACACATCCTATTCTAAAAAAGTGGCGTAATATTAGCCGTGCTCTAGTGACAAGAAACCATGTCCGACGTGGACGCCAGCTCAAGTCTCACTGATCTACGGTGACGTTTTGTGCTTGCGCCAAAACGTCTTGCACACTTTTCATTCTTTTGTAACTAATGCCGTGCAAAGTGTATCTTACAATCGTCTCGCTGTTTACGTCTTGTCACAGGACTGTGCAAGACTCTAAGCCACCGGTACTTAATAATCCATAGCCTGATCCAGGTGTATGGCAGTTAGCTGGATGAATACCAGAGAAAAATGGATGAAGTATTATCCGATGCATCTAAATTCAGAGTAGAGCAAATAGTCAACAAGTCGGAGGACCTGGATGCAAAAATGAGGAAAGAGATCCAGTCACTTGTGAATGCGGGACTCATCAGTGAGGCCACTGCAAAAACGCTCACACCGCGTGGCTCCCAAACTCCTCAGATGTACGGTCTACCCAAGCTTCACAAGCCCGGCATCCCACTAAGACCGATCCTTTCCATGGTTAACTCCGCACAACACCAAATGGCGAGATGGCTAGCTGAAATTTTAAAGCCAGTACGACAGTCCTTCGATCCAAGAACACTCAAAGATACATTCGAACTGGTGGAATTATTGGATACTATGGACATAAACAACAAACACATGGCATCCATGGATATTGCCTCTTTATTCACCAACGTTCCATTAGATGAGACCGTGAATATAATAAGTGAACGCATTAGAGACAAACAACTAAAACTAGGCATACCATCAGCTATTCTAGAGAGGCTATTAAAATTATGTACCGCCAACATACAATTCAACTTTCTAAACAAGTCATATCGCCAAATTGACGGAGTGGCCATGGGGAGCCCACTTGGACCTATTCTAGCGGACATCTTCATGGCACACTTAGAAGAAAAGAGATCCTCAGACATCAATAACTTGGCCTTTTACCGTCGTTACGTGGACGATATACTAATTATCACCACAGACGAGCTACAAGCAACGTCGTTCCACAATGAACGAGACACATAAAAACATCTCTCTATCTATGGAGCACGAACACAACGAAGCGTTGCCGTTTCTAGATATCCTAATGAGACGTAGAGCAGACGGCACAATTCAAAGATCGGTGTACCGCAAAGAAACATGGACTGGCCAATACTTAAATTTTCAGAGCTTCGCACCTGTCCAGTACAAACGGGGCTTAGTACGGACCTTGTTTGACCATGCTAGAAAGATATGCACCCCGGACACACTGACAGAGGAATTTGAAACTCTGAAGAATGCCTTAAACCTGAATGGGTACTCCACAGGATTTATAAAGCGCCACTGCCAACAGCCCAAACCGAAACCTGAAGTAAGCTACAGTACCTAAACTCAAGGTATTCATCCAGCTAACCTTCCGAGGAGATGACGTAATGCAACGTCTGCGGGACAGGCTCACCACAGCAGTCGGGCGAACTTTCTGTGCTGCAACTCTAGTCATCAGGTACCGAAACACACCGATCCCCATCCCAGCAGTAAAAGAACCTGTAGCTTTGTACGCCAAATCAAATTGTATTTACCAATTTACATGCAGATGTGAGGCCATCTACACAGGTAGAACTGAGCGACAGTTACATTGCAGGGTTTCGGAACACATTCTGAATTGGTTGGACAAGATACTACACACAGAAGATGGTAGCCTAGGCAGGCCGACACACCGGGACAGTCCAGCTTAATCGGTCGGGAGACATGTGCTTGAGAGCGGTCACGTGGTTGAAAGAAACAGTGCCTTCCGTGTGTTGTTCAACACACAAAGTAGTCGATTGTTAAAGTTTGCTGAAGCTATAATAATCAACCTTCGTAAGCCGTCCTTGTGCAAGCAGAAAGACATGTTAGTCAGTTTAAAATTACCGTGGTAGACAATCGACATTACTGTGCGAACATGTGTATATTTCAGTTTGAAGGATTTATCTAGTTTATTCACGTAAGTTGTGTGATTTCTGCAGTATGTACCTGACGAGATGCATTGAAATATGCCAGGCAATAAATCGTGCAATCTATTGTTTGTGTCTTCATATCTCAGAAAGCAAAGGCAATCAGTGTAATACTGACTACATAACCCTCATGTGGTATTTGGTCACCAAAAATATGAGTCTAGCATCGCACCCCAAAGATGCTGGTCTAGGGTTCCTTAATGGTATGTACAAGGTTTTTATTTGCTGACTGAAACCAAATTACACATTTCTCATGTAGAAAACACAGATCAACAATAAATACACACAAAATATAAACGACTCATTAAGTAAAGCAATTTATGTTCAACTGTTTGCATCACGTATTCTAACCAGTGTAAGGAAAGCATCTAGGCGGGCTGATTGAAGATCTGAAGTCATTTTCTCCAGTAGGAGTGGAACACTGTACTCAGCCAACTCTGAGCTGCCAGCTAAACACTTCCGCAAGGCTAGGATCAGTTCCTCTTTGGTGATACCATGCGGATCATTCACAGGCTACGGAATAACAAATAACACCAAGTCAACAATGAGTATAATCAAACATAATTATGTTGCTAAATAAATGTTGCCCCTCTTATTCTTCTCCAGAGATCAGTTTTCAATGTTCAGCAAACTAAACAAAAAAGAGCTTCCTCATGAATTATAGTCATCAGCAGGACGTCATTGCGGTTGCTCTTCCACTTCCATCTACTGGGCCATGTTTGAGCTCACAAACCACCAAAGGCAGAGCTTATGTGCAGTATATGTTATGAAATCTGGAAGTCATTTTGTCATGTGCAGTGGTCAGTTTTAATTTTTGGGAAACGGCTAATGTCCCGTGCAGTGTCTAAACAAATGCCTGTTCACTATTTTTCAGTTAGCTTAAGAATGGGGTTTTGTTGGTAATCAATGCCTGTTGTCAATCTTTGCTTTGTTCAGACTGTGGTAAAATATATTATTCTAGACACAACCAAGCTTACATTCTGAGATATCAGTGAGCATCAAGAACTTAGTGGTTTATTATTTAACATCAATTAACTTGCCAATTCTAACATATCTCAACTCTGACCCATTTAACTCATTTCAACCACAACAAATTGTCACAATGTTATCCTAAGTAGCCTCTTTTCAGGGACCTCCTTTGTTTATTCATTATAAATGACATTCATGCATCTGTTACAATCAATTGAATACCTTTTATGTGTTTTATACAGTTCAGCATCCAGATATACAATTCTTATAATGTATTCTGTTTTTTTTATGCTCTAAGTGCAAGATCATTATCATCAGATTAGACAGTCCAAAGACTGTTGTTGAAGTTATCTGATCTTGTCACTTCATTGTTCCCAACAATCTTCTTCAGCTCACCATTAACCCAATCACAAGTGTCCTTGAATGAGCATGTTATGTTGTTTCTTGGGCATTCTTCTTTCCTTTTCCATCTAATATAATTCCTATTTTCAACTATATTCTTCTTCTTTTGCACTCAGATCAACTGGTCATCTTCTTGTCATGGTCATCTTTTATTGTTGTGTACAGTGTGTTTAAAGATATCAGGATGAATGGAGCTGGTGATTAATGGACTGACTTATCAAGACAGCAGTCTGGGTTCAACTCCCAGAGGTGCCAGGATTTCTTTCTTTCAACCAGTACTGCTTTGGGCTCCACCCAGCCTAATAAGATTGGTACCAGATCATTTATTGAATTTTCTGGAAATTGTGAAGGACAGGTGTTAAAGAACTGGTCAATCTTCATCATTATCCATGGCAGTTAAAGACACAGTAACCGATGAAACAAAATATTTAAGGATGCTCAAATTAGGAATTGTGCATGAATTTGGCAGGAAGGAAAGTATGAGAGGATATCTGCACCATTCTGTGCCACAGCACAAGAATGGCAAGAATTTTGACTTGCCATCTTCCTCTATCTGTCTGTCTACAAATCTTTCCAGTCATCACAATATGTTCTAGTTTGTCATTTCATAATATAGCCAAAAAGTGATGACTGCCTCTTTCTGATGTTTGTGATAAGGTGTCCTAGCCTCTTTTTGAAACATTTAGATTAATCATTTTGACTGACCAAATAACTCTCAGCATTCTTCTGTAAACCCACATTTCTGACACATTCACATAAGAAGATTACTATAATTCAGCAGCAACTAAGACATAAACAAACATGGCACTTACTGGAGTGAAATCAATAGGAAAGTAGCAGCCCAGGATTTCAAACATTTCCTCAGCAAAGGGCCCTAATATATGAAGATTGATACATTCAATTAGAAATTAAATGTACACAAATTAAATATACCAAAACACTCTTGTGGCAAAGAAATACTTATCTTAATATGACATTCTATGCTGTACATTTGAGAAAAAGGCTATCAACAAGAAGTTTTCAAACAATGATGGTTACTGAAGGAAATATTTACAACACTAATGTCTCATTACACATTTTGATATATGTTGTAGCCAACTCTCCTGAGTCGCCTCTTAAGATTGGCATGGTTGGTTAAAGTGGTGTTACAATTCTTTGCTTCCTCTATCGGCCCCAGTAACACATGGGTAGGTCTTATTTTATTTTGGTATAATTACATAATCTGTTTTCATCTTTTGTTCCAAGGCCAGTAAGATAGTCATGGGTGATCACCCTCAAGATTTTTACGCTAGCATATGGCCATGTGAGCATTCTACCATGGATTGCTTAAAACTTTCTGTTCCATGCAGTTATCTGAAATAATACAAACCTGGTATGAAGAAAAAAGTTACATAACAATCTGTGACTGAAGAAGTTAAAGTAACATAAGAGTAGAAATATTTAAAGTAACAACCAGAACAGAGTAGAGTAATCTAATGGCAGCCTTGCACTGAAAAAAGTTAAAGTAACATAAGAGTAGAAATATTTAAAGTAACAACCAGAACAGAGTAGAGAAATCTAATGGCAGCCTTGCACTGAAAAACGTTAAAGTAACATAAGAGTAGAAATATTTAAAGTAACAACCAGAACAGAGTAGGGAAATCTAATGGCAGCCTTGCACTGAAAAAAGTTAAAGTAACATAAGAGTAGAAATATTTAAAGTAACAACCAGAACAGAGTAGAGAAATCTAATGGCAGCCTTGCACTGAAAAAAGTTAAAGTAACATAAGAGTAGAAATATTTAAAGTAACAACCAGAACAGAGTAGGGAAATCTAATGGCAACCTTGCACTGAAAAATGTTAAAGTAACATAAGAGTAGAAATATTTAAAGTAACAACCAGAACAGAGTAGGGAAATCTAATGGCAGCCTTGCACTGAAAAACGTTAAAGTAACATAAGAGTAGAAATATTTAAAGTAACAACCAGAACAGAGTAGAGAAATCTAATGGCAGCCTTGCACTGAAAAACGTTAAAGTAACATAAGAGTAGAAATATTTAAAGTAACAACCAGAACAGAGTAGAGAAATCTAATGGCAGCCTAGCACTGAAAAAAGTTAAAGTAACATAAGAGTAGAAATATTTAAAGTAACAACCAGAACAGAGTAGGGAAATCTAATGGCAGCCTTGCACTGAAAAACGTTAAAGTAACATAAGAGTAGAAATATTTAACAACCAGGACAGTCATTATCATCATCATCATGAGCCATGCCAATGAGCATGAGTCATCATGGTTCACCATCTCAAATGATCCCAGTCTTGGCTAAGGTCTGTGTACTTGCCCCAGTTATGCCATGTAACCAAGCCATCCAGGTATTTATCTCTTTGCCTTCCTCTTGCTATTTTCATATCAATTTCACCAGTTGTCACTAAGTTTTCAGGTTTATTTCTCCTCATAACAAGCTCAAAAAGTATTTACTGCCTACAATTAATTTCTCTAATCAATTTAGAGTTTTATTTTGTTTCTTGAAGAACTGTCTCATTCATTTGACTGTCCATACATGGTATTCTGTGCATTTTCCATAGAAGCCCTATTCCCTCTGCAACGAGATGTTTCTCAGTTTGTCTACTTACTGCCCATGTTTTACATGCATACAGCAGTATAAGTTTAGAGAAGGTAAAACTAATTCAGCCTGGCACTCAACCTGCTTTTCCCATATAAGATTAAAGTTAGTTGCAATCAACTCCAGAATTTTGCTGTTTGTGATTTACTAGACAATTTTTCCATTCAATAGTTTGCCATTGCTTTCTGAATGGCATACCATAAACATTAATGCATAATTATCTGTTCTCAAATCATCTGTGACTGAATTCAAATCATCAACCCGATATGTTGGGGAATTGTGAAACTGCATTCACTAACCCCTAAGCCACAGATGCTGATGCCCATGTAAGGAGAGTCTGATTAGTTGTTTGGCATATAATGAGCTCAGATTATAAACAATCTTTGTAAACCAGTCACAAATTCTTACCTAAATGCATGTTTGAACAGATAAAATGGGCGCAGTTGAAACATATTATAAGGTTTCTTGGGTCTTTCTCAGAATCCATTTGTTGAATGAATCCAATCACAAAATCTCCTCCCATCCCTTCTATTGCTGAAACAAACAAAAAGTATATTCCAAACATTAAGCATTTTCTCAAGATGAAACCAATGAAACAATACCTACTTTATATTGTTCTGATCTCCTTCTGGGCACCAGGTTGAAGTAGCTGACAATGAAGTACCTCAAACCCTTGAAGGAAACAGCCAAGTTGTGTTGCGTTGGGTCAAGCACTGACATCACAGCACTCAGGACATTCCAACAGGTGCTCCATCCTCAACTTCATCAGCAGTGAGTTCCAATACTAATGGTACCAGGGTCCTGAGAGTCAGCCTGATCCCCTGGTCACTCCCTGCAGCACCATTATCAACCCAAGCCTAACCACAGCCTCTCCATATGTGCTGTGCTGAAACATGACCTAGTTACATCCTAATATGCCTCTATGCAGATTTGAAGTTTCAAAAGCAGTCTTGCAAATCCTGCTGGTTTCTGAACTTGGAGAGGAAGGAGAGCTCTGCAACAAAATCCCAGTGTTGATAGTACTTTGGTACAGACCAGGAGGAAAGCAAGCTCCTAAAGCAAAACTGCTCCGATAGATGCAAGCCCTTTTCAGGACTCAGGCAACTTAATGGCAATATGTCAGAGTTAAAAACTATACAAGCTTCCAGAGGATTAACAAACAACAACAGCAACATTCTAGTCATCAATTTCACAATTTCTTTTAGCCTATTCTCTTTTATTGTGCTAGTTCTTTATGATAGTTCTGATTCGTTATTGCTTTCATAATCACTGTGTAACTTGTCAAAGTTGTATTATTGAAAATACAGCTCCTTCCAAGCCCATAAATCAAAGTCTGATTAC
This sequence comes from Cepaea nemoralis, assembly GCA_014155875.1. Classification (NCBI taxonomy): domain Eukaryota; kingdom Metazoa; phylum Mollusca; class Gastropoda; order Stylommatophora; family Helicidae; genus Cepaea; species Cepaea nemoralis. The sequence continues at coordinate 632,322 of JACEFZ010020300.1, forward strand.
TCAAATGACCAGGAACAAGAATAGGTCTAACTTTATCATAATCTGATTGACACATTTCATCACTTGAGTGTTCATCAGATTACATTTCATTATCATCTTTATAGAATAATCACTATCTACATGTAATTTCAGTAGCCACTATAGTGTAATGGCTCACACTTGTTTGCCCATGTGCTCAATGGTATTTGAATTCCCCATCAAGACATACTTTTTTTTTTAAATTGAACTTGGATCCTAGGTTAATACAGCCTAAAGGTCCTTTATTTAGTGTCCAAATTCTGAATGTGACTCCAGATGCGTAAAAGGGTTCAACACACACAAATGTAATTCCAGGGTTCATATGTTTGAATCCCCCACTGAAGCAGGGACATTTTGTTACTGACTTTAGCTCTCAGGTCAACCGAGCCTACAATGGGCACCTGGAAAGACACTGGAAAGTAAAAGTGACCAGCAAGATACTGACCGCATCAATCATTGAGTGGCATGTGCTCTATAACAATACAGGGCTAGCACCATATACCTAATATGACTTTAGACCTGGGGAAAAATGTCCTTTGGGATCATGTGAATAAGTTGAAAGAACAGATAAATCACCATGGCCTGGACAGAATGGTGCAGCAGGGAGTGACCAAAGGATCTGACGGACATGAGGAAAGGCCAGATGGACATATACTCAGACTGCAACTGATACCAATAGGATAGAGACTTTTTGCTAGTTATTGAAGATGGGTATGGAGCACATATGGGAATGGCCAAGGCTGTGATGTTGATTCTTGGCTCAACACAATGGGTCATTTACTTTAATTTACTTATATGTAATTCATCAGCCTCTGATAATTTACCACTGTAGACAGTAACCTTTAGAACAGTCATTTTCCATATTTCAATGAGTCTCTTTATGATGAAAACTCTGTAATACCTTCCACCAAACTAAAATAGATGTGAGAGAGACAGAATTATGGTCCTTCTGTTTACAAGTGGATGAACATTCTGACATTTCTGGTTCAAAATAAAATCAACACAAAAGTTTCTGCACTGTTTTAAAGTATCGTCATTTTCAGATAGCAAGTCCTTTGCTGAATATTGCTCTTATCAATCCCTGTCTTCTTCTTCTTTCAGTCGTTATCAATGCCTGTAAAAAAGACTCTTGATCCTTTGCTAGTTTCCCATCTCACGTCCTGGGTATCTTAAATATTTTGGTAAAATAACAATTAAAAGCTTACGTGTATGAAGTTAGTTAGCCAGTTGTCAGATTATCCTCACTGCACATCGGACCATAAGTCCATCAGTACTCAGATCCCCTCCTGAATATCTCTCTCAGTGTATACCAGACAATGACACCAATTCTGTGTTGGCTGACTATTCTTTTGTACAGCGCTCTTGTCCGACTTCACCAATTTTGACTAAAGATTCTGGCAGTCAGGTCAAGGTTATATTATGAAGTATTTAATATCACCATCTTCACTACCATTTAAATTCTTTTAAACTTTTAAAGCTATCACGGCAGTTGACCCCTTTCAGGTTAGTAATAAAGTACTTCCAGGGGTCTAACAGTGATGACTTTTCTGAGACAACTTATTTTCCATGAGATGGTCACTATCCTCAATAAGGTATTAAATTACTGGCTCTATTTAATTTCATGCTACCTTTAAAGGCAGATCCAAGTAAATTCTGTATTATCGTGTATGTTGCCCTTCTGTCAGTGTGAGATAATGTCTGGTTCTGAATCTCTCGAAAAATTGTACGACATATTTGCTCAGGTAGTCCACTGGGTAACGGACAGCAGTGTCCAGTCTGCAAAATAAAAGTAAAACTACTTCAAAAAACACAACGGTAACATACATCACTTGTAAAAATATATCTGTAGGTGCTTAGGTTTTAATTCATAGTCACTGTAAAATTAACAACCCATAATATTGTAACTAAATTTCACTTCTCAACCAAAACGACAACACTACACTATGCTATGCTACACCATACTGTAGTACCGTGAAGTGTAGTGCTGTACAGTGCAGTAAAATATACTGCTGTGTAGTGTAATATAGTGCAGTGTGAGGTAATGTAATGTAGTGCAGAGTAGAGTAGTGCAGTGTATTTTGATGTACTGCCATGTAACACAGTGTAATGCATAGTTGTGTTAGTTAGTTAGTAACGGTTCCAACTTCATGGCAAAGGGTTGCCCTATAATGCTCTATTCCTGTGCCAATGAACATCACACAAAATGCTCCTCACTGCCCCATGTGAAAAGTGGAACAGACAGGAGTCTTGACAAACCAGCAGTCAGCACAGGTATACTGTGCATATTGCCACTGCCAGAATGTCAACGCTAAAAATAGAATTCATCGTAAATGGAAGCAGCAGTCACTAGAAAACCATCAGGCACTAGAAAACCAGCAGCCACACATTACTGCATAATGCAAACCAAGTTTTAGTTCAGCAACCGCTGGTCGCCATTTTCCCGAATATGCAGTTCACGACACAAGCAACCACGGACAGATGTAAAAGCACTCCACACAAAATCCACAGCACAGTGTCGCTCAACGCACTCAACTCAGTAGCAGGGCGATGGAACCATGTACTACCAGTCCAACATGAGGAGAATGCATAAGCAAACCACAGCCACAAGCATAAACACTCCAGAGGATTTGACAGCTCAACCGCCTATCCATTTTGGACTTGAAGCCACATGCTGAACTACCCATTGGTGTAGTGCAGCATAGTATAGTGCAGTTGGAATAGTGTAGTGGGTTGGTGTAATGTAGTGCATTGTAGTGCTGTGTAGTGGGTTTGTCTGTCTGTGTTTGTATCTGTTTGTCCATATGTCTATTGCTATAAGCCTCAACTATAAAAACTAGCAGGTCAACCAGACTCAGTAGAAAGACGAGAAAACAAGGAGAATTTCACAGTTCCACTTGCGCACGAATCAACACATACATGGTGTGCACTTTTTGGACACGAAGGCAGACATTCTTGCTAGGGCAGTTGGGGGTCGAGAAGGCTGGTCTGTTAAGATCGGAATGCAGCTTAGCAAAGTAAAAGAATGATAACGCAATGAAAGCTTCCATCTAGAAAGAGTTGATTCCAGATACTGAGTGAAGGTAGCATGCCATTCAGCTAATAGAAGGAGAGGGAAACCAGATAGCAGTTCGGCACTCAGTTCACGTTGACAATAAAATGGCGAGGAGCTTTGCTGGGCGTCTTCCCTAGACGAAGGACTGCTTGTCACAATGCTTGTAAGTAGGTGATAGTTAAACTGCAACAGTGAACAGAGACGAGAGAATAACTGTGGGTCAGCGGTCTTGACGATAATTGTATCAACTAATTAAAATATGGATCAGCTTGCCACTGGTCGGGTGTAGAACGCAACTAACGGCCTAACAGCCGGCGGCACGCCGAAACTGGTATGTTCATGCTGTTCTTGAATAAACTGTGTAGTTGGACATTAGGACGCAACTGGTGTTCATGTTAATTCTTCATCGTCAATGTTAACTGCCAGTGTACGTGGGATGAGCCATAGAAAGTTGTTGGCCCTATATATTTCTATGTGAACAAGTATATGCATGGATGTACGTGTGTTTTTTTTCTCTCCAGGTTTTCAGTATAAATCTAAATGTCATCTGGAGTGGGTGGGTGGGTGTGTGTGTGTGTGTGAGTGAGAGAGAGAGAGAGAGAGAGAGAGAGAGAGAGAGAGAGAGAGAGAGAGAGAGAGAGAGAGAGAGAGAGAGAGAGAGAGAGAGAGAGAGAGAGAGAGAGAGAGAGAGAGAGAGAGAGATCACCTTTGATTGTCAAGTCTATGCATCTGGTTCTTCATCATCATCTAGCTCTATAAACAAATCTTTAGATACAGGCGCAAAGTGGTAGCGGAACTGCCTTCATTCTCATGCATTGTCCAAACCACTTTATTTTTCTCCACAAATCCAATATAATGTCAACATTTCATATGCTGTTTTGTCTAGTGAAGATTTAGCCTTCATCAAGCATTTCATTATAACAGTATGATGTTATAAGACGACATGCCAGGGTTCAGGCAGGGAAGCAAGATAACAAAAGTAGATTATTAAACTGGGTTTTCCATAAAAGAGGCGGGATAGAATGCACCAAAGGGCACAGACATGATGTAGAGAAAAAAAAAGCTGAGTAGAACATTGGATGGTAACCACAATAAGCTAGAAACAACAATTACGATTGGAGTTCCAACCTGAGAAGACGTGTGAATAACATCAGAAGAAATTAAGGGTTCCATCAGAATAGAGTAGAAATAAGTAATAAAGGACATGCCTTCCAAAGTTTACTAAGTGTGACAAAACGCGATTATCTGTCTTGGGTCGTCAGGATTCCGCACTATTTTGGCGCGTCATCGGGGACTTTCCCAGCTAAGAATAGACTGAGGGAAGCCGATGAAGGACTTACGATCTAGAATATTCTCGAAACACCGAAATTCGAGTAACCCGTGATGTTGGGTATCGCTCTAAATTCTCGTGCAGAGAGATCTAGAAACTCTAGGCGGGGAATGACGGTTTTCCCGAGAAAGTATCTTTTCTCGAGAAGCACTCGCTTCTAGTGCGCATTGAGTTGGCACGAAGCGGGAATGTGGCTAAATCAGTCATTCACTTACTGTCGTTGCCACAGAATAGACGCAGGCCGAATGTGAGCCGTTTTGTGTGCGTCTCCCCTCAACCATTATTCGGCTGACTGTAAGATCCAGGAAGATGAGAAGCCCTTGAAACAGTTCGGAGCTGTCTGGAGGTCTGGTTGTCCAAAACAGGTAGATAATTGTTTAAATCATTTAACTTTGTACGTGTGTTACACACGCCATTGTTCTAACCTCATTACCTATGCGGATGTCCTTGCATACTAATTAGCAAACCGATCGATAACGCAGTTGATGGCGAATCGTGTTTGTTTACCGTGTGCTCGCGAAACAGCTGTTAGAAACGCCGTATTGTGTTGTAGGCGATTTGGGTTCCAAATAGGTGTACCATAGTTTGACAATCGTTACATCTATTAGGTTGATGTGTTAGAATAAAACCTAGTTACTTGTGCCGGATGGAAACCTAGATTAGTTCAGTCAGTTGCTGATGCCCGAAGAACGGTTAGAAAACCAGGTAAGTTGGTAGGTGGAGTTTCAGACAAAATTGTGCTTAGTTACTAAGTAAAGGAAGAACTTAGTTCTGTGCCACCAAGAATGATGTAACTATGGTGTAATAACTTAATAGTGAATTCATTGTGTGGAACAGCGGATTTCTGTGTCAAGGTAAGTTGCTTTGGTGCTATATTTATATATATATATATATGATGGGACATTGTGTGTATATATATTAGGTCATGGCATGTGATACTTCCTGGAGTAAGTCCGAACGCCGAATAGGTCGTCGCGAGATAACACTGCGTGCCGTCGCGATATAAATGTGCGTTCTGAAATCTTGTCTCAGCTATCCTGTCTCTTTCGTACTGGCGCTAGTGCGAGTGAATGCTCAGGTGCTGGAAGTATGGAAGGATGCTAGGAGGCTGTATGAGACTGGGGAAATATAGAATATGGGGGATGTGAAAGCAAGTTATGAAAGTATGTGTTGGTAGGCCAAGCCAACGATGAAGTTCCATCCATGCCAAGGCTAACCCACTTGGGGAGGACAGAACTGGAAGATTTCCCTTGGAACATGTGGGGAACATGTATTCTCAAGAAGGCTTCTTGACTCTAAGGCAGAGTCTGATAAGAAGAGTTTGCTAGGGCAGGGGCAGGTGGTCCCACCAGCAAACAGGCTTGTGTACATAGTGAATATGATCATGTCCTATTCCTATATCCCGAGGGATGGGATATTGATCCAGCTTATGTTTCTTAATGTACATTGATGATGTTAGGACCGAGTCTAGGGACTCTTTACCTATGTTTAGTTCAATTAACTTAGAACTATAATAACAGCCTAGTATCACTACTGACGTTAGCGACGACTGGTAGATGATTAGGGAGAGGTGAGACCAAAGATCAGACTCGTCATTCTGATTTCTTGCTCTGTTTGACGGGCTGTTCTGTGAGGCCAGCTGACATTTGCAAACCCATGCTATACTACTCTCCATATAGAGATAATGCTTTAGTTATATGCATAACTAAGTAGCATGACTGAGAGTTGAGTAGTTATTGGTAGGATGCATGTGGACTTATGTTTGGGCCAGTATACTCTCACCGGTCGCTCTTCCTTTTCAGGAGTTTGCCTGTTGAGGAACCAGTCAACTATAATGTTGTTGGCAGGAAACCACTTCGTGTGACAAAGCGAAGGGTTCAGTTCTTTTCTTATCACGCCAGACTCAACCACATCAGTTACCCAAGTTGATTCACCATGAGTGAAGGTTGCCTCAAGACATACAACCACCCTGAAGGTGCCCGTGTGAGAAGTGTTGGTTTGTGATTGGTTTGGTAAATAGACGACACTCTGTTTTGTGATGAACAGTTCAGCATGTGGAGTAATCATGCTCAACGACAGGGAACACCGGTCCGTCTAGTGACGGGGGTTCTGCCTAAACGCAGAAGTAACTGATCTTCAGACACTTGAATGGTTCTTTGGACAGCTCTAGTGGCAGGTCTTGAGAAGAACTTCACCAGTTAGTGACATGTGTCAAGGTAACCCGGTGGAAGGGACTATGGGATTATAGTCCAACCTGAATTGTTGCTGTGAAATAGATGTCTGATTCTATTAATGTACTGTTGCAGTATCAAGATTATCAACTGTGTGATCCAAGAACTCAGTAACATTTTAGTAGCCATATCTGATTCTACAAGCAGTGTGACTGTGGGAGACCATTGAATTGGTCTGTGACACTTTTCCATTCATGTTCCGGTGCTGTGATAAGGGGACCATTAAATTGGTCAATACCATAGCGGTTCTGCAGTAAGACTGTGTTCTGATTGATAGACCATTAGCTTGGTCAGTGTTTAAGTTCATCGAAGTGACTAATACTTGGAGCAATTCCAGGCGGATTGTCTCCCAACTGGTATTGTGCGAGAACTGTATTAACAGTGACTCCGTGGGAGTGATAGAGATGCAGTTGGTCCAGTGAAGTGTGGTTCAGCAGTGACTCTAGTGTTGTGGATCCACGCTCAGGAGACAGAGTGGTCTCCAAGGTTCTAGTCATCTCACTGGAAGGAAGCCGGGTGAGTGGCGGACCGACTGGACGGGACATCTGCATCCAATCTACTTCTCAACTCGATGAAGATACCTACATCTCTGAGTCTATCTCTACTCTATCTTCTATTTGTGTAAATAGATTCTTCTATCAGGATGTTCATTTCAGTTCTATATTCTCAAGGGTAGAATAAACTTTCTGTAAGTTGACTTGCTCTTTGTATAATGATTGAGTGTGGTCTCGGACGATGCCTCAGTGTTCATTGTTCCACAGGTGTAGGTAGTTAGTGGGGGTCTAGAATCTGGAGGGGCTTGTAGACTTAATTAACTAATATGAGATCAACCACAGAGGGAAAAGGTGTATCTGCTCATCCAACCCCTGGGGCTAGAATACACGGGAGTGCCAGAGACACCTAGGGTGTGGTTCACTCTCGCTACCCAAGGTGAACTCGTCACACTCCATACAGAGTGGGGGCTCGTCCGGGATTATTCCAAGATCTCTGTGTGTTGTAGACCTCTCACATAGTGATAGGGACTTAGTCTTTATCCTCTACTTCAGTCTACATAAGATTCTACTACTTCTACCTATCTCCTAACTGTCTGACAGACATTTGTGTTGTGGTGAGTAGTTAGTACTATTGATTATTGATTCATTGTATTGCTTCACCCACACATACTTGAGTACCCACATATCATAGTCAACATGTCTACCCAAGAGTTAGACTTAGACAAAGTTCAGGAAACTGGACGTAAGTCTGGTCTAGAGGGAGATGCTTTGAAATCCTATGTGCAAGAGGTGGAAAGAAATTTTCGCCAAGAGGAAAGAGAGAGGAGGAGAGCAGAAAGAGAACTGGAAGCCAGTAAAGTGGCTCTTGAGGAAAAGAGGATAGCGGCTGATACTGAGATGAAACGGCTTGAGTTGGAAGCCGCGAAAGAAAAACGTGACCATGAGTATCGAATGAAGCTACTTGAGGCACAAGTGCCTGCTACAGGTGTGACTGATGGAGCTATGGGAGGAGGTGTACCTCCTGGCTCAGAGTCAACCAGTAGACGTGACTACCAGGCTATGAAATGGCCTTTACAGCCGTTCGAACCCGAGAAGGAGCGGATAGACCAATACTTAGAAAAGTATGAAGCCATGGCTATTGCAATGGGACTAGACAAACAGAAATGGTGTTTAAAACTCTCCCAGGGACTCCGTGCCGAAAGTTATGAGGTGTATGCACGCTTGCCACCGGGTCTACAGAATGATTACCCGGCTCTGAAAGCGGCTCTCTTGAAGAGATTCGAGATCACAGCGCACTCATACCGAAGGAAGTTTCGGACTGCGAAGCGAGAACCTGGTGAACTGTTTTCATCATACAGTGTGAGATTGAACTCATACCTTCTTAAGTGGATGGCCTTGGCCGGATTTAAAGAGGAGTATGAAAGTTTGCGTGAGTTGATGGTTGTAGATCAGATGCGAATGCAAATGTCTAAACCCTTGCGAAACTTCTTAGGTGAGAATGGGGCTGAGAGATTGGATATAGTCACCAAGTTAGCCGAAAGATACGTTGAAGTCTATGGCGAGACTGGGGATACCAGTCCAACAGATCCGAGATCGAAAGATAAGGATCAAGGTAAGTCAAAGAAAAAGAACAGAGGTTCTGATGAACCCAAGAAACAGGTGAACTCTTTAGAGAAGATCTCTAACGTCAACCAAGGTAAGAATAGCCCACCTAGTTCTCCAAAGAGGAAGTGGAGTGAACGATGGTGCAAATTCTGCAAGTCCAGCACTCACAATACGAGTGAGTGTAGGAGTAAGCCCAAGGACTTTCACTTTGCTTGTCTTGCAGAGGTTAGGGATAGACCTTGCAGGAAAGTGAAGACGGTTGATGGGAATGGAGAACCAGAGCGACCTCCAGTGGTTGAGGAAGTAGAAGTGAATGGGCAACAGGTGTTGTGCCTCTACGACACAGGATTGCAATTTTCATCTGTAATTGCATCCCACCTGACAGGCCCAGAGCAACTCACCGGGGAGATTACGGAGATACAGCCAGCCAGTAGGAGTGCTGTAGCGCTACGTTGCGCGATTGCCAATGTGGAGATTCGGAGCAAGTACGTTACTGGACGCATTCAGGCGGCAGTCGTACCGGATCCTCTCTATCCCCTAATTCTTGGCCGGAAGTACGTGTTTCTGGGTGAACCAGAACACCCTAGCATCCATAAGTCTAGGCAGGTCAGAGGGACAGAGGAAGAGGGTCTCGAAAAGGTAAGTCTCCGAAATACTCACCCGGATGGAATGAGTACTGCTCGGAGCAAGGATGCGACGGAGTGTCCTTGTTCAGAACGGTTGCCCAACAATAAAAACCCGTTAACTCAGGGTAAGTTCAACTCTGATAACCAGTCACCGTTAATTCAGACTGGAACAGAGAGAAGGCAGAGGGATCGTAAGTTGGTTCCTGAGAGCTTCAGAGCTAATCTGCTGCGAACGGTACATGTCAGGTCCCCAACCGGACATCTGACTGTAGGGACAACCGGTAAATGTCTATCCCGGTACTATTGGTGGCCGGGAATGACAGGCGACGTGCGCAGGTATATTAGGTCTTGTCCTGAGTGCCGTAAATGCACACTTGAGAGACGGACGAAGACGAAGATATCCTTAGAGGTTGGAGACCGAGTTCTAGTACTCCTCCCAATCGAGGGGAACGAATTCGAAATCGGGTGGCAGGGCCCATTCCTAGTGGATAAAGTGGGGCTCCACAAGCACTATGGAGTGGTGATCCTGGGAAAGTCTTCTACTTTCCATTCCAGTCTCCTCATGCGCTATGAGGGGAAGCCCGATGATAAGTCTACCAGCCCAAGGGCGCAGAGATTCGCTGAAAGAACGGTTCGGGGTTCAGGTCAGGTAGCGGAAAGCCTGTCACACCATAGGCAGTCCTATATGTATGTGCAGGTACCTTCTTCGGTTCAGCCCGGTGCTCGGGGGAACATGACCGGCCAAAGGAACACCCGCAGTGCTAGCTACACTGAGAACCGTGGTCGGAAGAGGTGGGGTGTGTCAGAACATACACAGACCCTTGGTCCCTCAATCCGACCGACTGCAATCCAGCTGGGTCCTCGAAAGGGGAAGCTGGAGTTGCAGAAGTCCAGTAAACTCTGGCAGGAACGATCGTTAAATCAGATCGAGACGGGAGCTCTGTTCCGCAAGACACTGCGAGATGCCCGATCGCAGTAGCGGAGTAGGCGTTGATCACCCGTGATACTGAATAGCTTGTCACCCCACCTAATGTGGTAAAAGTATTCTATACAATATTGACGGGTTAGACTTCCTCACCCGCCATCCGGTCTCTAAGAAGAAAGAACGAACGACATAGACAGCTTCTGCGTAAAAGTGGAACGACGGGGTCGATCCTCTTAAAGTGGGGGCCTATGTGACAAAACGCGATTATCTGTCTTGGGTCGTCAGGATTCCGCACTATTTTGGCGCGTCATCGGGGACTTTCCCAGCTAAGAATAGACTGAGGGAAGCCGATGAAGGACTTACGATCTAGAATATTCTCGAAACACCGAAATTCGAGTAACCCGTGATGTTGGGTATCGCTCTAAATTCTCGTGCAGAGAGATCTAGAAACTCTAGGCGGGGAATGACGGTTTTCCCGAGAAAGTATCTTTTCTCGAGAAGCACTCGCTTCTAGTGCGCATTGAGTTGGCACGAAGCGGGAATGTGGCTAAATCAGTCATTCACTTACTGTCGTTGCCACAGAATAGACGCAGGCCGAATGTGAGCCGTTTTGTGTGCGTCTCCCCTCAACCATTATTCGGCTGACTGTAAGATCCAGGAAGATTAGAAGCCCTTGAAACAGTTCGGAGCTGTCTGGAGGTCTGGTTGTCCAAAACAGGTAGATAATTGTTTAAATCATTTAACTTTGTACGTGTGTTACACACGCCATTGTTCTAACCTCATTACCTATGCGGATGTCCTTGCATACTAATTAGCAAACCGATCGATAACGCAGTTGATGGCGAATCGTGTTTGTTTACCGTGTGCTCGCGAAACAGCTGTTAGAAACGCCGTATTGTGTTGTAGGCGATTTGGGTTCCAAATAGGTGTACCATAGTTTGACAATCGTTACATCTATTAGGTTGATGTGTTAGAATAAAACCTAGTTACTTGTGCCGGATGGAAACCTAGATTAGTTCAGTCAGTTGCTGATGCCCGAAGAACGGTTAGAAAACCAGGTAAGTTGGTAGGTGGAGTTTCAGACAAAATTGTGCTTAGTTACTAAGTAAAGGAAGAACTTAGTTCTGTGCCACCAAGAATGATGTAACTATGGTGTAATAACTTAATAGTGAATTCATTGTGTGGAACAGCGGATTTCTGTGTCAAGGTAAGTTGCTTTGGTGCTATATTATTTATATATATATATATGATGGGACATTGTGTGTATATATATTAGGTCATGGCATGTGATACTTCCTGGAGTAAGTCCGAACGCCGAATAGGTCGTCGCGAGATAACACTGCGTGCCGTCGCGATATAAATGTGCGTTCTGAAATCTTGTCTCAGCTATCCTGTCTCTTTCGTACTGGCGCTAGTGCGAGTGAATGCTCAGGTGCTGGAAGTATGGAAGGATGCTAGGAGGCTGTATGAGACTGGGGAAATATAGAATATGGGGGATGTGAAAGCAAGTTATGAAAGTATGTGTTGGTAGGCCAAGCCAACGATGAAGTTCCATCCATGCCAAGGCTAACCCACTTGGGGAGGACAGAACTGGAAGATTTCCCTTGGAACATGTGGGGAACATGTATTCTCAAGAAGGCTTCTTGACTCTAAGGCAGAGTCTGATAAGAAGAGTTTGCTAGGGCAGGGGCAGGTGGTCCCACCAGCAAACAGGCTTGTGTACATAGTGAATATGATCATGTCCTATTCCTATATCCCGAGGGATGGGATATTGATCCAGCTTATGTTTCTTAATGTACATTGATGATGTTAGGACCGAGTCTAGGGACTCTTTACCTATGTTTAGTTCAATTAACTTAGAACTATAATAACAGCCTAGTATCACTACTGACGTTAGCGACGACTGGTAGATGATTAGGGAGAGGTGAGACCAAAGATCAGACTCGTCATTCTGATTTCTTGCTCTGTTTGACGGGCTGTTCTGTGAGGCCAGCTGACATTTGCAAACCCATGCTATACTACTCTCCATATAGAGATAATGCTTTAGTTATATGCATAACTAAGTAGCATGACTGAGAGTTGAGTAGTTATTGGTAGGATGCATGTGGACTTATGTTTGGGCCAGTATACTCTCACCGGTCGCTCTTCCTTTTCAGGAGTTTGCCTGTTGAGGAACCAGTCAACTATAATGTTGTTGGCAGGAAACCACTTCGTGTGACAAAGCGAAGGGTTCAGTTCTTTTCTTATCACGCCAGACTCAACCACATCAGGTACCCAAGTTGATTCACCATGAGTGAAGGTTGCCTCAAGACATACAACCACCCTGAAGGTGCCCGTGTGAGAAGTGTTGGTTTGTGATTGGTTTGGTAAATAGACGACACTCTGTTTTGTGATGAACAGTTCAGCATGTGGAGTAATCATGCTCAACGACAGGGAACACCGGTCCGTCTAGTGACGGGGGTTCTGCCTAAACGCAGAAGTAACTGATCTTCAGACACTTGAATGGTTCTTTGGACAGCTCTAGTGGCAGGTCTTGAGAAGAACTTCACCAGTTAGTGACATGTGTCAAGGTAACCCGGTGGAAGGGACTATGGGATTATAGTCCAACCTGAATTGTTTCTGTGAAATAGATGTCTGATTCTATTAATGTACTGTTGCAGTATCAAGATTATCAACTGTGTGATCCAAGAACTCAGTAACATTTTAGTAGCCATATCTGATTCTACAAGCAGTGTGACTGTGGGAGACCATTGAATTGGTCTGTGACACTTTTCCATTCATGTTCCGGTGCTGTGATAAGGGGACCATTAAATTGGTCAATACCATAGCGGTTCTGCAGTAAGACTGTGTTCTGATTGATAGACCATTAGCTTGGTCAGTGTTTAAGTTCATCGAAGTGACTAATACTTGGAGCAATTCCAGGCGGATTGTCTCCCAACTGGTATTGTGCGAGAACTGTATTAACAGTGACTCCGTGGGAGTGATATAGATGCAGTTGGTCCAGTGAAGTGTGGTCCAGCAGTGACTCTAGTGTTGTGGATCCACGCTCAGGAGACAGAGTGGTCTCCAAGGTTCTAGTCATCTCACTGGAAGGAAGCCGGGTGAGTGGCGGACCGACTGGACGGGACATCTGCATCCAATCTACTTCTCAACTCGATGAAGATACCTACATCTCTGAGTCTATCTCTACTCTATCTTCTATTTGTGTAAATAGATTCTTCTATCAGGATGTTCATTTCAGTTCTATATTCTCAAGGGTAGAATAAACTTTCTGTAAGTTGACTTGCTCTTTGTATAATGATTGAGTGTGGTCTCGGACGATGCCTCAGTGTTCATTGTTCCACAGGTGTAGGTAGTTAGTGGGGGTCTAGAATCTGGAGGGGCTTGTAGACTTAATTAACTAATATGAGATCAACCACAGAGGGAAAAGGTGTATCTGCTCATCCAACCCCTGGGGCTAGAATACACGGGAGTGCCAGAGACACCTAGGGTGAATGAAACAGGTCAGCTTGGGAAGCTTAAAAATAACTAGAAGACGAAATATTAAAACATGACGGCTTCGGACAATCCGACCATGTATGTGATTCTTTTATAAAATACTTTCGTATGAAATTTTATGTTATCAACCAAGTATGAAGAAAGAAACCCTGAGAAGATCTGAATAAATGAACAGAACCAGCAAAATAATCGAGTTGCTTTGAGGTCTGTGTTTGCAAGCTGGCCTTCTATTCTATTTCGCATTTTGGTTGAAAAATGTTGCGGCACAAGCGATTTATAAAAAGATGTTTTACCTAGCCAATGTACACCACTGGACACTTATGAATGAGAGGTGTACGCACCCACACAGGTCCAGACATTTTAAGGCCCTCTACTGCGGGATATGGCTGAACACCTCTAAGCCAAGTCCCACGAATGTGAGGGTCTGCCCACCACTCACCTCCTGATCTTGGAAGTGAGACTCACCTCCGGCTTTTGGAGGTTTGATGCTGTGCTGCCAGCGTCTGCAGCCTACCTTGTTCCAAACGTACTGGTTATCCTTTCCTCTGGAGTAAACAAGGCAAGGCCGAGACAGGGAGCATGCTGCATGGGCAAGACATGTTCTCTAAATCCATGCCCAGGCATTGTGCGATGGGATTTTGGCCAAATTCCAATCCACATACTTTTGTCTGTCAAGAAGGCAAGGTGCTACTCACTCACACCACTGGACTGACATGAAGCTTTCCCTTGCATGCCCTTGTCACTACAACTGGGCCACAGTGGGGTGGCGAGGTTGTGTCCTGTGACATCATCTCACATTTAGTATTTAGTTATGAACATATCTAACAAATTTAACAGAGTGTTGATAAAAATAGTGTTCATCAATTGTCATGAGATTTGTGTTGCTGATGTGTGGGATGCTAGAGAAACAGTGACAGTAATAGTATATTTGCCATCTGATGTCATTTGATTATCTGCATTAAATATACTCACCACCACAGCAAGTGACTGTAAGGCATGCGGCTGTACAGAATGATGATCTGACAATTTGGACAGCAAGAATGCAACAACAACCTCAACTGTAATCAAATTCAAAGCAGAACTTCACTTAACTAAAAAAAAAACAGTTTAAAAGTCGACAGGGTCGACTTCATTGCACCGGGTTTTATCCCACATGGCTCGGTCTCTTTCCACAGCACGGAAAGCGTCGCACAAAGCACGAACTCCGTAGCTTTTAGCGACGACCCACAGGAGTCTCTGAAACATTTAACTCGTAAACCAAAGGATGAGGCCCGGAATCGAACCCACAACCTTCGGAGCATGAGTCAAACGGCTTGACCACTTCGCCACAGAGACTCCCCACTCACTTACTCACTCAACTAAGTCACTCACTTAACTAAGTATTCACAACAGAAATAAATGACACTGTACACTTCATAAAGATCACCAAGACTTCAACAATCATGTGTAAATTAAACTCTCTGTGGCGAAGTGGTCAAGCCGTGCGACTCGGGCTCTGAAGGTCGTGGGTTCGATTTCTGACCGCGTCCTTCGGTTCACGAGTTAAATTTTTCAGACTACTGTGGGTCGTCGCTAGAGCCACGGAGTTCGTGCTTGGTGCGACACTTTCCGCGCTGCAGAAAGAGACCAAGCCATATGGGATAAAACCCGGTGTGATGAAGCTAACCCTGTTGACTTTTAAGCGACTTTAAACGTTAAGGAATATGCATTTATTATTATTATTCTTTTATTCAAATTTGTAGGTTGGTTGTGGTGAGTTTGTTTACATTGTGCCATGAAATGTGCTTGTTTACATTGTGCCATGAAATGTGCCCCTTTCCGTCAATGTATTCAACTTGAGCAAGGCATTTTTGAAGACTCGCTTTGCCATGCCTCTTTTGACTCCTACAGTCTCGGTTATTCCCCTTGGGCATTGGCTTGAAGATGGTTGACAATTAAAAACCTGAAACCTATGGAGGAAACATAAAGGAACCAAGCCTAATCCAAGCCAGTCTGTATGTTCTGTGCTAAATCACAACTTGGTTACGTTCTAATAAGCCTCTACGTAGATTTGAAGTTCCAGTAACATTCTTGCACTCTGCTAGTTTCTGAGCATGGAGAGATGAAGGAGTGCCCTACAACAAAAAAGATACTTTCATATTGGGCTGGGACTACAGTCTCTACACCAAATTCATTCCAATCGACACAAGCATTCTCAGGGGCACCCAGAATGTTCATGTAGGGGCACCCAGAATGCTCATGTAGGGGCACCCAGAATGCTCATGTAGGGGCACCCAGAATGCTCATGTAGGGGCACCCAGAATGCCCATGTAGGGGCACCCAGAATGCTCATGTATCAAGCTTACAAGTTAAAATTCAGTCTACCAGAGCATTACCCTAGCAACCACCTTGGTCTGGTTACAGAGTTTCCAGGATATCCATTCGGAGGTAGAGTTTAGTTTTTAGTTGTGTTTAGTTTAGCCGATGGATAAACATCATGGCCACGGGTGTAACCCATAAGTGCTCCGTTCTACTTCTAACTCAAGCTTGAGTCCGGAGAATCTCAGCTCAGTGCACAAACTCCATAACACCGGCAAAGATCCTGGAAATACTTTTGGGTAGATTTTTAACTCGAAATTATGCCCGGGCAGAGCCGTTAGGCTACTCTTTTTCAATTTCCAACTGCCAAGGGATTTTTTATGTGCGCAACAATACACAGAACTCCCACTACCCAGAGAACAGGAGACATTTTGTTACTAGAAATCCACATGAAAAAATCCCGGCCCTCACCGGGGCTTGAACCCGGGACCTCCAGCACTCGAGGCGGACACCATACCTCAAGACCACTCTCTCCCCCATTTGGAGGTGGAGCAGGGTCCTGGCCAGCTCTCCTTTGCTGACCCTGATTGATTTAATCAAGCTATGAGTCACTGACTTTGGCTGGCATTGAACTCAAACTCAGTCCATATATGTGCTACTATCTCTCGTAGTTGCCATACTGGGGAGTGCAATGACCTCTTTAGCTGGATCATTGGTCCTTTTCATGAAACAGAAATGATCTCTTTAGCTGCATCACTGGTCCCTTTCATGAAACTGAATATCCAAATAAACATTTACTTGTTTATTTACACAAACACAGGCAAAAGAGACTAGTTGAATGTATAAATAATCAGTGCAAGAGCAAAGCAAAAAACTAAAATTATATCTCAATGCAACCAAAATCAAAAATTACAACAACCGATATGTTTATCAATGCAGGGAAATTACAGGAAGTGAGCAGTTTTGAACATCAATGTGTCACTGCTGACAGGCAATATAAATGTAATGAAGAAAATAAAAGAACAAACATTCACTGCAAAAAAGTAAAGCAGTTAAAACCTTTGGATTGGAACAGATAGAGCAACCAAAACTGACAGTACTATGAGCATGCATATGAAAAGCACATTCTTGCCTTTGAAAATAAGTGTTACAAAAGAAGAATAAAAATTCATTGGACAAAAAAGAAAACACAAAAATCAGATCTATTCAACAAGCACTCAATATTAAAGAAGACTGATTATTAAGGCACAAAAAATTGAGGAAAAGGAAATATTTTGGACATGACAAAAAACAGGAATGTCTGGAAAAGATAACTGTGGATGAACATGTGCTGTGGAAGTGGAGAAGAGGAAGACCACAGCATAGAAGGATTCAGGAACTGATAGATAATTTACACAAGACAACAACAGGAAAAGGACACCTGGTTTATGACGGATTGAAATTTTGACACAATGTTATGGGAGAAAAGCTTTGCAAGGGACAAGACATTGGAATCTTCTTCTTCTTTCGTTCACTTGAAATATGTCTACAACTGCAATGTTGTCTCTTGTATGAATTGAACTGTCTTTTTCAGTTCACACAGTGGTCCATAGAGTTTATCTTCCACTGTCGTCTCTCTAGGCCAGAAGGTTTGCCTAGATATGTTATATTTTGGGCAGTCTTGGAGTATGTGCTCTGCTGTCTGCGACGCCAATCCACATGTGCACATGGCTGTTTCACCAATCTTGAATTTTGTATACATGTGGTTGCGTAATCTATTGTGCCCTGTTCTGTGGCGCAGAATAATGACTTGTTCTAGTTTGTCCATAATGTGGTAGTCATCTTGAGCAGGTTTTGGTGGCTTTCTGACTGATTTGATCATTCTTTTCTTTTGGTGGTATGTAACGGGCACATCAGACTGTTCTTCTTTGGCTCTTTCCTTAGCCAATTGATCAGCTCTGTCGTTTCCAGGTACTCCACAGTGGGATGATATCTAAGTTCAGAAAGTAGTGTCCTTAGTACTGGCAATTTCCCAGACAGGAGCGACTCAAGTACTGATTTTGCATCTGTCAATAGCACCACAGGTTGTGTACCATTGCTGGTATTTAGTAATTTCTCTGTTGCTGTCTTGATTGCCTCAATTTCAGCATCGTAGTTATGGCAGTACTTTCCTGTCGGTACTCTAGCTGTGTCCCTAGTATTATTTGGGTGGGATGTGTGAGTGGGTGGAGGATGTGTGTGGGTAGGGGTATTGTGATCGAGAGATGTTTGGTTGGGGGTGGGTGGGGGTGTGTGGGTGCGTAGTGGAGGATGTATGCGTGAGTGAGTGTGTGTTGGTGGACGGGTAGGGAATGCGTGTGTGGGTGGGGAGAGGTGTGTGGTGTGTTGGTTGGGGATATTGTGTGGGTGAGGTATGTGTGTGTGGGTGGGGGATTTTTGTGGTGTGTGAGTGGGGGTATGTGGGGTGGATGGGTAAGGGTATCTGTGTGGGTGTGGGTGGGAATATTGTGTGGTATCTGGGTGGGGGATATGTGTGTGGTGTGTAAGTGGGGATGTGTTGGTGAGGGATATGTGTGTGTGTGGTGCGTGGGTTAGGAATAGTGCGTGGTAGGGGGTGTATGTGATGTGCGGGTGGGTGATTGTGAAGTGGGGGATTAGGTTATGGCATGTGTGGGTGGGTGGAAGTTGTATGTGTGGGTGGTGGGGTGTGTGTGAGTGGATTGGGATGTATGGGTGGTTAGGGAGATGTGTGTGTGTGGGGGGGGGGGGGGGGGGGGGTAGGGACATGTCAGTTGGTGGGGATGTGTGTGCATGGTTTGGGGATGTGTGAGTGGATGTGCGATGTGTAGGTTGGTGGGGGATTGTGTGCATGGGTGGGGAATATGTTGTCGATGGAGATGTGGCTGGGGGATGGGTGGTTTGAGGTGTGGGTGGGGAGAGGATGTGTGGGTTGGTGGGGGAATGTTTGTGGGTGATGAGTGTGTTTTGGTTGGGGGATCAGGTGAGGGCAGTGTGTGTGTGGGTGTGCCATGTGCGGGAGGCGGATGGGTCGGTTGGTGGGGTGTGTATGTGTCCCTTGGTGCGCGTGTGTGTGGGTAGGTGGGGGTGTTGTGTGGGTGGGGTGATGTATGGATAGGTGGGAGATGGGCCTCATAACATGGTAATTAGCCTTGTTTATGTTTACAACATTCATTTCACAATGTTTATTTTTCTTCCTATGTAAATGTATAATGCTCATGATGAACGAAAGACGAGTGATTGGAAGGGCCGAATGTAAGACGGGCCTGCGCGCCCAATTTGTGACCCTAATAAAGTTGATTTGATTTGATTTGATTTGGGTATTCTATGTACACTCCCGCTCCTCCATTTCGAACAGCATTTTGTGCTGACCCATCTGTGTAGACTCGAATCCAGAGGTCCTGTGGGTATTCTTCATCAAGGAAGCTGAGAGTGGCTGTTCTGCGATGCACACTGTTCTGTTCTTCCTTGTCAAATATTCCTCTCACTTTTGTCTGGATTTGTAATGATAGTGTCTGTGTTTTCTCTGTGGTTTCTCTGCAGAGTCGTTTGGCCTGGTGGATAAAACTACTTCTTTTCAACCGCCCCATAGCTAGGTTTTCAAATCTGTTCTTCAAAGGGTGGCCTGGCAAGCTGAGGAACTTTTCTGCTTGTATTAGCGTTTTCATATCTCTGCGCTCACTCAGTGCTTGTGTCCTCCCCATTTTCTCCATTTCCACTATAGGGGTTGATCTTATCCCTCCTGTGGTGACTCTAAGTGCTTGATTTTGCACTTTGTCCAGCTCTTGTAGTGTGGTTTTTGATGCCGAACACCACGCAGTTGACCCGTATTCCAGGTGTGGTCGTATGCTCTGTTGATAAACTTTGCTAAGTATTTTCCCACTGGCTCCCCATGTGGTTCTACTTAGCTTTCTCAGGATTGCTATTTTCCTTCTGGCTTTTGCTACTGCTTTGTTGATGTGCTTTCTCCATGTCAGCCTGCCATCAAATGTTACTCCAAGGTATGTTGGTTCTTTATCTTCTCTTAGGGGTGTTCCATTTATCTGGATGGTCCCTGCCTTTTGTTTTGGAGAGAGGGTAAATAGGGTGGTGCTGCACTTGTCAGTGTTTATGCTGACACACCATCTATTTGCCCATGCAACAAATGTATCTACAGCTCTTTGTAGCAATCTGGTGGCCACTGATGCATGTTCATTTGAGCTCCATAGAACCAGGTCATCAGCGTACATTGCCGCTTTAATTCCATGCGGTAGATTAGCAACGAGATCATTGATGAAGATTAGAAAAAGTGTGGGGGACAAGACTCCGCCCTGGGGAACACCGTGACGCAGTAGTACTTTCTTGCTCTTTAGTCCGTCTATCTGTACTCGGGCTCTTCTGTTGTGCAAGTATGCTTTCACCCATTTGTACATTCTTCCATTGACTTTGCAGTTTCTCAGTTTATTCATCAGACCTTCTTTCCAGACTTTGTCAAAGGCTTTCTTCAAATCTATCCATGCCGCAAGCACCAGCTTCTTCTCTTGGAATGCATCCTCAATTTCTTGAGAGAGGTAGGTTGTCTGATCTTCCGTAGAGTAGCACTGCCTAAAGCCAGCCTGCTGTGGCACAAGGATGTTTTTACTTTCAATGTACCACTGCAGTCTGTGATTGATGATGCTCTCCAGTGTTTTGCAGAGACAGCTAGTGAGGCTAATTGGTCTGTAGCTAGAGGCAATGGAACTATCTTTCCCTGATTTTAGGAGGGGTATCATGATTGCTTCTCTCCAGGCTTGTGGAACACTGCCTAAGGTCAAACTGTTATTGAAGATCTGCAACAGCTTTGCTTTGGCCTCTGTTCCTAGGTTCCTGATCATTTCATTGGAGATACCATCAGCTCCTGGTGACTTTCTCATTTTCAGTTTTGATATGGCTAGCTCCAGTTTGCTGATTGTGATGGGTGCATCCAGAACCTCATGTACTATTTCCTTCTGTCCTGTATGTTGCCGTTTCTCTCGAATCTCTTGTTGTTTCTCTGGACTAATTTTGATATTGTTATCTTGTGCGAATGAGTCCGCAAAATGGTCAGCTGCTTGCTTTCTTGTTAAGATGTTTCCATCTTTATGTAGTGCAATTTTTGAGTTTCTCCCTGTGCCCTCATCGTTAAGTTGTTTTATTAGCTTCCACAATTTCCTTGTGTCTCTTTCAAAGTTCAGAGACTCTGTTTTCTCCTGCCAGCTTTTCCGTCTAGCCTGCAGCTTGGCCCTTTGAAATTTGGCTTTTGCGTGCTGGAATTTATTGTGGTGCTCTTGGCTGGGTGTGGCCTCTGCTTGCTTTCTACACACTTCCACATCATTATGCAACTGTTCCAGTTCACTACTCCAGTAGGGTTTATATTGTTTACGGGCTCCTCTTGGTACTGTTTCTCGCGCTGCCTGTAGTATGCATTTCCCAAACTCTTCAACTACTTTATTTATGTCTTTCTCAGTGTTCAGGTTTCTAACCAGTATGCTGGTGCGATTCTTGTACATTGCCCAGTCTGCTTTCTTGTAGTTTCACCTCGAGAGGGTGCTGCTTTCACTTAGAAGCTCATTTTCTACAGTTAGAAAGACTGGCTGATGGTCACTGCCACCAAGTTGTTTCCCAACAATTCGTGTAATGTTCCACTCCAGGTCTGGTGAATGAAAAGCCAAGTCAGGTGTAGTTGTAGTGTGCCATGAACTCAAGTAGAAAGTATGTGGGTCGGACAGCTTGTTAATCAAGATGAATCTATTCTCATCCTGCCAGTCTTCCAGTCTCTCTCCTCTCTGGTCCATGTGATCATAGCCCCAACTCTGCGAGTGGCTGTTGAAATCGCCACACACAATCATTTTTTCTGTTAATGGTAGTGTGTCCAGTGCCTGTGGGCGGTCACTTGGACAGTAGTAATTGATCAGATGTAGGTCTGTATAGCCTGTCTTAAGTTTAAGTGTCTGATACTCAGCCCCTTCCATGTAGACTTCGATTTGGGAAGCAGTGATGTTATTTTTAACAAGGGTAAGTATCCCACCTTTTTGCCTGTCCTTTCGGTCAGATCGGTAACACTGGCAGCCTCTGATTTTGAAGGCTATATTTTCGTTGAGGTGAGTTTCTTGCAAGCAACATATGCTTACTTTTTCTTGGTCCAGGATGTTTTCTAATTCTAATTTTTTGTTGTTGCTGACTCCCTCCGCATTCCAGTGCATTATTTTAAGTCTTTGTTTAGTATGGCCAGCCGTTCTATTCTCATGTCCCCTGGCTCCACAGGACATCTGAGAAGGACCTCCAGTAGTTGGGTTGGACCCTTTCGAGACATAGGGTCCAGCACTGCACCTACCTGGGGGTCCAAAGCAGGGCGAGCACCATAACATTTAGCAGTAGTCGACATATTCCATTTTGCGTAATTGCGTGGCATCCTGATTTCTGTGGTGCGCCTCCTGGCTGTTTGCCTCTGTCTTCAGCACCTTTTCTTTGCTAGAGCAGACTGTGGTCTCACTCGAGTTTAGATGTGTACACACGCACACACGTGTCTGCACATGCATGTATGTGTATACACATCTAGAGCACACTGGTTATTTTTCGGCGCCAGAAACTCACCGTCGCCCCTTCTCCTGTTAGTAGAAACAGTTCCGCCACGTGAAGGCCAGGAGTTGGACTTTTGCTGCATAGGTTATGTATTCACGCGCCATTGGGGTATTTAAGCAATGTTGGGCGCTCACCCCAACACTGGGCCCCGGCTACATACAGCAACCTTTGGAACCAAGACATTGGATAATGCATGAGGAGAAATACAAAATCTATCTGATAAATGCAAGACGTTCAAAATGCTTACTTTGCTTTGTAGTCAGGACTGCAACAGGTAACAATTGTAGCACATCACCCAGCAGATGTGTTGCCCTGCCTCTTGTGACACTGTCACTGTTGGTCAAGTATTCCCTGAAAACATGAGAACAGTTACACATTCTGTACCTAGCAACTCAACAGAAACTGAACAATGACAACAGCCAAACACTACATTTTCCTGACACATTTCATATCAAAGACATCAATCATTGTTTGGCTGAAAGGTCCTCTCAATATATCTCATAATTTTCTTCAGAAAACAAGTCTTTTGGTCACGCAAGGAGAAATTTATGAACATTTCCTCATATATGAGTAAAATTACATATTTATGATCTCATTATTCCACGTCTGAAAACTGTGGTTGTTTGTATGTGATTATTTCATTGTTAAAATATGTACACTTTACTGAGTCTGCCTTTATGAATGATTTCATGTCTCAGAAACTGAAATACCTTGGCCATATTAAAATCACAGTGGTCTGGGAAGCACAGTGATGGAAGGCGTGGTTCTAGGAACAAGAGGCAAATGTTGACCAGCATGAAGGTAGATGCAAGACACTACAGACACTCTGGGCATAACAATTCATCAGGTGTATGAACTGGTCAAGGATTGAGCAACTTGTTGGCAGACCATGACGAGAGCGACATTCTATAAACGACCTGATACATGATGATGATGTAAGAATAATTGAGAATGTCTTTGTAACAATTGTTTATATGACATTCCTTTTTTTAATTCTTTTTCCGTCATCTAAATGTGCAAGACAATGTTCTTATTTGCATGGATAGAGACAAGATCAGAAATTATGATACCAGCAAGCAAAATATGGCAGAACTTTCTATACCAAAATAAGCAGGTGGTCTCAGTGGCGAGGGTTAAGTCGTCTGCCTCACTCTACAAAGGTCTTGATTTTGTTTTTTCATTCCATCAATCGGTTCAGGAGTGCAATTATTTCAAAGACCTCTGGGGTTCGTCGCTGGAGCTACAAAGTTTGTGCTCTGTGCAATGCTTTTGGCAGGCGGCTCTGCAGAAAGAAGACCAAGCCGTACGGAATAGAGCCTGGTGAAATGCTTGCTTGTGTTCATTGGCTTGAGCTCCAACGCGAAGTCCTGTATGTCGGATGAAGGCATCCTGTTGTCCAACATCAGTGTGATGTCATACAGGACCTGAGGTTTGCATGAATATCCATTGTCCCTTGTCTGGCTTATTGATGTGCAGACTGGTGGTTCTTCGCCATACAGGCAGACACTCTCCGACTTCGGAGGAATCTGCGATCCTACTGACTTTAGCCAGGACCCCGAAGGGACCTGTTGCCCAGGACGCTCGACGAGGACGCGTCAATAGGTCTTGGCCAGTATATAACCCGGCCCTGGTGCCTTGGAAACACCTCTGCATCCCACCCAGTGAAATGAAATTGATCCTCTGGCAGTCAACCCCTTCAATTTAAAAAATAGCGAATCAGAAGTTTTCTCGTGTCACAAGATTACCACAAGGGAAAATGCCCCACACCTCAGCTCTCTTCGGATTTCATAACCTCTCAATGAATAACAAAACAGCGAAAATGATGATGAAGGAGGAAGAAGAGAATGAAGCAGAGGGGGAGGATAAGAAGGAGTAGGAGGATTCAAGGACTATCTTCACCACATAATGAGTGTCCTAGTCTCCTCCTGAAGCTCACAGAGAATTATGGGTTGATGTACCATAAATCGAAAACTTTTCAGTTGTACTTCCAGAATGCTAGGTTTATGTGCAACCCTATTATGTCCCACTTGCACATATCAGTGTATTGTTGCTGAAATCCTCTGCTACAATTAAGCATTGTATTCAAGAACAAAACTGTGTTTAAGCAATTAACACAAAATTAATGTAGAGAAATTCATAATTTCTATGTTAACAGACTTTATGATGTCAAACTCTGTTCAGGCTGTGATTTTTAAATCATATTCAGTAAAAGCCAGCTTCCTGGCATAGAGGTTAGCGACTTTTCTCCGTAATCTCGTATACTCTCGTAAGTAACGTGACGACGGTGAGAATCAGCAGTGGTTCGAATCACGTTGGTAACTTACGGTGTTATGAGAACCGGCCGCTCAGAAAGCAATGGCAAACTACTGAGCGTAATCTTGCCAAGAAATCAACAATCAGCTGAAAGATGCTGATGTTGACAGCGATGTCCTGTAAAGGATATGCAACCAAAAAAATTTCAGTAAAAAAAAATAATTTTAACCTCCCATGCCATAATGGATGTTGAAATCATATGTCAATTGATAGAAATGCATGAGAACTAATCAAGAAGGATTCAAGGACAAGAAATGCATGAGAACTAATCAAGAAGGATTCAAGGACAATAATGTTTAAAGAATGGATGTAATTTATGTACAATAAAGTAGTCTTGTTGTATACTCACCCAAGACTTTCAATAAGCTCCAGAAACTTTCCATTATTTTTTTGTATTTCTGAAATAGACAACATACTTGTCAACTTGTATAATTTAGCCATATTTTGTCAGTTGTTACATGTTTCATCAATGTAAATGTTCAAGTGCCTAATAATTAAACCTGGAGATGGGGTTAATTGCAACATCCTACAAAGGACATGCAACATATATAGTGTCATATTTGCAGTATGTACATTTTGTTCTCATTGTACAGGTTTTTTTCCTTTTTTTTTTCTTCTTTTTCTTTTTTGTTTGTAAATGAATTTATTTAACCCAACAATTTTACAGCATGTTTTCAGGAAACCAAAAACTGGTCTAAAGCATCAGCATTTTATCTTAAAAGCAGAAGCTTTATTGCCAATATCCCACAAAGCTCTCGTTAAATCATCTGCATTTAAATTTGTAACCTTTTTTTTTTTTTTTGCTGCATATCCTATTTACAGGACATTGCAGTCAACACCAACATTTTTCAGCTGCTGCTGATGTCGTGGAAAGGTTTTATGTTCAGAAGTTTATCATTGCTTTCTGAACGACCAGAAATCCATATTTCAATAGACCACATGGCACGCTGTGGTTGGTATCATGCCACCCACCTTTACTTCCCATGCCATATCCTGATTCCCATTTTTAGACTGGCTTGACCTGGCAGCCCAGGTACATTTTTCACATTTGAAATCGCCCTGATGCAGATCAAACCCAAGACCTCTAATATGGTAGTCAAGGGTCTAGCCCAGTGGTTCTCAACCTTTTTTGGCCCATGCACCCCTTCACAATATGTTCTGAATGTCATTCTCTCTTCCCCCCCCCCCCCCTTTTCATATTTCCTCCCTATAAATCCCCCACCCCTACATAGTATACGTAAAAATGGAAGCTAGATTTAATAACACATACTAGAACAAGTCTAGACGTCTACATAAAACGTGATTTGCAGGTCTACTTACATTGTAAAACGAATTTCAGAAGAGCGAGAAGTACAGAACCGTAGAGTATGGAGGGGAAAAGAATATCAAGTAATCGATTCTTGTATTAACGCGATCTTGAAGTAATCTTAATTCCCCCTCTGAAAACCCTAAAATTCCTTCCTTGGGGGGAATTCCCCACCGGTTGAGAACCACTGGTCTAGCCACTACGCTACCATGGCTCCCATTACCAGTGGCGCTAAAGCCTTTATTTTGATATTCATTCATCCGGTGGGCCTGTCCTTCTGTTCACTATTGCCTACAGTGTAGCTACAAATGTACACCAGGAAATTTACTGGGAAGTAAAGGTAACCAGTGTGACACTGACCATATCACCCAAGTGGTGCCAATTGATTCAAATGATGATAGCATTATTATCGTTATTTAATACCTGTGTTTTTGTGTGTACCAGTGTAGGTGTTTGCTGGGATAGTTTTGTTAATGGATGTGAAATACAGACTGCTTGTCAAACAGTGTTCCACCTTTGTCATGTTGCCACCTTACAGTAGTAAAGGGGTTTGCATGTTTCAATGACCCCCAAGAGCTATGATGACAGCAGCACAGTTATTGATAGGGTCTCACCATGTCAGGCAGGTCAATGGATAGGAACCAGATGAAGAAAGACACAAACCTGCTGTCTGGTAGGTAGACTGAGGACAGTCAAATGCTTGGGATAGCAAACCCCAAAATATACTTGCTAAAGTTAGATGTACTGAGCCACAGGCTTGACAAACAATTCAACGCAATACACAATATCATAGTGTTCAGGCTGTGGTTTTTACATCATATTCAGTTGTTTTTTTTAAATCTCCCATACCTGCCTAATAATGAGTGTTATTAAAGTCAATGTCAATTAATAGAAATGTATGAGAACTAAAAGGACTATCCCAAAATCAACAGCTGATTGGCAGGTAAAAATTAACTGATTGTCTTTCCCGCCAGCTGTGACATTCGTGGTGTAATTCATTTTCTTCAAGCAGAAGGTCAAAATGTGGCCGAGATTCATCACTGGTTGTGTCGTGTGTGCGATGGTAACATTCTGAGTGACAGTTCTGTGAAGGAATGATACAGCAAATTCAGAGATGGGCACTAAAGATGTGCATGATGCAGTTGAACAAGGACAGATGAGCTGATTCAAAAGTCGACCAAGTCATAGTGGAAAAGCAGTTTCACAATTTCAGATCTTTCTACAGAATTTCCACAAATTTCTAGGACTAGTCTGTTTCGACCTGTCACAGGGAGGTTAGGTTCCCACCAAATTCTGTTCACGGTGGGTACCAAAGTAACTGACTGAAGTTCAATCGGTAGGATTGTCGATTGTGCCGTGACCCGAACTGAAAACAGAAGTGATGTACCGAGCCACCCCAGCCTGTCTCATTGTGTCAGCAAAATGGCAGCTGTAAAGACCATTCATGCTTACAACGTCATTCATTCATTCAAATATGATGTGACAATAGCAGATGCCATCTTAGGTTTTCCAGGAAAGGTTAGTCTAATATTCCATGCACAGTGATTTGTTGAAATTATCGTGACCTTTTAAATGAACTGAATTACTTGGCATAAAGTAAGTAAATTTATATTCTAGAGCTTGATTATTTAATATTAAGATATTTTTAGATGGATATTCGAATTCAGCACCCATTTTTACATATATTTGAAGTTTCATCGCTTGCTTCACTTTACCTCTCGTAAAAAAAATATGTCTGCGAGATGTATGAATGGAACTCCAATATAGCGGCGCCCAGCCGTAAACAGTGTTAATGCTCAAACGTGCAATTTGAACTACTAAAGTTAAAAAGAACACAAGTTTAAAGATTATTAATAATTATTTGTTTACTTGTACTATTTTGGTATCATTTAACATGACGGAACATATGGATGAAGTCAGATTTCATATCAGTCAATGACCCGTTCGATACAATGTCGGATGGACCGGAAGCAGAGAAAATGAGACACAATAAAAGAGTCTCAAAAGTACAAGGAACATGAGAATGAATATCCTAAACCGTTTGACTTCACAAAAATATGAATACCTCCACTAAGAATTGACATGCAGGCATCATTGAGGTATCATTAGATTTCGTTTTTCAAGGCCTATCCCTGTCTACCTGTGGTGGTCGCATTTGTAAATAATCAATTTTATTAAAAATTAATAATACATTATTTTTAAAATCAGGATGGATCTTACTACACTACAAAAGTAGCGTGTTCCATCGTGCCATTACCCAAAGTAAAAACAAAAGTCGTGTAAGGAGTCAGATCGCCATTGAAAATCTCGTCCCGGAAATCGCTGTCTAATTTACCATGCTTTCGACGTCATTCATTCATTCAAATCTCACGTGACAATAACATACGCCATCCTGGGCTTTCCAGGAAAGGTTTGCTTAATATTCCGTGCATGGCGATTGGTTGAAATCATCATGACCTTTTATATAAATAAAGATATATTTTATACTTACTGTAATTAATTTTTTTGGGGGGCTGTTCATAGAATATCACCAATTATAGATGTATTTTTGAATTCTGCATACAATTTTAAATATATCTGGAAAGTTTCATCGCCGACTTTGCTTAAATTGTGGAGAAAAACAACATTTTCTGCGAAGGCGTGTTTTCGTTCTTTGTGCATATTGATCCGACTGGCATGTACACTTTGTAACACTATTCTGGCGCTGTTTAAAGAAAATCATCAATTATAGATGTATTTTTGAACTTTGCCTACAATTTTAAATATATCTGGAAAGTTTCATTGCCGATATGCTTAAATTGTGGATGATAAACAACATTTTCGGCGAAGCGTGTTTTTGTGAATGGAGAAACGCATGGCATGTGCCATGGCGACTGCGCATGCGCGTATCGATCGCAATGGCATGTTACACTTTCACTTTAAAACACTCAAAACATGCAATCTGACCTACTAAAGTTAAAGAGAACACAAATTTAAAGATTATTAATAATTTATTTGTATACTTGTACTATTGTTTAATCATTTAACATGACGGAACATATTTTTGAAGTCAGTTTTCATAATCCGCCTATGACCCGTTTGGTTGCGACCAACCTCGCGCGCGGAGAAAAATGGAAGGCACGCTGACACGTAATTCATTGTTTTGTTCTGTCGCTTTCAATAGAAAACCATCAATTGTAGATGGATCTTCGAATTCTGCATCAGATTTTTCAGAAATGTGGAAAGTTTTATCGCTAACGTGCTTTAATTGTGGTTAAAAAACAGGCGAAAATGTTACGATCATCAAACCCAAAACGGCGGCTTTACTATATAAATATCTTTGCAGAACAAGCATTGTGTGCTCACTAGCGTAAGTCGTAATCAGCCCGCCTGTCACGTGGGAGGTCGGGGTTCTGTTCCCGGCTGGACATGTATTTTTTTTTTAATTTTTCACAAAATTATTAGGTGATATAATAGAAACTAGTAAACATTATGAAGTAAAATATTTTACAGAACTAAGAAACTGGAAGTTTGTGAATAAAGTGTGCTCTATGGATCTGTGCAAGCTGCCGACTGCCGGGGAGCAAGCAGCGGAATTATCGCGTATCGGAATCGATGAATCCAATAGATGTCTTTGTTTAATGTGAATTTTAATTGCCGTATAAAATATCGCCCCTGAATCAGCAAAGTTTCATCGCTAAACTTGCTCGAATTGTGGTTGAAAAACAGATTTTCTGCGAAGATGTGACTTTGAGAATTAGAAACCCACGGGTCATGACAGCCGCCGCATATCGATTGCGCTACACTTTTCAACACTACAAAACGTGCGATTTGACCTACTAAAGTTAAAGAGAACACAAGTTTAAAGAATATTAATAATTTATTTGTATACTTGTACTATTTTGTAATCATTTAACATAACGGAACATATTTTTGAAGTCAGTTTTCATATGACCGTTTGAGACCATTTCGCATGCACACACACGCACACCCGTTCGAGGAGGTAATGGACACATTGGAGAGTTCCACTTACGGGTGAATAGTATGAAAAATCGCAACTCGTCTCACCTTCACAAAGATGTGAATATCTTCACTTATAAGTGACATACAGGCATCATGGAGGTAACATTAGATTTTGAATTTCAAGGCCTATCTACTGTCCTGATCTCATTTGTAAATACTCAAAATTAAATTGATGATGGGACTCGCTAACAAAAGATTCAAAGAATGGGCTCAACTTTGATATTCTTTCTACGCTATTAGGAAAAGGGGGATGCATTTTTCGACAGAATAGTGACCGGCCTTTGCCTTTTGCAAGATGAAAAAGGGGGGGGGGGGGGGGAGAGAGAGAGAGAGAGAGAGAGAGAGAGAGAGAGAGAGAGAGAGAGAGAGAGAGAGAGAGAGAGAGAAGAGAGTCAAGAATCGCTATCAATTATCACTTTTTTTTTTGTTCTGTTGTTTGTCCATCAAGAATGATGATGACCATTCATTTCATCCAGTGGGGTTGAAGGTGTGGAGCCGTGGGTTCTAAGATGGCTGATAAGGCCTATTTTGGCTCGAAATGTTCTTTGACAATGTGGGCAAAGAATGCTTGACGTCTCTGGAGGAGGATTTCCTGCAGTGGTTTTTCTGTCCTGCCTTTTCTTCACAGCTCTTGCAGTCCTGGTTGCCTCACATATGACTGCACCTTTGTGCAATGATGCACGCCACGAATTTCGGTCTCTGGCTGCAGCCTCCCAGGTGTCATGATGAATTCCAAAAGCATTCAGTGAAATTTTCAGAGTGTCTTTAAAACGTTTCCTCTGGCCACCTTGGGAGCGTTTACCACAACGCAGTTCGCTGTAGAGAATTCGTTTAGGGAGCCTGTGATCTGGCATGCGAGTCAAGTGACCAGCCCAGCGAATCTGATTCTTCATCAGTAGAGTGTGGATACTGGGCATGGATGCTCTTTCTAGGACTTCAGTGTCTGGAATCTTGTCTTGCCATTTAATCTTCAGGAGCTTCCTTAGGCAGACTGTGTGGAAGTGGTTTAATTTCCTAGCGTGTCGCTGA
Source organism: Cepaea nemoralis (assembly GCA_014155875.1). Lineage (NCBI taxonomy): Eukaryota > Metazoa > Mollusca > Gastropoda > Stylommatophora > Helicidae > Cepaea > Cepaea nemoralis. Next base: position 663,625 of record JACEFZ010020300.1, read on the forward strand.
TAAACAGTCCAGGTTTCACAAGCATATAGCAGTGTGGATAATACAACTGCTTTGTAGACTTTTAGCTTTGTTTGCAGGCTTATTCCAGTTCTGTCCCATACATTCTTGTACAGTCTGCCAAAGGCTGCACTGGCCTTGGAGATTCTTGCATTCACTTCGTCATCGATTGTGGCAGCTTGTGACACGGTGCTGCCAAGATAGGTGAATTTGTCCACAACACTTAGTCTATGATCATTCACTTTGATATTCGGCACAGTGTGATTATTCCCTGGAGCTGGCTGGTACATAACTACAGTCTTCTCCAAGTTGATATTGAGCCCAAAGTTGGCACAGGCATGTGAGAAAGCTGAAACATTATGTTGCATGTCCGCCTCTGAGTTGGCGTATAGAGCGCAATCATCAGCAAACAGGAGCTCTCTGACGGTGCCGCTGTTAATTTTGGTTTTAGCTTTCAGCCTTTTGAGATTGAATAACTTTCCATCCATACGGTAGTTGATGTCTATTCCAATGTCGTCGTTCTCGAAGGCATTCATCAACATGGCTGAAAACATGAGGCTGAACAGTGTTGGTGCCAGGACACATCCTTGCTTCACTCCATTGGTGACAGGAAAGGGTTCAGACAGTTCACCATTTTCCTGTACTCTTGCCTGCATGCCGTCATGAAATAGCCGCACTATTTGGACAAACTTTCGTGGACAGCCATATTTTGCCATAATCTTCCACAGTCCTTCTCTGCTGACTGTATCAAAAGCCTTGGTAAGGTCAATGAAAGTGGAGAACATTTCGCAGTTCTGTTCCTGACATTTCTCTTGCAGCTGCCTTGCAGCGAAAATCATGTCAACAGTTCCACGTTCTTTTCTGAAGCCACATTGACTCTCAGGAAGAAGACCTTGATCGAGATGGGCTGTGAGGCGATTGAGAAGAATTCTGGCGAGTATCTTCCCTGCAATTGAAAGCAAGGAGATGCCTCGGTGGTTGTCACAGGATTGGCGGTTTCCTTTACGTTTGTAAAGGTGGACTATTGACGCGTCCTTAAAATCTTGTGGCATGGTCTCGTTCATCCATATGTTTGTGAAGACTTGGTGAAGCTGCTCTGTTAGGACCGGCCCACCACTTTTTTTTTTATCACCATTGTGACGGAACGGTCAAGTTGAAGAAACACAATAATTTAGTGCTAACAAATTAAGCTGAATCTACGCTTTTAACTGCACATGTCCTCTCTTACTAAACACACTACAGCTATTTCCGCAAACCTGCTGCAATCTGTTTGGAAGCATCACAAGTATTTCCACTTATGTAACTGTTAATTTCATCTTTCATGGGAGCCGCCATATTTTCTAAACTATTTTAATCTCCCTTCTGTGAGAGTAAAGTCTCGCCCTTGTCTCACCTTCTATAAACCAATGAAGGTCGCGGGGTGGTCACCACGCACACAAACACGTGTACACTAAGATATAACTCACCTTTGCACTAATAAGTTACATCAATTGCTGGGGAACTCCTAGAGCCAATGAAGTTGCATGTGAAATAAAATTAATATGTATTTATCGACACCCATAGAAGTAAAGGTTAAACTGATTTTCAGAATCGACCTAACTGCTCTCGGAACATTCAAACACACTCACACACTCCGAGGTTTTCTTCAAAGGCCATCCAAGAGATTCCATGCTAATTATTCCAGTGGCAATATGATCTAAAACCCGCCTGGTTCTTTTTTTCTACGCTTTGAGTATTTACTCCTTTCTGGGTCAGACTTTTTAGATATGGATATTCCGTCTGTTCAGCTGGACTCTCAACTTGATTCCAGAGACCCTTCACCACATAACCTTTATCATAAAGTAATTCTCCACCCTGAGCAGCTAATCTATCCGTCAGTTCATTGCCCCTCCAACCATCGGGAGGCTGCCGTCGCAGCCTCAACTTATATTTGCAGGCTAATGGAGTAGTGTTGTTGTTTGTCCATCAAGAATGATAATGACCATTCATTTTATCCAGTTGGGTTGAAAGTGCAAGGTGGAGTACCCGTTTAGCCCCCCAATCAGAGTTACGTGAAGCCATGGAAGCAGGTGGCGGATGGAGTGTGGGAGCAGCCGACAGATTGTTGTTGGTTATGGTCTGCACTCTGCGGCGATAGGCAGATGATCTCATCAGTAGAGACAATGGCTATGGCCACCGACTAGTACATTCACTGCCCAGAAGGAAAGCAATGGAAAAAGTACCTTCTGCAAATCTTGCCAAGAAACCAAAACAACCATGAAATAAAACAAAATAGGACAGAGATCTGGTGGCGAGACCCCCAGGCCAGGCAGATCGGATAACACTGGGGAAGAGTGTGACACAGCGGCCAGTACTGGTAATCGTGATGACTGAGTTAATCCCGACTGTGTCACCAAGGAAATCCCTTGTATCAGACAAAAAAGGAGAGTGAGAATAGGAACGTGGAATGTGAGAAGTTTGTATGAGGGAAAGCTTATAGTAGTATGTGATGAGACTGCGAGGTTAAATATTCAAATTTTAGGAATTTGTGAACATCGCTAGAGAGGCAAGGGACATTTTACAAATGAAAATGGAAGTCTTTTCATATATTCTGGTAGAGACATAGGAGGCCAGAACGGAGTGGCATTGTATTTAGGTAAAAAAAAAAAACTGCAAAAGCTTTAATGGAATATAACCCAGTTATAGTATGTCCACATTTGTTTGCCTTCATTCACGATCAATTATTTTGAAAACTGTCTGTTGCATCATTATGAAATTTTTCCAGCCGTCTTATATTTACCCCCACCCAAGGAATATGTCTTTGATAGGTCCAAAAACAACTTAAATCATTGAAAGCGGCGACATTCCTTTGATGTTTTGCTTAACAACTAGTGATTTATCGCTAAAAAAGTAATGTTTACGGTAATGGGGACCTGCAAATTCAGATGACAAACAAAGGCGTATCCGGATTCGTATGGGAGTGGGTGCAATGAAAGAAGTAGCTTACAATCGACAGGGTCGGCTGCATTGCACCGGGTTTTTATCCCCTATGGGCTCAGTTTCTTTCCACAGCACGGAAAGCGTCGCAAAAGCACGAACTCCGTAGCTCCAGCGACGACCCTCGGGAGTGTCCGGAAAAAATGCACTCTTGACATGAAGGAGGCGGCCCGGAATCGAACATACAACCTTCAATCCATCCTTTCTCCAATAGTCCTCTTCCTCTTTCAACACATGGTCCTGACGTTTTTTCCAGTAACTTTTATCAATATTTAATAGCGCGGACAGACAGACAGACAGACAGACAGACAGACAGACAGACAGACAGACAGGCAGGCAGGTAGGTAGGCAGGTAGGTAGGTAGGTAGACAGAAAGGTAGGTGGGTGGGTGGGTGGATGGCTGGCTGGCTGACTGGGTGGGTGGGTGGATCGGTCGGTCGGTAGATCGGCCCGCCGGCAGGCAGGCAGGCAGGTAGGCAGATAGATAGATAGATAGACAGATAGATAGATAGATAGATAGATAGATAGATAGATAGATAGATAGATAGATAGATATCGATCGGTCGGTCGGCCGGCCGGCAGGCATGTAGGCAGGTAGGCAGACAGATAGATAGATAGATAGATAGATAGATAGATAGATAGATAGATAGATAGATAGATAGATAGATAGACAGACAGACAGACAGATAGATAGATAGATAGATAGATAGATAGATAGATAGATAGATAGATAGATAGATAGATAGATAGATAGATAAGCAAGCAGGCGGGCGGGCAGGCAGGTAGGCAGACAGATAGATAAATAGATAGATAGATAGACAGACAGACAGACAGACAGACAGACAGACAGATAGATAGATAGATAGATAGATAGATAGATAGATAGATAGATAGATAGATAGATAGATAGATAGATAGATAGATAGATAGATAGATAGATAGATAGATCCCAGCCAGAAGCCGGGCCTTGTCAGCTAGTTTATTTATATTATCACGTTTCATGAAAGAACTCCCATTTGGAGACACCTCTGAATCTTCGCGCTGTTTGTTTCAAAACGGAAATCACGTGAAAATTTCAAAAAATGCCGGGACGTCTCTTGGTGAAGCTGTAATACTGTTAAAATCATGGACGTAATCTCTAAGTCGTAATTAATATACCGCATATAAACTAACTTTGAAATCTGCTGTAAAATCTCCAGAACAAAAAAATTTTTTGTTGGGTGGACATAATGATAAGGTTATATACTAAATCTCATCATTTTACCTCAGTTGGTTACTGAGATATTGAATTTTATATTGAGGCAACAAAAAAAAACACACACACACACTATAGTCACAGAATCCTCACTATCAGACGTAAAGGACGTCCAAAAAACACAACTCTCATACAGATATATGTACCTACTTCAACAGCAGAGGAGAACGAAATTGAAGATTTTTACAACACACTGCAAGACACATTAAATAAGATTTGCAATAATGATATAACAATAATTATTGGAGATTTTAATGCTAAAGTAGGTACATGAAGAGCTGAAAATGAGAGACATTTTTTTAATTAAAATTTGGATTGGGAAATAGAAATGATGCATTTGACACATTAATTGAATTTTGCACAGAAAATTAGTTAACGACAGCCAACACACTTTTTAAACAACACCCAAGAAGACTCTTCACATGGAAGTCCTGGGACAGACTTACTAAACATCAGATAGATTATATTTTACTACAAAGTAGATGGAGATCAAGCATAACATCTGCAAAAACCCTACGAAGTGCAGACTGTGATACAGATCATCAGTTATATAGAAGCAGATCTGAAATTAAAACTCAAAAAGCTTACTCGAGGACCAAGGCCACTTTGTTTTGATCTCACAAAAATATCAGATGCATACAACGTAGAAGTAAGGAATTGTTTTGGGGTCTTGATGTCTGTACAAGAGGAAATGACACCTGATGATCTGGCAGTACAAGCTAGAGATATCTTGATAACAGCGGCCAAAGATTTAATTCTGACCAGGACAAAGCAATATAAGCCGTGAATTACACCATGCACGTTAGAATTAATAAAACAATGAAGGGAACTGAAAATGAAAGGAGAAACCGATAACAGTAGGATGAAATATAAATCTTTATAATACGAGAAATAAAGAAGAACACAAGAAAGGACAAAAACCAATATATACAAGATTGTTGTATTAAAATAGTGCAATATCATAAGAATGGAAAGCCATGTGCACATGTGGTTTAGCGTCGTAGACAGCAGAGTACATACTCCAGGACTGCCCAAACTACAACATATCCAGGCGAACCTTCTGGCCTAGAGAGACAACAGTGGAAGATAAACTCTACGGACCGATGAGTGAACTAAAAAAAAAGACTGTTAGATTCATACAAGAGACAACATTGCAGTTATGGACATATTTCAGGCGAACAAAAGAAGAAGAAGAAGAAGAAGAAGAAGAAGAAGAAGAAGAAGAAGAAGAAGAAGAAGAAGAAGAAGAAGAAGAAGAAGAAGAAGAAGAAGAATGGAAGAGATTACGAAATTTTCAAAGAAATTAGGTTATTGACAAGGAATGTTTAACCTCAATTAAATGTTATCTGTGACAACGTGGGAAATACCTTAACAGAATCTAGACAAATTCAAGAAATATGACAGGAATACTGCAGTGGAATGTATGATATGAATTACTGTGAGGATATGAATGATATACATGAATCAATGACACCAGAAACAGAACCTGTACCCTCATTAGATGAAATTGCATGGGCAATAAAGAACCGGAAGAATGGTAACTCACCAGGATGTGATGAGATACAAGGTGAACTAATTAAAGCGGGAGGTGAAGAAAGCATACAAATCTATCATGCATTATGTAAAAAGATATGGAAATATGGTATATGGCCAAAAGATTGGAAGAGAACTATCTTCATTACAATACCAAACAAAAAGGGGGGAACCTGAAATTATGCACCAACTATAGAACTGTTGCCCTGACCAGTAATGCAAGTACAATTCTACTAAAAATCATAATGGGAAGACTTCGTAAGAAAATGGAAGACGAGATTAACGCGGTTCAAGCTGGATTTAGACAAGGAAGAGGAACAAGAGATCACATACTCAACATGCGTTTAATAATAGAGAAGTGCAGAGAATTTAATGTAAACCTGTTTTCCTGTTTTGTGGATTATTCAAAGGCATTTGACTGTGTACAACATGAGAAACTTTTGGAAATCATGAGGAATATGGGCTTTCCATCACATGTAGTACAACTCATAAAAATGCTCTATTTAGACCAACAAGCAGCGGTTAGAATAGATGGCGAGACATCACATTGGTTTGACATCAAGCAAGGAGTCCGCCAGGGCTGTGTGCTGTCACCCTATTTGTTTAACCTGTACGCCGAAAATATAATGATTTCCGTTTCCGTTTCCGTTCACAGTTACGAATGGTCCCGTTCAACTGCCACCAATCGGCTTGGTTATAGTTGAGTCCTTTATTGTGTGACTTGTTTTGATTCGTTCGTAGATCGGGCTGCTTGTTTTCAGCTTCCTGGTTTCTGGTTGGCTGATTTCGTTCGTTCCTGTCTTGATAAAGTGTTACATGTCTGGGCAGAGTCGTGCACTTGTTGAGGCCTGGAGTTATTGTGTACCCACCCCGTCATATGGTGTTGTTTCCTTCAGGGAGTCTACCACTCGTCGTTCCACCTGTGGTTCCTTCTCCTTCCCCGTCTTGGGTTGTCTTCGAACCTTCCCGTTCGTCTGTCGTCTCGATGGTTCGATGTTGGTGTGGAGCGGCGATTCGCAAGTGCCCTACAGAATTGCTCTTGGTCTGGGTATCCATTCTCATCCAGTTCGATTTCAATTTCTTCTTCTTGTGCTTCGTCTTCTGTTTGGATCTTTGCATCATCTGGTTCTTTCTGTGACTTGAGTAGTTCTATCTGGTCTCTTTCTTCCTGGATTTGTTTCAGCGTTTCTTCTGTTTTTGCTCTTTCTTCTTGAATTCTCGATAGAGTTTCGTCAGTTTCAGCTTTTATGGCGGCCATTCGAGCGACATCCTGCTCTATCTTCTGCTGGACTTGCTTCAGTTCGTCCAGTATGCGCTGAACTGCCGTTATCTGGGTTTCTTGCGTCTTGTCTTTATCTTCCTCCATGCTTTTGAACTGTGTTCTCAGGTCCTTCAGTTGGCCTTCCAGTTGTGCTTTGTCGCTTTTGGATAGTCGGTTGGTCGCCTCGTACTGCCTCCTGGCCTCCTTATATGGCAAGTTAGACTTGATAGGCGATTTTCATAGCTTCTTTGCTGTCTTGGTGGCAGGGGCAGCCGAGGTACCTGGCGCCGTGGTTGCCGAGGCAGTTGGCGCACTTTCTGTTGGTGTTCGGCCTCCTGAAGTCCGAGTCGTTCTTGGCATGCTGGCACTGACTATATTGATGGGGACCAGAGCAGTACCTACATACCTCCACATCACTCTTGCAGGTGGCACGGGTGTGCCAAAACTTCTGGCACTTGGAACACTGCAGCACTCTCGGTATGTAGGGCTCTGGTACTTGGTCTTTCTTGTCCCATGTAATGTATTGAGGGATCAGTCGGCCCTCCGATGTTACGACGACAACTGTGGAGGGTATGTTGTTTTTCCCGATGATCCGCTCAGCACTGGTGATCTTGGTCTTGCGGTTCTCCCTTGTTAGCATCTCCCTGATCTGGTCGTTGGTGAGATGGGTCTTGACTCGTTTGATGACCCATCTTTTGATCGAGTTGTGCCGGGCGGCTTCCAGTAGTATGCCGTGGTTAAGCTGGATGACGGCTTTCTCTTCTTGTGATATTTGCTGTAGAAGTGCTGTGGTCTTTGGTTTTTTGTTGATGGTGACCACTATTCCATCCGAAGTCTTGCGCAGCTGGCCGATGCTGTTTCTTCCCAGCTCGTTTTCCAACAGACTGATTATCTTGTCTGTTGGTAGCGCCGTCAGTTTAGCTTCTCCCACGCTTGTCTGCTTCAGTAGTATTTTGCCGGTGAAGTCTATAGTAGTAGTTGTTTCCTCCTGTGTGGAGGTCTCTGGTATATTGGGCTGCATCTCCTTGATGTTGATAGTTTCCCGGCTGTTGCTGGCTGTAGTTATGGTTTCTGCCACGGGAACGGTTTCAGCTGATGTCGGAGCAGGACTGCTGCTGTTTGAAGAAACGAGCACAGCAGTCGCAGCAGTCTTCTTCGCCTCTCCCTTCTTCTTCCCGGCTGCATAAAGCGCATGTCTCTGCGCGGCACTTTTAACGCGAGGCATCCTCTGCGTTAACCGATAAAGCGACTTGATCTCGATAGCGCGTCGAGTGAAAAAGACCTATGATATAATGAGAAATATCAGAGATGATATAACCAGGGAGCAATATTATGTCCTAAATATCGGTGGTCATGAAATACGAGAGATTCGATATGCTACGATACAGTACTACTATCCACATCACAGATACAGAAATCACTCCCATTCATGATGATCATCATGAGTTAGGTCCCCTAGTTCGACAACCGACTGGACACCCTTTTTGTAGCACCCTGCTTAACCACGTGTAACGGATGTATCATTACACATGTGACCGAATCCGATGCCATCTTTGACCAGATGTAACAATCACCCACATGTTCAGGATGTATCCTTAAGTATGTGACCGAAGCAGCTCCCTCACGTGGTCCAGTTTTAGCCGTTAACCACATGTCCGGGATGTACCCCTTAAACATGCGATCATGTGACCGTTTGTACACCATCATAAAACCCGATGATGAGTCTTGTGTCTCTAAAAAATAGTCATATGTATGATGATAGCGCTGTAGTCCCATCTACTACAGCCAGTAATAGCCGCCATTATATACACAGTCGACCACTTTTAATTAGATATATATGTCGGAAAAAATTAAGGCTTCTGACGATCGTATCCGTAAATATGCATAGAAATTGTTGATGTTAGACCTCCTATCCTCTATACTGTACCATTTCACTGGCTATTCGTCGTCACATAGCCCGAGGACGACGATTGTGTCCCTAACACATCGCCATTGGTATGATGCTAGTGGTTACGTTCCAGCCACTACAGATAATAATAACCGCCATTATAATAAACACTCGGTCACTTTTCATTAGATATATCGGAATAACCCAAGGGCCTCTGACGATCGGATTCGCAAATATGAGTTGAAGTTGTCGATGTTCTCCTAACCCATGCCGCCATCTTTACTTTTCACTTTTAAAATTTATCTTTTTACACATACAAAACCGGAAGAGGTTATGTATCCTACCGCATGAGATTTGAAAATTCAGCCTTGAATTTCAGCAGCTTTGTTGCTTAGCCAGGTGCCGAATTTTTTGTTGCACTACTCTCCGAATGTTGTTGAAGGCAACTTTTTTTTTTAATATTGACTTCGGGTCATTCAAATATGCCTCGATGAGAAGATGTTTCTCGGCCTGTAATTGGTTGATGTCTTCAAAATTTTCATCAAACCAGTCTTTAGCCGGCTTCATGGCCTAAAGGTTTGCGACTTTTCTCCGTAATCTCGTATACTCTCGTAAGTAACGTGACGACGGTGAGAATCAGCAGTGGTTCGAATCGCGTCCGTAACTTACGGGGTATGTGAGCTCAGAAAGCAATGGCAAACTACTGAGCGTAATCTTGCCAAGAAATCAGCAATCAGCTAAATGATGCTGATGTTGACAGCGATGTCCTGTAAAGGATATGCAAAACATTTTTTTAGTCCGTATGCTTTCGGGGGGAGGGTAGGGGGTTGGACTCAGGACTTCCATAGCAGTGTTGTAAATTATGCCCTTTAGGGCTCTCCACTCTGTTTCTGCATCCTGTTTAGCTGCATCATTGGGGTTGAGGCGGTCTTCCAGCATATTTTCAAACGATAGCTGCCTTTTTTTTTTATAGGTGGGTGAATTTTGTTTTTACATTTTTACCCATTGAGGACGCCATGAGAAGAATACTCAATGTATCAAGAAGAGATAAGATCAGAAATGAAGAAATCAGGACTCAAGTGGGGGTTATAGCTGCACTAGATTTTATTAGAAGGCAGCAAGTAAAATGGTTTGGCAACGCAAGTAGATTACCAACTAACAGTATACCACAATAAGCAATGATGTACAGACCAGAGGGAAGCAGAGGAAGAGGCCGACCACGTAAACGATGGACGCAGGGAATAACAAAGTCCATGGGAATATCGATACATGAAGCCCATAAGCGGACACTCTCCCGCTGTTTATACTTCACCTCGACACCGTAAAGTACAAGAGGAACATGATGAGATGAGATTAGATGAGATGAGATGAGGACGCCGTGTTGTTTTGATGTGTATGTTTATTTTCAAGATACTGAGACGATGGTCTGTCCAACATTCGGCACCACACATGGATTTTGTCACACGAACGTATTGTCTGTCACTCCTCCTGACGATTACATAGTCAATGAGGTGGCAGTATTTCGAACGAGGGTGCATCCACGATGTCCTATTTCTCATGGGAAGACGGAAAATTGTGTTGGTAATCAGGAGATCGTGTTCGGCACAGGTCTGAAGGATGAGGAATCCATTGCTGTTACAATTTCCGACCCCGTACTTTCCAATGATTCCAATCTTAGAGGCGGTGTCCTTGCCTACTCTGGCATTGAAGTTCCCAAGGAGTATAAGTTTGTCTCCTGTGGGAACAGATGTTAATACTTTGTGCAGGTCCTCATAGAACTTGTTTTTGACGTTATCTTCATTTGTCATGGTTGGTGCGTAGCAGTTGTAACTTAATGGTCATAAGCCTGTCATTTATATCCTCCGAAAATTCAGCTAGTTTGCCAACCAGGGCCGACTTAATGGTAAATCCCACACCGGACTGGCGTCTTTCCTCGCTTTTCCTTCCATTCCAGAAGAATGTGTAGCCGGCACCTACTTCACAGATTTGGCCTTCTTCTGCAAGCCGTGTCTCGCTCAAGGCTGCAATGTCGATGCTGTACCTGCCAAGCTCTCTCCCAGTCTGTGCTGTTCGTCTCTCTGGGCCTGACGCGCCGTCTCTATCAAGTAGGGTGCGTACATTCCAAGTTCCGATTGTCAAGGGAATATGGTTTGCTCTTTTAGCGTTACCTGTTTTCAGTTTGTATGTCGACCGCAGTATAGGGTACCCACCAATCGCGGCTAGCTGGTTAGGTAATGATGAAGCAGACAATGTTTAGGGCACCTTTTCTAGCCCCTTCCTCATGCTATGGAGGTGAGCAGTGTGTTCCTATAGAGGGCTGCTCAGTCGCTCATGGGGGCTGCCGAATCCCACTGCGGCTCCGGTCAGTAGAAGGCGACCATATGACCTGAGCCGCCTGTGTGCAGGTCTGCTTCGCCGCTCGCCCATCGCCACAGGGCTTGAAGGTGATAATGAAGTTGGGTGAAGAATGACTTGCGCGATGAATTGGATTAAAGTGAGGAAGAATTGCGCAATTCATTGACCTCACTCTCTCGCCTGAGTCCACCTGAGTCAGTGGCAAGGCAAGTCAAGACGACTGGAGACTACTGCAGGTGCAGTGGATGAACAGGGCGCTCAACTTTCCTTGCCGTGCTCATTACGTTCCACAACGCTTTGCAGGTAAACGCCGTCTTGCCCATTGAATCAACAATGATTTCTTCCGCGCAGACTGCCGAGTCCTGTCTTCACATGCTGTGTAGGCATACCCTAGTTCACCGATTGGTTTGACACCAAATCGGCTACCCACGCCTGGTTTAGCTTGCCTGTCACAGCTATTGCCCGGGGTCGGGGGGGGGGGGGGGGGGTGGCCGCTGTCGCATGCTGACAGCTACTAGGAGCCATAGGCGTGAGCTGTATGTCAGGCTTGGACCAGTGGGAGGTGGGCCCTGAAAAGAGCGTGACAGTCATCCTTACCAAAGGTACTACCAATGCCTGACACCCCAATCGTGTAGTAATTTGTGCTACCCCCCCCCCCCCCCCCCCCCCAAAAAAAAAAAAAAAAACATCAGCCTTTGCACTAGAAGCACATGTATGGAGTACGTTTGAGTTCAAAGAGGGTGAACGTTAAAATAAAAGTGTCCATTTGCCTCTGCAGTAAACCCTACTCACTCGTGTTACCTCTTACCACAGATACATCAGTCTATATAATTATGTCACTAGTGTGTGAGCTGACTTCTATCAGCTGTTGCAGGAACACGTCTGCAACACTCGCTGCCTAATCTCACCACTCTCGGCATAATGTAATATGCAATGCTTCACCGTTAGAGGGACCATCGCCATTTCTTCTCTACGTGCTATCTTGTCCATTCCATATACCAGACTAATTGTGTCTTCAACGTGTGCCATAACATACCTTTTTTCATCCTACGTTCCTTAGTATAATTTAAAAGTTTCGTTCAGGGGATGCTCGTGGTATCCTTTAAAACTTCGTTCAAGGGATGCTCCTAATGTGCTGCAATCCTAATGTGCCCAAAGCACATTGTACTTGTCATACATGGATGGTAGATTTAGTCTACGGTGCATACATATAATAGGTAGATTCTGATCGTCAGAAAGAAGTAGAGATCAGACAACACACTAAACAATATGAAAGTTGAAAGCCGTGGGCACAGCGGGATTCGAACCTGCTTCCAAATTACAACAGTGCCCTGGTGAAGAAATATATTCGGTATGATTTATTTTTACATTGGTTATTTCTTATCAGCATTTTAGTTTGTAACTAACGTTTATCCCTTCTGTTTATGAATATTATTCTTTCAGCGCATGTTGGATCTCTCTCTCTCTCTCTCTCTTTCTCCCGCCCGCCATTTTGTTCTTTCTCCTGGAACTACTTAAGCAAGTATTTTGTTTAATTAGCATGCATTTTAATCAGCAGACTGGTCACATTAATATAAATTTCACCGTTGAAAGGTTTCTCTTTCTACTACAGCTTCGTTCTCTTCATCTTTTTTACACAATCACGCGAGGGTGCCCATTCGGGTCATGACTTCCAGGTATCTTTCGCCTTTTGTAATGTAGTCACAGATCTCCGTGACTATTTGTTGTGTTGTGTGAATGTGTTTATTTGCTGCTGAAGGCTAATCGCCGCAATGTCCTGTTTGTGTCGTAATTCTGTTATGTAAAGCTGCACTACTTTGTGTCATTTTATATTGTTTACATCCTGTACGCTAGCTTTATGACGAATTCACCGCTGTTTGCAGTGAGTTATTCCACAAATTCATCGCTTACTGCGCCCCTGACCTAGGGAAGGCGAGCGTCATGCACCGTTGCATCGTGTTGGGATTCCTTCTTTGGATTACTTCGGTAGAAATTCAGCTTCACACCTGCCCGTCTGGCCTTAGTCGCTCGACAGTATCTGCTATACCACTATGAACGCCCTTGCCGCAATGTTACCTTCTTCGTACCCCGTCCATAGCTAAACGACCCGCATTTCTGAAGGGGCCCAGGGAAGCCAACTTATCAATTGGCTATTATTACCATTATGTTCCTTTCCACCGCTCTTCTTTTTGCTGCGAAAATCGACCCTCGCATGGTATCTCGCTTTACCGCCTGAGACGGCTCTCATGGGTTGGTTGCGGTGACAGGACTTCGAACATGTTTTAAATCTTTGTATCCACCGAGTTCTGGGCAGATGTTTTTAGTCAGTGTAAATAATGGATCTTACTCTCCAATACTGGTCAATATCACGCCTTTCACCTTGAACACTAGAGACATTTCCAGATACCCAATTTAGCTGGACTGACCCGGAAGTTTCAATGTAAAAACTCCCTCTACGGGGATTCGAACACATGACCACCGGGGGAATAAGCAAGATTGCTAAACACTGAGTTACCGTGACTCCACACCACACCTAATGATTAGACACAGTTATCTCAACTGTTCTTATTTCCTATAATCTTCTTCTTCTTCTTCTGCGTTCATCCGGAGTTTCTTTTTTCGAAAGTGATTGCGTTGTGCCTGTTTACAGCAGAGCTGCGTTCTTGCGCCGTTAGGCCGACACATCCGACTTCTGCGGGCATTTGTTGACCGGGTTAACCTTTCCAGATTTCCTATAATCTTATTTTCAATCGCTTATTATTTTGTACATTATCATCAATGTTATCAGTAAATCGGAAACATACCCCCTGATAACTGCGAATGAATTGTAATCAACAAAAGTTTTGGTAGCAACTTGAACTAGACGTTCGCATGTCGTACCGGTGGTCTTCATGACTTATGCCGTTGGTAAAAAGACAGGCATGTCTATGTGTCCTATGTGGATGGTAGAGAGACAAGCATGTCTACGTGTCCTATGTGGGTGGTAGAGAGACAGGCATGTCTATGTGTCCTATGTGGATGGTAGAGAGACAGGCATGTCTACGTGTCCTATGTGGGTGGTAGAGAGACAGGCATGTCTATGTGTCCTATGTGGGTGGTAGAGAGACAGGCATATCTACGTGTCCTATGTGGGTGGTAGAGAGACAGGCATGTCTATGTGTCCTATGTGGGTGGTAGAGAGACAGGCATGTCTATGTGTCCTATGTGGGTGGTAGAGAGACAGGCATGTCTATGTGTCCTATGTGGATGGTAGAGAGACAGGCATGTCTACGTGTCCTATGTGGGTGGTAGAGAGACAGGCATGTCTATGTGTCCTATGTGGGTGGTAGAGAGACAGGCATGTCTATGTGTCCTATGTGGGTGGTAGAGAGACAGGCATGTCTATGTGTCCTATGTGGGTGGTAGAGAGACAGGCATGTCTACGTGTCCTATGTGGGTGGTAGAGAGACAGGCATGTCTATGTGTCCTATGTGGGTGGTAGAGAGACAAGCATGTCTACGTGTCCTATGCTGGTGGTAGAGAGACAGGCATGTCTATGTGTCCTATGTGGGTGGTAGAGAGACAAGCATATCTACGTGTCCTATGCTGGTGGTAGAGAGACAAGCATGTCTACTCTATGTGTCCTATGTGGGTAGTAGAGAGACAGGCATGTCTATGTGTCCTATGTGGGTGGTAGAGAGACAGGCATGTCTATGTGTCCTATGTGGGTGGTAGAGAGACAGGCATGTCTACATGTCCTATGTGGGTGGTAGAGAGACAAGCATGTCTACGTGTCCTATGTGGGTGGTAGAGAGACAAGCATGTCTACGTGTCCTATGTGGATGGTAGAGAGACAGGCATGTCTATGTGTCCTATGTGGGTGGTAGAGAGACAGGCATGTCTACGTGTCCTATGTGGGCGGTAGAGAGACAAGCATGTCTACGTGTCCTATGCTGGTGGTAGAAAGACAGGCATGTCTATGTGTCCTATGTGGGTGGTAGAGAGACAAGCATGTCTATGTGTCCTATGTGGGTGGTAGAGAGACAGGCATGTCTACGTGTCCTATGTGGGTGGTAGAGAGACAGGCATGTCTACGTGTCCTATGTGGGTGGTAGAGAGACAAGCATGTCTACGTGTCCTATGTGGGTGGTAGAGAGACAGGCATGTCTACGTGTCCTATGTGGGTGGTAGAGAGACAGGCATGTCTACGTGTCCTATGTGGGTGGTAGAGAGACAGGCATGTCTACGTGTCCTATGTGGGTGGTTGAGAGACAGGCATGTCTACGTGTCCTATGTGGGTGGTAGAGAGACAGGCATGTCTACGTGTCCTATGCTGGTGGTAGAGAGACAGGCATGTCTACGTGTCCTATGTGGGTGGTAGAGAGACAGACATGTCTACATGTCCTATGTGGGTTGTAGAGAGACAAGCATGTCTACGTGTCCTATGTGGGTTGTAGAGAGACAAGCATGTCTACGTGTCCTATGCTGGTGGTAGAGAGACAAGCATGTCTACGTGTCCTATGCTGGTGGTAGAGAGACAAACATGTCTACGTGCCCTATGCTGGTGGTAGAGAGACAAGCATGTCTACGTGTCCTATGCTGGTGGTAGAGAGACAAGCATGTCTATGTGTCCTATGCGGGTGGTAGAGAGACAGACATGTCTACGTGTCCTATGTGGGTGGTAGAGAGACAGACATGTCGTGTCCTATGTGGGTGGTAGAGAGACAGGCATGTTTACGTGTCCTATGTGGGTGGTAGAGAGACAGACATGTCTACGTGTCCTATGTGGATGGTAGAGAGACAAGCATGTCTACGTGTCCTATGTGGGTGGTAGAGAGACAAGCATGTCTACGTGTCCTATGTGGGTGGTAGAGAGACAGGCATGTCTATGTGTCCTATGTGGGTGGTAGAGAGACAGGCATGTCTACGTGTCCTATGTGGGTGGTAGAGAGACAAGCATGTCTACGTGTCCTATGCTGGTGGTAGAGAGACAGGCATGTCTATGTGTCCTATGCTGGTGGTAGAGAGACAAGCATGTCTACGTGTCCTATGTGGGTGGTAGAGAGACAAGCATGTCTACGTGTCCTATGTGGGTGGTAGAGAGACAGGCATGTCTATGTGTCCTATGCTGGTGGTAGAGAGACAAGCATGTCTATGTGTCCTATGTGGGTGGTAGAGAGACAGGCATGTCTACGTGTCCTATGTGGGTGGTAGAGAGACAGGCATGTCTACGTGTCCTATGTGGGTGGTAGAGAGACAGGCATGTCTACGTGTCCTATGTGGGTGGTAGAAAGACAGGCATGTCTACGTGTCCTATGTGGGTGGTAGAGAGACAGGCATGTCTACGTGTCCTATGTGGGTGGTAGAGAGACAGGCATGTCTATGTGTCCTATGCTGGTGGTAGAGAGACAAGCATGACTACGTGTCCTATGTGGGTGGTAGAGAGACAGGCATGTCTACGTGTCCTATGTGGGTGGTAGAAAGACAGGCATGTCTACGTGTCTTATGTGGGTGGTAGAGAGACAGGCATGTCTACGTGTCCTATGTGGGTGGTAGAGAGACAGGCATGTCTACGTGTCCTATGTGGGTGGTAGAGAGACAGGCATGTCTACGTGTCCTATGTGGGTGGTAGAGAGACAGGCATGTCTACGTGTCCTATGTGGGTGGTAGAAAGACAGGCATGTCTACGTGTCCTATGTGGGTGGTAGAAAGACAGGCATGTCTATGTGTCCTATGTGGGTGGTAGAAAGACAGGCATGTCTACGTGTCCTATGTGGGTGGTAGAGAGACAGGCATGTCTACGTGTTGTCAGAGCCTAGCAGCAACATCGTTACGGCGCCCGGCGGACAAGAGTTGTCGGCTGGCAAGTTTCTTACCTGACACGCGACCAGCGCTGACGACAGACGACGCAAAGCCACGTGACCCCACCTGAGGCAGTGGGCAGTGTGTGTGCTAATCGCAGACCACGCTGCGACTGGACATCTGAACGGACGTGTGTGTCGAGAGCAAGGCGTTGTGTGAATCTCCGTGGTTGTGAGCTGAACGACTGATATTGTGAGCGTCAGACCTATGAGCTGTATTGTGGTAGTGAGTTGTTATATGTTGTACATTGCTGTAACTAATTGTTATGTATTTATTGTGGTAATAAATCCATAGAACTTGTGTTGCTGTGTCTTACGTCGAATAACGTTTGTACTTGTACTGTCTCACATGTGTTAGCCAACGAGCCTAATATAAGAGCCTGACATGTGTGGACGTGGGTTGCTCGTCATTATTTAAGAACCTAATATATTTAGACGTGTGTTGTTCGTCTTTGTGATTTAAAACTATAATTCTTGTACTTGTAAAATTTGTCAAGGTTATAGTGATGTACATGTGATCGGAAAAGTCTCAGTGTGATCCATTACTACATTGTCTAAATATGTTTAAGATCATTAGTAAATGTACAGTACATATTGTTTGATCCTGTAAACGTGTTAAACATTTGTAATTGTTAAACTTGTCACCGTTTGACCTTGTCAACCTTGTGATTTTGCCGCCATTTTGACCTTGTCGCCATCTTGTAAACTTGATGTCTTTGTCCTTACTGAATGTCATCTTGATGTAAGTGATGTGTCATCAATGTTATTGAGTGTTCAAATACAGATAGATTGTTTTTGTGTATTGAGTTTGTGGAACGCAAAGAGTTTTGGAAAGAGTGTAACTTCTGTTGAAAGAAACACTGTTGACGACAAATTTACGACATACAATTATACTCAACGCCATCCAAACCAAATCAACACTTAGTGACTTACAGGCACACACCAACAAACACACGCTAACTTATTTCTCTCCAAAAACAAAGCAGGTTTTTGCGTACCATCCATAACCCTGCCGTAGAGGTCATTAGTGGTTCTGAAGTACAACCTTACAGTTTTTCTAGCCCGATTGCCCAACCAGTCGTCATCATATCCAAGGGCACTTGAGTATATTTTTTCTTTACTTTAACTTTACGTATGCATTAGTGGGCACGCATCGTATAGTCAAATCAAGTGTAAGTTGTTTTTCTACTAACCAATTATAATATATTTTGTGTGGTTGATTGTCATCGACATATTTTCTCCATCATGTCGTCATTGTTTGATTTCATCGATATGGGTTTAAAATTAAAGTTAGAAGGTGATGAATTAACACAATGGAGTGAGAAGAAATACGCTGAATACTGTGAACGCGAAGATAGAGCAGCTGAAAGAGCTCTAAAACAGGCAGAGATTGAAAAAGCTGCCAAGCAAATAGAGGCTGAAACAGCATTAAAGCATGCCGAAGTAGAAATGGCTGCAAAGACAAAGCAAGCTGAGATAGACAGTGAACTTAAGAAAGCAGAAATAGCGGCTCAGAGCAAGAGGGAAGAACTTGAACTACAGTTGAAAATGAAACAACTGGACACTGAGACTGAAATAAATAAAGAGTCAAAGAAATCTGAAAGACTGGAAAAAGAAAACCAGTATAAAAAGTACCAAGGTATCGTTCGTAACTATACCTCGGGTGACTGCATAGCAGCCTTTACCCAAAATTTTGAGACTTTAATGGAACATTATCAAGTTCCACTTTCGGAATGGAATATTTTATATATGAGAAGTCTTTCTGGGGAACCTTTGAAAGTCATTGAAACCATCCCCAAAGACCTCAGAAAAGAGTACCATTACATTAAATCTAAAATAATGGCACATTTCATGCTAGATGAAGCAGGGTACAGAGAACAATTCAGTAAACTGAGTCCAAAGTCAACTCAAACGTTCTCTGACTACCTCTGTTTAGTCCGAGACATTTTCAGCAAATGGACTTCATCAGCCAAAATTAACAAAAATTATGATAAATTAGAAGATCTCATTATTCGAGATAAGGTTATTTCTTCTATCCCAACATCTTTTTCTAAGTTCTTGCAAGAGAATGAATGCACATGTGTGGAAGAAATGGAAAGACGTGGGTCGGCCTATTATACGGCAAATAAACAGTGTTTTGCCACTGAAGCTACTGACAGTAACTGGGTAGCAGCTGCCAACTATGAGAAAAACTATAGTAGGCAAAAACCAAACAGGCCTACCTCTGAAAAGTTTAGACATTGTGTTCATTGTAAAATGTCTCATTATTTGAACGATATGTGCGATAAAAACCCAGGGTACCAAACATACTTGCAAAATATGGTAAACAGACAAGACAGAGAACGTAAATCGTTCAAAAGCTTACGAAAATGTTTTCTCTGCAAGGCATACGGTCACCATCGCATGGATTGTAAAGGCAGGCATATGACCAACAAAGCCAATGCCGCCTTGTTCGATAGTTCAGCGTCAGAAGACGAAAATACAGAAAAACATCCTGTACATGCAGCACAGGCTTGTGACGTATTTAGTTCCAACACATGCACTGTCTGTAATACCTTCTTTGAAAATGGTATCTTAACATGCGGGCACGCCATCCCTATTGCTAATGAGGAAGGTAACTTAGTAATAGACTCAAAAGGCAAGTTAGACATCTATCACGGGTACGTTAATGGCAAGTCTGCTACAGTACTTCGCGACACCGGGAGTACACTTATTGGCCTGAAAACAACATTCATAACACCTACAGACTACACTGGTAGACACATCACATGTAGAACATTTTCAGGCAATATTGAAAAATATCCATTAGCTTGGGCATACATCGAAACACCATTCCTCACCGGAAAAGTAAAAGTCGCAGCACTTACAAACCCAGTGTGCGATATAATCATCGGAATTTACCGGAAGTGAATGACAAACATCATAACCATGACATAACATCACTATGTATTAATGATAACACATCACCACCAAATGTCATTGAAAATGTCATATCACCAGTTGAATGTATGTTAGCTAATGCAGCACTAAGTTCTCATCACATCATTGACGATATCATTCCATCATCATCTGATGTCATTGAGTGTGTGAACGCAGTAACAAGAGCTACTGCTAGAGTGCAAGATGATAGTAACCAAACTGAGGCTATTCAAATGCTTAGCCCAGAAGTACCACCTAGTGACTCGATGAAGGAAACATTCATAACAGCTCAAAAAGCTGATCCTTCACTGTCAAAGTATTTTGACCTGATCGGCAAAAAGCCAAGAGTAACGAAAAATGCTAAATGGCATTTTGCTTTATACAATGATATACTCACCAG
Organism: Cepaea nemoralis; assembly: GCA_014155875.1. NCBI lineage: Eukaryota > Metazoa > Mollusca > Gastropoda > Stylommatophora > Helicidae > Cepaea > Cepaea nemoralis. The sequence continues at coordinate 684,049 of JACEFZ010020300.1, forward strand.
GTACTACACCAAAGGTGACGTTACAACAAAGCAAACTGTGTTACCAACCTACTTATCGCAAGCAAGCTTTACATCTTGCTCACGATATTCCTTTTGCAGGTCATATGGCATATGTTAAAACCAGGTCAAGACTATTGACACAGTTTCATTGGCCAAAATTCTGTAATGACATAAAAACATATTGCAGAAGTTGTGATACATGCCAGAAACTGGTAAAGAAAGGTAAACACCCACAGGCAAAGTTACAAGTCACTGACTTAGCCAGTCGACCTTTTGAAAAATTATCAGTTGACATTGTGGGCCCTCTTAGTCATACAACTACTAGAGGGAATAAATATATACTAACAATTATTGATCAATGTAGTCGCTGGCCAGAAGCGATTCCGTTAAAGAACATTACTGCCAACGATATCATGGAAGTGTTCTTCCATATTTTCTCCAGAATTGGGTTTCCAGATACGATCCAGTCTGATAGAGGCACTCAATTTATCGCCGCATCCACTCAAGCTTTCACTAAAATGTTAGGAGTGAAGCAAGTCTTCAATAGCCCCTATCATCCTCACTCGAGCGGGATAATAGAAAAGCTTAATGGGGATCTGAAGCACATGCTAGCCAAAGTAACTCAAGATCACCCCAATAACTGGGATCTATACTTACCAGCTGTCCTTTTTGCTTATCGCGAGGTACCACATTCTAGTACCGGTTTCTCTCCTTTTGAACTCATCTATGGTGCCAAACCACGCGGCCCATTAACAATTTATCACCAAATGTTAACTGAGTCCACTCCAGTATTGAAACCCATATCATCATTTGTGTATGTAACATCATTGCGTGAAAGGATAATGAAATCATGTGAAATTGCTAAAAGTGCACTAAAACTATCTGGTGCTACTTACAGACAATACGCAGACAAAGGTAACAGGACTATAACATTGACAGCTGGACAGGACGTACTACTACTACTACCTAGTGACAGACAGCTACTGACAGATTCTTGGCAGGGACCTTTTAAAGTGACAAGACAAATCTCTCCTGTTGACTACGAAATCCTGATAAAAGACAAACACAAAATATTTCACATCAATATGCTAAGACCATACTTCAACAGAGACAACGAACAAGACGATACGACAGCTTGCACCGTGATAATAGATCACGAAGATGACGATTCTAGCGACGAGATTCCAACACCTACATTAGACACGACAAACTGCTTGAAGGAGATCAAGATCAATCCAAACCTAAGTCAAGCAGAGACAAACAGTTGCAAACAGTTGATACAAGAGTACAACACCATCTTTTCAGACAACCCAGGACAAACAGAGTTAGTACAGCATCACATCACACTCACATCAAACACACCCATAAGATGCAGACCATACACCATACCATTACATTACAAGGAACAACTACATCAGGAAATCATCAGCTTAGAAAAAAACAACATCATCAGACGATCCCTATCAGACTTCTCTTCACCCATGGTCATTGTACGGAAAAAGGACAACACAATACGACTTTGCATAGATTACAGAAAACTGAACAAAATAACTGTTTTAGATCTTGAACCAATGGCAAATACGGACGATCTTCTGACAGAACTGACTGACGCTAAGTTCTTCACGACCCTTGACATGGCTAAAGGTTACTGGCAGATTGCTGTACATGAAGACAGCAGACATCTAACAGCTTTCGCCACGCCTTGGGGACTGTACGAATGGTGCAAACTTCCATTTGGGCTAGTCAATGCCCCAGCCACATTTGTACGCATGACACGACTCCTCCTATCTGACATTCCTAATATAGTTTCCTATATTGACGACATCTGTGTCCATACAGAGACAATGACGGAACATATAAAGATACTGGAACAGACACTAGAACGTATCAGACAGCACGGACTGACAGTGAAGCCTTCAAAGGTGAGCATGGCTTACCAAGAGATATCATTTTTGGGGTACAGAATATCCAATGGCTTTGTCATGACAGACAACAAAATTGTCTCGAAAATTCTAAAACTGTCACTTCCAACAAATAAGAAACAAGTCCGCAGTTTGCTGGGACTTATTAATTATTACAGAAACTTTATTCCTGATTTTTCAGAGCTAACTGAGGTTTTTTCTAATTTACTAACCAAGAATAAACCCGAAAAAGTTGTAAACGATGAATGCCTACGAAATGCATTTGATAAAGTTTTGGCACATTTTTCTGATAAGAATACACCTAATCTCATCCTTAAATTGCCCAACATTCGTTTACCTTTCAGATTGAGAACAGATGCTAGCTCCATTGCGATCGGTGCAGTCCTTTTGCAGGAATACAACGACATCTTGCATCCCGTCTGTTTTCTATCAAGAAAACTAAGACCCCGAGAGCGGGCCTGGTCCATTCCGCAATTGGAGGCATTGGCCTTAGTAGAAAGTGTCACAAAGCTGTCCAAATATCTTCTAGGACGTCACTTTATCATCGAAACTGACAACAGTCCATTAAGGTATATCAATTCTGCAGTACCATCAAATAACATGATTGCTCGCTGGTCCTTAAAGCTTCAGAATTTCAGTTTTGAAGTTCGCCATATTCCCGGCAGAATGAATACAATCGCCGACCTTTTGTCCCGTTGTCCGACAGACCCAGTAAGCAATGTCTGAGTGCACTGTGTAATATTACACTCAGCCCAACACAGCCACCAATGTGTGAATTTTTTCCATTCACCTACTGTGTAAGGTCTAATAAGTAAAATTGTGATACGGTTTGCAAACCGACATGTATAATATTCTTATTTTAATCAATTTATGTCTTATGTAATGAGTGTAGTATAATTGTGTAGTGTGTGTTAGAATGAGAACGATATTAATTGTAGATAGACACCAACAACAATGTCACATACGCTTATCCATTTACCATAAGCGAACTTTACCATGGTGACATTTGTGGGTGATTTTTTTCACCGTGATATTTTAACATGAGCAAATGTGGACTGAACATAGACTCCTACATCACCTCTACAGCGAATGTGATCCAAATTGTTCGAAGTTGTGAACACATCGGAAATAAGAACATTCCACCATAATCCGTTGTCATACTATAACATCAAACACCAACTGTGAGAACATTTTACTATCCGTTCCGAAATAAAACCGGATCATTTGTATTCAGAAAATGTAACATCAACCAAATTTTTCGTTTCGTGTGCATTTCCGGTGTAGTTTAAAAAGTATAACTTAATTAGCAGACTATGTACAAATTTCCAAAAATTTATGACACTTGTAAAATCCTTTCGAATCTATAAAATATAATATACAAATTGTCTACTTATTTATTTTGATTACTGTAATCTTAGAATCATATCTTGATTAATGTATTCATATTATCGACTTTTTCTCGTTAATATGAAGAAACGTCAAGCAATGACGCTAAGAAATTAAATAAGTATTGTAATGTATGAAATTTCTTAAATGTCAAAAATTACTTCCCTTGCATTTGTGAATTACATCAAGGGCCATAATTTAAAATATATTCATTAATGTATATTGTATAAATAGACATTTTGTTGCTCAAATGATTGGCACAGCAGGTAGGCGTCCACCAAGCATGTCATAGTGCTGCCAACATTGCAAACCAACATAAGAGCTCCTGACCAAATGAGGGCAGAGTTTAAGTGTTTAATACGACTAATACAAAGCCGTATTTCAGTCTGGCCTAGATGGTTGTTGCAAAACAATCATATTATTACGTTTTTTTCAAAATGGCTGCGAGGTAGATGCGTGAAGCTGGAACTACTGATCTGACTGGGTATTATTGCAATGAAGGTAACCAGGCATCAGGGGGATGAAACCTGAATTGTGTTAAAAATTGTACTTCATTTGTCATTTCAATGCAACTTACATTTTTTTTGTATATATTTCTATGCCTTATATGTATTTTCATGCATACCACTGGGAAAGAGTAGTCTCTGACATGAAATTAACACTACCCCAGTATATACATACATCATGAATGAAAGATGGCATCTTTCATTGAAGTACCCGGGGAGAATGTCAGAGCCTAGCAGCAACATCGTTACGGCGCCCGGCGGACAAGAGTTGTCGGCTGGCAAGTTTCTTACCTGACACGCGACCAGCGCTGACGACAGACGACGCAAAGCCACGTGACCCCACCTGAGGCAGTGGGCAGTGTGTGTGCTAATCGCAGACCACGCTGCGACTGGACATCTGAACGGACGTGTGTGTCGAGAGCAAGGCGTTGTGTGAATCTCCGTGGTTGTGAGCTGAACGACTGATATTGTGAGCGTCAGACCTATGAGCTGTATTGTGGTAGTGAGTTGTTATATGTTGTACATTGCTGTAACTAATTGTTATGTATTTATTGTGGTAATAAATCCATAGAACTTGTGTTGCTGTGTCTTACGTCGAATAACGTTTGTACTTGTACTGTCTCACATGTGTTAGCCAACGAGCCTAATATAAGAGCCTGACAGTGTCCTATGTGAGTGGTAGAGAGACAGGCATGTCTACGCGTCCTATGTGGGTGGTAGAGAGACAGGCATGTCTAAGTGTCCTATGTGGGTGGTAGAGAGACAGGCATGTCTACGTGTCCTATGTGGGTGGTAGAGAGACAGGCATGTCTACGTGTCCTATGTGGGTGGTAGAGAGACAAGCATGTCTACGTGTCCTATGCTGGTGGTAAAAAGACAGGCATGTCTACGTGTCCTATGCTGGTGGTAAAAAGACAAGTAAGCTTCCATGACCTGTGCCAATGTTAGTCAGGACAGAATGGTCTCTATGATCTGTGCCAGTGTTAGTCAGGACAGAATGGTCTCTATGACCTGTGCCAATGTTAGTCAGGACAGAATGGTCTCTATGATCTGTGCCAATGGTAGTCAGGACAGAATGGTCTCTATGATCTGTGCCAGTGGTAGTCAGGACAGAATGGTCTCCATGACCTGTGCCAATGTTAGTCAGGACAGAATGGTCTCTATGATCTGTGCCAGTGTTAGTCAGGACAGAATGGTCTCTATGATCTGTGCCAGTGGTAGTCAGGACAGAATGGTCTCCATGACCTGTGCCAATGTTAGTCAGGACAGAATGGTCTCTATGACCTGTGCCAATGTTAGTCAGGACAGAATGGTCTCTATGATCTGTGCCAATGGTAGTCAGGACAGAATGGTCTCTATGACCTATGCCAGTGGTAGTCAGACAGAATTCAGAATGGTCTCCGTGACCTATGCCGATTGTCAAGAGACAGATTTGTTTTCATGACCTATGCCAGTGGTAGTATAGTTACTGACAGCTTTGTCTTGGTACAGTTTTGGTACATGGCTGTAATCCTAATATTTAATTAAGAATATTTTATTGCTGGAGTACAATTAATTCTCTTACGAGTATATATTTTCTCAATTAAGCCATATGTCATTCAACTGTATTTTGGAATACATGTAAACTTTCTACAAAATATAACCGATATGTGTGCATGTGTGTGGGAGAGAAGAGAGAGAGAGAGAGAGAGAGAGAGAGAGAGAGAGAGAGAGAGAGAGAGAGAGAGAGAGAGAGAGAGAGAGAGAGAGAGAGAGAGAGAGAGAGAGAGAGAGAGAGAGTGTGTGTGTGCGCGCGCGCATGTTCACAAGCTTATTGTGTAACCTAATGTTTGAGTCTTCATTATTCACATTCACTACAGGAAAGCATTCTTTTGAATTCCACAAATTTACTATCGTTATGAATGCTCCTCTTGCCTTTTGTACTCCTATTGTAATACCTCTATCTGTTCTTTGTCTACAATGTTACCTAAATAGGGGCATTATCCCGCCTCTTGAAGTGAGGTGTCGCCATGGGAGATTGGGCTGTTATCTGCTTGGCTTAGTCTCATTATCTTTATCTTCTTTGAATTTATAGACCTATTAGTTTATATTTTGCATCAGATTTCATGAATATGACAGGAGGGCAATGTCGAAATTATCAGGTTGTCTTGAGAGGGTCCCTTGAATTTCATTTCTGGCTAAAGTTCTAGTTGTCTTCATAATCCAGTCTATTGTCAGTAAGAACAATAATGGCAACAAAAGGCACCCCTGCGACACTCCTGTGTTTACTTCAAACGTATCTGTCAGTTTTTTCCTCATGAAGAACTGTACATTTCATATCTTCATATGTTGCCCTTATTACATTAATGATTTTCTGTGGGATCCCATAGTCCTACATCAAACTCTAAAAGGATTCCCTATCAAAGCGTCAAAGGCCTTTTCATAATCCACAAATCCAATATAAAGTGGCAAATTAAGTTAAATAATCTATTATGTAAACTACCTGGTCAGTGCAGGATCTGTTTGGTAGGAAGTCTGCTTGGTTATCCCTTAGTTTTTTGTCAATGGTGTATCTTAGTCTCACCAGAATGATCTGGCTAAATATTTTCCAAGGCACTGACATTATCATTATTTCTTTATACATTTCACATTACTTCGGGTCACCTTTCTTGGACAATTCCACCATAAATCCTCTCTAGTCTGCTGGTATTTCTTCAGTCTTCAGTGCTATATAATTTATGCAACAGTTCTATTGAGGTGTCCAAGTTGGCTTTAATAACTTCTGCTTGGATACCATCTAGGCCAGCAGCTTTTCCATCCTTCAGAAATTTGATGACTTTCATGCTTTATTCTTTAGATGGTTTCTTCTTCTCTTCTTTTCGTTCATCCGGAGTGTTTTTTCAGATGTGATTGCGATGTGTCTGTTATGCGCCCTTGGGCCGAAACCTGTAGGCCAACACATCGACTTTAGCGTGCTTTTTTGACCAGGTAGCATTCCTGGGACTTTAGATGGTTTCACACAGGTTATATCCGTTTCCATTTCTGGTGGTTGGATATCAGAAGGCCATTAGGGACTGATTTATTCAGAATGTTTAGTCATCTGTTCCTTTGATCCGTTTTGTTGGTGAGAACTTTCCCATTGCTATTTTTGAAAAGTCCACTTGGTTGATTATATTTCCTATTTTCCTGGTGTTGTAAAAATATTAGAGGTTTTTTTTTTGCTGCTACATCTACTGCCTATCTTGCTATGGCATATAAATATTGTATTTTGTCAGCCTCATGCGTTTCTTAACTTTGTTAGCTACTGTGTATTTTTCCTGTACTCTGGCTTTAGCAGCTCTGATTTTGCGATTACAAAAAAAAAGTCGCTTAAAGTCAGCAGGGTCAACTTCTTTGCACCAGGATTTTATCCCATATGGCTCAGTCTCTTTCCGCAGCGCGGAAAGTATCGCAAAAAGCACGAACTCCATAGCTCCAGCGACGGCCCTCAGGAGTCTAAAAATAATGCATTCGTGAACCGAAGGTTCGGGCCCGGAATCGATCCCACAACCTTCAGAGCCCGAGGCAGATGGCTTGACCACTTCGCCACAGAGACTCCCTCTGATTTTGCGATTATTTAGATATGCTTTTTCATTTTTTTCTTTCTTCTATTTTCTTGATGGTTTCTGGCTTTATCCATGTTTTGTATTTGTTCCCTTTTCCAAAGGACTTCCATACACGAGTTGAGCATTCGCTGGATCTTTTCTCAAGGACACTCTGATGTGGTTGGAAATGAACAAGAGGACAGATTGGCTGGTGCTGCATCATTGAGGGGTGATTTGATTCATAAGGCAGATGTGGTGAAGACCCTCTGGGAGTGCATGAATAATGCAGAAGAACAGATAGACTATCATAGTCTAGAGAGAAGGCTGCAGCAGGGGCTGGTCAGAGGATCTGGTGGACAGTTGTCACTCAGAGGTAAAGCAAGACGGATATATAATCAGATTGTAACTGGCATCATTAGTATTGGAACTCTATGCTGGCTGTTGAAGATGAGGAGTGAGCGCTTATGGGAATGTCCCAAGTGCAATGATGACGGTTCTTGACTCAACTCACTCTAAATGCATTTAGCCTGCTGGCAGCAGTTTTCCATGCTCACCTAATGCTACCTGCTGCAAAACCTGACTTATTAGAGACTGATAATAAATTGCTGTTTCTAGGCTCCTGACATATCCTACATTATACTGAACGTCATGTTTATAAGATTTTATGTATCACGTACGATTCAACTTAATTTTACTGGCCAACAGATAATGATCTGAATTTACATCTGCATCTGTTACATCATGTAGAGATGATCTTAATTTCTTGTTAATACAGATAATATATGGTTAATTTGGTTTTTTTATTTTGTAGTCTGGCGATGCAAAAATTGCTTTATGTATTCTTTTGTGTGGAAATACATTTCTGCCTATGACATACTGATTCACTTGACAAAAATTGGTGAATAATTTTCCATATTTATTCATTACCCCATGGCCATGTTTCCCCATGATCTCTTCACAACTAGTGTTATGTGATCCTATCTTAGTATTTAGGCTTCCCCTGAAGATACTGATATTGCCATTTCTTTGATTAGCTATATTATTTTGAATGCTCATGTAAAATTCCTCCTAAACTGATCTGTCCTTATTATTTTAGTGCATAACACTGAATCACAATAATGTTAGATTTGTTGTGGTTCTAAATGTTGCAGTTATTATTCTACAACTCATACCTCCCACTCTATTAGTGGCTTCTCTGCCTCTTTACATGACATTAGAGCCACTCTTTCACGGTGAGGTGCATTTTCCTCTGCATGGTCAGAAAACAGCACTCATTCACCTGTAATTATACAATTTTCTCTCCGTTCTTTCTTGTTTTTGCCTGCATCATACCATCTTGTCTCACACAATCCCATAACGCTAATTTTATAATACATTTCCCCTACCACTAATTTTTTAAAGAATTCGTACATAGTTCTAACATTCCAGGTGCTGAATATGGAGATTTCCCTAGATGAAAAGAAGAGAGAACCAGACTCCTTACAGCTTTTCCCACACTTCTTATAGGTGGAGAGCCTTCTATCATCTTGGTTGACTGAGTTATTTTTCTTTCCTTTTCTTTAGATTGAAATGCATGGTAGGTTACAGTGTGACTAATCTCTGCATCCCTTAAGGGCCCTGGTAACACATACAGGCGAGAGTTTTCATAGTAAGAACATAAAGGACTTTCAAACATGAAATCAAAGCTTTGACAGAATACAATAAAACAAACTTAATTTGTGAGATGAGCTGTTTTATGTTATACACAGTTGAGATTATTGTTGAGAAAACTAATGGTGTAAATAGTAAATAATTTTACAAAACAAACAGCTCATCATGAAAAAGGTAGTTCATAAAAAACATAACTAAACATTAGTAAACAAGACTAGATTACAGACAAAAGTGTACTGAATAAAACATGTACAGATACGTTAAGCTTCCCTAACCACAGAGGTGGCCCCATTCTTACCAGTTACCTGGAAGCATGTTCATCATCCTAAAGTTGTCATTTAGTCTTGTTACTTTGCACTTCTTTGCTGCCATATAACCATTCTTTATTGCAAGCCGATGTCAATTCTACAGAAATATGCTCTCAGTGTACACATTAAAAACAACAAAATTATCTTAGCTACCTACAAAACAAAATAAACAAACTTAACACCAAGTAATTCAAAGGAATACTGCAATAATAGCACCAGTAAGTAATGTAAGTTCGTATGAGTTAAAATAAATTAACAAATATCAGTAAATTAGTTGTAAAAATAAAACAAAGGATACAGAAAAAGCAACACTTGGAAGACCTTTTTATTTCTATGAACTAGACATAGCACCAGAAAATGAGAATATGATGAACAGCAAGGTATAACCAACTTGAACAGTATCTGATTCTGAGTCCTGACCAACTAACAGAATAAACATCTTTAACTGTCTCTACGTTTCAATCCTAAGACATTGAATGAAATCAGACTGTTGAGTCTTACCTGGATGTACCTTCTTCTTTTTTCCTAAAGTGTAAAGGTAATTGGCAAATGCTATATCTGCAGACCTTCTGCCAGGATGATGTCTGTCATCTTCTTGAAGTCAATGTAGCAGACCTGTTACTTCTGCTTCAGCTCTGTACCTTCTACAGGCTATCGCTGGCAGAGCAGGTCTTGTAAGGACAGTTCTCAAGGATGAGTTCATGGTTATGAATTCCAGTTACACATGAACATTCATCTGTGTTCGAGACTTCTTCTTTTCATTACAGATGATCAAGTAGTTGGAATTGGTCAGTTCTTAATAGAAAGGTTCTTTGTTTTTGCCTTTGGAGGTAGTGGATTATGTCAGGTGATTTCCATGTCCATATTTTTTTTCCACTGAGGGGTTAATGACTACGGATGATCGGTTTTTGGCTTCTCAGTATGACAGTGTGTATGTCATAAATATACACACATAATCACAAAAACACTCACACGGTCTTGATATATGTCTAAGGCAAGTGTAACAACTCGTGTGAATACAAAGCTAGAATATCAGTTACAACAGGCAGGTGTGGTACAGCTCTACCATAGACAGTTTTCATAGAATAATCAAATAGCAGTGATGTAAGTGTTATTAAGAAATTGTAATACAAGGAAGGAGACATCAGTTGCATGCCATAGGAAATTATTAATCAACTCCAATGTGATGAATGACTTAAAAGTGCAGGCAGTAGACGACAAAGAGATGCTTTTGATTTTGGCAGTTTCATGCTCTGGTGTTAATGCACACAATTTTGATATTTTGTAGGTCATAAAAGCTTCTCAAAGCTTAGATTGTCTCATTTCTTCAAAATACAAACCAGAAAATAATAAGGTCACTCTGTTGAGATGTTTTATAATACATTGCAAACATTCTATTCATGAATGTACTGTCAATGAAAAAAAAAAGTTATCAAAAAATGAAATACCATTCTGTTGAAAGGCACTAAGTGAAACGTGCAACTCGAGTTAAAAAACATTCATAATTCATGCTACAATAATTCACAGCTACTGCTTTTTTTGCAAATCCAAATAATGTTTATGAAAAAGCTTATGCAAATACAGTAAACTAACCACAACTATCATACAAATTCATGCTGCTGTTAATGATACCAGCCACATACACATATATGTAATTTAGTATAGCAGATACAGATAAATAAACCGGTGGATTTAGCAAGGTGTAAGAAGCATATAAAAGATTATAATGGTAATAATCAGATTAATAAAAGAAATTCAAATACTCAGTTTGTAGATTTCTGCAATCACTATACTAAACTATACATGCAACAAACAAATATAGTTGACTTAAAGTGTTCAAAAACTGAAAGCTTATGTGTGATTTTTCATTAAAATAATCATAATGCTGAGTTGTGCACACCACATTGCATATTCTACTTTTTTGCTCCACTTTCGAGGGAAGTGCCTCACACCTACATATGCACCTCAAAGTTCAGTGCTCCTGTCTTTGGTATGCATCTGTGTAAGGTTTGTTTCCTCTAGACTGATTATGTTCTAGGTATCTGGCTCTATATGCCCCTGGGTAGGTAGTCTTTCCTAGCAATTCTGCCAGGATAGTGGCCATATAACCTACTCCTTGTGATTTGCAACTGGTGTGGATTTTTAAACATATACAACTTGCACACGGGAACTTCATGTTTTTGCTCTTATCCAAGAAGGCTAGGTATCCAATCTCACTGCCCAAGAGAGCAGGGAGACACCAATAGTCCTTGGGAATATTCCCAGCTCTATGCTGAGCTCCCACTGCCCAAGAGATCAGGGAGACACCAATAGTTCTTGGGAAAATGCCCAGCTCTATGCTGAGATCTCACTGCCCAAAAGATCAGGGAGACACCAAAAGTTCTTGGGAAAATTCCCAGCTCTATGCATAGATCCAACCCTGTACCTTCTGAGTCTGGGGCAAAGACCATAACCTCAGAGCCCTGGCTACCCGGAACATTTCATATTCACAATGGTAAAGATGGTGTTTAAATATTTTAAAATGTTACATAAAAAGAGACAAATTTTCAGATATTTGGAAATCCAGTTTTTGCTCTTCCTTCATTCCAATAAGAACCAACATATTCAAAATTTTGCAATTTTGATTGAAATCAACATAAAAAGCTGGCTTATAACAGGCACAAATGAACTTACAGAGATAATAATTTAATGTTAAACAAAGGATTTCTGCAAAAACATGGAGAAAATAAGCCCACATACAAAATGTCATTTAAATTCTTACACAGAAAGTGTACATATCATCATTTGTGGTAGCTTAATTGTTACAACTGTAGATGTTTACATTATATTGCAGCAAGGAGGATAAGAAGACATGCATATTTATAGTATCGGAAGAAATTATATACTTATCTACAATGACCAGTGGCTTGATTTTGTTCTTTCCATGGACAAAACACAGCAATAAATATCATACATTTCAGAACAAAACATTTCAGGAGACCACAGTATGAGTAATGTTATTTTCTTCTTTCTCACTTTTCAGACTGCAAGACTTCTCATGACAAGAACAACGTCTGCGAGTTCACTATCAAGAATGATCTTGATTCAGTTTGCATAGTTCATCTCTTGGACATCTAGTTAAATTGTTTCCCTGCCATTGTTTAATGTTGTCCCGTTGAGCCCACTACATTAAGACATTAAGGTTATTACTTTTCATACTGCTATCGAAGGAAAGTTTGTCTCTCAAAAACATGACTCCTAGTTATCCATCTCAGAGGTCAATCATCATCATGAATCTATTTTTGTTCAGCATCAAATTCTTGTGTCTGGTGCTGTTACAAAGTTGATTTTTACTTCTTTCTCCAGCAGTGAGAAAAACCTTGACTACAGCAGGACATAACAATATAAAAAGAAACAAAAAGGTATGATAGAAACCTGTGCATGATTCACCTCAATCTCATTCAATTTTCTTTAGTGTGCTTTCTTTCCAAGTTCCCTTTGGTCTCCTATCCATGTTCTTTCCTTGTATATTAAGTGCAAAACTAATGTTCAAAAATAAGTGGAAATGTTATACTTTGCACAAAATGTCGACTCTGTGGCAAGGATTATATTTTAATATACTTCATGAAAGTACTGTAAACTTATAACTTTCAGCAACACAAATATTCTAGTATAGTACAAGTTTGAAAACTTACAAGAGCATAAAATAATCAGTTTCAATAGGCACATTAACTAAAGTGGAAGAAACTTATACAAAGGATGCATATTTAGGACTCAACAAACATGTTCATCATGAATGAAAGTATAAATATGTATTAATAAAAAAAATTCAAATGTGTGTTCATAAATGCTACGCATGCCTTCCGTATAACCACATGAAATTATATGTAATTGATCTAGATTAAAATTTAAATTCAGACAAAAAACAAAAATGACAACATACTCTTCCATTCTAAAACTATTAACATCTACACTGATGAATGATTCACTTTAAATTTACAATTTAAGTACATTGTTTGAGTAGAGATTTTTGTTGTTAAAAAGAAAAGTAAACATCCTGTCCATAGCACAAACTATTTAAAATTAAGAAAATAAGATTAGTAGAGGGTGAGATTATTATTTAGCATCATCTAATTACAACAATATTGCACAATATATGCCATAAAAAGAAGGCTTCTACACTTTGACATGTTTTCTCAGAACAGCAGAAACTTAATTGAGACAGCACATTTAATAAATTTAAGATTACACTTGAGAGCTTAGAATAACGTTTTTAATTTTCACCAAGAATTTGGTGAATTCGTTAAGCAGCTCTGGTAAAATGTTACAGGAAATTAAAAATACCTGAACCCCACGCTCCATAAAACAGACAGAAAGAGTAAAAATATAAGGATTCTGAGGACATACAATCAATGAATTGACTGCTTTTACAGTTTTACAAGAAAGCTTGAGGTGTTATATTAGGCTCCGCAAGAACAAGAAAACAAAGAATACACCTGATCACAAATTAGTGGCGACAATCATGACATAATGTCCTAAAGAGTTAATTTCTATGTTAACTCCTGACAAATCAAATCATTGTGATTTTAACAAAGTGAACTCCACAATACAGAACAACCAAAGTACACTTGTTTTAAAAACAGACAAATAAATAAATGCACAATTTTAAAAATATTATATACATCAATAATATGCACACAAATATCTTGGGGGGGGGGGGGGGGGGGGGGGGGGGGAAATATTGATTAATGCTTTTTATGTTTTTTTTAAATACAAAACTTGACAATGTTTTAGATTTTCTATTTACACTTGTAAACAACCTGCAGAATAACTAACGACAACTGCCTGGAAATGGCTAATGAAAGTAGAACATTATACATGAAACTAAGAAAGAGGCTGTGTTTTTGATCATATGAGAAAAGAGGCAGGTATTGGAGACCATCTTGATCACTGAAAAGATCAGGCAGACGGAGAAAAATAATGTTTGATGGTCTAAGACAGTGGTTCTCAACCGGTGGGGAATTACCCCCTAGGGGGAATTGTAGCGTTTCCTGGGGGGGAGAGAGAGAGAGAAAGAGAATTTAAGATTATTTCAAGATCGCATTAATATAAGAACCGATTACTTGATATTGTTTTTCCCTCCATACTTTAGGGTTCTGTACTTCTCGCCCTTCTGAAATTTGTTTCATAACGTAAGCAGACCCGCAAATCACATTTTATATAGACATCTAGACTTGTTCTAGTATGTGTTATTAAATTAAGCTTCCAATTTTACGCATACTGGTAGGGGTGGGGGCGGGGGATTTATAGGGAGGAAATACGAAGTGGGGGGGGGGGGGGGAATGACATTCTGAACATATGGTGAAGGGGTGCATGGGCCAAAATGAGAACCACAGGTCTAAGACAATGGCATGGAGGAATATCATTGCTTTAATTGATCTAGAACACAAAGAACAGAGATCTGTGGAGAGACATGAATGCCTATGCCAATTGGCAGGGCATTGATGATAATGATGCAACAAACTCCTCTGCAGTCACACAGTCAAAGTCCAATGCACACCTTATATCTGGTGTCCAAACAGCACACCTAGAGTAATATTAATATGGTCTTGATCACATTGGCCTTATGTACTCTTCCAGAATTCTGGTATGCAACATATGAAGCTGCATCATCCCTGGAGCAGTATGGGTCAGGAAACAATTAAACCCTGCCACTACTGGGAATTGAATCCAGGAGCACTGTGCAGTAGGTGCAACTATGACTCTATGTGACATTTTTTTAAAGTTCTAGAACATTAAGGAACAATATATTTGTACAATCCCAATCTGTAAAGATCAACAAGTCAAGCATTATCTATTACGTATATAAAGACAATGTTAGGAAGAGACACTTGTAGCATTCTTCACATTAAAAGTTAGTTGCATATCCTTTACAGGATGTCACAATCAACACCAGCATTTTTTTTATTTGCTGTTGTGATCTCTTGGCAAGTTTACATTCAATAATTTTCCATTGCTTTCTGAATGACTGGCACCCATACCATTTCGTAAAAACCAACATAAGGTCTGTTGCCAAATTGCCCACAGCTGTAATTCGAACACGGGTATGCGGGATTATGAACTGCGTCAGTAACCCCTTCGCCATGGAGCCGGCATCATTCTTCACATACCCATACTTAAAAACACACAAGCTCAACACATGACTTGTGTTTCAGGTAGGTGAAAGAAACAAACAACATTGACACATTATGGTAGATGACAGAAAAAAATACTTGCCAGGCTAATATCAGTTCTACAACACAGCTGAGCCTATATAATGTAAAGAAGTGTATATTTCACACAAGGACATATTGGGTAAATATACACAAATGTGTACAACATATTTTTACTGGACTTTTCTACTGCCCTATATGAAATACAGTGGATAAACTGCAAGCACTTTCTTTTATGTTGTCAGGGTCTGTATAAAGGACATTTATGTAAAATAATTAAACGTTAACCGTGGCCAGCTGAGAATGAATAAAAACAATTGTTACGAGTAGCTAACAGGAAAATTACGCAAACACACCAAACAACCCAAGCTTTGAATGTTAAATTCTGCTAGTTTGTTAATAAAGACTTTGGTGGAAACATTCTGAAGTGCTTGTGTCATGTTTCCGCTAGGCTACCATTTCAAATTGTAAAATTTAATTTAAAACAAAAGCCAATACCGGATACATAGACAGCCGGTTATAGTAAAGCTATTGTAAAACTTGCCTAAACTAACTAAACGCAATAAACACAGACTTGGCTATCTAGCATCCGCTAGATCAGTACTGTTTTGTATTGCATGGCACTCTATGTGAGCCATGTTTTTTAACCGCATTGATCAACATCAAGCTCAATGACTTATTATATGACATATACTTAGTTCAATCACTCATTACTATAACATATACCTAGCTCAATCATGCATTATTATAATATGTAACTAGTTCAATCACTCATTATTATGACACACAGCTTGCTGAATTACCCATTATTATAACATGTACCTAACTCAATCACCCATTATAATGTCATGTATTACAAACAAAATACTGCAGCTTTTCTGTTCAGTCACCTTCACGATGAGATTAACACATCCACAGTGACATGAGTGTTGTCTCCCACTGCAGAGATGGTTAACGACCTCCATAAGTTGGATTTTTGAATGTTGATGTGGCCTGCTTGTAGATTGGGTTCTCTCCCTATGCAATAAATGAAAACAATAAAATTCTTGTTACCATTTTATGAAAAGAATCTACCGTGGTTTCAAAATATCAGTTTAAAAAAACTGTCAAACAAAAAGTCATCTATTGCAATAGTAAAATAACTAATTGAATATTTTTTCATGGTTTTAGAATAACTGAATGATCGACTGGGTTCAAGAATAATCTTCATTATAACTCAAACAATGCTATGAGAATCTTAGCTCAGTGCATGAACTTCATAGCACTAGAATCCAAACATCCTATAAATATTTGGTAGAGAGGCTTTAAGATTTTCATATTTTGCAAAGGCAATGTCCATTCAGCCTACTTCTAACAACTTTCAACAGCTGAGAGACTTTTTACCGTGCACCACAAACACACCGGATCTCTCAATTTCTCATTCTTGTCTGAGAAGGATAGTTATCCTATTCACTACACAGGGATCAGGAGTATGACATCATGTAGTTCTTCTGAAAAGATGACTCAACATTTTTCAGATTAAGACGCCGACATCATACATCTAAATCACTCCACCAATGGTCTAAGGTAAAACACAATCCTTAAGCATAATTGTTGGTAACCAATTCTTCTGTGTTATAAGATTCATTACAGAAACAAATACAAAGTTAATTTTAAAATTTTACAATTTTTACATAATATATCCTGGAATTAAACCAGCAATCCCCTAGCAGATGCTGTAGAAGAGGGAGCAGATGCTGTAGAAGAGGGAGCAGATGCTGTAGAAGAGGGAGCAGATGCTGTAGAAGAGGGAGCAGATGCTGTAGAAGAGGGAGCAGATGCTGTAGAAGAGGGAGCAGATGCTGTAGAAGAGGGAGCAGATGCTGTAGAAGAGGGAGCAGATGAAAGAAGATAGTATGTATATTATGTCACAGCATTAGAAGGTGGGATGACCCTCAAGAGCTGGTGCCCAAATCTTTAGTATCATCTAATGTAATCTTTAGTATCAGCTAATGGGCATGGGCAATCATCTCACACAATCACCAGTCTCAGATTAATTCAAAAGTGTATCCTTGTATTGTACTTTAGAACTCTTTTTCTCATATTCCATGGACAGCCTCATGGGTATCTATATTTACTTCTACTTCTACTGTCGTGTGATGTTGGTGGTAATGCCTGTCCACAGCTCTCTGTCTTGTGTGTTGTCGATCATTTCTGACACTGATGTTTCTCCATGCTATGATGTCAAACTGTTCAGCATTTTCTCTCTTGGTCTCCTGCTGCCTCTCTTTCCCTCCACCTTTCTCATTGTGATGACGTACTCCAGCTATCCTCTTCTCATGACATGCCCATTGAATGTGGATTGTCTTCTGATGCGAGTAATCAGTTCTCTTTGTGAGTTAATTTCTTTCAAGATGTCTTCATTGTTCTTTCTATCCGCCCATGGTGTTCTCGTCATTCTTCTATAAAACTGCAGTTTCTGCATAATTCCTCACATGTCTGTTAATTGTCCATGATTAACTTCCATACATCAAGATTGGTTCAATATAGCTCTTAAGAACGCTTTCCCAAACCTCGACTGACAAAGAAAAACTGTACAGAATATTCTTCATCTTGTGAAATGTTGCCTTTGTTTGGGTTATTCTACATTTAACCTCCATGATACATCCCCATCTGCTGGTATTTAAGTACCCAAATATTTAAATATATCGACTTGTTATTATCGTACCGATTGTGAATACCCAAACAATACTAGGGACACAGCCAGAGTACCAACAGGCAAGTACTGCCATAACTATGATGCTGAAATTGAGGCAATCAAGATAGCAACAGAGAAATTACTAAATACCAGTCATGTTACACAACCTGCGGTGCTATTGACAGATGCAAAATTAGTACTCGAGGCACTCCTGTCTGGGAAATCGCCAGTACTAAGGACACTACTTTCTTAACTTAGCAGTTAGCATAAGATCACCATACAGCGGATACCATCCCACTGTGGAATACCTGGAAACGACAGAGCTGATTGATTGGCTATGGAAGGAGCAAAAAGAAGAAGCTGATGTGCCCGTTACATACCACCAAAAGAAAAGAATAATTAAATCAGTCAGAAAGCCACCAAAACCTGCTCAAGACTACTACCCCATTATGGACAGACCAGAACAAATCATTATTCAGTGCCTCAGAACAGGACACAATAGATTATGCAACCACATGTATACAAAATTTAAGATTGGTGAATCAGCCATGTGCACATGTGGATTGACATCGCAAACAGCAGAGCACATACTCCAAGACTGCCCAAACAACAACCTATCTAGGCAAACCTTCTGACCTAGAGAGACGACAGTGGAAGATAACCTCTATGGACCACTATGGAACTGAAAAAGACAGTTAAATTCATACAAGAGACAACATTGCAGTTATAGACATATTTCAAGCGAACGAAAGAAGAAGAAGTACCGACTGTAAAATATGTTTTTCATCTGTTTCCCTCCTTTGACTGTTATCTCTCAGTGGAGCATAGTCTCTCAACAATCTCATATCAAGTTCTTATGTTATTCATCACATCACCCACTGAGTGTCGAGTGGTCTATACAAATATGGGGGTTAGTGTCATATACCCAATACACCTCAAGGAGAGAAAATAGCACTTTTACTTTTACTTTATATTCCAGTTGTCCCGGGAAGGTTAACCCGGTCAACAAATGCCCGCAGAAGTCAGATGTGTCGGCCTAACGGCACAAGAACGCAGCTCTGCTGTAAACAGGCACAACGCAATCACATCCGGAAAAAAAAACTCCGGATGAACGCAGAAGAAGATATTCCAGAAGTGTGCATAAAATAAAGCAATGAAAACTTACAGTGTCCCATTTGGCATTCTGTCTTTCTTTCTCAAATTTAGCAAATTCACGAGTGTCATGGATGAAGGTAAGCAACTTCCAGATAAGCAGCAGAAACAGTCCCACAGCAACAATTCCACCAACAACACCGCCCACAATGGCCAGAACATTCACCGACTCAGGACATACTGAAAACAGATTGTAAACATTAAAAACTGAAAGAAGATAATACACCAAAACAGTTCTTGATCTGTGACTGAAATGTTAAAATACAATGGCAATGAGAACAAAACTGATACTTTATGTAATCGGTAGCCTAGCTATTTTATAAATTATAAATATGAACATTATTATAAACATATGGGTCTAGTACCATAAATTCTAATGCACTTTAAGGCATGTAAAAAAGGTCCTTCACTCATAAGTTATCTTGCCTAAGTCTAGCTCAGTATTTAATGTATGCTTTGGAAGCCACTCATGTGACACACAAACAAGATGATCAGTCCTACTGAACTGAGCCTTCTTGCACGGTATAATGTTGACCCTGATCAGGCCAGTAAAAACAGCCAGCAACATTGTTTGAATACTTATATATGTGTGTGCATCAATCAATCAGTCAATCAATCAATCAATCAGTCAATCAGGTGCCATCTCCACAATAAAGGTATGGATCTCCAACACTGTTTGTCTCTCGCCCTGACTGTACATTCTTTCAGATTGCTGTTCTTCTATCTCTTGATGTTATCTTCCCACTTGAATTGTTGTCTACCTCTTGCTCGCTTGCCTTCAACCTTACCATATATGTGTATGCGTTATTCAATTGTTCGTTCCTTACAATTGTTCATTCCTAAGGAAGAGATGGAAGAATAGCAATATGAAAGAATGTACAGTCATGGCAAGAGACAGACAGTGTTGGAGATCCTTACCTTCATTGTGGAGGCAGCACCTGATTGACTGATTGATTGATGCACATATATAAGTATTCAAACAATGTTGATGGCCATTTCTACTGTGCAAAAGCAACAAAATGGCAGAAATAAGTATCACTCCCCCTTCATTCATGTCTCAACCTTGTGGTGGTAGAGGGAGGCTTCTGTGTAAGAGCTGGTAGGGTCTTCCAGGTCAAAGAGATCAAGGGATAGGAATCACACAAAGGAAGGCATGAAAACCTGCTGCCTTGCAGGTAGACTAGAAATGGTCAAAGGCTAGGAAAGGCAAACCTGAAAGGGATGTCTATCAAAATCAGATATACTTGGCCATAGGCTTAACACAACAATGTGACTAATTCACTGTATAACAAATGAATAGTGTACACTTGATTCAAACCAATAAATCTACAAAATCCAGTCACGTTCACAAGTTTTACAGTCATTAACTGCAGTTCTTAGGTCATCACTCACAAAGTCGCTGACTTTCTAACACACAAAAGGAGTGAATACATTCTGGTCATTACTTACCTTTAGTATTCTGAACTTTAATGATAGTTTCCCGACCATTTTTGTCATACTCATAGGTAAAGTATGCCCAGCACTCATCATCATCCTTAAACTGACAAAACGGGATCCCTGGGTCCGCTACATAATACACAAATCATTAACATTAAATATAATATGTTCCGTCTAAATTCTAACAAGCATATGTTAAATTCTAAATCTATGTGTAAAAAATACAAAAGTAAAAAAGTTTATATATATATAAAAATAACCTTAGTTTCATAAATCTTGTGGATATAATAGTGGTGGTTAACCAACTCTGTTTAACACTGAAGATCTCAAGACTTTCCTAACGAAGCACAGGCTGTTGACCACCTCTCCCATCATTTAACCTCTTTAACCCCAGTCTAAATTCCTCCAGCATATCTTTTCTAAGTTTCTCTTTGTCTCTTAGTTCCCAGTCACGTTTTCCTTGTGCGTTCATGACTATGAATGACATTTCCATGATCTACTCTCCATTGTTTATAGTGCCTGCCATTGTATTAGAATTCTCACTTCAACCTTTTTTTGACCTAACATCCGCCTATTACTTTTCTGACCCAGTTACATATGCTAGCACTAGTAAATTCCTAACTAGTCCGTTAACCACCAATTTGCATAAACAAATTCACGTTACATAAATCTATGTGCAAAAAATACAAAAGTAAAAAAAGTTATATATATATATAAAATAACCCTAGTTTCATAAAACTTGTGGAAATAATGGTAGTGGTTAACAAACTCTGCCCTACATATATAAGTATAGTACTATTGGCAGTAGATGACAGAGAATGTGAAATAACAATGTCAACTTATGACGGGACAATTTTGTATTAGTGACAGATATGACAATGTCAACCTATGAAGGGACATTTTTGTATTAGTGACAGATATGACAATGTCAACCTATGAAGGGACATTTTTGTATTAGTGACAGATATGACAATGTCAACCTATGAAGGGACATTTTTGTATTAGTGACAGATATGACAATGTCAACCTATGAAGGGACATTTTTGTATTAGTGACAGATATGACACATGTCAACTTATGACAGGACAATTTTGTATTAGTGACAGATATGACACATGTCAACTTATGACGGGACAATTTTTTATTAGTGACAGAGTACCATCAGCTGTTAGATTTCAACAAAGAGTCTTGCCAGGAGGAAGCAGGCTCTATGGTGTTCCCAAAGATGGGCAGGAGAAACAGATTCTTTTCAAGAAGTTCCTCATGCGATAAGGCCATGAGTCCTATGAGCTATCAACCTAGTTTATCTACAAAGGGCAGACAACATATGCTATGGCATTAGGATAAATAATAAATATGCAATATTTAAATTATATTATGAATGGATACAACGATGGCAGTGTATGGTAGCTCAATGCTGCAAAGATATAGTAGTTTGATGCTGCAAAGATATAGAAGTTTAATGCTGCAAAGATGCCTATCAGACAATTGATGAGGATCACAGAATGAAAGTAATTATTATCATGGAGGACGATCAGTGACTTTTTATATTGTTAGAATGCTAGTAATCTAGGACACATCATGGGATTAATTGGATAGCAGCCAATATATGAGGTAGATCAACAGTATACATTCATGTATTGACAGAAGGACAAATATCATTGACTGCATTATTATACCAATGTTTGAATAAACTGTGAAACCTGAAATACGCCACTGAAATATATGGCTGTTATGATTTGCAGGTTCCTTAGATGTACATCTTGTAGATCTTGTTTATAACATCTTGCAATAGTTGCAGGACACTGATATGACAGCTTCTGTCCGACAACATGACACAGGCCAAATAGCAAGCACATGGGGCATTATGCATTCTCAAAACAACTATTCAGTTTTATTGTTTTGATGATGCTCCAAATAACACAAAAATACCTGCTTTTAATAAAAGTAAAATAAATAGCACGCCTATCTGCCAGCCCAGTGGTCTGGCATTCAAATCCAGATCAAGACGCATTTTCAAAACTTACCTGAGTTCCCAGGCTGCCCAATTCTAAACTGAGTGTCAGGAAATGTCCTGGAAAGTAGAGGAGGCTGTCATACTATTGACACATCTATTGATTGGTGCACAATAATATGAGGGCTCGCACTATATGTTTGGTATGTCTCAAGGCATATAAAGTCTTTTTTTTAAAAGTTCATATATAAAGTCTCTATTTGAGAGATCAGCCCACATAAGTCCTAAGACTGGTACTTTTATTGTTTAAATACAAATTATCACAAACTGGTGCAAAACCAAAATATACCTTTAACATTGTCATGTCTAGTAATATTTGGTCTGCAGTCTCTACACTGTTCTGCGTTCAGTTCACCAGACTCAAAGATTCTACACTGCACACATGGGACATACTCAGGGCACTTGTCAGGGCATGCCTGTACAGAAAGAAATACATTTTTGATTACATGAAATATGTATTCAATATTTGATCCATAAAAGGATCATTTCTTCTTCTTCTTCTTCGTTCATCCGGAGTTTTTTTTCGGACGTGATTGCGTTGTGCCTGTTTACAGCAGAGCTGCGTTCTTGCGCCGTTAGGCCGACACATCCGACTTCTGCGGGCATTTGTTGACCGGGTTAACCTTCCCGGGAAAGGATCATTTGATCACATTCATTTATTAAATATCTTTGGGAAATATTGTAATGCCAAATTTATCACCCCATTTTCAATGCTTTTCTTGCCCAGTTTTCTCTCCAGTCATACTATCTGCCTGACTACTTGTGCAAGTTCCCATCACTCCTTGTATCACAGCTTTCCTAATTACTTATAATTTTGTTTTTGTCAAGTGCGAAGGACACAATCAAGAAGTTAATCAATTCTGTTCTTTGCATGCCCAGTGTCCTTTAATTATTTTGTATTCGCTGTATGACTACTTTCCAGTGTTTCCATCCATTCATCATGTGCCATGCTGATAAGCGTGGGCGGTCATGTTCTGCCATCTCACTCGATCACCAGAGTCGTGGATCAGCTCCATGTTTCTGTCTCGACCATGCCATGTGGCCAGGCCATCCAGGTATTTACTTCTCAGTCTTCCTCTTGGTCTCTTCCCTTCGATCTTGCCAGTTGTCACCAAGTTCTCCAAGTCATTTCTTCTCATAACATGCCCAACAAATTTTGATTGTCTACGTCTAATGACTCTAATCAGTTTACGATATTCATGTCTTTCTTGAAGGACTTGTTCATTGGTTTTTCTGTCTGTCTATGGTATTCCTTGCATTTTCCTCAGAAACCACATTTCCACAGCCATCAGCTGTTTTTGAGCTTGACTGCTTATTGTCCACGCTTCACATCCATACAAAAGTAGAGGTTCTATGTAGCACTTCAACACTCTTTTTTTATACACTCCAGTGTATAAGTAACTGCTATTCATTAATTTGCTTATATTTTTACGTAATCAAGTGAATGAGGAATATTTCTGTTAAATGCTAATGAACTCTATGGAAAAGAAAAGGCAAAAAAAGAAACAATAATTGATATCTCTGTGTTTACCTAATAGGAACCGACCAATCATGACTCTTCTTTAAATTTGTGTTATATACTAGACACAGCATTGTGGCCTGGCGTTTTTGCACGTTTGTTATTTTACCTATGTTTGGGTAATATAAAATGATGAGACCTATAGTGCTTTTCAATGGTTAGATACGAAAATTATCCCTATTTCATTGTCGGGGTTCGGGTGTATGATAGACCTGGCCAATGATGACATTTTTTTGACGCGTTGAGTTGGCCATGCGTTGATGTACACTGTTTCTGCAGTGACACACTGTCGTCATTTGAAGATGACAGGTTTGAATCCCAGTATGGTAAACTATAGTTTTAAATAAATGGGGAGAACCGTTGAGGCCATTAAGACGATTACACAAATAGACACACATAGTATTACTTGGCGCTCACTGAAGAAGGAAATAGAGATCAGAAGACGCACTAGACAACATACATTTTTGAAAGCTATAATAGTTACTGACCGGGATCGAACCTGTCGCCTCCAAATGACGACGGCGCCTCGCTGCAGGAACAAGTGTACTTCGACGCACGACCAACTCAATCAATCAATCAATCATGTGCCATGCCTGAAAGCGTGGGCGGTCATGACTCGCCATTTCACTCGATCACCAGTGTCGTGGATCAGCTCAGTGTTCCTGTCTCGCCCATGCCATGTGGCCAAGCCATCCAGGTATTTTCCTCTCGGTCTTCCTCTTGGTCTGTTCCCCTCGATCTTGCACGACCAACTAGACCTGGCCAATGATGACATTTTTTTGACCAACATAGTCTAGTTGGTCGTGCGTCGAAGTACACTTGTTCCTGCAGCGAGGCGCCGTCGTCATTTGGAGGTGACAGGTTCGATCCCGGTCGGTAACTATTATAGCTTTCAAAAACTTATGTTGTCTAGTGCATCGTCTGATCTCTATTTCCTTCTTCTGTGAGCGCCAAGTAATACTATGTGTGTCTATTTGTATAGTTTTAAAGTTTTATGTTGTCTGGTCTACTTCCTCCTTCTGTTTCGCTGGATACCAATCAATATTTCTGAGTTTGTTTATGTGTTGTATTAGTGCCATCAGTGGTTCTGCAGTAGTTGATATTTCTGTGTATTGCATTATACAGACGACAGTACTGATAGCTGCAAACTAAAAGATCAATAACATCTGTTAGACATGGCAAGAACAGAGAGTGCGAAAAAAAAAAAGATTTCTCCTGAATATAAAGAAAACAGAAACAACAGTCATATCAAAGAAAAAGACAACACCAAAATCTGATATAAGAATAGGAAAGATAATACTGAAACAAGTCAATAAAATCAAATATCTAGGATCAATCATAATATCAGATGGATAATGCCTGACAGAAGTTAACAGTTCATCATAGGCTGCACCTGTAGAGACCAGCAGGATGTAGTCCACAGACTTGTTATTTTGAGGAACTCCACACAAAGAACAGCTCGATTCCTTAGCATTGCACCAACAGCTCTCTTGATAAAATGTGCTGTTTGCTTCCATGATCAAAGTCTTGGTTAGTGACTTCTGCATTGGTTTCCCCAAAGAAATGTGTGTTGCAAGTAGAGCACCAATCCTGGACAGAAATGCAAAGCCGCACCCTTTTCTACATTTTCCTGGAAAATAGGCCAACTTTGTGCATGCATTCCTGGAACCACTGCTTTGCACTCAGATAAGACTTTCCACCTCAGGAATTTGCAAGAGTGGCAATTTTCTATTTAGTGACCAGCTAGACATTTTTGACACATAACTTCCTTTGGGCATAAATGTAATAAGTTTATGGACGTTAGGATCTTTCCTTCACTTTTGAGAAACTTACAAGTGCAGTAAGGCTATATTTCATAGCATAAACTCTCCACTTAATAGCAGACTTATAGTGGACATTTGAACCAATTTGTTATTCTGTAGAACTCCAGATCAATGGACTGATATTGTCAAATGGTAGGAATAGCACTCCGTTAATGTGTTACTGGAGACCATAAGGAAAAGAATAGTAACACTGTAACCTACCACGCATGTGGTAAGAGGTGACTAAGGAGGGTTGGCATGAGACTGGCTTCCTCATTCCATAAAAATCTTTCACTGCAAGATCCAGGTTGTGTGACAGTTTGTTCCATGTTCAATCTTCATAGATTTAAATGGACAGGACACATTAGGAGGATGGATGATGATACCTTTTTTTGGTGAATTACAGACGGGTAAGATATCTCAGGCTCGGCCTATACTACGATACAAAGATTGTAAGAGGAACATGATTGATACAGGCATTGATAATGCACCTTGAGAGCAAGTCGGTGCCGAATGTGTTGCATGGAGGGCAAAGATCAGAAATGGAATCAAGACAAAGGAGAAAATGATTGCAGATAGTATTACACACTGTGCGTGTCAGACGTAAGATGGTGCATGATGGTGGAAACGACCATGTGTTCACATGCATCCATTGTGGACGAACATTTACAGCGCAAATTGGTCGGATTAGTCACAGTCACTACTACCATGGGTTGTAGTTATGCCTTTTTTAAGCACAATGTAACACACTATCGTCTGTCAAGACGGCAAGGTGCCAGTGTAGTGTGTTACAGGAGACCATAAGGAAAATAATAGTAACACTGTAACCGTAAGTCAGCATGGCTGAATGGATAAGAATGCATATTCTTAAACATCCGGTGTGCTGATGCTGAGGTAAGGGGTTAAACTCCTACACTGGACAGTTGGACTAAAATGTTGACGTATCGTCTTTGACACGGGGAACGTAAATTACAAGTACCTCTATAGTCGGAGTGGTATCCTTGCCTGATGGCAAGAGACACTGTTAATAGGGAAAGCAAATCCACACGCAAAATTCAATCCGGCACTACTAGAAGTAATGTATATGGACTGTGCTTGAGTTCAAAGCGAGCGAGCGCCAAAATAAAAAGTCCACTGTTAACCAAGCATGCATGTTGTGCGAGGTGGCTGAGGAGGGTTGGCATGGAACTAGCTACCTTATTCAGTAAAAAAAACTTTAACTGCAAAATCCAACGCCCCATTGGGGGAAATAAAAGGCAGAAGAAGAATAAGATGATGGAATAGCACATGGTGGACATTTCAACTGTAATTTAGTAGGGCATGCTTTTGGTGGACAGAATTTACTCATGATTTGGCAGTGGGCTGATTGATGTCACAAGCTATTCCACTGCGTGAGTTCTTGTCACTTCAACTCTGGGGTTCCACTAACTTCAGGGTCCTCTGCCAGTCACTTCAGGCCTGTGATGTCAAAACATGGATGGTGTATAACAAGGGCCTACGGCAGAAGCCTTGCATGGGGTTCCATAAAATCCATCACAGAACCTGCTGGCACCTGAGATGAGGCATACACAACACAATGGCCGTAACTTCCCTCATGTCTGTGGTCGAAGTCACCACACCACAGACAACACCAATATTTTTCTTCTCTCATGACCATACATCACAGACAATACCAATAATTATTTTCCATGACCATATATTAATGTGCTGTGTGGTTTTCTCAACTTGTGCATACCTATTCCCTATACGTAATAATATTTATATTAAATATGACACAGATGGTTACTTACTGGGCACTCCTCACATTTAGGACCAGTGTACTGATTCTCACAGATGCATTTACCACATTCACACTTGCCGTGACCATTGCAAAGCTGGAATACAGAAACAAAATAGTTAACATCGTACAGATTTTTTGGTACAGTCTTTACCTCTATGATAACTTTGTACAGATTTCAAAATAACTGGTTACAATTAGCAGATTATCCGCATCATCATTGTCATGTAACAGGTTCTCTGCAGAAAATTGTTCTGCTGAAAAGCCTCTCCATCTGTTGCCACTTTGGCTGCCCCATGCATTTTTCATGCTTAGGTGTCTTTAATGTACAATGTCCACTTTTATGTTGGTTGACTCCTGCCTCATTTTCCAGGAACCATGTCTTCAATTACCATTCTTTCAAGGCTGCTGTGACATTTAATATGGAAAACCGATTTCAGTTTCCTAGAAGTGAAGTCGTTTATGAGCCAGTTTTCTTTGATGTTCAGATCTTGCAGAATTCAGAATCTTTCTTCTTTTTTTTCTTTGAAGATCTTGTCAAATGTCAGGAGTTTTTGGGAGTCTTCTTCCATGGCAGATAATGTGAAGTAGTTGGCTCCACACATACTTGTTGTGCTTTATGAGGTGGCGTGACTAGTTCCCTGTATAGCTAACTTTCCTTCCCAAATGGTTGACTGTGAAGACTCAGTTTTACTTCCTAAGTTCATTGCAATGACATTCAGGGCATATCAGACCTACAACAGATCTTACATTGATAAAAGTGAGGTTCACGGACAGACTTTCATCCCAGTATCAAAGTACCATCTACTTCTCCATCTATCTCTCATTCTCCTCTCCAAGCTCAGAAGCCAACAGTGTGTGCAAAACTGGCACTGAGACTTCACATCTGTAGAGAGACATGGCAATCCTTGGAATGTGTTAGTCATGTTGAGAACTCAGTCTATGCAAAGACCACATGAAATAACATATACATATCTGTGTGAAGTAGCTTTTTCTACACAGTAATATAGATAATTTCCATGTGCAGTATAACATCAAAACTCTCATGTGCAGTAACTCTGATGAACTTCTGTGTGCAGTATAACATCAGAACTTAGATAAACCTATATGGTGCAGTAAAATACTTTCAATGAAATACATTCAACAATTAACAAATACCTTCAAAGAAATGCAGTAAAGAATTATAAAACAAAAATAAGGATTAAACAATTTACTTACATCATCACCATCACCAATTTTACAGTTATCTGTGCTTTGTTCACATTCGCATGTTGAGCCATTGAAGCCATCATTACATACACATTTGCCACAGGAACACTTTCCTCTCCCCGGACCTGTAGCAAAAATGGACATACTTCATCTTTGCTTTCCAAATATAAACTGAAATTTAATTCTAAAAAACAAATTACAAGTCAACCACTGTTAATTATTTTTAAGCAAGGATGATTAAATGCTGAAAGAGAACAATACAAAAATGGGGGAGGGGGAGAAGGGGAAGGAGAAGCACACATTTCTAAGTTAGCAAAAAAAAAAAAAAAAGATCGCCAACATGTTACCTGGGTCTATAAGGAAAGCGTCATGGTCCTGGACGTGACATAACAGAGGACAGACATAAGGACATGGGGAGAGTACGGGGGTAGCAGAACAGTCCAGACGTCGAAGACAGTAAGTTAGAGACAGGACTGTACCCTTGAGTGACAGGACAGGTTCACCTTGGACAGAATGACGCAGTACGCCTAGCCTCAACAGGCGAGTGCGGGACAGACGTGACAGCACGACTTTCCACGGACTGCACGAGGGTCAAGTACCTCGTGACCACTGGACTGAGTAGGAAAGGACAGACGAGACTCAGACACGATTGGGAGAGGACGTGTGACTGTGTGGAAAGACAGGATAGACTTATACTTAGATTTTCAGTGCGAATGAATGTGACCGCTACGTAATGAGTGTTGATGTGTGTGGCAAGACACGAGTGCGCATAGCTTTGATAACAGCACGAGAGTATTGTGAGAGCCGGTGCGAGAGCGAGTTTTGGAGTGACATGAATTATTTCTGTGATATTTATGATGCTGATACGATGATATTATCATTAAACCATGTATAATGTATTCATGTTCTCATGTCTCATTTGTGCTCGCAACATCTGCCTGTCTGAACCAACTTTGTAATCCCTAGAGACGTTGACAGAAAGCTAAGAATAGTAACACATCAACCAACCAGGCATGTCATAAGAGGTGACTAAGGAGGGCTGGCATGTAACTGGCTACCTCATCCAGTACAAAACTTTAGCTGCAAAATGTGAACAATCATGAACAAGTCTACAAAGTGAGTTAGTTGAGAGCTTATGCTCCATTTGGAGATGAAAGGCAGTAGCAGAAGAAGAATAAACAAAGAGGTTAAAGCATAGCTTAAAGAACACTGCCATTCTTCCTTGCTCGCCCTTAAAAAAATATTGGTCACACTGCATCAGTTTACAATGAAACTGATATTTGGGTCTTCTGGCGTACACACAAAAAATATACATAATTTTTGTTTTGTTTTATTTTGTGTTTGGAACAGTTATGTTTTCCTCCTAGAAGGAATACAGTATTGGTGAGCTCTGCTTTGCTGAACCTGACACTAGAGGTCAAGCTATGAGCAGTTGATTATAATGATACGCAATCTGGATAAACTATGCATCTTATCATCCAAAAGATGTTGCATACTGAGCAAGAAAAAGGAAACGGTTAAAGAAAAAACAATTGAAACTCACCTCCACAAAGCTGCTCATCATAATGACCGCACGAATAGTCGTCACATTCACAGAAGGGCCCACTAAATGTCTGTGCCGAATCTCTAGCCCGTGCATTACAAATGCACTCACCACACAAACAAGATCCTCGTCCGGAACAGGGCAATGTTGCGTTAGGCCTGTAACAGGTATTCACACACTGACAGTTTTCAGGTGAATGGAAAGTACAACACACACAAACACACATCCATACCAAAAGAGAATGTCATGTAGCAGGTCCCGTGCAGAAGGTTGCTCTCATCTGGCCCGCCAAAAAGACTCTCAATCCTCTATCATTTCTACTGCAGAAATCAATCAATCAATCAGGTGCCGTCTCCGCAATGAAGGTTGGCTGCAATGGATCTCCAACACTGTCTGTCTCTCGCCTTGACTGTATATTCTGTCAGGCTGATGTTCGTCCATCTCTTGATGTTATCCTCCCACTTGTATCATTGTCTACCTCTTGCTCGCTTGCCCTCAACCTTGCCTTCCAGTATGGTTTTTATAAGAGTATCATGTCTTTTAACGTGGCCAAAATATCTCACTTGCCTCCTCTTTATTTCTTTCATCAACTCTCTCTTCATTCCCAGTTTTTCTAGGACCTCTGCATTTGATTGTTGTTGTTTCCATGAAATACGACCTATTCGTCTGTATATCCACATCTCCAGGGCTTCTATGCGACTTTCTAGTTGCTTGTTCAATGTCCAGGATTCCGCGCCATACAGTAGCGTTGAATATACGTAGCATTTGACAATTCTCATTTTTAATGCATTATTAATCTCTCTAGATGTTAATACTGATTTCATGCCGTTGAAAGCATTTTTGGCCATTCCTATTCTCTTTTTGATTTCCATTTCACTTCTGCCATCATCTGTTATTATATGTCCAAGATAAGAGAAACTTGTTACTTGTTCTAGTATCTGCCCGTTTACTGTGATGTTCATTGATGCCCTTTGCTTTTTAACTGCTAATTATCATAGTTTTTGTTTTTTGGATGTTAATATCTAAGCCACATTCTGCACTGTGCCTGTTTACTTCTTCCACTAGGTCCTGCAATTCTTGCTCACTTTCATTGCAGAAATCATAGCCCGCCAAAAAGTCTCTCAATCCCCTATCATTTCTACTGCAGAAATCATGGCCCGCCAGACAGACTCTCAAGGCCCGTGAAAAAGTCTCTCAATCCCCTATCATTTCTACTGCAGAAATCATGGCCCGCCAGACAGACTCTCAAGGCCCGCCAAAAAGTCTCTCAATCCCCTATCATTTCTACTGCAGAAATCATGGCCCGTCAGACAGATTCTCAAGGCCCACCAAAAAGTCTCTCAATCCCCTATCATTTCTACTGCAGAAATCATGGCCAGCCAGACAGATTCTCAAGGCCCACCAAAGTCTCATCAATCCCCTATCATTTCTACAGCAGAAATCATGGCCCGCCAAACAGACTCTCAAGGCCCACCAAAAAGTCTCTCAATCCCCTATCATTTCTACTGCAGAAATCATGGCCCGCCAGACAGATTCTCAAGGCCCACCAAAAAGTCTCTCAATCCCCTTTCATTTCTACTGCAGAAATCATGGCCCGCCAGACAGACTCTCAAGGCCCGCCAAAAAGTCTCTCAATCCCCATCATTTCTACTGCAGAAATCATGGCCCGCCAGACAGATTCTCAAAGCCCACCAAAAAGTCTCTCAATCCCCTATCATTTCTACTGCAGAAATCATGGCCCGCCTGACAGATTCTCAAGGCCCACCAAAAAGTCTCTCAATCCCCTATTATTTCTATTGCAGAAATCATGGCCCGCTGGACACTCTCAAGGCCCACCAAAAAGTCTCTCAAACCCCAATCATTTCTACTGCAGAAATCATGGCCCGCCAGACAGACTCTCAAGGCCCACCAAAAAGTCTCTCAATCCCCTATCATTTCTACTGCAGAAATCATGGCCCGCCAGACAGACTCTCAAGACCCACCAAAAAGACTCTCAATCCCCTATCATTTCTACTGCAGAAATCATGGCCCGCCATACAGACTCTTAATGCCCACCAAAAAGTCTCTCAATCCCCTATCATTTCTACTGCAGAAATCATGGCCCACCAGACAGACTCTCAAGGCCCACCAAAAAGTCTCTCAATCCCCTATCATTTCTACTGCAGAAATCATGGCCCGCCAGACAGACTGTCAAGGCCCACCAAAAAGTCTCTCAATCCCCTATCATTTCTACTGCAGAAATCATGGCGGACCAAAAAGTCTCTCAATCCCCTATCATTTCTATTGCAGAAATCATGGCCCGCCAGACAGACTCTCAAGGCCCACCAAAAAGTCTCTCAATCCCCTATCATTTCTACTGCAGAAATCAAGGCCCGCCAGACAGATTCTCAATCTCCTATGATTTCTGCTGCAGTGTCCTGTGTCCATCATCACCAAAGGTGACCCCTGCCTCTTCTTCCAGGAACCATACACATTATCATCATCATCAAGTGCTATGCCGACTGGAATAGGCATTCATGACTTTCCACAGATCTCGGTCTTTGGTTTTCTGGATCAACTCTGCTGATGATATTCCTCCATGCCACCGTCCCAATCCATCCAGAATCCTTTCTCTTGGTCTGCCTCTGTTTCCCTCGATCTTTCCAGTTGTCATGATGTTCTCCAATGCCTCTCTTCTCATCACATGACCAAGGAAAGCTGTTTGTCTCTTCCTTATTGTTGTATATAATGTTCTAGGTACCATACACATACATAAACAAATATTTTCTGAAAATGTGAAAACTGTGGCATATATTTGTAAATATATAGAGATTTCACATCCACTGAAGATGACATAGTAATAATGGACCCTGAAGACTAAGTTACAATAAGTTTTCTCAGAACAAAGTCACAGCAGTTCTAAGAAACAATCCTTTCTCTGAATTATACAATTTTGGTTTGTAATTATAGTAAAACTCTAGAAAAACCCCTCTCTAGATGCTAACATAACTAAGGTGTTATGAATTTAATTAAGACGGGTCACATATTGTTACTTTTCAAAAGTGTGTGATGTCCATAAAAGTAGGCCATGATGAAATAAAACACAAACAAACACGATGAGCAAGTTTAAGCAGTTCAACTTACGCAATGCACTGCTTAATTGATTCTTTACTGGTGATATCATCTGCTTTACACTCACAAACTTTCCCATATCTTCCTGGATTGCAAGTGCACTTTCCACACTCATATGTGCCATTACCATTGAAACACCGCTCGCTGTTGATTTCCTGCAAGCGAGACAATATAATTCACTGTAGTAAACCTGAGAGACAATATAATTTTATTATATTTGATATTCAATTCTACTACATTGAAGGCAATCCTCTGACAGATGCTATCATAAAATATCAAGTAATAGAACTTCCCATAAACTAGCAGACAAAATTCCTGGATTCAATTCTACTAAAATGAAGTAAATTCTCTTGCAAATGCTATCATAAAGATGTCGTGTAATATAACATGTGACAACCCATAGATTAGCTTACACTATTCCTTTTGAAATCTGAAAGAACATTTAACTCACTGTGTACCAAAAAACCTATCATGTTTACTCCATACATTCTATACTTTTCTTAATTACTGCTACAATTGTTACATTAACTCACTCTATCCCTAACTGCTACTTCAACTCCCTTTATCCAATAATATTATTATACTTAACTTCTTCAGACCCAAACACTGACTACTTTAAACTATACTCCTTAGGTTTGTAAACAATCACCAGGGATAGAAATATTACAAATATTAGGCAAAGGAAGATATGACATATGCTTCACCTCATTCTCTGGTTTCTCACATTCACATTCACAGATAATATCAAGGTCCAAAGTTAATTTCTCCTGAAAGCCAACAGGTCTGATGGATAGCTCCTTGCGCCACTGTCTCCTGTCAGCTGGACACGCAGACACCGTGACTTCCACATTAAAAGTTACCTATGGACAACAAAAGCACAGAATCACTAGCGGTATGTATTGTATACAGAATCACTAGCTGTATGTATTGTATACAGAACCACTAGCTGTATGTATTGTATACAGAATCACTAGCTGTATGTATTGTATACAGAATCACTAGCTGTATGTATTGTATACAGAATCACTAGCTGTATGTATTGTATACAGAATCACTAGCTGTATGTATTGTATACAGAATCACTAGCTGTATGTATTGTATACAGAACCACTAGCTGTATGTATTGTATACAGAATCACTAGCGGTATGTATTGTATACAGAATCACTAGCTGTATGTATTGTATACAGAATCACTAGCTGTATGTATTGTATACAGAATCACTAGCTGTATGTATTGTATACAGAACCACTAGCTGTATGTATTGTATACAGAATCACTAGCTGTATGTATTGTATACAGAACCACTAGCTGTATGTATTGTATACAGAACCACTAGCTGTATGTATTGTATACAGAACCACTAGCTGTATGTATTGTATACAGAACCACTTGCGGTATGTATTGTATACAGAACCACTAGCTGTATGTATTGTATACAGAACCACTAGCGGTATGTATTGTATACAGAACCACTAGCTGTATGTATTGTATACAGAACCACTTGCGGTATGTATTGTATACAGAACCACTAGCTGTATGTATTGTATACAGAATCACTAGCTGTATGTATTGTATACAGAATCACTAGCTGTATGTATTGTATACAGAACCACTTGCGGTATGTATTGTATACAGAACCACTAGCGGTATGTATTGTATACAGAACCACTAGCGGTATGTATTGTATACAGAACCACTAGCTGTATGTATTGTATACAGAACCACTTGCGGTATGTATTGTATACAGAACCACTAGCTGTATGTATTGTATACAGAACCACTAGCGGTATGTATTGTATACAGAATCACTAGCGGTATGTATTGTGTACAGAATCACTAGCGGTATGTATTGTATACAGAATCACTAGCTGTATGTATTGTATACAGAATCACTAGCTGTATGTATTGTATACAGAATCACTAGCGGTATGTATTGTGTACAGAATCACTAGCTGTATGTATTGTATACAGAATCACTAGCGGTATGTATTGTATACAGAATCACTAGCGGTATGTATTGTGTACAGAATCACTAGCTGTATGTATTGTATACAGAATCACTAGCGGTATGTATTGTATACAGAACCACTAGCTGTATGTATTGTGTACAGAATCACTAGCGGTATGTATTGTATACAGAATCACTAGCGGTATGTATTGTATACAGAATCACTAGCTGTATGTATTGTGTACAGAATCACTAGCGGTATGTATTGTATACAGAATCACTAGCTGTATGTATTGTTAGTTAGTTAGTTAGTTAGTCGACAGATCATCCTCGTTGCACATCGGACCATTCAGTCCATAAGTGCTCGGATCCCCTCCTCAGCAAATCCCGCAGCGTGTAGCGGCTAACGATGCCAGTTCTGTGTTGGTTTATCAATCTTCTTTGGCTTCCTGCGTAGTGTTCTTGTTTGGCCACCCCTCTTTTAATTTGCTGCTCTCGCAGTCTGGCCATTGTTGTAGATTCACAGTCATCACTTGGTTCTTGCAAAAGTCTCACTTCTCGTAGAGCATTCAGAATGTCAGCCTGGTCCATGGCGCGTCCGCCCTCCACAGTAGCCTCACCTGCGAGCTTGTCAGCCCGCTCATTTCCTTGTACTCCCGCATGACCTGGCACGAAGATGAAACTAATCTTTGCCAGCCGAGACCGCTCCAGAGGCAGCAACCATTCTCTTCGGATCGACCCCTCCTCTATCCTCTTGATCATGTTCATTGAGTCGCTAAGGAAACAAGCCCTAGTGAATGTCTGTGTCTCGAGCCATGTTATTGCTTTACTTACTGCCATGACTTCCATGGTCAGGCTACTTGTGGTTTCAGTGAAAGCACCAGAGTCCTCCTTCACAATTCTCCCTCCGGCCCGAGCTGTAAAGGCCCATGAGCTTCTCACATGTCGGACGACCGACCCATCTGTGTAGATGACCGCGTCACTGTCTAACGAATTCGCGAAAATCAACGCTTGTACTTCAGCCTTCACAGCAGCCGGATTTTCTTGTCTGCATTTTCTATCTAGTTGGATGCAAACTGAAAAGGATGTGCAGAAGTCTGTTGGCACTTGCACCCACTCCTCGCCAGGTTCTAAGTCCTCAAGTGAACACACCTGTTGAAGAATGTCTTCGGCTTGACCCATCCACTTTTTAACCTGCTGCCCTTCACCTTCCTAATTTCACTATGCAGTGGATGCTGTGTGTTTGCGTTAATTCTGAGGTAGGCGCGTGCCCTGCAAACTTGCATTCTCTCTTCAATGATTGGAAAATCAAGAAGGTAGCGCATCGCCCTGCATGCTGTATCTCTTGTACATCCAAGAATAATGCGCATAGCTTCATTCTGTATCCTTTCCATCCTTTCTATCTGCTTATGGCTGAGAGTCAGGATTGCCATTGCATACTCCAAAACAGACATGACCAGCCCCTCGTACAGAAGACATAGATGGCGCTGCTCACAGTTTGCTGCCGCCATCACCCGCATCGCTGCCAAACCCCGCTTGGCCTTTGTTATCACCTGGTCTATGTGCACATTATAAGCAAGGCTTCGATCAAACCGTATCCCCAGGTAATTCATTGCCTGCGTTCTTTCCACCGTCTCTGAACACAGCATTACAGTTGGTGTTGGATTGTTGACAATATGATTATTCAACGAGAACCAAGTCACTGTTGCCTTTGTTGGTTGACCATTGCCCCAGCTTCATCACACCAAGTACTTATGCGATTGAGTTCGGTTTGTAGTTCCACAGCAACCTCCTCTCTATCCTTACCCTGACGATACACTAAAACATCATCGGCATATGACAATGTCCTGCCAGGTCCAGTGATCTGCTCACTGGTGATTCTCACTGTGTAGGCGTTGAACAGTACCGGAGATAATGGTGATCCCTGTGGTAGGCCAGGATATATTGTTGTTGGTTCCGAAGTCCAACTGCCACATCTAAAAACTACTTTCCGTTGGAAGAGGGCTGCAGCGATCCAACTAAGGAGGAATGGACTTACGTTTAGTTCAAGAAGCTGAAACATTAAAAAATCCAGTGGTACTCTGTTGTATGCGTCCTCAAGATCAATCGCTGCAGCAACAGTTTCAGTGCCTGAGTGGAAACCTTCATAGACATCATGGGCAAAGACTGCTGCATTGGTCCAGGTTTCTCTTTTTGGACGGTACCCACCCAGGGTAGGTGGGAAAACTCCTTGCCTCTCTAGTTGGCTTGATATTTTCCAGGCAATTACCTTCTCCAGCAGCTTGCCTACTGTATTCTGCATGGTTATAATTCGATATCCCTGAATTTTTTTGTGGTCTTTGTCAGGCTTCGGCAAGGGAATCAGATAGCTATGTAACCATTCCTCCTTGATGCTAGCACTCCCTATACTGTTGTTGTACATGTCTGCTAGTTTCTCTAGCTCATTGTCGGTACACCTATTTATGTCGTCGTATCTTATGCCATCAGGACCTGGAGCACTGTTTTTTGATCGTCGAAGCACAGCCTTGATTTCTTTCACTGTCACTGTGTCTTCATCCGAAGTGTTCTGGGCCTTGCATCTGTCTGAGGTGACCTCCTTGGCCAGATTCCGGCCTCCCATGTCTGTCTGGTTGCTCTGCTCAAGGTAGCGTTCAAAGAGGGCTTTGCCCTTGTCCTCATCAGTCCTCTGCCAGATGAGTCTTCTTCATGAGGGGTGAGGTTGTGATTCTGTATACAATACATACCGCTAGTGGTATCTATTGTATACAGAATCACTAGTGGTATCTATTGTATACAGAATCACTAGTGGTATCTATTGTATACAGAATCACTAGTGGTATCTATTGTATACAGAATCACTAGTGGTATCTATTGTATACAGAATCACTAGTGGTATCTATTGTATACAGAATCACTAGCGGTATCTATTGTATACAGAATCACTAGTGGTATCTATTGTATACAGAATCACTAGTGGTATCTATTGTATACAGAATCACTAGTGGTATCTATTGTATACAGAATCACTAGTGGTATCTATTGTATACAGAATCACTAGCGGTATCTATTGTATACAGAATCACTAGTGGTATCTATTGTATACAGAATCACTAGTGGTATCTATTGTATACAGAATCACTAGTGGTATCTATTGTATACAGAATCACTAGTGGTATCTATTGTATACAGAATCACTAGTGGTATCTATTGTATACAGAATCACTAGTGGTATCTATTGTATACAGAATCACTAGTGGTATCTATTGTATACAGAATCACTAGTGGTATCTATTGTATACAGAATCACTAGTGGTATCTATTGTATACAGAATCACTAGTGGTATCTATTGTATACAGAATCACTAGCGGTATCTATTGTATACAGAATCACTAGTGGTATCTATTGTATACAGAATCACTAGTGGTATCTATTGTATACAGAATCACTAGTGGTATCTATTGTATACAATGGTAGTCCCATGGCAGGTACTGCCAGCACCCTTTTCAATGCCTTAAGGTGTCACTTAAAAGTCGACAAGGTCGACTTCATTGCTCCAGGTTTTTAATCCCATATGGCTCAGTCTCTTTCCGCAGCGAACTGCCGAAAGCGTAGCACAAAGCACGAACTCCATAGCTTCAGTGACGACCCTCAGGAATCTCTGAAAAAATGCACTCATGAACCGAAGGGCGTGACCCAGAATCAAACCCACAACCTTAGGAGCCTGAGTCAGACGGCTTGGCCACTTCACCACGGAGACTGCCTTAAGGTGTATTGGGCATATATTTCAACTCCCTCTTTTAAGACCCATGATTACCTCTGAAGTTGGAGTGGGTTCTCTTGATGGTGAGGGACACTGTTAATAGGGAAAGCTAATACACACGCAAAATTCAGTCCAGCACTACTAGAAGTAGTGTGTATGGACTATGCTTAATGTTCAAAGCGAGTGAGTACCAAAAAAAAAAAAGACCCATGTTTTTATAGACCAATGGGCTCTTGAGGGGTGAGATTGTCAATTCTTGAGGGGTGAGGTTGTCAATTCTTGAGAGGTGAGGTTGTCAATATCTTGAGGGGTGAGGCTATCAATATCATGAGGGGTGAGGTTGTCAATGTCAAGCTGGCTGCCTCCACTTCCCAAGACATTTCCTGATACCAATTTTAGGCTGGTTCAACCTCGAAGTCCAGGCCACTTTAAACAAATCTGCCTCGATGCAAATTCAAATCCATGACCACCAGACGGCAGGCAAGCATCTAGCCACTATGCTACTGTTGCTGCCTGTTAAGTGTTAGGCTTCCTCATATTCTAGGTTATGGTATAATTGGATAAGGAGGTCAGTTCCCTTACTCACCACCTGTCCTTCCCGGACAAATACAAGAACATTCTGAACATTGTCCGGCATCTATTTTATGCAACTTGGTTGACCACAGAGCTGTACTGGTTGGAAAAATAATTCTGCCTGCATTGAGGATATTGTGTCTGAGTTTTGAGTCAAATACAGCATTTGTACAGTGAAAACACCCTAGTAGTAGTCAATTTTATTGACTGAATTCAACAGTCTTCTTCATTTTCCCTGAGGGGGGGGGGGGGGGGGGGGGGGGACGCTGAGTGGTCTCGATGTATGGTGTCCGCCTCGACTGCTGGAGGTCCCGGGTTCATGCCCCGGTGAGGGCCAGGATTCTTTCATGTGGACTTCTAGTAACAAAATTTCCTCTGGTCTCATGGACGCCCATGTGTATTGTTGCACAAGTAAAAAATCCCCTGGCAGTTGGAAATCAAAAAAAAGTAGCCTAACAGCGTTGCCTAGGCAAAATTTCGAGTTAAAAATCTACCCAAAGTATTTCAGGTTACTTGCCCGCGCACTGAGCTGAGATTCTCTGGACTCAGACTTGAGTTAGGAGTAGAACGGAGCACTTATGGGCTACACCCGAGTGCCGTGATGTTGATCCGTCGACTAAAACTAAACTCTTCTTTTTCCCTTTATGTCCCACTTGGGCATATGTCTGAACCCACTCACACCATGCTATCTTTTATGTTCTCCTGCAGCTTCATTGTCTCCCCAAATAGTTTGTCTGTCTGTAGTTCTCATCTGTCTGTGTGTTTATAGGTCCCCCACTATGTCATTTGCCTTGTGGTTCCATACAAGGGAGTGTCTAGTTATACTATCCTAATCAAACAGCAAGAGTCAAAGTGGTAGTGACAGCTTAGTCATTAGTGCACTCATCTAGCAACACAGCTGTTGTAGATTCAATCCCCAGTTGAAGCAGGGCTGCACTATTTTCTAATCAGCATGTTTCCATGGTGACTCAGCCTTATCAAAACGTTTTGAGAAAGTAAAGACGGCTAGCATAAAACATGAGCCTGATACTACATCCTCTATATACTTTTGAACGTAAGCTTTACCGTAAATTTCAAAAGTTAAGTTAGTTACATATCCTTTACAGGACGTCACAGTCAACCCTAGCATTTGCTGTTCATGATCTCTTGACGTGGTTACGTTCAGTAGTTTGCCATTGCTTTCTGAACGACCTGTACCCATTCCATTTTGTAAAAAACCAACACAAGGTGGTCTGCTGCCAAATCGCCTGCTGCTGTGTTTTGAACACGGTATGCACGATTACGAACTGTCCGTAACCCCTTTGCCACGGAACCAGCAAGTTTAAAACAGTTAACTAAAATCTATTAACTCTGATCAGAGAATATCTGAATCACCTTCACACTGGCAATTTAAGTTTCATCTCTCTTTGTTTTCAACATGATTTGCTACCTTTACATTCCTGTCAGACCAATATACAGAACATCTTATTCTTTAGCACCCCTCTTTTTAATACTGGATGAGTCACAAAATAAGTACCCACAAGAAAGAGAACTTGCCGCTCCTCACTTATGACTGAGCGGAATCCACAGCATTTCAAGCAATCTGACAGTCTGCCATAGCGCTACCTTTATCTTCATTTTCAGTACTGTACATGTGGTACCGGCTGCTTTAGTTTCCTTTTAATTTTTAACCTTAGGTTTCTTGTTTTCCTATCAGCTTATAGTTTCATCTGAACTCATCTTTTTAACTCCCATCATTTGCAGTCCATCTTTATTTACAAATAGTTATTGATAAACCCAAAATAAAAAAGCTCATTTTCACAAATTATTTACTTACAGTCTGTCCAATTTTCAGATTTCCACACTCATTGGTTTTCTGTTCCTCTTTCCTAATTACAAGAACATTAGAAGAAAACAAAATGAACAAATGAGAATCTTCAGTAAATCATAGCTGTCAGCTTTTAAGTGTTTTTAACAGCTTAACGCAGTATCATCATCATCAAGTGCCATGCCGGCTGGCATAGGCGTTCATGAATTTCCACAGATCTCGGCCCATGGTTTTCTGGATCAACTCCACTGATGATATTCCTCTGTGCCACTGTCTCAATCCATCCAGCATCATTTCTCTTGGTCTACCTCTCCCTCTCTTCCTCTCAATCTTTCCAGTTGTCACGATCTCCAATGTCTCTCTTCTCATCACATGACCAACAAAATCTGTTTTGTCTTTTTCTTATTGTTACATATAATGATCTAGTTTCATTAGCCTCTTGAGGCAGTCGTTGTTAGTTACTCTGGCAGTCCAAGGAATTTGCAACATTCATCTTAGGAACCACATCTTTATTGCTTCCAAGTTCTTCCTAATTTGTTCGTTTACATTCCAAGATTCACTTCCATATAGCTATACAGGTTTTATATAGCATTTCAACACTCTCTTACATTAAATGATAGTGACTTATTGCATAAGATACTCCTCATTTTCCAAAATGCAGCCTTGGCTTGTCCTATTCTGCTCTTAAATTCTGTTGTGCATCTTCCATCTAGGGTTAGAATTAAATTGTAAAAAGACAGAGATTATGGTCGTCACTAGGAAGAATGAAATACCACACTGTAATATACAAGTAAATGGGAATATTCTTCAACAAGTGAATAGGTACAATTATCTCGGAACAGTAATAACATCTGATGGGAGATGCCTTGAAGAGATTAGAAGAAGAATCGCCATGGCAAAAGTAGCCTTTAGCAAGATGAAAAACATACTGACCAATAAAAAGATGTCAATTGAAACAAGGAAAAGAGTGTTGAGATGCTACATAGAACCTGTACTTTTATATGGATGTGAAGCTTGGACAATGAGCAGTCAGGCTGAAAAACATATGATGGCTGTAGAAATGTGGTTTCTGAGGAAAATGCAAAGAATACCATGGACAGCCAGAAAGAACAATGAACAAGTCCTTCAAGAAACAAATGAAGATCGTAAACTGATTAGAGACATTAGACGTAGACAGTCACAATTTTTTGGGCATGTTATGAGAAGAGATGATTTGGAGAACTTGGTGACAACTGGTAAGATCGAGGGGAACAGACCAAGGCGAAGACCTAGAAGCAAGTACCTGGATGGCTTGGCCTTGTGGCATGGTCGAGACAGAAACACGGAGCTGATTTACGACTCTGAGTGAGATGGCAGAACATGACCGCCCACGCTTACTGGATGGATGGATGGATCTTCCACCTGATATTATAAACGCCCCTATGTATTTAAAACTATCCACCTGGAAAAGAAGTTTCCCTTCTATTTCTATTTCACAATTTTGTGTCACCATTTTCTTTGCTATCACTCATTGTTACAGTTTTCTTGATATTCAAGGAGAGTTCTTTGTTTGCACTCTCTGTTACTACAATTATTGTAGATATGTAGAATTATCTGCAACCAATACCGTGTCATCTGCATAGCGTATATTTTTTATATTATAACCTCCAATTAGTATTCCTGGCATCTCTTTGATCACTCTCATTATTTCTTCGCTATATAGGGAGAAGAGATCTGGTGACAAGACACATGCCTGTCGTACTCCTAACTTTATTTGTTTATGATGCCCTCTTTATTTCCCATTTTAATTGCTGCTACTTGGTTTAAAGTAAATATTCTTTATTATTCTGAGATCCTTCCCATCAATGTTAATATCTTCCAACATTTTAATCAGTTAATTATAATTTACTTTATCAAATGCCTTAGTATTATCTATAAAGCAGAAATATATGCCTTTCTGTGTCTCTATTGATCTATCTCCATGGCGAAGTGGTCAAGCCTTTTGACTCTGGCTCCGAAGGTTGTGGGTTCGATTCCGGGCCGCGTCCTTCGGTTCATGAGTGAAATTTTTCAGAGACTCCTGTGGGTCGTTGCTAGAGCTATGGAGCTATGCTTGGTGCAACGCATTCCGCGCTGCAGAAAGAGACCAAGCCATATGGGATAAAACCCGGTGCAATGAAGTCACCCTGTCGACTTTTAAGCGACTTTTTATTGATCTTTCTATTAGTGTTTGTAACGTATATATTGCATTGTTTGTACCATTTCCTTCCACAAATTCATAC
This sequence comes from Cepaea nemoralis, assembly GCA_014155875.1. NCBI lineage: Eukaryota > Metazoa > Mollusca > Gastropoda > Stylommatophora > Helicidae > Cepaea > Cepaea nemoralis. The sequence continues at coordinate 728,168 of JACEFZ010020300.1, forward strand.
TGTTCTTCACCAATTTCCATTTGTATTTTCTTTCTTGTTCTTCTAATTATAATTCTGAGTAGAAGCTTACTGACATAATTTATGACATTAATTGTATGAAAATCTTCGCATTCAATTGCTCCTGGTCTTTTTGGTATAGCTATAAATACAGATTTCAGCATACCACTCGTATACCTGCAATAAAAAATGTTGTGTATCCTTTGTAGAATGTTGAGATCAACCCTGCCCCAAGTCAGTATGGCCGAATGGATAAGAACGCGTGTTCCTAAACATCTAGTGTGCTAATAGGTTCAGCAAAAAGGGTTCGGTAAAGGGTTCACCCCCTACACCGGACAGTTGGACTAAAATGCTGACTTCCCATCCTTGACTATGATAAATTACAAGTACCTCTGAAGTCGGAGTGGGTTTGCCTGATGGCAAGGGACATTGGTAATAGGGAAAGCTAATTCACACGCAAATATATGTCCAGTTCACTAGAAGTAGTAGCATGTGTATGGACTACACATCATCAATATCTCCACCAGGCCGGACAATAGAAGAAGTAATAGTACTGCCATATCCTGCAGCAGCCCAGTGTCATTTCTGTTACAATTGCAATGTTATCTACTGGATAAACGGGGCACTTTCCTCTAGTTCTTTTTTTTGGAACTATAGAGTTTCAATAAACTCCAATGAATGAAATTTCAAAGCCAAGAAGTGTGCCATACCAACCCTTGTGTAATATTTATCATCATGTAGCAGGTCCTTTGCAGTCATCACTCACATTGTGGTCCACCAACATTGTGGTCCACCGACAAGTTTCTCAATCTCTTGCATTTCTCCTTCCTCATGCATTCTCATGATCAAGGTGTCTGCAATGTCCTGGAACAATGATCTCCGAACAGTCACATTTGATAGGAGATGCCTTGAAGAGATTAGAACAAGAATCACCATGAAGAAGGCAGCCTTTTGCAAGATGAAAAAATACTGACCAATAAAAAGATGTCATTTGCAATGAGAAAAAGAGTGTTCAGGTGCTACATAGAACCTGTGCTTTTGTATGGATGTGAAGCATGGCTAACGAGGAGACAAGCTGAAAAACATCTGATGGCTGTGGAAATGTGGTTTCTGAGGAAAATGCAAAGAATACCATGGACAGACAGAAAAAATAATGACCAAGTCATACAAGAAACAAATGAAAACCGTAAACTGATTAGAGAAATTAGAAGTAGACAGTAACAATTTTTCGGTCACGATTATGAGAAATAAATTGGACAACTTTGTGACAACTGGCAAGATCGAGGGGAAGAGAACAAGGGGAGGGCAGAGAAGTAAATACCTGGATTGTTTGGCCACATTGCATGGTTGAGACAAGAACACAGAGCTGATCCACGACTCTGGTAATCGAGTGAGATGGCAAAACATGACCACTCACACTTACCGGAATGGCACATGATGATGTTGAATGTCCAGGGTAATATTCAGTCACTGGAAATATACCTCTTGTAAAATGAAATTACTTAATACTGTAAACAGTGTAACTTTACATTGTTCTTTTGAAATAATACAAATTAGTGTATGCAGAAATATACCTACCCAGAACAACGAGCGTAGAACTCTACTGTAACGTTGTCAGAAACATTGTACGCTCTTAAGCTGACTTTTGAGGTAATTTTCTGTGAAGTAAACAAGATATGAAAAATGCATGAATGAAAAATGAACAAATGAAAATCATTGTCATCTGATATACTTATTTATAACTGATACTGCTGCACTTAAGGCAAGTCTCATTCTTGCATTAGCAAAGTGAAACAGAATGCAGGCGAGCAATAGGTAGACTGCGATACAAGTGGGAAATAACATCAATAGATGGATGAGCTGTTGTCTGTCAGAGTGTATAACCAAGGTGAGAGGCAGAGATGTTGAAGATACATTGCAGCCAACCTTCATTGTGAAGATGGCACCTGAAAGAATATGAATGGTGATTGTTGACTCATTCTTTCGCAACATAAGCTAACAGATATCACTGGTGACTGTTTTTCATTCTCTTTCAGCAAATGATAAAGGATATGAATGGTGATTATTGACACATTCTGTCTCAGCTTTAATGAAACAGTATAAATGGCGATTGTTACACATTCTCTCTCAGCAAACGTCTAAGGATGTGAATAGTGATTGTTGAATCATTCTCCCTCACCAGATGATAAAGGACGAATTGAGTTAAGAATGGACATAAAAGCACTAAGGACATTTGAATATGCGCTACATCTTCATCAGATGACTGAAGCCAACTTAGGCTTGTGAAGAAGATACTAGAAACTTCCGGGAAGGTAAAATGGTTGGAAAGAGAGTTAGGTAATCCATATCATGTTATTACCTAGTATATGCGAAGTGTACATAATGTTTGCATGTGAGACCTGCACAAGAAGGAGGCAAGCTGAAGAAAGCATAGATGTGGTTTACGAGAAAAATGCTCAGAATACAATGGGCAGAGAAAAGTACTCATGAGAAAGCCTTTCAAAAAGCAGATGCAAACACCAATCTGACGATTGAAATTATATGCAGACATTCAAGATCTTTATAGAGAGACAAATTTGAAGACTTAGTGACGACCGGTCAAAGTTTATTGGAAAATAACAAAAGGAAGACACAGGTAAAGTACCTGAATAGCTTCATGTGGCATACAGGAAAATGAATATAAACCTGATTTGAGACTTTTGTGATTGCATGAGATGGTGAAGTAGGAACCCTCACGTATACTGGCATGGAACAAGATGTTTATCTATGTAAAGATCTAACTATTAACACCCTTATGGCAATATCTGCAATGAAATCACCTGTACAATTTAATCTAGTTAGTAGCACGTATTTGAAGATAACCTGATGCAGCAATTATGGTCATCACTAGGAAGAACGAAATACCACAATGTAATATACAAGTAAATAGGAATATTCTTAAGTGAATTGGTATAATTATTTCAGAACAGTCATAAAATCTGATGGGACATGTCTTAAAGAGATTAGAAAAAGAATCGCCATGGCGAAGGTAGCCTTTTGCAACGAGAAAAAGAGTGTTGAGGTGCTACATAGAACCTGTGCTTTTGTATGGATGTGAAGCATGGACAATGAGCAAACAGGTTGAAAAACATCTGATGGCTGTGGAAATGTGACTTCTGAGGGAAATGCAAAGAATACCATGGACAGACAGCAAAAGCAATGACCAAGTCCTACACGCAACAAATGAAAATCGTAAACTTAGACATAGACAGTAAACATTTTTTGGTCATGTTATGAGAAGAAATAAATTGGAGAACTTAGTGACAACTGGCAAGATTGAGGGGAAAAACAAGAGGTAGGCAGAGAAGCAAATACCTGGATGGCTTGACCATATAGCATGGTCGAGGCAAGAACACTAAGCTGATCCATGACTCTGGTGATCGAGTGAGATGGCGAGACATGACTGCCCACACTTATTGGCACGGCACATGATGATGATGGTAGTAATGCAGCAATTACCTCATAATTATCCTGAATAAGTTTGACTATGTTGGAAGAATCGTTGGCCAGCTTTCCTGTGGTGGAACTTTCAATGATGCGACTTAACTTCTCATACACCGGGAACTGGTCCTCGGTGACGGCGAATATGACACTGACAGCCTTCTCCTTTATCTTGCTGGAAATTTGGCTGACTGAAGGGTAGTCCTTGCAAGGGAGATCAATCATCGTTAAATATGTAGGACATCAATAATTACACCAGGTCAATTAGCTATCTTTGTAAATGAAAAAGGAAATAAGACATTAAAATAACATCTAATTTAACATCAGTTATGATAATAATATGCCTATGTATTACCGGAGCGCATATAAGGGAAGCAAACAATAGTAATGCTGTGACATATCATGCATAACAAAAGAGGTAAATAAGGCAGGGTGGTGCGAGACTGTACCTCATCCCACAGATAACTTTAGCTGCAAATCTAACCAATCATCGACCAATAAACAAAGGGCTTGGCATGCATTGATTGAGAGCCTGTGCTTGATTGGGAGATTAAAGGCAACAGAAGAAGAAGATAATAAGACTTGTAGCAGAAGTCAGTACTGTCACAGTGTGAACAGAATATAACAAGCCGGTGATCAAGTATAAATGGTTTATTCTTTCATTGATGACAAAGCGTTGATCTTCTCAAGGGTCTGCTGTTCACTCCTATCTAAGGCCGGATCTCAACTGCCCATACCAACCCAATACGTCACGATTGAGCATCTCTTCCCCTTTCAGTCTCAATGCTCAATCGTGCTGTATCTGTGTTTCCCACTAGATCCTAATAATACCCAATACTGTTACACCTCCCCATGTTAATTAAAGAATTTTCCTTTTAAAGGAAAAATCTTTACTCCAAATCCCCATACTCCATTCCCTCTTTGTCTTCTAATCTTCCCTAAATCAAGTTTGAGTAAATAATTTATCTTTTACTCTTCTCCCAGTGATATGGTCTGCTAACAACCTCCCCATATACTTCTTCTTCGCCTTTTATTTATATAATACCACTGTTAATCCAACCAGTCCTTCTTTCCCTTTTTAGGGAAGATTAGGTTAGGGAGATTAAAGGCAACAGAAGAAGAAGATAATAAGACTTGTAGCAGAAGTCAGTACTGTCACAGTGTGAACAGAATATAACAAGCCGGTGATCAAGTATAAATGGTTTATTCTTTCATTGATGACAAAGCGTTGATCTTCTCAAGGGTCTGCTGTTCACTCCTATCTAAGGCCGGATCTCAACTGCCCATACCAACCCAATACGTCACGATTGAGCATCTCTTCCCCTTTCAGTCTCAATGCTCAATCGTGCTGTATCTGTGTTTCCCACTAGATCCTAATAATACCCAATACTGTTACACCTCCCCATGTTAATTAAAGAATTTTCCTTTTAAAGGAAAAATCTTTACTCCAAATCCCCATACTCCATTCCCTCTTTGTCTTCTAATCTTCCCTAAATCAAGTTTGAGTAAATAATTATCTTTTACTCTTCTCCCAGTGATATGGTCTGCTAATTACCTCCCCATATACTTCTTCTTCGCCTTTTATTTATATAATACCACTGTTAATCCAACTAGTCCTTCTTTTCTTTTTATTTCCCCCACATTATATAGTTAGCTACTACATAATTCTTCATTTCTGGTTTCCTGTATCAAATATACATATTATAAGAACAGCTCATAAATTCTTTATCGAAATCTTTGACCTTATAAAATTTCTCATTCTTTCAAAGCCCAGGACGTACAAAAACAATGTAGTTAGAAAAAGAAAAGAAGTGGTGCGCACCTAGTAAGTAGCATAAAGAATGAATACACGACATGACCACATGGACATACAGTAAATGCACATTTAAGACACTCACCCTTTACCTCCCTTGCCAATAAAAAAAATTTTGTAAAATAATTTTTTTTTTAAAACACCATAAGAAATATATCATTGTTCGTTATAAAACAATTTGGCATAAGTTTTCATAAACCTTCTATATTTCACATTGACATTGCCAACCACAATTCTGTTCCTCTTTCGTTATCTCACCTTTTACCATGAGCCCATGTTCATATTTTATGAACACCTTTAATCTAATTAAAGCTGGTATTTCACAGCACCTATATCTTGCCCCCGTACATCCCATGCTGCTATGTTATAAATACAGTGACGTGTGTGCAAGCCCTGGATACGTCTATCCATTCGTGCACACACGTTCACCAACTATAGTTTCCCACTAGTTGATGAGCTTAACTATTTACTCTTAAGTTTCCCCCTACCTTATATCAGTGGATAAATTAGTTTTTTTTTTTTTTATCAACGAAAAACCTTAAGCAAAACCTCATCTATCTTAAACTTAAACTTACTTAACTAACTTTATAACCATGTAACTCCATATATCAAACCATTCATGTAATCGAAATAAAATGAACACAACCCCCAAATTAATCTGAAGAAAAAAACATTAAAATGACATAACATGCATGTTATCAAATCAGAATAAAATATTCTATTCTACCTATCACTATTGGACACTTTTACGGACCAATAGTTTTTATCAACTCAAATGCTAGGAACACAATCACCCTACTCTAAATTAATTAATCAAACAATAACAATCATTTTTCAAGACCAAATTATGAAAACAAACTTATTATGAGGCATTACAACTTAGGCTCAATAAAACAACCAAACAATAGCCCTCATTTTCCAGTAGCAACTCACGCAAAAACATTTCCTATATGACTCATAACTCATAAAACTTAGATTTCATAAACACAGTTTTCAACACAATTTTAACTCTCTTAAAATTACTACGTACATTGGCCCATCAACATTGGCCTCTCATACTAAGTAAAATAACGCATATCCAGTATTTCAATGACCGAGAAGACTAAACATTCCATCTGTATATCTGTTAACTACAGATCAATTATGATCACATCTGTTCTATCTACATAAACAAATCAGTAATCAACAACCACCATACTATTTATTATCTCCTAACAGCACATAACATCCGGAATAACCTCTTAAGTAATCACTGTAAACCTGTTGAATCCTTTTTTCTAATCCAATATTAACTCAATGTAGTAGCCATCCTCTACTTATCAACGAACTTGTGATCTGGCCTGCCTATCATCACTATAACCCCTATCTTTAAACACGGCATTTCTAACATCAATAAAAAGTACATTCACCCATTGTACCAATACCTCAAGACCACTTTTTCCACTTCCACCGTTTCGTATACTTCTTTAAGCATCACTTACAGTTCTAAATCTTGAAACTTATAACTTGCTATCTGCAGTACTTTCAATTTATCTATCTCTTACGTTTCCACTTCCTCAACAACTCCAAGTTTCTCTGAATAAGTGCTAACTCTACATCAATATCCTCTTCTTCGTACAACCTACTAGTTTCCTCCATACTACTACTTGACTCTGACTTTTCATCCATTTCTTCTTCTTCGTCTGTATGTCTCTCTTTAGCTGCCGCTAATCTCTTCCGTTCAACATCCCACCTAATTTGTCGATCACTCTTTCTTAAGGATCTTTCCAGTAGAGGCATATCGTCTCCGCTTGTTGAGCAATCTCTAACTCTCCTCTGTCTTTTCACTTCTTTATCTCTTTGACTGTCCATTCTTCTTTTCGTTGCTTGCCTAGTATTTTTAAATGGAGCACCTGTGTCTTCTTCCATACTATCATAATGAATTTCATTTGGCCCTTCTTCTTCCATTCTTTTCGGAATTGTCTGTTCTTGTTCTTCGTAACTTGGATTTGCTAGCAACTGATTTTGTTCTGGTTCTTTTCTAAGATCTGGGGTTACTGTGGCTTTTCTAAGATCTGGGGTTACTGTAGCTTTTCTAAGATCTGGGGTTACTGTAGCTCCTCTAACAACCTGTTCATCCAAAAATTTTGCATCCGAATAACAATTATTATTATAATTATTATTTTCTATCTCATCTTCATCTCTTCTTAAGTGTTCAACGTGTGCCCTTGCTATGTGTGCTGTGACCTGGTTCTTTATAATATACGATACATTACCTAGTTTTTCCAAAACGTAATAACCTGGAATCCAACGAGAATCAAACTTAGAGTTTCTTCTATGCTTCTTGTAATAAACTCTATCACCTACCTTAAACTCCTGTAATTTTGTATTTACATTTTTGTACTTTTTCTGTCTTTCCCTAGCTTTAATTATATTATTCCTTAACCTCACATGTGCTTTATGCATTTCTTGTATTATGGTCTCTTGAAAATCTTCACCCATATATTTCCGTCTAGGTTTTAATAAATTATCTATAGGTAATATTGGTTCTCTCCCGTGTATTAAATAAAATGGCGAAAAACCCGTGCTCTCATTTTGATTTGTACGAATAGCGCTAAGAGCAGGTCCCAAAAATAGATCCCAATCTTTTTCATGTTCATCAATAATCTTTGCCACAACTGTCGTATAACGTCCGATGTTGACGCTCGTTTTTCGCATTTGAAGAAGGTCTATAAAATGAGGTCTTTATATGTCTTATGTTTAAATCTTTTAATAACTTTTCGAATTTTTTATTTACAAATTCTCTACCATTATCTGTAAGTATACTTTGTGGGCAACTAAACCTTGGTACGAACTCTTGTAAAAAAATATTAATGACAGTATCCGCGCTCTTATCTGGAATTGCATAAACCTCTGGCCAAAGACTGTAGATGTCTACTATATGAATTAAATATACATTTCCTGACAATGTCCTGGGGTGTGGACCCGATATATCTAAACTAATCTTTTGCATTGGGAAGTGAGGAATATCTGTGTCTTGTAATGGAGACTTTATTGTTTTCATGTTCCTTAATCTGCACTTTTCACACGTATTTACATATTTGCATGCAGATTTAAACAAGTTTGGCCAATAATATTTACTTGTAAGTGCTTTCACTAGTTTGTCTCTACCGAGATGTCCATTTTCATCGTGATATGCTTTTAAAAGTTCATTTTCTAAATGGCTTGGCACATATTTCCTTAGCTGTTCGTTCTTTTCACACATATAATATAACTGTCCATCCTCTTGTAAAACCAAATAGTTCTTTTTATATTTGTTATCTTCTGTTTCTCGTAACTTTTCTTTTATTTGTATTACTCTTGGGTCCAACTCTTGCTCTTCTTTCATATTGAATTGTGCTAACTGTAGGTCTTCTTCCCTCTGTTCAGAGTCTTGATCCGATGGTAGACTATCAAATTCTTCCCTATTTATTATAGCAGAATCTAGAATATTTACTTGCCAATTTCGGTCATCTATCTCTGGTTCAGCCGCCTCCTCTTCTGTATCTTCTGATGACTGTGAATATGGAATTCTAGACAACTAAATCGGCGCATGTATTTATCCTACCCGGTATGTACTCAATTACGGCGTTGTACCCCTGTAGATTCAATGCCCAGGTTTGTATTTTCCTGTTCTGCACTGGAGCTTCTAGAAAAGACTTTAAAGGCATGTGGTCAGTTCTAATAACAAAATTTGCGTTATGTAAGTAGTAATTAAGTTTTTGAAGAGCGTAATGAATCGCGTAAGCCTCCTTCTCAATAGTCGTCCATTTCTTTTGTGATTTACTAAGTTTATGCGACAAGAAGTAGATAGGCCTTTCATTTTTAACGCCTGGTATTCCAGACTCTTTTCCTTCATATGGTTGCACCAAACATGCTCCTACTGCATTGTCCGAAGCATCTGTGTACAGTATTAACTGTTTAAGTCTGGATGCGTCAACAGTGGTACCAGTGTTAAGCTGTTTTTTAAATACTCGAACGCTTTTTGACATTCATTATCCCACTTAAACCTAGCGTACTTGCCTGTTAAGTTTGTAATAGGTTCAGCTATCCTTGAAAATGCTGGAATAAATCGCCTATAATACGCACATGTTCCTATAAAAGCACGTACTTCCTTAACGTTAGTTGGAGCAGGTAACTCTTTAATAATCTTTATTTTGTCCTGGTCTGGTTTTATACCTTCTCTATTTATAATATACCCCAAATATTTTGTTTCTGTCTTTAAAAATTGGCATTTACTAAGCTTTAACTTTACATCATGCTTTCTTAACCTGTCAAACACTAGTCTAATATGTTTCAAATGATCCTCCACATCTCCCTTCGTATAAATCAGAACATCATCAATATATGCAAGAGCGAACTTTTGCATACCTTCTAGAACTTCATTTATTAAGAGCATATAGTGAGAGGGTGCCGTCTTGACGCCAAAAGGCATTCTTAAAAATTCGTAAGAGCCCATATGAGTGCAAAAGGCGCTTTTCTTTTGTGCGTCTTCCGACATCGGAATACACCAAAATCCTGACCTTGCGTCTAGCGTTGTGAAATATGTAGAGCCATTAAGTAGCCCCAAAATATCATCAATTACCGGCAGTGGGTACGCTACATTCTTGGTGATTTTGTTCAACGCCCTGTAGTCACAGCAGAAGCGACTCGAACCATCAGGCTTGGCCACAATTACCACCGGAGATGACCATTCTGACTTCGACCTTTTTATTATTCCTGCTTTCAGCATCTCTTCTATTGCCTTCTCCACGATTTCTCTGTTTCTTAATGGAGTTCTATATGGTTTTAAACTTATTGGTGGATGATCTCCCGTGTCTATTTCCATTGTAACTGTTCGCGTCTTTCCCAATTCTAAATCATTAATCGCAAACACATCCTGATTTTGCTTTATAAACTGTTCCAACAGTTCCTTGTTTTCTGGCGGAGCTTTTAACTGTGACAACAATTCTTGTTCCCTTGTTATTTTGTCTAGTGAATGTATATGGACTTTATTTCCTCTGAATGGATGGATCAATTCATCCATTCTGACGTTCTCTCTTCTTCTGTCATTTCCCCTTTCACCATAGGTCTTTGAATAACTTGTTCCCGACACTTCTGCTCTATCCGTTGCCAATATGTCACTAATGTTATGATCTAGTTTGGCTATCACACATCCTCTGTATAACTTGATTTCTCTACCTGTGTTGTTGATAACCATCACTGGAAAGGTTAAGTTTTTATCCAACTCCATTACTCCATCTGGAACCTCCAAACCAGGCTCATCAATTATTTCCTCTTGTAACTCAGTGATTCTGACTGTGTTTCCTTCCACATAATATGGGTTTCTCTTCAGCTTCGCTTGTATCAAATTAACCGACTGTGGTTTTAACGTCGTCGTCATTTTAACTCTAACTAGTGCTGATATATGCATATCCTCTTCCATATCTATATATACGTCTCTGAATTTTAACTTATGTAAATCATAAAAAAGTCTTATTCCATTCTTTATCAAAAAATCTCTTCCTATCAACATATTTCTATTTAAACCCCTCACTACATGAAAAAGGTGTCTTATGTTGATCCCCCCTAACTTAAAATTTATCATTGTTTGTCCAACTACTTGTAAATTCTGTCCAGTAACAGAGTGTAAATTATTACTACACTTAAATACTCTACAATTTCTTACTATTTTGTATAAAAAACTTTCTTTTACTACACTAACTTGAGCTCCTGAATCTATTAATGTACGAACTCTATACTTCCCTATTTCTAATATACACGAGCTATAATCTGTTTTATCTTCTATAAATTTCTTGACTTCATCTAGTTGAAAATATTCTCTGTTCGACCTATTATACCTGTTATTAACATATTCTCTAACCCTTGGGACCCTATTATTTACCCTCCTATTATAGGTCCTGTCTAATAGGTTGGGCGCCGGTTTTCCTGCGTTCTTGTACCTGTAAAATTCCTGTGTCTATCTTCAACATTCCTACTCAGCCTGCTATTGTCATGTCTACCCTGTATATTCGACTGGACACGCCTGTTATTACAAAAACGAGAAACATGTCCCCGTTGACCACAAACCCAACAGACAATATTTGTGTTATTTGTGTTTCTCACTGTCTCACTTGTAGGGTATCTCACATTTCTTCTTTCAACATAATCGCTCCTATTTCTACCTTGTAACGTTTGTATACCGCCTCTCCTATTCCATCCGAATCTTGTTTGTCCTATTTCCATGGGTTCCTCAACTCTGTCGTCTCGACTACTTCCCACTTCTCTTCCTGTTCTTAATCTAAACCTACGTCTCAAATTTTCCTCTTGTACCGCGATATCCACTGCTTGTGATAACCTCTCAGGGTTGTCCCTCATCAACTTAAGTTTCAAACCATCGGATTTTATGCCATCTACAAAAATCCCTACTAACATCCTTTCCACCTCCTCCCCTCGCACATTCTGTCCTAAGAATGCTTCTTCAGCCAAGTTAATCAATCTATCGCTAAACAATTGTACCGTCTCTCCGTTATTTTGTTTAGCCTGCCTCAATACCGAAAATGCATGTTGTGGATCCGTTATTTCTGCATATTTCCTTGCTAGGTCCTCTTTGAACTGTTCCCACGTCTCATCTACTCTAGCCTCTAACTTTCTTCTTATATGATCCGAGACCGGTTCTGTTGCCGTCTGATAAGCTAGTCTCATTTTTTCTTCATCTGTTGCCGAGATCAAATAGGCATATTTTTCTATAGAGGTGACCCATTTCTTATAGTCTCTGGCCTGTCCACTAAATTTCACAATTTCTGTTGCCATCCCCTGTTGTTTAATCACCATATTAAGTCGGCCTACTGCTGTTCCCACGCCTGTCAAAACCTGTGCCAAGGTGTCCTGTTCCGCCATGCTGAAAAAATACTAAAACAAAGCAAAGAAAGAACTACACAATTTCAATTTTCTAATTTAAGGAAGACGACCTATTGTTTTGGAAAACAATTAATTCAAGTAATTCATATTTATCTATCAACCTGAAACAATCCTTCTACTTTTTCTTCTGTATATTCTTGGACTCAGCCGAATTTATGCCTGTTTCTCCACTGTGCTGTGATGGAACTGTTATACTGAAATATTTTCTATATACCAAATCAATTTCACAGTCGTACTTATCTAAACCAACTATATAATTCACACAAGAGAAGTGTTCAATTAGTCAATTGTACTTATGCTCGTTATCGGTCAGAATACGCCAGGAGTTTTGTTCTGCCATTCTGAAATATTCTAAAATAGAGCACGAAACACAATTTCAATTTCTTAATTTTTAAAGAGCACAATTCCCTTATTTTATAAAATTGTTCAGTTAATTACTATGTTTATATAATACAGAATTTTACCCTGAATCTGTTTCGTTGTTCAAGGAATCACTTTCTTCGACTCGCCGTCATATTCGAACACCCGGAGCCTGCATCAGCTGTCCATCAGTCGCGGAATTCAGGTAGCTGAGTTTAGGTAGCGGAGTTTAGGTAGCCTGTCTCTTCCTCTCAGGTCACTTCTCATGGGCTGCCAGAAAATCTTCAACCCCTGGTTGGGTCCCGACCAGCTTGTTAGTCTTTGTCTTCACCCCGGGTGGGGTACATCATCGATGTCTTGATAGGGTCTTAGTAATAACGAGGCCCCAAAAAATTATCAGGATCAGCCGAGGCCCAGTGATTATTGACTGTTTCAAGAACTTATGGCCTGATCAACGAATTAACGAAGTCTTTTTCATGCTGTCCTGAAAATTCATGATTAGCTCCTTAACTTTGAGCCTGGAAGAGTTTTTTTGACTTTTTTTTTTTTTCTCTGAGCTACAATGTTCAACTTGAATTGCTGGTTTGCCCAAACTCTCAGGATAGGATCACTCCTGGTCAATTAGAACGATGTAAGGCAGCGGCTTTGATGGCTCTTGAAACGTAAAATTTCAGGCACCGTTCATGTTAAGCCTGTTGCTAACAATCAAACTGCAGAACGACGACGGCCATAACAAACCTCCTGCACTGTGAACTCTGCAAAATGGCTGGTATAACAAGCTTCCTGTCGCTACTTTGACTGTTATCTGAAGTCTTAAAAAAGACTTACAAAGGACCACTCCTGGGCGAGCTTTTGGCCTCTGTATTCAGATATAACTACCATTTACAAATTTGTGGCCATCTTTTGGTGCGCCTGTTATCAGGTTCAGTAATTGTTCTCTAACGTGCCGCTAGTATTTTTATTGTTTAGTTCTTGAACTTCTCCGCGATGTTATTCGTCCTGACTTCGCATTGTTTTGTTTTTCTCATGTGACTATCTTCAGATTCGTATCCTGGTCACATGCTCCATAAACGATCCTGTCACAGTGTGAACAGAATATAACAAGCCGGTGATCAAGTATAAATGGTTTATTCTTTCATTGATGACAAAGCGTTGATCTTCTCAAGGGTCTGCTGTTCACTCCTATCTAAGGCCGGATCTCAACTGCCCATACCAACCCAATACGTCACGATTGAGCATCTCTCCCCCTTTCAGTCTCAATGCTCAATCGTGCTGTATCTGTGTTTCCCACTAGATCCTAATAATACCCAATACTGTTACAGTACATCTGCATGTTAACAAGGGGATTAAGTCCTTGTAGGAACTAGGAAAGATAACCCGGTCAACAAATGACAGGAAAATGTTTGATGTGGCGGCCGAAAGGTTCCGTTGTAAACAGACACAACACAAATACCAGACGAACACAGAAGAAGCATCCGGAAGTGACAGAATGGGATTTCTTCTGGTTCAGCCCAGCCTCATAAAAAGATACCAAAGATTTTTTCTAGGAAGGAAAAGCTGGCAAGGAAGGGAACTGGGCACCCAGCTTCACGATCTGTGACCTAGTATAAGAGGACAACTAACAGCAGACAACTACAGCTGTTCACGGATGGGGTAAGCTTTATCTCTTTGATAACCAGTCTTTACCTCTATGATAATCAAACGAAAGAGAAATTTACAATGAAGCTTAAAAATTATACTAGTGTGATTTAGTTCACACATCTGATGTAAAATATAACTACAGATCATGTCCAATTTCAATGATAACTGTAGATAATAAATAACTTCTACAACAGACATTCAGTTATTTTGTTTGGTGACAAATATATTTGTCCACTGTCAACATTTCCCTATGGTTCATTAGGTTGGAGTAAAGGAAGCAATACCAACGTAGACCTTATCTAAGCCTGTCTGTGCTGAGTCATGACCTGGTTGCATCTGAATGTGCCTCTCTGCAGATGTGAAGTTCCAGTACCATTTTTGCACACCCACACTGGTTTCTAAAATTTTAGCGGGAAAGGAGAGCTCAGCAACACATTCACTCCCCATGAATGTTGGGAGAAAAGTCTCTACACCAACCATGCTCTGATAGATGCCCTTGTCAGAACTAAGTGTTAAAACTCATAGTTGTCATTATCATTCATAACCAACCGACTCCTCTCTGATGTCTCTCCACCGTGGTGAGATTGAGGGACCAGCTTGTTCCAATGGCCCCAAGAGCTATGTCGGCGCTAGCATAGCTACTGGTAGGGTCTCCCTGTCTGTTGGACAGGTCAAGGGATAAACCAAGAGAGACACAAACCTGCTGCCAGAAGTATTGAGCCACAGGCTTAACGAAACAGTCCAAAGCAATTTACCAAATGATGTAACCAATCAACCATCCACTTGTAAATAATTTCATATTAAAGACAGTGAAATACTTACAAGGTTAGTGAAATACTTACAAGGTTAGCACTCTCTGTGTACATGTCATCAAGCATGTGACAGTGACCATCATTGGGTGTCACAATACCTCCAAGCTGCCAACAATAAAGTCAACATATCATTTCACAGTATATGTCAACAATAGGTGTCTATATGAGTAATCTAAGATGCTGACATATGTTGTTAGCATTACAAATTTCTAATCAGTTCTGCTGGACTGAAACGAATGCATCATAATTTGATGATATAGGAATATCAGTTGGTGGGCATAATGTTGATGAAACGTTTAACATGCACAACTTGTACAACAACCCCCCTTCCTTTCCCCACCCTTATCAGAGAAGTATAAGTATAGGTATCCAATGTCACTATTCAAGAGATCAGAGGGACATGTGATATAAATATGGACAAATTACCCTATGCTGAGATCAAAGCATGAACCTTCAGAACCTGAGACAGACAATGTAACCTTTCAGTCACAGCTCACTCGCACTGTCCTGTTATGGCAGACTTTGTACTTCAGACTATAGACCGTATTCCTTAAACTCTTCTTCTTCTGCGTTCATCTGTAGTCTTTTTTCGGACATGATTGCGTTGTGCCGGTTTACAGCAAACTGTGATACTTGCGCCTTTAGGCCGACACATCCGACTTCTGCGGGCATTTGTTGACCGGGTTAACTTTCCCGGGTCCTTAAACTCTAATACTATACACATACTGTCAGTTTTATACCTGTACACATACTGTCAGTTTTATACCTGTATACAGTACTGTACACATACTATCAGTTTTATACCTGTATACAGTACTGTACACATACTGTCAGTTTTATACCTGTACACATACTGTCAGTTTTATACCTGTATACAGTACTGTACACATACTGTCAGTTTTATACCTGTATACAGTACTGTACACATACTGAGTTTTACACCTGTATACAGTACTGTACACATACTGTCAGTTTTACACCTGTATACAGTACTGTACACATACTGTCAGTTTTATACCTGTACACATACTGTCAGTTTTATACCTGTATACAGTACTGTACACATACTGTCAGTTTTATACCTGTATACAGTACTGTACACATACTGTCAGTTTTATACCTGTATACAGTACTGTCAGTTTTATACCTGTACACATACTGTCAGTTTTATACCTGTACACATACTGTCAGTTTTATACCTGTATACGGTACTGTACACATACTGTCAGTTTTATACCTGTATACAGTACTGTACTCATACTATCAGTTTTACACCTGTATACAGTACTGTACACATACTGTCAGTTTTACACCTGTATACAGTACTGTACACATACTGTCAGTTTTACACCTGTATACAGTACTGTACACATACTGTCAGTTTTACACCTGTATACAGTACTGTACACATACTGTCAGTTTTACACCTGTATACAGTACTGTACACATACTGTCAGTTTTACACGTGCATACAGTACTGTACACATACTGTCAGTTTTATACCTGTATACAGTACTGTACACATACTGTCAGTTTTATACCTGTATACAGTACTGTACACATACTGTCAGTTTTATACCTGTACACATACTGTCAGTTTTATACCTGTATACAGTACTGTACACATACTGTCAGTTTTATACCTGTATACAGTACTGTACACATACTGTCAGTTTTATACCTGTATACAGTACTGTACACATACTGTCAGTTTTACACCTGTATACAGTACTGTACACATACTGTCAGTTTTACACCTGTATACAGTACTGTACACATACTGTCAGTTTTACACCTGTATACAGTACTGTACACATACTGTCAGTTTTATACCTGTACACATACTGTCAGTTTTATACCTGTATACAGTACTGTACACATACTGTCAGTTTTATACCTGTATACAGTACTGTACACATACTGTCAGTTTTATACCTGTATACATACTGTCAGTTTTATACCTGTACACATACTGTCAGTTTTATACCTGTACACATACTGTCAGTTGTATACAGTACTGTACACATACTGTCAGTTTTATACCTGTACACATACTGTCAGTTTTATACCTGTACACATACTGTCAGTTTTATACCTGTACACATACTGTCAGTTTTATACCTGTATACAGTACTGTATACATACTGTCAGTTTTATACCTGTACACATACTGTCAGTTTTATACCTGTATACAGTACTGTACACATACTGTCAGTTTTATACCTGTATACAGTACTGTACACATACTGTCAGTTTTATACCTGTATACAGTACTGTCAGTTTTATACCTGTACACATACTGTCAGTTTTATACCTGTACACATACTGTCAGTTTTATACCTGTATACAGTACTGTACACATACTGTCAGTTTTATACCTGTACACATACTGTCAGTTTTATACCTGTACACATACTGCCAGTGTTATACCTGTACACATACTGTCAGTTTTATACCTGTATACAGTACTGTATACATACTGTCAGTTTTATACCTGTATACAGTACTGTATACATACTGTCAGTTTTATACCTGTATACAGTACTGTATACATACTGTCAGTTTTATACCTGTACACATACTGTCAGTTTTATACCTGTATACAGTACTGTACACATACTGTCAGTTTTATACCTGTATACAGTACTGTACACATACTGTCAGTTTTATACCTGTATACAGTACTGTACACATACTGTCAGTTTTACACCTGTATACAGTACTGTACACATACTGTCAGTTTTATACCTGTATACAGTACTGTACACATACTGTCAGTTTTACACCTGTATACAGTACTGTACACATACTGTAAGTTTTACACCTATATACAGTACTGTACACATACTGTCAGTTTTATACCTGTATACAGTACTGCTCAAAACATCTTTTTTTTGCTCGCTCACTTTGAACTCAAACGTAGTCCACACACACCATTTATGGTAGTGATGGACTGAATTTTGTGTGTGGGTTAGCTTAACCTATTAACAGTGTCCCTCGCCATCAGGCGAACCCACGCTGACTTCAGAGGTACTTGTAATTAACATCCCCAAGTCAAAGACAACAGGTCAACATTTTAGTCCAGCTGTCTGGTGTAGGGGGAGAACCGCTTAACTCGGCATCAGTACAACAGATGTTTAAAATCACATGTTCTTATCCATTTAGTCATGTGGACCTGCAAAACATTGTTTCATAAGAACTAATATGTTGAAGGCCAATGATAAATCAACACATATTACTGGCAGCCGAAGTAGCACAATGGCCAGACGCTTGCCTGTCAGCCAGCTCAGTAGCCATGGGATCGAATCCACATCGAGGATGTTTTTGTTATTGACCTAGGCTCCCAGGTCAACATAGCCTTCCATAAATGAGGGCCAGGAAATATGTGAAACTAACATTATCCCTGGCGCGCAGACTAGTCTTTAAAAATGGGTCTTGCACCACATGCCTTAAGGCATGTAGAACAGGTTCTTTACTTTATTTACATATTATTACTACTTCCAAAGGGCACTTCTTCGCATTTATTCGTCAATGAATGAAGGTCCAGTATGGTGATGCATGTCTGCCAGTCGAGCAAGTGTGTGGGTGAGTAGGAAGTTTCAAAACGGCGTGACTTCTGTGACAGAC
This sequence comes from Cepaea nemoralis, assembly GCA_014155875.1. Classification (NCBI taxonomy): domain Eukaryota; kingdom Metazoa; phylum Mollusca; class Gastropoda; order Stylommatophora; family Helicidae; genus Cepaea; species Cepaea nemoralis. Next base: position 746,816 of record JACEFZ010020300.1, read on the forward strand.
TGTTCCCAATCGGGTCAGGCACATTGAGTAGTGACCCCAGAGTTGATTGCAGCCGTTGAAGACCTCATACAGGAAAACCGTGGATTGACTGTGAGTTTACGCACTGGTGACTACATCTAAAAATGATAGCTTTATTCTTTACTTTTTCAGAATATATTCACACAGACACACAAAACCCCCCAAAAAAAATGTTTACGGTTTTCATTTTAATCTCCTTCATATATAACATTACAATTATTATATTTAGTAAAACTAAGATTATGATGCCAGACATGCTCAACTTTTGTGATGTCTATGAAATTAGCATATATGGTCGTGTGTTTTAACATCATATACTATCTATAGATGCATCAAAGATTTCATCCATTAAAATGTCTTCTTCTTGTAATGATCAAAACCTATCACTTAATACAGTGTATGTTTCTAATGCTGTTAAGTAGATCCAATATCTTGTTCTGCAGCTAACCTTTCCATCTCCAGCGTAGTGAAACCCAGCATCAGTGGAAAACACCAACATGCGACGAGAAATCTGCCTCCAACCGATCTCTTCCTGCAACCAAATAAATCAAGCACATTATCACAATAACTAGATTAAAGCAATGAGAAAAAGTGACGATCACAGTACTACGGACATTCCCATACGTGCTCTGTCCTCATCTTCTACAGCCAGTAAAGAGTTCCAAGAGTAGCTTTCTCCTTTCCAAATATTCCTGCTGCTTAATAGCTACCATCTTCTTCATCACCTTTGCCTGATGTACTCTGTGATAATCCTGTAGCCATGGAGTTTTGGATGGTCCTTGCCTGGATGGGGATTAAATAGCTGTGCACCAACTCTTGGGGCACTGTTGCTGTCCTAACGCTCAAGTAGCCATCTCCTCCAAATCTTCATCACTCATATCCTTCATGTGGGAGTACCTGACCCTGTCAGGATCTAGCAGTGTCCTTTGTTGTTTTCAATATATTTTACATCTCCTATCTGTATGACGTCCTCACAGCTAGCATTCCTGATGAAACCTACCAGATGCTTTCTAACTGTATCCCTGAATGTCTGCATCACTGTGATCTGTCTGTGTTATAAATCTCCCCAGGAAGGCTTCCCCTTTCTCCTTACTCGTTGTCATGAACATGCCATTATCCCTATACATTTTTTATAGTGTTCTCAATGGGTGGGCTGGTTTTTCTGTTTTACAACAAAGTTTAAGCCCTGAAATATAATTGTACAAAAGTCTCACCTCACATACAACAGCTTGCATGATGGCATCAAATCCACCTTCAGGAGCATCTAAATTTCCAGAGACACGAGCTTCTCTGACTTTTTTCTGTGAAAGAAATGGTTAATAACTGAACAATTGAATCAAGTGTATACAATAACAACTGACAAACATATAATGAGAATCCCACAGGAACTCCTCATTACATAACAAAAATAGTGTGACATTTTAATATTACAAAATAATAATGTAAATGTACTATTTTAATAACACCAAATCAAAATAGAGAATTTTATTCAAAAGAGAAGTCTACCAAAGTATGTACTCCAGTGTTTCCCAACCTTTTTTGTGCCATGCCCCACTTAAGCCTTTCTAAAATTCATATTGCCCCCCTCCCCTGCCCACCCCCCCCCCCCTCAACATATACATTATTTTTAATATTCATAAATTGAAATGTTCACCAAAGAAACTTGAATGATAGGTTTTAGGAAGAAATCACTAGGTAATTATTGAGCAAACACAGTAAGTAAATTTTCAAAACATATAATGGAGAACTGAAATTCAAGTACAAAATAATTTTAATGAAAGATTTTTCTATATTATTTTAATTATTAGTAATTATTTATTATTTAAATTTAGTGAGATTCTTGCGCTTGATGCTTGCTGCAAAGAGATCTTATGTCAGGTTCCAATTTAGTTAACTTCAGTGTCAAGTCTCCCCGTTTTGTTATATTCAGCCGATTTCTTCCATTTTCGAATTGCCCCCCTGTGGGGCGTGGGCCCCACGTTGGGAAACACTGATGTACTCTGTGCTAGGACAGCTAATTTTACAGGATCAAATCTTTTACAGTGGCTACATCATTTGTAACTCATGAGAAAAAAAGCAAGGCCAAGACTGAAACAATCATGTCCACATGCTACCAGTAACTCTTGCAGCTCCAAGCAGGTCTTACTTTAATGTGCTCTGTGCTAGCAGATTTCTCCAAGAACAAACCGATACCTCAATGTAACATTCAAGTAAATGGAACAATTCTTCAGATACAACTATCTTGGAACAGTCATAAAATCTGTGGAAACACCTGTTACATAACACCAAAAGAAAAGAATGATAAAATCAATCAGAAAGCCACCAACACCAGCTCAAGATGATTACCACCTTATGAACAGATCAGAACAAATCATTATTCTGCGCCTCAGAACCAATAGATTACGCAACCACATATATACAAAATTCAAGATTGGAGAATCAGCCATGTGCACATGTGGATTGACTGCAGACAGCAGATAACATACTCCAAAACAGCCCAAAATACAACATATCTAGGCAAACCTTCTGGCCTAGAGAAATAACAGTGAAAGATAAACTGAGTGAACTAAAAAAGACAGTTAAATTCATACAAGACACACATTGCAGTTTTAGACAAATTTCAAGCAAACAAAAGAAGAAGAAAAAGAAACCTGATGAAAGATGTCTTGGAGAGATTAGAACAGGAATTGTCATGACAAAAGTAGACTTTAGCGTGATGGAAAACAAGTTGTATATAGAACCAATATCACCGTATACATGCAAAACATGGACAATAAGCAGACAAGCTGAGAAATATCAAATGGCAGTAGAAATGTTACAGAGGAAGACCGAAGAATGCCATGGATGAACAGAAAAATAAATAAAGCAGTCCTTCAAGAAACAGATGAAAACCGTAAGCTGATTAGAGATAATTTTAAAAAATCATACTCCTTATACCCATAAGACAAACGAAACAATGGGAGATCTAAAACATATGGAGAAGAGAAAGAAACAATGGGAGACCTAAAATATATGGAGAAGAGAAAGACAAAGATAAATAATATGGTGGAAGCTGCAGGGTTGGCAAAAGATAGGTTGGCTTGGTGTGATATAGTAGAGGGTCATTGCCTAAATGGGGGAGAAAGGACAAAAGAAAAACACAATCAAGGTTACCGCAAATTTGTCTGTTTCAAGATCCAAACGCAGCTGATTCTTGAAGCCATATGGTTTCTCACAATCTTGGCCTGTAATCATCTGACATGGGACTTCCCACCTGAAACAGATGACAATATTTAGCATACACAACTATTATCATCACAGGCTGCTTAATTAATCAATAGGGGGGACATCACTCATCATCATGTAGCAGATCCTTTGAAGGACATTGCTCTCATCAGTCTGTCAACAGGTTTCTCTATCTTTTGCCATTCCTCATGCACACTCATGCCCAAGATGTCTGCAGTGTCTTTTGTTCATCTTTATATTGGTCTACCCGTCTATTCTTCCTGGAACCATGCCTTCCACCACTGTTCTCTCCAGGCCACTCCACCATGCCTTCCACCATTGTTTTTCCAGACCTCTGCACCGTTTCAAATGGCCAAACAATTTCAATTTCCGGGACATGATAATGGTAATGAACAAATTTCCTTTGATGTTCAGATCTTGTAGAAAGTATTTTTCTTCTTCTTGGTCCATGATATAGTAACATAAAAATGTATTTTATTATGTCTTTGACAAGCCTGTGTATATTGCTGAGTAAATTTTGGACACTAAAACAAACAAGTTCATTCACTTTACAGTCATACATACAGATAGCACAAATAAAGCAAGGAGTAAGGCAAAGATGCAGTTTGTCAACAGACCAGAAATACAACTTGGAGGTAATAATATAAACAATTTACCCGGGAAGTTAACCCGGCCAACAAATGCCTGAAGAAGTCGGATGTGTCGGCCGAAAGGTTCAAATATTGCAGCTCTGCTGTAAACAGGCACAACGCAATTACGTCTAAAACAACATTCTGGACGAATGCAGAAGAAGATATAAACAATTTTTATTATGTAGATGCATATTTTTGAAAGCTAAAATGCAAAAGATCTGCAACAACTGATGGACACTGTAACAAACGAGAGTACACAACAAAGACTTTCCATGAAAATCAAGAAAACATAAGTAATGTATATAATACAGAAAAAAAATAACACAAAAATGTGATATTATAATACAAGGAAAAATGTTTCACAAGTCAATAAACAAATATTTGGGGGAATTCATATCAATAGATGGAAGATCCATGACAGAGATTAAGAGTTGAACAGGCTCTATTTCAGAAGATGACAAAATATCGTAATAAGTAACTTTCAATGAAAGCCAGAAAGAGAGTACTGAAATGTTATAATCAACCTGTTATGCTGAACAGCAGTGAATTTTGGATTATGCACAAACAAATAAGGAAGAGCTTCGAGGCAATGGAGATGTGGTTTCTGAGATGAATGTTTAAAATACCCTTGGACTGCCAGAAAAACTAACACTGATTGCCTGGAAAAGGCTAATGAAAGCAGAGCACTACATACGACTGTAAGGCAGAGGTTCTAGTTCTCTGTCTCCATCTTGTGCGTGTGCATAATAAGAACAGTATTTCTGGTCATATAGTGAGAAGAGAGACATTGGAGAACATTGTGATGACTGAAACAATCAGATGTAGAAGAGGCAGAGGCAGACCAGGAGATATATATCATCAACAGAATTGATCCAGAACACCAAGGACCAATGTTTGTGGAGAAACATAAATGCTTATGCCATTTGGCAAGGAACATGATAAAGATGATGGTGATGATGATAATGATGATATACAGTACAAATACTGCAGATAATTACTTTCTGGGTACAGTGCTGACGTAAGGGGACACCATTTTATCCACAAAAGACCCAAAACCCAGTCTGAAGTTTTTGGTAATGGCCTGACATCCTCTCGGCTGCAAACAATAAACAGCAGAACTGAATATTTCATTAAATTATTGATAAAACATAAAAAACACAACATTTTAAAAATACACCCCTCTTCTCTCGTTCTCTGTCTCCTGCATGTGTGTGTATAAACACAAGAAGAAGAATACGCACATATAACATACAATATTTTACTCTTAAAATAAAACAGTAATATTAATATTGTTCTTTTGTATCCCTTGAGGCTGGAATAAGATAAACAATATGTCTACAATATTTTACTATCCTCATAATGCCTGTGAAAATGTAAATTATCTCTACATACTTATCATTTTCTTTATATCCCTGCTTGTTACCAAAGAAACTGATAGTTTTGATTACATTTACACAATTTTTACATTAAAACAAACCTATGAGATTTCCTAATTCAGCCAGATTATCTTTGTCATCTTCCATAGAATTTGATAAGTCCATCAAATAATACAAATCCACAGGGTAATTTTTAGCTTGTCGAAATATCACTGGAATAGCGAACTGGCTGATCTGAAAAACGAGATAAATGTATGGGCAAAGTGACTACCACGGAACAAATAACATAATCACAATAATAAAATCCTCTTGGCACCTTGCTGTTTTGACAGATGATAGTTTGTTATGTTTTGCTACAAAAAAATAGAGCATAACTACAACTTATGGCGGCAACCATAACTCACAGCCTGGGCTGATTTATAGATACCATGTGGTTGCCCATGCTGCATGATCTCTCTCTCTCTCTCTCTCCTGCCTGGTTTACTCCAGAGGAAAGGTAACACCAATACACCTGGAACAAGACAAGCTGTAGCAGCTACTGGATCAGCAGAGCAATGCTCAAACTTTCTGCTTGTTGGAACTTCGACCCTAGACCAGTTTCCGAGCTGGTCTGCCCTGCCATAACATTTAGTCTTTAGGTTGCATTTCCTCACACTACGATAAGGCTTGTACCCTCCAGTTGTCCTCCTCTGACCAAAGCCGTTGGCACAATGTGGGGTGTTGGGTTTGGTGAGTGCCTCCCAACATTCGACATCAACAGAAAGCAGGTAGTACTGTCTACTGTCATATGGTAGCTTAATCATATCTAACAAGACCTGACAGATGTAATAAAATATAAAATAAAATATATATATAATAAAACAGTGATTTGTTTTATAGCAGGCTGATAACAGTGGAACAAATCTAGTAAACATGTCGCAGAAGTTTTAAAATAGTTCAAATATAAATTCAGAATTGTATTAATACCAGTATAGTAAAATGGGCAAAATGTCCCAAGACAAAAGGGTTCAAATAAAATTACAGTTTTCAAAATATACTAACATTTTATCACATGAAAAAATGCACTAGACGATAACAAAAATGTGCAATGGCTTAACGGCTGGGGAGCTAAATGTTCATGACCCGGCTGCATACTAACATGTCTCTCCTCAGCTGTGAGCTTTCTGTACTGATCTTGCACACCATGCTGGTTTCTGAGCATAGAGAGGGGAACAGAATCCCAGTGGAGTACTTTTGCACCAGGTTGGGAGAAAAGTCTCTATACCAACCTCACTCTGATAGATCCAGAACCTTTTTAGGATCTCAAACTACCTGAATGTCAATACGTCAGACTTTCCTGACACATCCCTGAGTTCAAACTCAGTCTTCCACAGCATGCATCTTCCAATAGCAACTGACTGCACACTATATATCCTCCCTCGATTGTTACAGTTGGTAGAGGATCCTTTTACATGCCTATGGCGTACTGGAACTGTGGTGTTAGACCCATGTTTTTATGCACCGATCGGCACTCTTGAGGATGATGTGGTCAGTTCACACCAGTCAATTATGACACTACTACTGAATTAACACTGCAAAAACAAAAACTATTGATCTTACCAACAGTTCAGATGACACCAAATTAAACAAGCATGTTCTTTAAAAAGTCAACAGCTTCACATACCTATGAAGCAAAATTACATCTATAGGGGACTCAATGCCAGAAATATTATCTAGAATCTCACTGGCATCTGGTGCCTTCAATAAACTGTCAAACATCTGGAAGTCAAAGACACTCAGCAAACATACGAAACTTAAAATCTTCAACTCTTGTGTGATTCCAGTGCCAACGTATGGATGTGAGAGTTGGAAATCAATGGTAACTTTAGATAAAAAATTAGACAATTTTGAGAACAAATGTCTTAGAAGAATTCTATACCTCCACTGGACAGATTTCAGAACCAATATGTAAATAAGACAAGAGACTAAGCAAGATATTGTATCCAATTTTATAAGAAAATGCCGTTGGAACTACATCGGCCATGTACTCAGAATGGACAAGGCAAGACTCCCCAACCAAGCCCTCTTAAGGTCACCAGTAGGGAAAAGAAAACGGGGAAGACCAAGAGAGACCCTGCATAGAACCACCATCAGAGAAGGCTCATTCAATGGCCAAGTGAACATCCAGAATCTACGACAGGTAGCAGTGAACTGCCAGACATGGAGAGTCATGACTTCTGCCCTATGCACCGCCTTAGGCTCAAGAGGAAAGACTAACTAACTAACTAACTGAAATCTCCTGTACAGCTTACTTGGCCTGATGCTGACTCTCACTCTCTGCGGTTGTATCTGAACAGCATCCTCTGGGTTGTCTCCATCCTGAACTGGTCTGTCCTGTAATACAGATCAAATGTAAACGTGCCATCATCTGTTTCACTATGTTGGATCTATTTTTAGTAGTCTTAGGTTGATCTTATCAATATTTTAGTAGTCTTATGTTAGTTTCACAATGTTGGTTTTATATATTTGTACTGTTTCTAAGAATCTGTTTGACTTTTCTCATGCTTCATGGCCTGTTCTTTTGTTGTTCTGAGCCAGCCAAATGAAAATATACAGAATGCTATTACCAGGTTACCTTTCTTTTCCAGACAATTCCCAGTCGTCTGTCATCTACTTACTGCCTATAGTACTTTGTGGTGGAGGACAGGGGAGTCTTGAGCCTGAGGAATTAAGGGCGCCTGGCTAGTGCAGTCGCCACGAAATGTACAGATTAAAGTTTTCTTTTTTGCCAAGAGAAAAAAAATCCATACCTTACCTTTGAACCCTGGTCTACTGAATGAGAGCCCAGCATTCTAACCACTCAGCCAGCCGCTCCTTCAAGTAAATTCTGAAAACTGTCTAGTACCCATTTTAATGAGGCTGGGTTGACCCAAGAACCTTACTAGTCAGTAAAAAACATCATCCTGCCTCTGCTGGGGTTTGAACCCTGATCACTCTCTTGCCAGGCAAGCTCACTAACCACTATACCAGCAAGGCTCTATTTTTAAATATACAACTTTAAAATCCTGATAAGTTATAAATGAAAATGTAATACTCACTTCAATATTTCGCAAATCGTGTCTAGGAAACTGAATATCTTTTACGTCACATCTGCTATTAATATGGTTGTCACGAGTATCACACCGCAGTCTGTTTTCTTGTTCATAACTCTGTGAAATCATAATGCAGATATAATCAGCACCAGGAGAATGTAACTACTCTATCAATATCATACAAGTAACACAATTTGTTTCTTTAACTCTTCCCTTCTTCAATCTTATTCTGCTTTTAACACCCACTGGAGCACAGACTCCAACCAACATGTCAGCACCTCTTTTTTCTATCTGCTACAGATCCCTCCATGTCCTCTCGATATTATTCACTTCTTCATCTAATTCTCTGCTCAGTGTGCTTTTTTGGGTCTCCTGTATTTCTGTTGCCCCATAGGTTCCAGAGAAAGAACTTTCTAGTTATACTGCGAACAGTTTTTCTCAATGTGAGTCCTATCTAGCGCCAGCTCCTTTTCCTCACCTCTTGATTCACTGGAATTTGTTGCATTCAGTTGAGTTGAGTTAAGAACCGACATCACTGCACTCAGGACATTCCCATACAAGCTCCGTCCCCTCATTCAAAAGACAGTGAAGAGTCATACTACTAATCCCCCCTCTGCTGTGTGTCCACCGTGACGAGGTAGAGAGGCTTGAGTGTTCCAATTACCCCAAGAGCTATGCCGACGGTAGCACATCTACTGGTAGGGTCACCGATGTCGGACAGGTCAAGGGAGAGGAACCAGACTAAGCAACACACAAACCTGCTGCCTTGTAGGTAGACTGGGGACAGTCAAAGGCTAGGGAAAGCACCCCCAAAAAATGCTTGTCGAAATCGGATGTACTGAGCCACAGACTTGACAAAGCAGTGCAACATAACTTAATTCATGATGTCACAAATCAAAATTAATCATTATGGTACTAATCCCGTGAAGTCCCATCAGGCGGTGATAGTGCCGGGCCCCCTGCCTCGTGGGGGTCCACCCATGACTACTGGTGGTCACCTTCCCCTGTGCTGTGGAGTCAAGGCACAGAGGAGTAGGTTAAGTGCTATTGACCAAATACCCCGGACACTAAACATACTACAGTGGAATGCCGAAGGAGTTTATAACAAGAAAGTCTCCCTAACAAAGCGTCTTCATAAAGATAGAATAGATGTGGCAAGCATTCAAGAGACACACCTCAACACCAATCACAAATTCTCAGTCACAGGATATCAGGCTACACATTTCGACCACGAAAAAAGAAAGGAGGAGTTCTAATACTTACACAAAATACAATACCTTGCAGCAAGGTATCTGTGATCTCTGACAACCAAACGGTAATTATAGGTATTCAAAACAATGTTTTCCCGTAGTGAATTTGAATAACGAAGACACAAACAATAGATTGCACGATTTATTGCCTGGCATATTTCGCTGCATCTCGTCAGGTACATACTGCAGAAATCACACAACTTACGTGAATTAACTAGATAAATCCTTCAAGTTGAAATATACACATAATCGCACAGTAATGTCACTTATCTACCACGGTAATTTTAAGCTGACTAACATGTCTTTCTGTTTGCACAATTCTGGCTTGCGTTGATAGATCATAATTGCTTCTGCAAATTTTAACAAGCGAGTATTTTGTGTGTTAAACAACACGCGAAAGGCAGTGTTTCTGTCCACCACATGGCCACTGGCGACGATGTGCCTAATTAAAGACGCCGGGAGCTTCCGGTGTGTCGGCCCCACGAGGCTAGCATCTCCTGTGTGTTGTATCTTGTTGACCCATTGAGGTATGTGTTCTAACACCCGTTTGTTAAGCTGTCTCTCAGTTCTACCAATGTAAACGGCCTGGCATCACATTACCAATTCACATGTAGATGGTAGATTACCGTGGTAGATAAGTGACATTACTGTGCGAATATGTGTATATTTCAACTTGAAGGATTTATCTAGTTAATTCACGTAAGTTGTGTGATTTCTGCAGTATGTACCTGACGAGATGCAGCGAAATATGCCAGGCAATAAATCGTGCAATCTATTGTTTGTGTCTTCGTTATTCAAATTATAGGTATTGATATAATGATAAAGGACATGAAAATAAGAATTTACAATCTGTATAACCCAGCAGATAAGGAACTTACACTCTCAAACATGAAATAACTGACACAAACTGCATTATTGTCGGAGACTTTAATAGCCGTTCAGAAAGATGGGGATACCCAGATACTGACAAAAGAGGAGATGAAGTGGAGAACTGGGAAATAGACTCATGTCCCCATCTACTCAACAAAGCCGATGTCACACCTAGCTTCTACTCCAGAATATGGTTTACCACTTCTACTCTAGACTTAGCTTTCTGCACAGGAGACATCCTCCAGAAAATCGATCGCCATGTGCTTGACCAATTAGCAGGTAGTGACCACAGACCAATCAAGCTTGTAATGAATATGGAGTATGTTCCACAGGAGCAAAAGCCTTTGCCCCGCTGGAATTACAAACGAACAGATTGGGACATATTTGCCATACTAACAGACAAATATTGTGAAAACATAAATACACGATATGGCAACATGAAGCAAATGGTGGAAAGTCTAAACAGAGCAATAATACAGGCGGCCACTGAGTTTATTCCATGAGGAGTGAGGAAAAATTACAACCCATACTGGACTGAAGAACTACAAATTTTAGAGGACAAACTTGAAGATGCCAGGAAGAAAGCAGAGAGAGAACAAACAACTGAAGTGAACATCTCTCTCAAAGTCATCTCAGCAAAATATAAAAGAACAGTAAATCAAACAACAAGAGATTGTTGGAGGGAAAAAACAGAAAACCTGAACTTTGACAGGGATGGAAACAAACTATGGAAACTAGTGAAAGCCATGAACAATGAAGAACCTAGAAACAAACAAATAACAATTAAACAAGGAAATGCCTTGCTTACAGGAAAAAAGGCTGCAAATGCACTAATGGAACACTATGCCAGTGCAAACCACATTGATATTACAACTGAACAGAATAAAGCAATCAAGGACAAACAGATACATCATAGTAATACAGAGACAGCAGCAGAATATATGATGGCAAATCTAACAATGGAAGAAATGGAACAGGCAATGAATACCCTAAAAAATAAGAAACCAGGAAAGGGTGGAATAACAAATGAAATACTAATAGGACTAGGCACTAAGCTTGGTGACAGCAGCAACTGCCTAAGATGATAGAAAATATTCCTGGTATTGAGAAAAAGAACACTCAGAATGAAACAGAAAGAAGAAAAATCACTCTAAACTATATAAAAGAACATTACCCAAGTAGCAATTGGACCCTTGCATAGCCAAAAATTCAATAGAACATGGAGGAGGAGGAATTCTAAATTTAAAAAATGGAGTGAAAAAAAACAGTCAATGGCAACTGGAAAATTTTCAAGTAACTTCAAAGCAGGAGGTAGAAGCTTTGAAAACTGCAGCAGAAATGCTCTTGATGGAGGAAAATAAAGAGAAGCAAATAGCTATCTTCACCGATGCAAAGTCAGCTGTCTCAATACTGAAGAGCAAAAACAGCACAGAACTAGCTGACCTAAGAGCAGCACTCCATGGTCTATGTCAGAAATCCCCAAAAGTTGTAATACAGTGGATCCCATCACATTGCAGTATACCTGGAAATGAAGAGGCTGACAGACTGGCAAAAGAGGGTGGACGACTACCTCAGCCTGACACAGACATTACCTATAATGAGGCAAAGAGGTTTATAAAAAGCACTTATAGAACCAAATGGGAATCGGAGCATCCAGGCCACCAGAAAGATGCACATTACAAACTCGACCGAAGAGAACAAATAGCAATCTTCAGACTCCGCACAGGACATAACAGGCTGAAATACCACTTGTTCAATAAACTAAAGATAGGAGATACCGATGAATGTTTAATTGTGGAACAGGTAAAATGACAGCTAAACATTTGCTGCAGGAGTGCCCAATATATGCAGAACAGAGAAAGATATTTTGGCCCACACCTGCTTCATTTGAGGACAAGCTCTATGGAGATATCAACAAGCTCAAGTTGACCGCAACTTACTTTAACTACATTCAGGTTGACATCTAAAGGTGCATGAAGAAGTATTTAGACTGCCACACTTCATACCACAGGTATGTCGGTAACAAAAGTGTCCCAGAGGCATGAAATGGAATATTGCTTGGCTAGCAAATCCATTAATGTGAAAGTCCAAATCAAAAGCTCATTGTGTGGGCATCATCAAAGACGGAAAAAGCTTCTGTGGCACAAAATGGAATATTGCTTGGATAGCAAATCCATTACGTGGAAAGTCAGAATCGAAAGCTCACTATGTGGGCGTCATCAAAGGTGGAAAAAGTGTTCTAGTGGCACGAAATGGAATATTGCTTGGATAGCAAATCCATTACGTGGAAAGTCCGAATCAAAAGCTCACTGTGTGGATGTTATCTGCAGACTGCATTCTTCTGGTTTCCGGAGGAACATCCTGTGGTGAACGGAGGACCCAATATACGGAAGTGAGGCTAAGCCAAGTGCAGGACATGACGATTCCTTGGGTGAGCCCAGTACCAGAGCACTATGTGTCTGCTCTGCAATTATGGAAGCCTCCTTGGATGGCGGGGAATGCCCATGGTCTACCCCTGCCTTCCCTTGAGGGCTGACCGTTATGTTCTAAATGGCTAGCTGGGATGGGGGAATAACACCACAACAGTGAGAGCCAAACGTCTTACGAAACCCCCGGGAAGTTTAACCCGGTCAACAAATGCCCGCAGAAGTCAGATGTGTCGGCCTAACGACACAAGAACGGAGCTGTGCTGTAAACAGGCACAACGCAATCATGTCCGGATAAAAAAACTCCTGATGAACGAAGAAGAAGAAGAAGATACTACTAATCGTTCCCACCGCTATCGGATTTAAAGTTTTCCTGGTCTTCCCTCTCTGTTTTGAGATTCTTCCAGAACCCCTGCTGATCCCCCGCAATCTCATTCTTTCCACATATGGGTTCTCAATCTGTTCCCCTGCCTTCTCCACCTGGTCCCACAAGCACACTCATCTTCTCCCTTGTCCATAGGCAATCTACCACCAAGAGGTGCATTCCCTGCCAGCCTATCAGCCTGCTCATTCCCTCATACGGCCAGGGCAAACTATGCATAGAATTCTCACAATATGTGACCTCTGACGCGACAATAGCCATTCCACACAAAATATTCCTTTCTCCATATCTCTGATCATGCAACAGTAGTGATTTGATGATATAGTTAAATATTCTAAGTTTGGTGCTGCTTACTTTCACAAATTTCCCAGTGCTGTGAAAGTTCCTCTTACCTGTTTCTATTCTTATTTTAATATCTCTGTTTCCCCCATCTATCTACATTGCTACCTTAATGTGTGTATCACTCCACCTCCTGTAGTGAAGTTTCATGATGAGAGATTGGGTTATCAGCAGCTTGATTCATACTCATTATCTCTGTCTTTCTCCAAATTAATTTTAAGACATAATTGTTATGCCCCAGTGCCTTCTTTAATGAATGTATCAACCCTCTTATGTTTGGAGAAGGATTCTTAAAATAATGGATTAAACAGCAGTAAGAGAAAACAGCCTACTATGTGTTGAAGGGGTTACGAATGTAATTCGTACTCCCACATACCATGTTCGAAACACAGCTACAGGTGATTTGGAATCAGACCACCTTGTGTTGGTTCCCATCCATCCATCCATCATGTGCCATACCAATAAGCGTGGGCAGTCATGTTCTGCCATCTCACTCAATCACCAGAGTCGTGGATCAGCTCCTTGTTTCTGTCTCGACCATGCCACGTGGCCAAGCCATCCAGGTTATTTACTTGTCAGTCCTCCGATTGGTCGCTTCCCTTCAATCTTGCCAGTCGTCGCCAAGTTCTCCAAGTCATTTCTTCTCATAACATGCCCACAAAATTTTGACTGTCTACGTCTAATGACTCTAATCAGTTTACGATCTTCATTTGTTTCTTGAAGGACTTTCTATCTGTCCATGGTATCCTTTGCATTTTCCTCAGAAACCACATTTCCACAGCCATCAGATGTTTTTCAGCTTAACTGCTCATTTTCCATGCTTGACATCCATACATAATGACAGGTTCTATGTAGCACTTCAACATTTTTTCTCGTTTCAATTAATATCTTTTTATTGGTCAGTCATGGTGAGTCATGACCGCCCATGCTTTCCGGCATGGCACATGATTGATTGATTGATTGGTCAGTATGTTTTTCATCTTGCAAAAGGCTACCTTCGCAATGGCAATTTTTGTTCTAATCTCTTAAAGGCATCTCCCATCAGATGTTATGACTGTTCCGAGATAACTGTATCGATTCACTGACTTAAGAATATGCCCATTTACTCCTATATCACATTGTGGTATTTCCTTCTTCCCAGTGACGATCATAATCTGTCTTCTTAATATTCAGTTCTAACCCTAGTTGTTCACTGTGTGCAACAACAGCATCTACTAAATTGTGCAGGTCCTGTTCATTGTCTGCAATCAAGACTGTATCATCCGCATATCTAATGTTATTGATGTATCGTTCCCCAATGTTTATTCCTTCCATATCTTCTATATTCCTGAAACTATTTTCACTGTACAGGGAAAAAAGATCTGGAGGCATTACACATCCCTGTCTCACATCTCTTTTAATAGGCTGATATTGACCTACATCGTTATCAATTCTGATGGCAGCTTGTTGTTTCCAATATATGTCTTTTACAAGTCTAAGGTCTTTTCAATCAATTTATAGATCTTCAAGCATCCTTATCATGTCGACATGTCTCACTTTATTGAATGCCTTTGTGTAGTCAATAAAGCAAAGATATAAATCTTTGTTTACTTCTATGGAACGTTCAGTTACTGTTCTCAGCATATACACAGCATTTACTGTGCCCTTGCCTTCAAACCCACATTGTTCTTCTCCTATTTCTTTGCATAATTCTCAGCAGGATCTTCGTGATGTGGCTCATTATATTAATTGTTAGTAGTTGGTTCCCATACTGAACGTAAACTTGCCAAGAAATCACAGTCAAAAAATACTGGGGTTGACTGTCACGTCCTGTAAAGATATGCAACTAACTTTCAATAGACAAGGCTGCTAGTTTTCAGACTTGAACAACACAAACCCACCCTCACAAAACTGCTCCTACTATGTGTCAATGAAATTACACCTAGGATTTGTTAGCAAAAACAATAGAATTAAAAGTGCTGTCCAAAATATTATAAACATCTGATTATTCATAGATTGAGATTCAAAACCAAATAAGGACACACAAAATCACACATCCTCCTATTTGCTCCCTTTTTCCTTGAGCCAGCAATTACTTGCCGTCACAGAATTGACCAATCATACAAAGGCATTTGAATAACAAAGACACAAACAATAGATTGCACGATTTATTGCCTGGATTTCGCTGCATCTCGTCAGGTACATACTGCAGAAATCACACAACTTACGTGAATTAACTAGATAAATCCTTCAAGTTGAAATATACACATAATCGCACAGTAATGTCACTTATCTACCACGGTAATTTTAAGCTGACTAACATGTCTTTCTGTTTACACAATTCTGGCTTGCGTTGATAGATCATAATTGCTTCTGCAAATTTTAACAAGCGAGTATTTTGTGTGTTAAACAACACGCGAAATGCAGTGTCTCTGTCCACGACATGGCCACTGTCGACAATGTGCCTACCGATTGAAGACGCCGGGAGCTTCCGGTGTGTCGGCCCCACGAGGGTAGCATTTCCTGTGTGTTGTATCTTGTTGACCCATTGAGGTATGTGTTCTGACACCCGTTTGTTAAGCTGTCTCTCTGTTCTACCAATGCAAACGGCCTGACATCTACATGTGAATTGGTAAATACAATTGTTTGTGGCGTACAGAGGAACAGGCTCTTTGACTGCTGGTGTAGGAATCGGTACGGTTTTATATCTAATGACTGGAGTTGCCGCACAGAATGTTCGACCTACTGCTGTAGTAAGCCGGTCTTGTAGACGTTGCATTATGTCATCCCCTCGAAAGGTTAGCTGGATGAATACCTTGAGTTTAGGGACTGTAGTTACGTCTGCTTTGGGTTTGGGCTATTGGCAGTGGCGCTTTATAAATCCTGTGGAGTACCCATTCAGGTTTAAGACATTCTTCAGAGTTTCAAATTCCTCTGTCAGTGTGTCCTGGGTGCATATCTTTCTAGCACGGTCAAACAAGGTCCGTACTAAGCCCCGTTTGTACTGGACAGGTGTGAAGCTCTGAAAATCTAGGTATTGGCCAGTCCATGTTCCTTTGCGATACACCAATCTTTGAATTGTGCCATCTGCTCTACGTCTCATTAGAATATCTAGGAACGGTAACGCTTCGTTGTGTTCGTGTTCCATAGACAGAGAGATGTTTTTATGCGTCATGTTCATTATGGCCTGCAACGATGTTGCTTGTAGCTCGTCTGTGGTGATAATTAGTATATCGTCCACATAACGACGGTAAAAGTTCTTTGGCTCCTTCCTTAGCCAATTGATCAGCTCTGTCGTTCCCGGGTACTCCAAAGTGGGATGGTATCCACTGTATGGTGGTGACCTTATGCTGACTGCTAAGTTCAGAAAGTAGTGTCCTTAGTACTGGCAATTTCCCAGACAGGAGCGCCTCGAGTACTGATTTTGCATCTGTCAATAGCACCACAGGTTGTGTACCATTGCTGGTATTTAGTAATTTCTCTGTTGCTATCTTGATTGCCTCAATTTCAGCATCGTAGTTATGGCAGTACTTTCCTGTCGGTACTCTAGCTGTGTCCCTGGTATTATTTGGGTATTCTATGTACACTCCCGCTCCTCAATTTCGAACAGCATTTTGTGCTGACCCATCTGTGTAGACTCGGATCCAGAGGTCCTGTGGGTATTCTTCATCAAGGAAGCTGAGAGTGGCTGTTCTGCGCTGCACACTGTTCTGATCTTCCTTGTCAAATATTCCTCTCACTTTTGTCTGGATTTGTAATGATAGTCTATGCTCATCTTTCCATGGAGTTCGCTCTGGAATAGTTGTTAGGGGGATACCAACTGTGGGCAGATCGGTGGTTTCTCTGCAGAGTCGTTTGGCCTGGTGGATAAAACTACTTCTTTTCAACCACCCCATAGCTAGGTTTTCAAATCTGTTCTTCATAGGGTGGCCTGGCAAGCTGAGGAACTTTTCTGCTTGTATTAGCGTTTTCGTATCTCTGCGCTCACTAAGTGCTTGTGTCCTCCCCATCTTCTCCATTTCCACTTTAGGGGTTGATCTCATCCCTCCTGTGGTGACTCTAAGTGCTTGATTTTGCACTTTGTCCAGCTCTTGTAGTGTGGTTTTTGCTGCCGAACACCATGCAGTTGACCCGTATTCCAGGTGTGGTCGTATGCTCTGTTGATAAACTTTCCTAAGTATTTTCCCACTGGCTCCCCATGTGGTTCCACTTAGCTTTCTCAGGATGGCTATTTTCCTTCTGGCTTTTGCTACTGCTTTGTTGATGTGCTTTCTCCATGTCAGCCTGCCATCAAATGTTACTCCAAGGTATGTTGGTTCTTTATCTTCTCGTAGGGGTGTTCCATTTATCTGGATGGTCCCTGCCTTTTGTTTTGGAGAGAGGGTAAATAGGGTGGTGCTGCACTTGTCAGTGTTTATGCTGACACACCATCTATTTGCCCATGCAACAAATGTATCTACAGCTCTTTGTAGTAATCTGGTGGCCACTGATGCATGTTCATTTGTGCTCCATAGAACCAGGTCATCGGCATACATTGCGGCTTTAATTTCATGCGGTAGATTAGCAACGAGATCATTGATGAAGATTAGAAAGAGTGTGGGGGACAATACTCCGCCCTGGGGAACTCCGTGACGCAGTAGTACTTTCTTGCTCTTGAGTCCGTCTATCTGTACTCGGGCTCTTCTGTTGTGCAAGTATGCTTTCACCCATTTGTACATTCTTCCATTGACTTTGCAGTTTCTCAGTTTCTTCATCAGACCTTCTTTCCAGACTTTGTCAAAGGCTTTCTTCAGATCTATCCATGCCGCAAGCACCAGCTTCTTCTCTTGGAATGCATCCTCAATTTCTTGAGAGAGGTAGGTTGTCTGATCTTCCGTAGAGTAGCACTGCCTAAAGCCAGCCTGCTGTGGCACAAGGATGTTTTTACTTTCAATGTACCACTGCAGTCTGTGATTGATCATGCGCTCCAGTGTTTTGCAGAGACAGCTGGTGAGGCTAATTGGTCTGTAGCTAGAGGCAATGGAACCATCTTTCCCTGATTTTAGGAGGGGTATCATGATTGCTTCTCTCCAGGCTTGTGGAACACTGCCTAAGGTCCAGCTGTTATTGAAGATCTGCAACAGCTTTGTTTTGGCCTCTGTTCCTGGGTTCCTGATCATTTCATTGGAGATACCATCAGCTCCTGGTGACTTTCTCATTTTCAGTTTTGATATGGCTAGCTCCAGTTCGCTGATTGTGATGGGTGCCTCCAGAACCTCATGTACTATTTCCTTCTGTCCTGTATGTTGCCGTTTCTCTTGAATCTCTTGTTGTTTCTCTGGACTGATTTTGATATTGTTATCTTGTGCGAATGAGTCCGCAAAATGGTCAGCTGCTTGCTTTCTTGTTAAGATGTTTCCATCTTTATGTAGTGCAATTTTTGAGTTTCTCCCTGTGCCCTCATCGTTAAGTTGTTTTATTAGCTTCCACAATTTCCTTGTGTCTCTTTCAAAGTTCAGAGACTCTGTTTTTTCCTGCCAGCTTTTCCGTCTAGCCTGCAGCTTGGCCCTTTGAAATTTGGCTTTTGCATGCTGGAATTTATTGTGGTGCTCTTGGCTGGGTGTGGCCTCTGCTTGCTTTCTACAAAATTCCACATCATTATGCAACTGTTCCAGTTCACTACTCCAGTAGGGTTTATATTGTTTACGGGCTCCTCTTGGTACTGTTTCTCGCGCTGCCTGTAGTATGCATTTCCCAAACTCTTCAACTACTTTATTTATGTCTTTCTCAGTTTCTAACCAGTATGCTGGTGCGATGCTTGTACACTGCCCAGTCTGCTTTCTTGTAGTTCCACCTCGAGAGGGTGCTGCTTTCACTTACAAGCGCATTTTCTACAGTTAGAAAGACTGGTCGATGGTCACTGCCACCTAGTTGTTTCCCAACAATTCGTGTAATGTCCCACTCCAGGTCTGGTGAATGAAAAGCCAGGTCAGGTGTAGTTGTAGAGTGCCATGATCTCGAGTAGAAAGTATGTGGGTCGGACGGCTTGTTAACCAAGATGAATCTATTCTCATCCTGCCAGTCTTCCAGTCTCTCTCCTCTCTGGTCCATGTGATCATAGCCCCAACTCTGCGAGTGGCTGTTGAAATCGCCGCACACAATCATTTTTTCTGTTAATGGTAGTGTGTCCAGTGCCTGTGGACGGTCACTTGGACAGTAGTAATTGAGTTGTTTGTCTTCAATGCGTTCCCTTATTATTTTCACTGTCTCCTCTAATGGAACGTTAGTGAATAGGGAGGCTATATCCATGGATGCCATGTGTTTGTTATTTATGTCCATAGTATCCAATAATTCCACCAGTTGGAATGTATCTCTGAGTATTTTTGGATCGAAGGACTGTCGTACTGGCTTTAACATTTCAGCTAGCCATCTCGCCATTCGGTGTTGTGCAGAGTTAACCATGGACAAGATAGGTCTTAGCGGGATGCCGGGCTTGTGAAGTTTGGGTAGACCGTACATCTGAGGAGTGTGCGAGCCACGTGGTGTGAGCTTTTTGCAGTGGCCTCACTGATGAGTCCCGCATTCACAAGTGACTGGATCTCTTTCCTCATTATAGCATCCAGGTCCTCCGACTTGTTTACTTTTTGATCTATCCTGAATTTGGATTCCTCTGACAATATTACATCCATTTTTCTCTGGTAGTCTGACATGTCCATCAGTACTGTACCGCTCCCTTTGTCAGGTTTCAGTATGACGAGGGTTTTGTTAGACTTTAACGCTTTTAAGGCAGTAAGGTGTTCGTTGGTCAGCTGACATGTCTGTTTAGAGGGTGTTGTGCGATACTGGTGTTCTAAATCTACCAGTTTGGCCTTCAGCCACCCGACCGACTCAGCAGAGGTAGGTGATAACTTGGAGACTTGATCAAACAACATTTCAAACTGTGCTTGCGACTCAACACGGTTGATGTGTTTAGGCTTTATGTATAATTTTAATCCGTATGCAAGGGCCTCCGTTTCAATGTTGTTGAGTAGGTACGAAGATAAGTTCCTCACATACTTCTCTGGGTTGTCTAGTACTGACGTTGTTACCTTTTCAGTGCTCAGTGATTTGTTGAGGCGAGCATTCTCTGCGATTTTCACCTTGTACATTGTTTCTGTGCAGAATTTAGTGAACTTCAAGTAGCCATACAAGCTCAATTCTTGGGTGACGTAATAGGCAGAACTGGGTGTGCACTTCAAGTTAACCAGCTTGGACTGGGTTTCTTCTATCTGGTTTTTTGTCAGTCGTCTCAGGTTTTTTCTTGTCGGACATATTCTGTCGGCCCTCAGAGATCTGAAATACCGGTGAGGAAATATCCCCGTCCTTAGGCATTCCTCGAGAAATCTCAATCGACAATCCTGTAGCGATATTTTACACTTCAGCTTGAGTAATCCATCTAATTGCTTCACAGTTGGTAATGGGAGGCGACGTTTGAGAAATTCAAAACAATGTTTTCCCGTAGTGAATTTGAATAACGAAGACACAAACAATAGATTGCACGATTTATTGCCTGGCATATTTCGCTGCATCTCGTCAGGTACATACTGCAGAAATCACACAACTTACGTGAATTAACTAGTAAATCCTTCAAGTTGAAATATACACATATTCGCACAGTAATGTCACTTATCTACCACGGTAATTATCAGCAATTAATTCAGGAAAATTCTCGCCCGGGTGATGTGATTATCTACAAGGATGGGTCGTTGTTGAGAGGTAGGAGAAGTGCTTGGGGGTTCTTGGCAAAAACTAATGGTCGGCGTTTGGTGCAGGAGAGCCTGGCGTTTGATGACACTACATCTAGCTTAAGAATGGAGGTGGAGGCGGTCAGTGCAGCTTTCCGCTGGATAGAAAACATGATACATACACATATTGTGATTGTAACTGACTCAGAAAGCATGCTGAGAAGGGTGAGAACAGGCAAGCTTCGTGCAGAGTGGCTTGCTTCGCTTCGGAGGTCACGGGTAGCAAGCATCACCTGGATCTTTTCTCCTGGGCATGCCGGTGTGCTGGGGAATGAACAGGCGGACAGATTGGCTGGCTCGGCAGAACTTGGTGGAGTATTGATGCATGACAAGGCAGATGTGGTTGTGGCCTTGTGGGAGCACGTGTACACCTCGGAGGAGCAAATGGATCACCATAGTCTGGTTAGAATGAGGCAGCGAGGAGTGACGAGGGGATCTGGCCGACGCTTGACGCTCAGAGGAAAGGCGAGACGGACATATAATCAGATTGCTACTGGAACTATTAGTGTTGGAACTCTTCGCTGGTTGCTGAGGATGGGGACGGAGCGCTTATGGGAATGTCCCGAATGCTGTGATGTTGGTTCCTAGATCAATCAATCAATCAATCAATCTACCACGGTAATTTTAAGCTGACTAACATGTCTTTCTGTTTACACAATTCTGGCTTGCGTTGATAGATCATAATTGCTTCTGCAAATTTTAACAAGCGAGTATTTTGTGTGTTAAACAACACGCGAAATGCAGTGTCTCTGTCCACGACATGGCCACTGTCGACAATGTGCCTACCGATTGAAGACGCCGGGTGCTTCCGGTGTGTCGGCCCCACGAGGGTAGCATTTCCTGTGTGTTGTATCTTGTTGACCCATTGAGGTATGTGTTCTGACACCTGTTTGTTAAGCTGTCACTCTGTTCTACCAATGTAAACGGCCTGACATCTACATGTGAATTGGTAAATACAATTGTTTGTGGCGTACAGAGGAACAGGCTCTTCGACTGCTGGTGTAGGAATCGGTACGGTTTTATATCTAATGACTGAAGTTGCCGCACAGAATGTTCGACCTACTGCTGTAGTAAGCCGGTCTTGTAGACGTTGCATTATGTCATCCCCTCGAAAGGTTAGCTGGATGAATACCTTGAGTTTAGGGACTGTAGTTACGTCTGCTTTGGGTTTGGGCTGTTGGCAGTGGCGCTTTATAAATCCTGTGGAGTACCCATTCAGGTTTAAGACATTCTTCAGAGTTTCAAATTCCTCTGTCAGTGTGTCCTGGGTGCATATCTTTCTAGCACGGCCAAACAAGGTCCGTACTAAGCCCCGTTTGTACTGGACAGGTGTGAAGCTCTGAAAATTTACGTATTGGCCAGTCCATGTTCCTTCGCGATACACCGATCTTTGAATTGTGCCGTCTGCTCTACGTCTCATTAGAATATCTAGGAACGGTAACGCTTCGTTGTGTTTGTGTTCCATAGATAGAGAGATGTTTTTATGCGTCATGTTCATTATGGCCTGGAACGATGTTGCTTGTAGCTCGTCTGTGGTGATAATTAGTATATCGTCCACATAACGACAGTAAAAGGCCAAGTTGTTGATGTCTGAGGATCTCTTTTCTTCTAAATGTGCCATGAAGATGTCCGCTAGAATAGGACCAAGAGGACTCCCCATGGCCACTCCGTCAATTTGGCGGTATGACTTAGTTAGAAAATTGAATTGTATGTTGGCGGTACATAGTAGTAGTAGCCTCTCCAGAATAGGTGTTGGTATGCCTAATTTTAGTTGTTTGTCTTCAATGCATTCCCTTATTATTTTCACTGTCTCCTCTAATGGAACGTTAGTGAATAGGGAAACTATATCCATGGATGCCATGTGTTTGTTATTTATGTTCATAGTATCCAATAATTCCACCAGTTGGAATGTATCTCTGAGTATTTTTGGATCGAAGGACTGTCGTACTGGCTTTAACATTTCGGCTAGCCATCTCGCCATTCGGTGTTGTGCAGAGTTAACCATGGACAGGATAGGTCTTAGCGGTCTTAGCATGTTAAAATTTGCAGAAGCAATTATGATCTATCAACGCAAGCCAGAATTGTGTAAACAGAAAGACATGTTAGTCAGCTTAAAATTACCGTGGTAGATAAGTGACATTACTGTGCGAATATGTGTATATTTCAACTTGAAGGATTTATCTAGTTAATTCACGTAAGTTGTGTGATTTCTGCAGTATGTACCTGACGAGATGCAGCGAAATATGCCAGGAAATAAATCATGCAATCTATTGTTTGTGTCTTCGTTATTCAAATACAAAGGCATATTTATTTCATATAGAGAACAGACTTCATTTTCTTGATACACTGTCTTCCTGTCCTGTATGTTGTCCTGTATAGGTAGTGTGCATGTCTTCCAGCAATGAAAGACAGGAACTAGGTCAGCAAGAGAGTGTGGCAGGTTCAACTGACTGGATAGATGTACAAGTGAGTCAGAACTCAGGCCCAGAATGTAGGACTGAGCAAACAGTGAGTTTGCACTGTGCTAACAGTGCACTGTTAGATTTTATGATCTTGTCATTCAGTGGCTACAAAAGGTAAAAAAAGCACCAATCATAACAACAATGAATAACAAGCTATGCAGCAAATGTTCTTACTTCAGAAGCACACCAGCTGCACTGAGGAGCTGTGGCAATACAAGCTGCACATGATTTCTGAGCATCCGATGACAGGCACAAGTTTGGCTCTGTACCTGAAAATTAGCCCAAAATAAAGTGTACATGTAAATTATAGTAAACCTCTGAAATATATGTGTGCATTTAAATGCACTTGTAGCATAGAAAAAGGGGATAATTAAGAGAATAAAATCATGTATTTAATTTGCAATGGTTATGTTTGATTTAACAAACTTGTGGCGTAACAGACATACATACACACACTCAAATATGCTATAGTAACATAGTGACTAGTACAATAAACTTCTGGTGTGGAGTTCAAATCCCACTGAAGGTGATATTTTTGTGTGGGCACATGGTTCTCTGGTTGACCCAGCACCATAAAACTGGTACCCAAAAATTATCTGGAAGGCAAAGCAGTCAACGTGATACTGATCAAAATCATTCATCAAATGCTATTCTGTCACAAAATATCAGCAATATCCTCAGTTTCCACAATGCCATAGAAAAGTGGAGCATTACCTTATGGTTAACCGCCCGCTTATACTGATCTGCTAAATCAATGGTTTACTATAGTCCATTAATATGTGAAATTAAACAAAAGCATCACTCTACACATTGTACACATTGTCTCAGGTTGATTTAACGTACAAACTCTGAAAGTAAATACCCAACTCTGCTCTGAATAATTAAATGTAGGAAGAATTAGAACTGATGGTCGCATCCTATATACGAGGGGAAGTCAATAAGTAAGTCACAAATGGCTGTAAAAAGAATTACTAAATATGATAAGAACTTGAAACCAGTTCATTTTTATACATACCTTGCCCCTTTGTTTCTCAACATAATTTCCATCAACACTGATGCACTTATCCCATCATTTTATCAGTCCTCCCAAACCGGCTGCTGGCTCTGTTTTCTAAACCATGTTTTCACTTCACATTCAACTTCGGTGTCATTCACGAAATGTCTCCCGCCAAGGTGGGTTTTCAGTAGATCAAAAAAGGTGGAAATCGTTAGGGGCTAAGTCGGGGCTCTAAGGTGGATGTTCCAGAACTTCCCACCTTAGTTGATTAATTTTCTCCTGAGTTAATCGAGCCATATGTGGTCTGGCATTGTCATGAAGAAGCAACACTCGTCTAGTCAGCAGTCGTGGATGTTTTCTTCGATTTGCATCATGAAGCATCAATAGAACTTCACAGTACAATTCAGAATTCACACTGTCACCTTTCTTCTTGAAATTGGTTAAAAGCACTCCTTGAGAATCCCAGAACACTGTCAGCATAACTTTCCCTGCTGATGACGTACCTTGAATTTTTTGACACAAGGCGAAGAAGGATATTTCCACTGCATTGAAGCACGCCTTGATTCAGGCTGGTAGTCAGCATAAACAGGAAGCATTTCCTTATGAATGTCCTTTGCAGGCAGTCCTTTTGCCCACAGAAAACGCACAACAGCACGTTACTCTTTGGTTGTACACTCTGTAAGTACAGTCGCCATTTTGTTTATGCGATGCGAATGCACATGAGACACCTAGCGCCACCTGACGAATGGGAATATAAAGTTTGATGTTGCTGTCACCTAATGACACCTGTAGAAAACACCAACTACATATACCTGCCACCCCACAGAACAGACTTACTTATTGACTCAACCTCGTAACATGGTGTGTAAAAACCCTAATAGCATTATCTACTTGGAGGATTATTTTGCTAAGCTTGGGTTATTAACTATCTAGAAAGAGCACTTTTATCATTATATAAATCTTCATTCATTCTAGGTATTTTTTGACTAATTTAAAATCTAGTTTTAAAAAAATGTTGCATGTCTGTTACAGGACAATGCAATGAACTCTAGATTGATTTTCTAGGCAATTATATATTTAGTACTGCCACTGCTTTCTGAACAAGATGTCCACATTTATATTCAACTAGCTGGTCTCTGGAATAAACCCACTACTACACAATCCATCCATCCATCATGTGCCATGCCGGTAAGCGTGGGCGGTCATGTTCTGCCATCTCACTCGATCACCAGAGTCATGGATCAGCTCCGTGTTTCTGTCTCGACCATGCCACAAGGCCAAGCCATCCAGGTACTTGCTTCTAGGTCTTCCCCTTGGTCTGTTCCCCTCGATCTTACCAGTTGTCACCAAATTCTCCAATCCATTTCTTCTCATACCATGCCCAAAGAATTTTGACTGTCTACGTCTAATTTCTCTAATCAATTTACGATCTTCATTTGTTTCTTGAAGGACTTGTTCATTGGTCTTTCTGGCTGTCCATGGTATTCTTTGCATTTTCCTCAGAAACCACATCTCTACAGCCATCAGATGTTTTTCAGCCTGACTGCTCATTGTCCACGCTTCACATCCATATAAAAGTACAGGTTCTATGTAGCATCACAACACTCTTTTTCTCGTTTCAATTGACATCTTTTTATTGGTCACAATAAAACACAATCAGCGCTCAGTATATTCAACTTGTCAGCCCCGCAGACCTCTAACTTATTATTCTGTAAACATGTTTTGTTTACATTTTGTAATACAGATACAACCAGCAAAATATGCAGTTAATTCCACAATATAACATATATTAAACTATTTAGAAACATTAATACCCAAACTTATCTCAATTATGTATGTAGCAATCAAATCATTACATTATTTATTATTTACTACAATTATTATTATTTTTATTTACAATTATTATTATTTTTATTTACTACAGTTTTCTTATTTATATTTCCAAAATATTCACACAGCATACCGTTGTATTTTATTTCACAATAAGATAACTGATGTTTAGTTTAACAATCTCAAGTACATCTCATACAAAAGAATAAACAATGTACTTTAGAAGTATTAGGATAAGTACCATTTAGTTTACATTATTCTAGGTTCTTCTTTTCTGCTGTTCATCTCTTAATGGAGCAAGTTTGGGAATGTCACAAATGCTATGATGTCAGTTCTTGACTTAACTCCCAACGGAGGACATGCTCTCAGCCAAATCAAGCTAAGCCCTTTGTAGACTTGTTCATCATTGGCTGGAATTTTGCAGCTAAGTTTTCTAAGGGATGAGATAACCAGTCCCACGCCAACCCTCCCTAGCTGCCTCTTACGACATGCATGGTAGGTTACACTGTTACTATTACTCCCTTACAGGTCTCAGTAACACATGGACGATTAGCGATTACGAATGCAGCGATTACGAATGAAATTCGTAATCCTGCATACCGCGTTCAAAACACAATTGCGGACAATGTGGAAGCAGAACGCCTTGCATTGGTTTACATACAATGGTATGGGAGCTGGTCATTCAGAAAGAAATGGCAAACTGCTGAACGTAAACTTGCCCAGGAATCACAAAGAGTCTAAAATGCTTGGGTTGACTGCTATGTCCTGTAGAGGATATACAACTAACTTGTTTAAACTAATATATTTTTTCTTTAAATTGACCTGGGCTCCCAGCCTGCAACAGGAAATGCCCTAAGAAGTAATGGTAGCTGGTGTGTTATTGACGACATAACCCCTGGACTGACCACTGGTCATTAAAAATATGAGTCTGGCACCATATGCTCAACATGTTGTAAGGCACGTTAAAAAATCCTTTAATTACATATGAAAGGGTCCTGACTTTATTTACTGTTTTGTTTTGATTATTTTAGATTACCCCTAGAAAGCGAACAAAATCTCAAAGAACTAGTAAAGTATATACTCAACATAAGTCGTGAATATGGCTTGAATATTAATATTAGGAAGGTACAAGCTATGATCATTAGAAAAGCTGATGAACAAAATCACAATTACAAAAAGAAATAAACTGGAAAAGTCACAAACAAGTCATAAGTTTCTATTATCCTGGTTACAAAAAAGACAATGACTGACATGAAACTGAAACCAAGAAGAGAACATGAATGGCCAAAGTTATATTTCACAACATGTGAAATTGTCTAACAAAGAAGCAGTCATTTTGCTGGTTAAAACTGACAGTCATCAAGGTTATACATACTCTACACTGTTAAATGGTAGGTCATGGACTATGAACAAACAATTAGAAGAACGGAATCATGCTCCTGACATTTCGTTATACAGACTGGACGAATATCACCAAAAGTCAGAATAACAAATAGAGAAGTATGAAACAAACTACAAATGAACAAAGAACTACTAAATGAGAGCAAGCTTTCACATAAAAATATTTAGGGTACATAAGAAAATAAAAATGGCAGCTAAGCTAAGCTGACCTGGTGCCCCATTTAAAAGAATAAACCTCTGTAGTGCAAAAATTAAATATTCAGGTCAATCTCTCACTGTCGAACCTGACATTCAAGTTCACTGCCTTAAAAGGCAAGCACTCTCCAACTCAATTACATGTTTAAAATGACAAAACCTACAGCTACACAGATGACACCATATTTCTTCAGTGACATATATGTTACTTTTCTCTGAGTCAAACAAATATGTTATAGTTAAAACAAAGGTAGTTATTCTTCTTAAAGTATCAGGCCTCTTTGATCATCTATTGTTATTCTATTCATTACTATTAGTCATCAAGTGTAACTTTCAGCTGCTATTTAATTCTATACTACCATTCTTCTTCTTTTTGTCCGCTTGAAATTTGTGTGTAACTGCAATGTTGTCTCTTGTAAGTCTTTTTAGTTCACTCAAGGGTCTATAGAGTTTATTTTCCACTGTTGTTTCTCTAGGCCAGAAAGTTTGCCTAGATGTGTTGTTTTTTGGGCAGTCTTGGAGTGTGTGATTTGCTATCTGCGGCGTCAATCGACATATGCACATGGCTGATTTGCAAATCTTGAATTTTGTATACATGTGGTTGTGTAATCTATTGTCCTGCTCTGAGGCACAGAATAATTATTTGTTCAGGTCTATCCAAAAGGTAGCAATCGTCTTGAGCTGGTGTTGGTGGGTCTGCCACCATTCAAACAATACCCTTTATAATTTCTCCACTTGAGAAGTGTGTCATGTTTCGTTTGTATCAACATCCTGTTTGTTTTGTTCTTTATCTTGTTATATTGTGCCATTGTTTCACCACTTCAAGATTACAGAACAAATTAAATATTTCCAAACCAGCAACAAACAAACCACTTACCTTGAGATAATGTGCCCAGACACAGGGCAGCAAATATAACAATTAACAGCATTTTACTGTTTCTCATCTGCAGAAATAAAAGGAAGGTGGTAATTTCACAGAACCACATAATATAGCATGCTATCATACACTGAAGATTTAAAATACAAACAGAAGCATTAGAAATAAGGTATCTACAAGAATATTTACCAAACTAAGAATATAACAAAGTTGCAAATGAAAGGCAAGAATAACATCAACATTAATTTAAATAACACCAACATTAATTTCAAATATTTTCTTCTCTGTCTTTCATTTCCCAAAGGAGCATAAGCCCTCAACCATCTCACACCAAGCCCTTTGTAGATTTATTCACAACTGGTTGCATGTTGTAGCTAAAGTTTTCTGTAGGATGAGGTAGCCAGGTGTTCTGTCGTTGACATATTTGTCTCTTCTAATCTTTTCAATTATCTTATTACAATTAACTGAAGCCTTCATCTCTCATGGCAAGCTGTTGTGTACTGGTATTTGTTAGACTACCTACACTGCTCTTGTTCATGCTTCTTTCATCTGATGCTACCAACCTGATGGTATATTACAAACCTGACATTAATTCTTACAGCACATAAGGCCTGTATTTTGGTCTTGTGTTTGAAAACATTCCTGGCCAGTGATATAGCAAATTGTTTGTTTCATATTTCTCTAAATTATTCTCATTTTAAACATGTATGCTATACCGAGCCAATCCTGATACAGGAAATTGAATCATGGACGGTTTGCATACTCTTAAGGAATTATGTGGAAGATGCAGTTGTGATTTATGTGGAAGATGCAGTTGTGATTTATGTGGAAGATGCAGTTGTGATTTATGTGGAAGATGACAGTTGTGATTTATGTGGAAGATGCTGTTGTGATTTTACAGAAGAATGATGAGAACATCATAGAAATATACAAGACTAATGAAGATATAGTGAAAGACATTATCTCACAAAGAGAACTGGTTACCAGCATCAGGAGACGACAGTCCACATTCTTTGGGCTCATCATGAGAAGGGGAAAGCTGGAGTATGCCATGACAAGGAAGGATGAAGAGGAAGAGAGGCAGAGAAGATGCTAGACAGTTTGAAATCATGGCATGGAGGAACATCAGTATCAGAAATGACTGACAGTACATGAAACAAAATGCTGTGGACAGACATGGTAACCAATGCCACGTGGCTTGAACTATAAGTAAAAATAATAAATAAGCACCATTTTTTGGTTTTGTTTGAACAAGTTAAGTGACCCATAAACTTTAACAGTATGAAAATCCTCAAAGAGAGAGGAAATCTTACAACAAAGAAAAACCCTCATCCTAATCTTCTTCAATCTGCTTTCAAGGGAGGTGCATCACACCTTGTTATGCACCTCTCCTAATTCAGGAGTGTGAGACTTCAGCAAGCATTTGTGTAAAATTCAAGTTCTGTGCACATATATCAATCTCGCATGGACTGGCAGTACAATATTATCAATATTATTATTTTAGAATTAATGTAAATGATAAAAATACTGTTAGATGAGTATTTTCTTTTAATCTGCAGCATTTGTCTTGTGTTTTTGCATTGCTGGTTATTGTTCGTCAATGGTGGTGTCTGTTGGAGACATTTTGATGGAGACATTCCGATTGGGACACAAAGGACAGAGGGCGGAATCCTGAGAAATGTTTTGTTCAAGACACTCAAATGTGAATATCTCTGCTTAGGACTGACATACAAGCATCATTGAGGTACTGTTGAATTTGGTTTTACAAGGCCTATCTATCTGTGGTGTCTCATTAGTAAATATCCAATTTGAAAAACATGATCAGAATACCTAAATTATCTGGTGGTTGCTTCTATTATGATTTTTCTAATTTCATCATCATTTCTGTGTCTCTTCTGATTAACTTGAGCGAAGTGACTATTCATAGCCCGGCTATGAATAAATGATCCCTTTATTCATAGCAGAACTTTCCCGGCTGGTCACGTGATTTGCCAAGTCACATGACTTAACGTATGTCACGTCATCGGGACATGAGCGTGGCTATGTTATATATTTTTGTTGATTCAAAATCGTAACCTCAGTAGCCCCCGGGATGGTTAACCTGGTCAACAAATGCCCGCAGTAGTCGGATGTGTCGGCCTAACGGCGCAAGAACGCAGATTTGCTGTAAACAGGCACAACGCAATCACATCCGGAAAAAAAAAAACTGGATGAACGCAGAAGAAGTATCCTCAGTAGTACAGTGGTAAGTGTCTCTGCCTGATAAGCGGGAGCTGTTGGTTCGATTCCCTGCCGGACACTATTTTGTTTTTAATTCTTCAGGAATTAATTGGGTGAAAGCGACTTTTTAATAAACAAATATTAGGAACTATGATTATGAACTGATGTTTTAAATATTTGTTTATCGAAGTTATTTCTTTTTTGTCACTTTTATTATCTTATTTATATTATATAAAAGTTATCACTTTTTTATGTCTTTCAACACATCTTTCTCATATCTCTGTCTCTCACACTAGCTTCGTTATCTATCTCCCTCCTCTCTCTTTTCAACCTGCTTCACATATACCAGGTTTTCCTGCACTTTATATGAGTAGCATGTCCTTGTTTATTTGTTAATTCATCAGGCCAGTCAGTCGAAAGCCTGATGTTTTAATTGCCTAATCAAGTCTCTCTGAGGCAATGCATATTACTGTCAGCTTGGACCGGAATGATCAGGACATAAATAGTAGGAAATAGTAGGTCGGTAATGTAAACAAAGATGGATGCCTGTAAACAGTAAGTGTACAGAAACGCAAGTTAACAATTCTTGAACTCGCCTGGGGACACAATTATTTTTATTGGGGATACCAATCTGGAAAATTATTCTTGATATTTAAACAGTCAAACTTCAACTATGTATAAAGTATCCCTTTATTCATACTTCAGCTATGTATAAAGTATCCCTTTACTCATACTTCAGCTATGTATAAACATAAACTCTCCTTAACTTGAGAGCTCTTCCAGGGCACCTCATCTTGTGTTCTTCCACTCTTGCATCTTGGTTATTGACCAAGTTTGACATTTTTATAACTATTTATTATTGGTAACAAAGAGTTGACTTGGTAACAATGGTTAGTTTACTAACATTGAACAATATGTCAATATGTGAATATAAATATTCAATATGCTGCTTTTGTCAGAGTGTTGAATTTATTAAAGTCAATTTAAAGTAAATATTAATATTAATTATTATTTTAACAATCATCAGTTGAGTTGTCTTAGTCTTATCCATGTAAAGTTAATAATACTAATACAATACTTACTTAGTTGATACTTGGGTCTTTCAGTTGTGAAAGCTGATAAATCACTGTGTTAGCCTTCTTGCATTTAATACTTGGTAAAGCAAATTAGTACTATAGTACTAGTTACTAGTTAGTAGTTAGTCGAAATGTTTCCTTCCTATTATTAGTATTATTTGTCAGTTCTGGCACCGGAAAGAAAGCAAACTAGGTCAAGCAACTATTCGTCATTATTTGCCGAAACAGAACATTAAACAACTTATTAAACACTTCATTATAAGCGGACAAACTATACAACTTAGTCCTGGCACATTTATATGAACATTTCTTACCCAAATCTGTTGTATTTTAATCTAACTCCTGCGAAACCTGCCGTTCTATCCCAACCAAACAGACGTACTTCTGGCCAAGCCTATCAGAGTTAAGGTTCTTCCCACACGGAAGCGAGGGCAGAGATGCTTGGCGAGTGACTCACAGACACTCCTTCACCAACCCTTTCCTCCCATGGCGCTGTTGGGTTGATTATCTGTAACCTATGCAATAATTACCCTTATACTTTATTGGCTCTGTACAAGAAAAAGCAACATAACTACAATCGCCATAAGGTGGTTCTAGTATAGAGTGATAGAGAACCAAAAACTTGATTGACAGCCGTGACTGACTGTGGACCGGTGCATGATAACGGGGATACAATATTGAATAAGACTGCTGCAAAAAGTTAAAAAATAAAATAATCGACAAAACCACAAAATACCCACGTTTTTGGGGTCATGGATTACTTCCATTGCACACGAATACTTCCAAAGTGCTCCTGTTTTCACCCGGTGGTCATAAGGGATAATCTGTGCACAGTGCAAGAACTCCACGGAGCTTCGATGAGCATCCATGTATGTGTACAAAGTACAAGAATTACTCATGATAAAGAATTCTATCAGCCTTCTGCCTATGCTCTACCCATCAGCCATCTGCCTATTCTCTGTACCATCAGTAATCAGTTATACTCTATAACAGCAGCCATCTTCCTATACTCTATATCATCAATATATATATATATATATATAACCGGTCTCTGTGGCTAAGGGCTTGCGAACGCGGTTTGTGAGCCCGTATACCCGGGTTCGAAACACGGCGGTGCTGGTTTTTTCGAAAAAGGTATAGGGGCCGGTCGTTCAGAAAGCAATGGCAAACTACTGAACGTAACACTTGCCTAGTACATCAACAGCAGTTGAAAATGCTGGTGTTGACTGCAACGTCCCGTAAGGGATACGCAACAAAAATATATTATATATATATATACTATCCAGTATATCAATCAGTCAACTCCGAGAAAAGGCCAGACGGACAATAATCAGACTGCTACTGGTGGTATGGAAATGCCCCAAGTGCCGCGATGTTGGTTCTTGACTCAACTCAACATACTCGTAACTGATCAGTGACACCTATAGGTGTCTCCCGCCCGTGGCGCCTCAGTCCAATTCACAATGACTGATAACAAATACTTGCTGCCTCTCGCTTTGATTCCGAGATCAGTTAAGACCAGGGATGGAGTTATACATCTCGAAAGCACAAAACCTGGGCTGAATTGTTGAGACCATGTGTTGGCCATGCAGCATGATCTCTCTCTCTTTCTGGCATACCTAATCTACTCCAGAGGAAAGGTAGCACCAACTCAACTTGAACAAGACATGTTGTTGTTTCGGGGGCTGCGTGGTCTCGAGGTATGGTGTCCGCCTCGAGTGCTGGAGGTCCCGGGTTCATGCCCCGGTGAGGACCGGGACTTATTTCACGTGGACCATAACCATAAGTAATAAAATTTCCCCTGGTCTCAGGGTAGTGAGATTGGACGCCCGTGTGTATTGTTGCGCACGTAAAAAATCCCTTGGCAGTTGGAAATCGAAAAAGAGTAGCTTAACGGCTCTGC
Source organism: Cepaea nemoralis (assembly GCA_014155875.1). NCBI lineage: Eukaryota > Metazoa > Mollusca > Gastropoda > Stylommatophora > Helicidae > Cepaea > Cepaea nemoralis. The sequence continues at coordinate 781,108 of JACEFZ010020300.1, forward strand.
TCGGGCAAAATTTCGAGTTAAAAATCTACCCAAAGTATTTCAGGATCCTCACCGGTGCTACGGAGTTCGTGCACTAAGCTGAGTTTCTCCAGACTCAGGTTTGAGTTAGGAGGAGAACGGAGCACTTATAGGTTATACCCGTGTGCCGTGGTGTTGATCCATCGACTAAACTAAAACTAAACTAAACTAAGACATGTTGCAGAAACTACCAGATCAGCAAAGCAATGCTTTAACTGCCCCCCCCCCCCCACGCGCCGAAGCTTCGATCTTAGAACAGTTGCCGACCAATGCTTAGGGCCTGGTCTCCCCTCCTAAGACATTTACTCTTTAGATTGCATTTGCTCGCACTAGGATAAGGCGTGTGCCCTCCTAATTGCGCGCCTCCGCTCAAAACCGTTGGCACAATGTGAGGTGTCGGGTTTGGTGAGCGCCGTCCAACATTCGACGCTAGAAAAGGCTGGACAGAACGAAGCCATGCGCATCATTTTGGGCTGCAAGAGAGACACCAGCTGTGTAGCAATGAGATACCTCCTTGACTTCCCGACCATGAACCACAGGATCAAGCTCTGGAGAGCTCGTTCATACTTAAAAATAAGTGCAGATGAGCAGCACCCGGTATATATATAAGATATATTCAGAGAAAAGGGCGACAGGCTAAAGAGTCGCAAATCATGGATGGGTCGGGCGGAAGATGTCATCAGACAGGTCTGCAGTCCTACCAGTATCAACCACGGCAAGGAATGGGTGCCTGTTCCTCCAGCTTTTAAGTGCACTTTCTCCTGCAATATCACACTTGACAGACGGTGCAGAGAACAGAACCCTGCCGCTGTCAATGCAAAGGTCAAGGCGCTCACCAATGAACACCAATGAAGATATCCCCGAAGTGCTCATCTATACAGATGGATCTGTTGTAAAGCAGAGGAGAAGTGCTTGGGCATTTACAGCCCGTTCAGCGGGCCGAACCGTTCAAGCATCCAATGGCGCCCACTCCCTGACCACGAGCAGCATGACGATGGAAGGTGATGGCAGTAACACAGGCTTTCATATGGTTAGAATCATAGCATTATACCAACGTGTGCGTACTAAGTGATTTAATTAGCGTGATTCGGAAGGTCGATGCAGCATCTGTACGTAGACAGTGGACTGGTTCGCTGCGGAAGTCCGTTGTCCGTAAAGTCACCTTCATCTTCGTCCCGGGACATGCGGGAATCGAGGGAAATGAACGAGCTGATAAACTGGCTGGCTCTGCATCCCCTGCAGATCGCCAGCCAATGGATCGCGCCTATGTTATTAACATCCTTAAAGAAATGTGGAGAACAGAGGGCTTTGATGTCAGTGAATCCACATCGTTGTCCATGATGAGAGGCTTGGAAGTGAGAATTGGCACGGTCAGACACGAGAGGTACATCGGGAAAACTAGGGGCTCGTCAACCAACACAAAACTGGCATATGCTGGGGGGGGGGGGGGGGAGGCTCTGAGCACCTATGGACCTGTCCGGAGTGCAATGATATTACCCCAACTGATAACTGATAACTGATTCGTAGGGGGTTCAGACGTCATATAAAAGACACGCAAATAACATTTTAAATTATTCATTATAATACGAAAGAGCAATTTGGTAACTTAAGTCTTTAATCAGTCAATCAAAATGAAGGTTTAGATTGACTGCAATTGGTCTCCAACACTTGCTGCATCTGGCGTTGATTGTACATTGTCAGGGCAGAGCTGTGAAGAAAAGGCTGGACAGAAAAACCACTGCAGGAGATCCTCCGCCTCCTGGAACGTCAAGCATTCTTTGCTCACATCGTCAAAGAACATTTCGAGCCAAAATAGGCCTTATCATCCATCTTAGAACTCACGGCTCCATACTTTCAACGCCACTGGATGAAATGAATGGTCATCATTATTCTTGATGGGCAAACAGCACATTGTCAGGCTGCTGTTCGTCCATCTATTGATGTTATCTTTCCACTTGTATCGTTGTCTACCTCTTGCCTTCAATCTTACCCTCTAATGTGGTTTTTATAAACGCATTATGTCTTGTAACGTGGCCGAAGTATTTCACTTGCCTCTATTTTTATTTATTTCATCAACTTTCTTTTAATTTTCATCCCCCCCCCCCAAACCTGTGCATTTGATTGTTTTATTTCCATAAAATACATATATCCTTCTGTATATCCACATCTCCAGGGCCTCTATTCCACTTTCTAATTACTTGTTGATTGTTAAGGAGTTTGTTTCATATAGTAGCGTTCAATATACATAACATACGACAATGGTTATATAACATATGATAATGTTAATACTGGTATCGTGTTGTTGAAAACATTTTTGGCCATTCATATTCTCTTTTTGATTTCTGTTTCTCTTCTGAACCAAGATAGGAGATACTTATTACTTGTTCTAGTATCGCGCTTAGTGTGATATTCATTGACGGTATTTCTTTTCCATTGTTAATTATTATAGTTTTTGTATATTTGGGTATTATAATCTAAGCCACATTCTGAGCTATGTCTGTTTACCAGTTCCACTACTTTTGTAACTTTTGCTCGCTCTCTGCTAGTAACATTGTATCATCAGCACACCTGAGATTGTTTATGATTTTTCCATTGATGTTAAGTCTAGACAGTTTTCCAACTTGTGTAAAAATTCTTTCTGTGTATAAGCTGAAGAGGCTTGGGGAAAACACACATCCTTGCCGCACTCCTCTTTTTATCTCTGCAGTGAGTAATTGTTTCCGTATCTAATTGACACCGCTTGTTCCCAGTGCAGGTTACTAATATGAATGAAGTCTTTTCCGTCTGCTCCCATATCTTGAAGGCATGTAATTAATCGTTCATGTTATACTCCGTCAAAAGCTTAAAATCCCATGGAAATCGACAGCAAGTCAATAATAGGCCGCTGTTCATGCTAATTTTCCAAGTGAGAAAAGCTACCCACAAAAATAATATAACATGAGTGGTCCTCCATACACACACATTTTGATCCTTGTTGGCGCTACGTCGGTTGTGCACTGTGCTAAGGTTCTCCTTGTGTAATATATGAAAGCAGACTGAGACACTTATGGAGATATCTGTGGGCAATGAAGGTGATCCGTTATCTAAACCAACGCTGAAATGGCGGTAGAACTGTCCGTCGCCCTGCTTCTAAGTGAGTGCGTGGCGCGACACTGTGAGCTGTGAGTTTCGTGTGAAGTGCTTTTGAATCTGCCCACATTTTGTTTGGAACGTGGCTGTGTCAGATTCTCACCCAGGGTTGCAACGCGTCGTCTGTACCCACGCCAAGCAAATGCAACCGGACTCAACTCTGAGCGGTGTTAAACACGCTAGTTACAACGCGGCGTCTTCGACGACGCCAGGGAAGTCCAGTCAGGCTCAACTCTTAGCGACGCTAAGCCCGTTGCTGGTCAGTCAGGACACAGCGTGAAACTACTGGTTCACGCAGGGGGAATCTACCCCGACTGACGAGAATGCTGAACGGCTAGACAGACCGGCTTGGGAGATCGTAGCGGACAGACGTTTGAATGGCGAATGCAATGAAGCGAATGTTTGAGCGTGAATCGATAGCTAGCCTGTACGAGTGTAAGAGACCGAACGCCTGGGTTATTGACTTGTAAGTGTATTGCATTGATGTATTGATTGATTGCATGTATTGATTGTATGATGAATTGTGATTACGCGATATATGCATTGATTGTGAGTTGCGCGTTGCGCGAATAAAGTGTTTGCATTGTGTCACATTGAGTTATTTAGTGACAGTATTTAGTATCTCACTTGTCAGCCAACGAGCCAGAGTCTTGCTGCCGCAAGATCCTGACAGCTGCCTGTTCGGAGCGATGGCAGGTGGCTATGTCCCAGAGTTGACCGGTTTTTGCCTTATGCAGAAATGCGTGGCTGCTGGGCTTCTGGTTGACTGCCACTGCCGTCGGTCATGACTCACCATTTCACTCGATCACCAGAGTCGTGGATCAGCTCAGTGTTCCTGTCTCGTCCATGCCACGTGGCCAAGCCATCCAGGTATTTTCCTCTCGGTCTTCCTCTTGGTCTGTTCCCTTCGATCTTGCCAGTTGTCACTAAGTTTTCCAATCCATTTCTTCTCATAACATGTCCAAAAAATGTTGACTGTCTACGTCTAATTTCTCTAATCAATTTACTAGTTTCATTTGTCTCCTGTAGTACTCGGTCATTAGTTTTTCTGTCTGTCCATGGTATTCTTTGCATTTTCCTCAGAAACCACATTTCTGCAGCCATCAGATGTTTTTCAGCTTGACTGCTCATTGTCCAAGTTTCACATCTATACAAAAGAACAGGCTCTATGTATCTCCTCAACACTCTGTTTCTCGTTTCAATTGACATATGTTTATTGGTCATAATGTTTTTCATCTTGCTAAAGCAGTGGTTCTCAACAGGAGGGGAATTCCACCCCCCCCCCCCCAGGGGGGAATTTTTAGGGTTTCCAGGGTGGGGGGGGGGGGATGAAGACCATTTCAAGATCGTGTTGATACAAGAACCGATTACTTGATATTGTTTTTCCCTTCATACTTTACAGTTATGTACGTCTCATCCTTCTAAAATTCATTTTATAAAGTAAATAGACCCACAAATCACGTTTTATGTGGATATCTAGACTTGTTTCAGTATATGCTATTAAATTTACCTTCCATTTTTACGTATAATGTGTAGGGGCGGGGGGATATTTAGGTAGAAAATATGAAAGGGGGGGGGGAATGACGTACTGAAAATATGGTGAAGGGGGCACGAGCCAAATTTTTGATAGGAAGGGGGGGGGGGATGACGTTCTGAAAATATGGTGAAAGGGGGGGGGGTACGGGCCAAAAAAAGGTTGAGAACCACTGTGCTAAAATCTACTTTCGCCTTGGCGATTCTTGTTTTAATCTCTTCAAGGCATCTCCCATCAGATGTTATGACTGTTCCGAGATAATTGTATCGATTCACTTGTTGAAGAATAATCCAATTTACTTGTATATTACATTGTGGTACTTTATTCTTCCTAGTGACGACCATAACCTGTGTCTTTTTACAATTTAATTCTAACCCCAGCTGCTCACTGTGTACAACAACCGCAACTACTAATTGTTGCAGATCCTGCGCATTGTCTGCAATCAATACTGTATTATCTGCATATCTAATGTTATTGATGTTTCGTCCTCCAATGCTGATTCCATTTATATCTTCTACATTTCTGAAAATATTTTCACTGTACAGGGAAAAAAAATCTGGAGAAATTACACATCCCTGCCTAACACCTCTCTTAATAGGCTGATATTGTCCCACTTCATTATCAATCCTTATGGCAGCTTGTTGTTTCCAATATATGTTTTTTATAAGTCTAATGTCTTCCCCATCAATTTGTAGATCTGCAAGCATATCCACAATGTTGACATGTCTAACTCTATCAAAAGCTTTTGTGTAGTCAATGAAGCAAAGATGTATATCTTTGTTTACTTCTATAGCACTTTCAATAACTGTTCGCAGCATATACACAGCATTTACTGTACCCTTTCCTTCTACAAACCCACATTGTTCTTCCCCTATTTCAGGTTGCAATTTCTTCCTCACTCTTTTGCATGATAATTCGTAGCAAAATCTTTGTGATGTGACTCATTATACTAATTGTTCTATGTTGATCACATTCCAAGGCTCCTGATTTATTTGGAATTTGCAATAAATACAGAGTTACATAATTCAGAAGGTATATCTCCAGTATCATATAGTGTGTTCAGCAGTCTGGTGACTTGATCTAGTCCATATTCTTCTAAAGCTTTAATCATTTCTGTTGTGATGTTATCTGCACCGGGGGCCTTGCCAGCTTTCATATGCTTAAGAATATTTCGAACCTCCATCTTCATAATTGGTGTACCTTCATTATTAAATCTTATAGCATACTGTTCCTCTCTGTTATCCTCATAAAGGTTTTTCACATAATCTGTCCATACATGTATAATCTGATCTTTTTCTTTATGATTTTGCCATCTTTAGTTTTTAGACAGCCTGTTGATGTACTTGTTCTTTTATTAGTAAGTTCCTGAATTCTTTTGTGCACTAATTTGGTATTTTGACTGTTGTGTTGTTTTTCAATTTCTAAGCACTTTTCCTCAAGCCATGCTTCTTTTGCCTCCTTACATAATATTCTGACTTGTCTGTGGATTTCTTCATATTTGGCAGAATTATTTTTGTTGAGTCTTCTTGTTTCCATTAGGTGTAAAATTTCTTCAGTCATCCATTTCTTACAACCCACCTTCTTTAATTTTGGAATAGTTGATTCTGCAGCCAAACTGATTGAATTCTTCAACATTTCGCATTGATTTTCCATATCCTGGAATAGGATCTCTAGATCAGACAATATACCAAATCTGTTCTGTACTTCTATGTTGAATTTGTTTTGTATTTCCTTGTCATTACTCAATGTACACAAATCATATTTAGTGTTTCCTGTTATATACTTGACTTTCTTCAACTTTATCCTCAGTGTTCCTAAATAGTCAGTGGTCACTTTAACAATCAGCACTGGGAACTGTTTTTGCTATTGTTAACGCGTTTCTAAATCTTCTGCTAATCAGAATGTAGTCAATCTGGTTTCTAATCCTGTTATCAGGACTCCTCCATGCCCATAATTTTCTAGGGTGTTGCTTAAACCAGGTGTTTCCTACAATCATTTCCTGTTCTTTTGCCCACTCTACGAATCTGTATCCTCTGTCACTTCTCTCTCCTAAACCATAGTTTTCTACTGTGTATCTACCACCTTGATTTCATACTTTTGCATTGAAGTCACCTAATATGATGTTTATTTCTGAATTTTTACATTTCTTTAAGGCAGACTCTATGTCATTATAAAATTCCTCTACACTATCTTCACTGGATTCTCCTGTTGGGCATATACTTGAATAACATTTATGTTAGAAGGTCTGCCACTTAATTTAACTAGTAGAACTCTGTCCGACACGGCCCAATATCCTTTAACAGATTTTGATGTTTTCCGGTCCAAAATAATTGCCACTCCCCTTTGTCGATCTTCACCGCCAGAATAAATAATCTTAAAATCTTCATCTATCTTGATGCCTGCTCCTATCCATCTCGTTTCGCACATCCCTAAAATATTAATTTTTTCTCTTTCCAGTTCTTGTTTTATGTTCTCTAATTTGTCGTCGTCGTTTAAGGTCCTAACGTTCCATGTTGCTAATTTTAATGTCTCTGTCCTTGTCTTGCGATGATCAGTCTTTAGGCGAATCATAATGTACTTTTTTTTAAAAATTTTGTTGCGTATCCCTTACGGGACGTTGCAGTCAACACCAGCATTTTCAGCTGCTGTTGATGTACTAGGCAAGTGTTACGTTCAGTAGTTTGCCATTGCTTTCTGAACGACCGGTCTCTATACCTTTTTCGAAAATACGAGCACCGCCGTGTTTCGAACCCGGGTATACGGGCTCACAAACAGCGTTCGCAAGCCCTTCAGCCACAGAGACCGACCATAATGTACTAGGCACTTTTAAAGAGGTAGTTTACCGTTGCTTTTCTCTATGGCAGTGACCATACTGGTCAGATGACCGCAACCATTGTCTCTCGAAAAAAATCCTCAGCCTGTATCCATATAAGGACAGCCAATCATCAGCTTTTTATCGCTCTAATAGAGATAATGAAATCAGTCGTAGGTTGGCCACAACAATGCTGTTGCTAAACAGTATTAACAACATATGACACACCAGCAAACAAGTTAAAGTCACATGTTTAAGAACACGCATCTTGCCTGTAGCAATATGTGAATGTGAGTCATGGGCTATTTCGCAGTCACTAAAGAAGAAAATTAGGGATTTTGTTCTTAAATCTTATAGCAAATTTTTAAGAATATCGTGGATCATGAAGAAGAAAAATACGGAAGTTCTACCAGACCTGAAAGTATAATAAAACTGGTACATAAACTACAATATTTTAACCATAACAGTGTCGTGGAGAGATTTAGAAGATATGAGAGGAATTGGGGAGATTAGTTAGTTAGTTAGTTAGTCGACAGATCATCCTCATTGCACATCGAACTATTCAGTCCTAACTGCTTGGATCCCCTCCTCAGCAAATCCCGCAGCGTGTAGCGGCTAACGACACCAGTTCTGTGTTGGTTTATCAATCTTCATTGGCTCCCTGTGTAGTGTTCTTGTTTGGGCACACCTCTTTTAATTCGCTGTTCTCAGTCTGACCATGGTTGTAGAATCGCAGTCATCACTTGGTTCTCGCAAAAGTCTTACTTCTCATAGCGCATTCAGAATGTCAGCCTGGCCCATGGCGCGTCCGCCCTCCACATTAGCCATACCTGTGAGCTTGTCAGCCCGCTTATTCCCTTGTACTCCCGTATGCCCTGGCACGAAGATGAAACTAATCTTTGCCAGCCGAGACCGCAACCACTCTCTTCGGATCCACCCCGTCTCTATCTTGAGCATGCTCATTTAGTCGCTAAGGACACATGCCCTATTGAATGTCTGTGTCTCGAGCCATGTTATTGCTTTACTTACTGCCATAACTTCCATAGTCAGGCTACTTGTGGTCTCAACAAAAGCACCAGAGTCCTCCTTCACAATTCTCCCTCCGGCCCGCGCCGTAAAGGCCCATGAGCTTCTCACATGTCGGACGACCGACCCATCTGTGTAAATGACAGCATCACCGTCTAACGAATTCTCGAAAATCAACGCTTGTACTTCCGCCTCCACAGCAGCCGGATTTTCTTGTCTGCATTTTCTGTCTAGTTGGATGCAAACTGAAAAGGACTACGGAAATCTGTTGGCACTTGTACCCACTCCTCGCCAGGTTCTAAGTCCTCCAGTGAACACACCTGTTGAAGAATGTCTTCGGGTTGACCCATCCACGACCTTCCTCTTTTTAACCTGCTGCCCTTCACCTTCCTAATTTCACTATGCAGTGGATGTTGTGTGTTTGCGTTGACTCTGAGGTAGGCACGTGCTCTGCAAATTTGTAGTCTGTCTTCAATGGTTGGAAAATCAAGAAGGTAGCGCATCGCCCTGCATGCTGTATCTCTTGTACATCCAAGAATAATGCGCATAGCTTCGTTTTGTATCCTTTCCATCCTTTCTATCTGCTTACGGCTGAGAGTCAGGATCGCCATCGCATACTCAAAAACAGACATGACCAGCCCCTCGTATAGGAGGCATAGATGGCGCTGCTCACAGTTTGCTGCCGCCATCACCCGCATCGCAGCCAAACCCCGCTTGGCCTTTGTTATCACCTGGTCTATGTGCTCATTATAAGCAAGGCTTCGATCAAAACGTATCCCCAGGTAATTCATTGCCTGCGTTCTTTCCAGTCTCTGAACACAGATTAACAGTTGGTGTTGGAGTGTTGACAATATGATTATTCAAAGAGAACCATGTCACTGTTGCCTTTGTTGGGTTGGCCATAGCCCCAGCTTCAGCACACCAAGTACTTATGCGTTTGAGTTCGATTTGCAGTTCCACAGCAACCTGATCTTTATCCTTACCCTGATGATACACTAAAACATCGCCGGCATATGACAATGTCCTCCCCGGTCCTGTGATCTGCTCGCTGGTGATTCTCACTGTGTAGCCGTTGAACAGCCAGGATATACTTGTTGTTGGTTCTGACATCTAACTGCCACATCTAAAAACTACTTTCCGTTGGAAGAGGGCTGCAGCGATCCAATTAAGGAGGCACGGACTTTTCTTGAGTTCAAGAAGCTGAAGCATTAAAAAATCCAATGGTACTCTGTTGTACGCGTCCTCAAGATCAATCGCTGCAGCAAAAGTTTCAATGCCTGAGTGGAAACCTTTATAAACATCATGGGAAAAAACTGCTGCATTGGTCCAGGTTTCTCTTTTGGGACGGTACCCTCCCAGGGTGGGTGGGAAAACACCTCGCTTCTCTAGCTGGCTTGATATTTTTCTGGCAATTAACTTCTCTTGCAGCTTGCCTATTGTATTCTGCATGGTTATTACTCAATATCCCTGAATTTTTGTGTGGTCTTTGCCAGGCTTCGGCAAGGGAATCAGAAAGCTGTGTAACCACTCCTCCTCTTGATGCTAGCACGCCCTATACTGTTGTTGTACATGTCTGCTAGTTTCTCTAGCTCGTTGTCGATGACACCTATTGATGTCGTCATATCTTATGCTATCTGGCCCTGGGGCGCTGTTTATTTTAATCGTCGAAGCAGGCTTGATTTCTTTCACTGTCACTGTGTCTTCATCCGAAATGTTCTGGGCCTTACACCTGTCTGAGGGGACCTCCTTGGCAAGATTCTTTTTTGGGGAGATTAACATCAATAACATTATTAAATATCGGCAGGTCGCCTTGCGGAAAGATACCGAGCCATGTAAGAAAACCCGGGTCAATGAAGTCTTTCTGGTGACTGCCGATTCCACCGACAATGAACTGTAATTTTCGTGGAGGAATTGTGTGTTGGCATTCTGGCGGCGGCATTATGCAGTGTACCTGTGCGGGCTGTTGGCTTGCTGAGACTCCTGTCTTTTCCACATTGGGCAGTGGGGAGCATTTTGTGTGATATTCAGTGGCACAGGAACGGAGCCGTGAAGTTGGAACTGCGACTAACTAACTAACTAACATTATTAGATATGCGGATGGTACATTATTGGTTGCAGACAATGAGCAGGATCTGAAACATTTAGTAGATTCGGTTAGCACACAGTGAATACCTAGGGCTAATATTAAATTGTAAGAAGACACAGATTATGGTCGTCACTGGGAAGAAATACCACAATATAATATACAGCTAAATGAGAACAAGGGAATCGGTACAACCATCTCGGAAAAGTTATAACATCTGATGGGAATAGGTGAAACAGCCATGTGCACATGTGGAATGGCGTCGCAGACAGCAGAGCACATACTCCAAGACTGCCCAAAATATAACATATCTAGGCAAACCTTCTGGCCTAGAGAGACGACAGTGGAAGATAAACTCTATGGACTGCTGTGTGAACTAAAGAAAAGACAGTTAAATTCATACAAGAGACAACATAGCAGTTATAGACATATTTCAAGCGAATGAAAGAAGAAGAAGAAAAATTTGATGGGAGATGCCTGACGAGATTAGAAGAATCGCCATGAAAGATGAAGAATATATTGACCAATACAAAGATGTCATTTGCAATGAGAAAAATGTGTTGAATTGCTACATAGAACCTGTACTTTTGTATGGATGTGAAGCATGGACAATGAACAGACAAGTTGAAAAACACATAATGTTTGTGGAAATGTGGTTTCTGAGGAAAGTACAAAGAATATCATGGACAGACAGAAAAACCAATGAACAGGTTCTATACAAAACAAATGAAAACCGTAAAATGATTAGAGAAATTAGACGCAGACAGGCACAATCTTTTGGACACATCATGAGAAGAAATAGACTAGAGAACTTTGTGACAACTGGCAAAATTGAGGGGAAAAGGTTAACTCTTAAAATGGGGGGGGGGGGGGGGGGGGGGCATAGATGTGAATTCCTGGATAGCTTGGCCACGTGGTATGGTCGAAGAAAAAAAAGAACACAGAATTGATCCATGTCTCTGGTGATCGTGTGAGATGACGAAATATGACAGCCCACGATTATCGGCATGGCACGTGATAATAACGACTTTGAGAGAACAGCGATGGAAGGCACATTACCCTGAGGAAGAGAAACGGGTAGACCAGTAAGAAGAAGGACACGGGACATTGAAGACACCTTAGACCTGTGGGTGAATGAGGCAGAAGAAATGGCAAGAGATCAAGAGGCTTTTCGGCGAACAGTCATGAGAGAGACGTTCTGCAAAGATCCTTAAAATAATGATTCTGTTATATATACTTGATAGTATACATAATGAAACTTCGTTTGCATGAAACGTGAGAGCTACATTAGGTGTCTGACCATTTTCAGAGTTCAAAACATGTCTGGTACTTAAATGTTGGACTTTCGGGGAAGGGGGGATGCGGGTAGGGAGTCTTTTGTAATTACGCATCTTCTTATAGTCCATGTGTGGCGTTGAGGATCACGGGTTTTCTTTTTACAGCCCTCTTTCTCGTGTGCTGCTAACCATTTATGATACTGATGCTCCTTCATGCCATGATGTCACTGTCCAGCATTGTTTCCCGTGGTCTCCCCTTGCTTCTTTTCCCTTTCCATGTCATATCAAAAACATGAGGACTGTCTTTTTCTGCTACAAGTAACCAGTTCTCTTTGTGAGTTAACTTTTTTAAAGTATATCTTCCCTGCTCTTTCTATCCGCCCAAGGTGTTCTCATCATTTCATAAAACCACATTGCAGCCTCCACATAATTCCTCACTTGTCTGCCAATTGTCCAAGATTCACATCCGCACGCATGTATGTATTCACATCTGAGTATGTCTCTACCAGGTGCTCTTTTAACACCTCTTTCGTGGTGTTGAAGTCACTGGATTTTGGGCGCCCGAACAAATCTCTGACAACTGGTAAGATCGAGGGGAACAGACCAAGGGGAAGACCTAGAAGCAAGTACCTGGATGGCTTGGCCTTGTGGCATGGTCGAGACAGAAACACGGAGCGATCCACGACTCTGGCGATCGAGTGAGATGGCAGAACATGACCGCCCACGCTTACCGGCATGGCACATGATGGATAGATGGAACAAATCTCTAGCAAACCGGTATGGTTCACGGAAGAATTTCTCGTGACTTCCGCATTCACCGTCCTTTTCTACAGAACAGTTCTGCTCGACAAAAAACTCTGTGCCTGGCAGGCCCTCTTTCTCACTATCAGCTGCAGACCTTTTGTGAGCAGTTTTCTTACCTCCCCGATAGGCTCCCGTTTTCCACCTACACTTCTGCATACTATCTACTTTCTTCCTCTCACTGCTAAAAAAAAAAAAAAATTGAGGTAGGGAGTGGCGGTACACAACCCGCAATTATCTAGTTTTGTTTTAATCTTCTAGCGATAATTGATCCAGCCCACTGTCTAAAACTTCGGACAATGCGCTATCGAGTTTTGCCCATGCCGCCTTCTCAGTGGCGGGAGAGAACTTGATTTTCACCCTGGACAGTTGGAAAACTGAAGTAATGCAGGTTAGCAGATGGTCCACTAGGTATACTGGTAAATAGCACATCTCTGAAACAAGTTACAGAATTCACATATCACATGATATGTATGATCACAGACGGCGGCAGCGTGAAAAGCCAAATTGAAAACAGATGTCAAAAGCAAATGTGCTTACATATCAACTATCACTCTTACTGAAACATCCAAATATACCTTTGTCTGCAAAACGACAGGTAATAAATAGCATATTCACATCAACCCTGTGCTACCAAAGTCAAACTTGGACATTATCCAAATCATACTTATGCAAAATCAACATCTGTGAGATGAGATGCTTGAGGAGAGCTGGCAACTTAACTATCCGAGACCGAGTAAGAAATGACGTTACCAGACAGACAGTGCGATCAAAACTCTGTGCCACATTTATTGAAAGACAAAGAACAAATGGCTTGGCCATCTCGTCAGTATGCAACACCATCGACTACCAGCAGTGGTCCTACATCAAAGTTCTGCTACGAGAGCAAGACGCTCGAGAAGAAAATTGATTGACATCAAAGACATTCTACAATCACACGGAATGACACTATCCCATGCCACCCATCGGGCGCTGGAACGTTAATAATTCTGTTCTCTTCCCCCTCCCCCCTCCGACGGTAAAAGTGGAAGACATGATGATGACTTCTGGAAAAGTGCTGAAACGTGTCACAGGGGCCATTAAATATTCTCAGCTAACCTGGGGTACTCCCTGGCTGAGATCTAACAGAGGATAAAATATTGCCGTTTCTCAACCTATATCTAGCACTGCGGCCACTTCACTGAGAGGGGCATGTTCCTGTGTATGGCCCGAGAACAGCACTATGTCACCTAAGTTAAGCGGTTTGCTGGTGCCTTATATTTTTTCTCAAATCCTAGAATACTGTCTTACATTTCATTAGGTCAGCACGGCCACTGGATTAGGGCGCTCGTTCTTAAACATCCGGTTTTTTTAATGTTGACATAGTGGATTCAACCCCTACACCGGTTAGTTGGACTAACATGTTGACTTCTCATCCCTTGACTTGAGGACGTAAATTAAGTCCCCAATATGGTGGTTAGGCATTGAAACACTACGGCCTCTGGAGTATTTATCTTTGTGGCTGCGGTTTGCATTTCCCTCATGTTAGACTGGTGGTATATGGTTCCGTCGCCCTGCTACTGAGTGTGTGATGCAACCCTGTGAACTGTGATATTCACGTGGAATGCTTCTACATGTCCGCTTTTGTTTGTACAGTGACCTGCATGTTTGGAACAATAGCTACCGGCTGAAGCTGAATTGACTTTTCGGTTCACGAGTGCATTTTTCAGGAGACTCCTGGGAGTTCGTGCTTAATACCGCGCTTTCGGTGGGTCGCCCTGCGGATAGTGACAGAGCGATATGAGAAAACCCGGGTCAATGAGGTCTTTCTGGTGACTGCCGATCCCATCGACGATGAACTGTGGTTCTCATGGAGGACTTTTGTGTTGGCATTCTTGCGGCGGTATTATGCAGTGTATGGAGGCTGCTGGATTGTCGAGACTCCTGTCTGTTCCACTTTTCCACATTGGACAGCATTTTGTGTGATATTCATTGGCACAGGAACGGAGTCAACCCATTGCCGTGAAGTTGTAGCCCTCGGCTAACTAACTAATTACAAGTACCCCTGAAGCCAGAATGAGTTCACCTTATGGCGAGGGACTGGTAAGAAGGAAAGCTAATCCACACGCAAATATTTCCAGTGCACTAGAAGTAGTAGCAGGACTACACTTGAGTTCAAAGCAAGGGAACAAACACTTCCTGAGTTGCCTCTTCTTGAATTGTAACAGAGAGTGCAAGGAAAGCACTCTCCTTGAATATCCAGAAAACAGTAACAATGGTGATATCAATGAAAATGGTGACATCAAAATAGAAGGAAAAATTCTTAACCAAGTGGATAATTTTAGACACCTAGGGACATTTATAACATCAGATGGAAGATGTACAACAGAGATTAACAGAATAGGGCAAGCAAAAGCCGCATTTCAGAAAATGAAGCGTATCTTATGCAATAAGTCACTGTCACTGAATGTAAGAAAGAGAGTGCTGAAATGCTATGTAGAACCAGTTTGGGAAGGTTAACCCGGTCAACAAATGCCCGCAGAAGTCGGATGTGTCGGCCTAACGGCGCAAGAACGCAGCTCTGCTGTAAACAGGCACAACGCAATCACATCCGAAAAAAAAACTCCGGATGAACGAAGAAGAAGAAGAAGAAGAACCAGTTTTGCTGTATGGCAGTGAATCTTGAAATGTAAATGAACAAATTAAGAAGAAATTAGAAGCAACAGAGATGTGGTTCCTGAGACGAATGTTGCGAATTCCTTGGACTGTCAGAGTCACTAACGACGACTGCCTGAAACAGGCTAATGAAACTAGAACACTATATACAACAATAAGAAATTGGTCATGTAATGAGAAGAGAGGCATTGGAAAACATCATGACAACTGGAAAGGTCGAGGGGAAGAGAGGCAGAGGCAGACCAAGAGAAATTATGCTGGATGGATTGAGATGGTGGCACAGTGGAATATCAGCAGCAGAGTTGATCCAGAAAACCAAAGACCGAGATATGTGGAGAGCCATGAACGCCTACGCCAGCTGGCAGGGCACTTGATGATGATTCGTCTCTGATCACATGCATGGTAGATTACATATAGTTACTAAACTTTGCCTCCTCATAGGAGCCCAGGCAACACACAAGTGAATCTGCCCTGTTGGCCCTAAAGACAGTAGTTTATGACAATGTAGGAAAGTACTACTACAGGTCAGGTATAAACGTGTCCTTTTAAGATGATTATTTCATTAAAATAAGAGTAAGTGCTTCTCCAGAGCAAGTTATTGAAATCACCACACCCACAGATTATCCTCATGTAATTATTGTGGAGAATTCAGATTGGCCAAGAGACTTAACGAGCTGGCACTTGAACTGTCTGCACACTGGCAGTGGGTCGTTTCACACACCAATCAGCTGGCACTTGAACTGTCTGCACACCGGCAGTGGGTCGTTTCACACACCAATCAGCTGGACTCAAACATTGACTTCTCTCTCAGAAAACAATTGCAGATTATTGAACATAAAATTGCCTAGAAAATCAACAAGCAGACAAAGCCATGAATGTGAACTAATGTATTTATTAAATCAAAGTGAAATCCATGATTAAATGTCACATGTCATCTACTACAATAACCATGCCACAGTACAATTGCCCTCCAGTAAATACTGGGCTTGCAAAACAAAATAGTGTACTTAAACACACTACCTACAAATGTCAGATAAGGTGAAATAAATGCAATAATAATGTGAGCTTAAGGCAATACATTTATCATGTTTCAATGAGAATGGATAAAACAAACAAAAAAGTAATTTTCTTCAGAGTATTATTGATGAGCAATCACACTGTGTAATTAAGTCTGTGTTAATGAAAAGCTTAGCAACATATAAACTACATATAAATTTTTTTTTAAAAAGTTAGTGGCATGTCCTATTACACAATGTTGGAATAAATCTGAGCATTTATTGGCTGTTTGTAATTTACTAGCCATTTTATTGCTCAGCAGCTTGCGACAGCTTTCTGAATGGTAGATGCTCAAACCATCAAAATCAACGCGAAGCGAGCTACTCCTAAGTCGACCATGGCTGATTTTGAATAAGTGACAGGTAAAAATTAAACACTAGTTAAAATAAGACACACAATCTTTGCAATGTTAAGAAAAATAATACCAACAATAAAAATGTCAAGTTCAATATGTAGTTAAAAGACAAATAAATCAATGCTGTTGAATTCTGCTCTAAACATTTACAAATAATGTCTGTTGTAAACACTGGCATGTTAACTGTAGATAGGTTTAAAAACATTTTTATATAACACTAGTTTATAATCAAGTTAAAATAGCCAGGGATATACATAAATTACGACTTATGATAATATAGCATGCTAAAGGCCACATTTGTGCCTGTAAGAATGCAGGAATTAAAACTGGATTAAAAAATGAAAATTGTAGGCATTTATTCACAAACAATAGCTAAGAGAGAAGGGTTAACATAAATGAGACTCTAAAGACTGGTGCAGTATCGATCGTAAAAATATCTCATTAAAAAGACGCAAATAAGTTGAAAATTATCTCATATCCCAAGTATAAAAACTGGTATATTAATTATAGAATAAGTATGTGTAAATCAACAAGCATCAATTATGATTTCATGACAATTTAAAGCAGTAAGAAAATGGAAATTTTTTTTTTCTTTTCTTTTAGGGCAACAGAAATAAAGAAAACTATTAACATGAATCATTTACACAATGAGCCCCGGTAGTAAAACAGATTACAAACTCAGTGGTCCTGATTCAATCCTCAAACACAGGTCTATGGTCAATCTAGCCTCAGAAATAGACACCACAGATAGCGACCATACCATCTACCCCGTGCTGTTTGGTGACACAATAGAGGTGTAATACCATATCCCCAATGGCATGTAACAGGGTCTCCTATAGCATCTGTACAATGACTGAACACGAGGAAAGCAAATATACACAGCACCAACACAAGAAGCCATACAACAACAATTATCATTGAGATGCGGTATAATTTGAAGCCATAATTCTTATGCTAACTAGTGACAATATAAATTTGTTGTCTGATTTCAAGAAATATGGCAAGAAAGCAGATGTTATGGATCTGACAAATGAATACTATCAATATAATTATGAAACAAATTGTACAAATCTATATTATAAATAAATAAAACTTAGGAGGAAGTAATTTTAGTGTCCTCATCTTAACATAAGGTGTTATTGGTCAGCCTTGAGCAATGCCATAAATATTTTCATTTAGCAAACTGCAACTACATTAAAGTAAAATACACAGGCCTTATGATGTAAAGTCTGAGGTGTAGAGTGGACAATTCTCAGACCTATGGCGCCATTTCAAGGGTTAGATACAAGTTCTGTCTGTATTCCATACTTGTGGGTTCAGGTGGATGACAGACCATTTCAATGGTTAGATACAAGTTCTGTCTGTATCCCATACTTGTGGGTTCAGGTGGATGACAGACCATTTCAATGGTTAGATACAAGTTCTGTCTGTATCCCATACTTGTGGGTTCAGGTGGATGACAGACCATTTCAATGGTTAGATACAAGTTCTGTCTGTATCCCATACTTGTGGGTTCAGGTGGATGACAGACCATTTCAATGGTTAGATACAAGTTCTGTCTGTATTCCATACTTGTGGGTTCAGGTGGATGACAGACCATTTCAATGGTTAGATACAAGTTCTGTCTGTATTCCATACTTGTGGGTTCAGGTGGATGACAGACCATTTCAATGGTTAGATACAAGTTCTGTCTGTATCCCATACTTGTGGGTTCAGGTGGATGACAGACCATTTCAATGGTTAGATACAAGTTCTGTCTGTATTCCATACTTGTGGGTTCAGGTGGATGACAGACCATTTCAATGGTTAGATACAAGTTCTGTCTGTATCCCATACTTGTGGGTTCAGGTGGATGACAGACCATTTCAATGGTTAGATACAAGTTCTGTCTGTATTCCATACTTGTGGGTTCAGGTGGATGACAGACCATTTCAATGGTTAGATACAAGTTCTGTCTGTATCCCATACTTGTGGGTTCAGGTGGATGACAGACCATTTCAATGGTTAGATACAAGTTCTGTCTGTATTCCATACTTGTGGGTTCAGGTGGATGACAGACCATTTCAATGGTTAGATACAAGTTCTGTCTGTATTCCATACTTGTGGGTTCAGGTGGATGACAGACCATTTCAATGGTTAGATACAAGTTCTGTCTGTATTCCATACTTGTGGGTTCAGGTGGATGACAGGACCATTTCAATGGTTAGATACAAGTTCTGTCTGTATTCCATACTTGTGGGTTCAGGTGGATGACAGACCATTTCAATGGTTAGATACAAGTTCTGTCTGTATTCCATACTTGTGGGTTCAGGTGGATGACAGACCATTTCAATGGTTAGATACAAGTTCTGTCTGTATTCCATACTTGTGGGTTCAGGTGGATGACAGACCATTTCAATGGTTAGATACAAGTTCTGTCTGTATCCCATACTTGTGGGTTCAGGTGGATGACAGACCATTTCAATGGTTAGATACAAGTTCTGTCTGTATTCCATACTTGTGGGTTCAGGTGGATGACAGACCATTTCAATGGTTAGATACAAGTTCTGTCTGTATCCCATACTTGTGGGTTCAGGTGGATGACAGACCATTTCAATGGTTAGATACAAGTTCTGTCTGTATTCCATACTTGTGGGTTCAGGTGGATGACAGACCATTTCAATGGTTAGATACAAGTTCTGTCTGTATCCCATACTTGTGGGTTCAGGTGGATGACAGACCATTTTAATGGTTAGATACAAGTCTGTCTGTATTCCATACTTGTGGGTTCAGGTGGATGACAGACCATTTCAATGGTTAGATACAAGTTCTGTCTGTATTCCATACTTGTGGGTTCAGGTGGATGACAGACCATTTCAATGGTTAGATACAAGTTCTGTCTGTATCCCATACTTGTGGGTTCAGGTGGATGACAGACCATTTCAATGGTTAGATACAAGTTCTGTCTGTATCCCATACTTGTGGGTTCAGGTGGATGACAGACAATTTCAATGGTTAGATACAAGTTCTGTCTGTATTCCACTACTTGTGGGTTCAGGTGGATGACAGACCATTTCAATGGTTAGATACAAGTTCTGTCTGTATTCCATACTTGTGGGTTCAGGTGGATGACAGACCATTTCAATGGTTAGATACAAGTTTCTGTCTGTATTCCATACTTGTGGGTTCAGGTGGATGACAGACCATTTCAATGGTTAGATACAAGTTTCTGTCTGTATCCCATACTTGTGGGTTCAGGTGGATGACAGACAATTTCAATGGTTAGATACAAGTTCTGTCTGTATTCCATACTTGTGGGTTCAGGTGGATGACAGACCATTTCAATGGTTAGATACAAGTTCTGTCTGTATTCCATACTTGTGGGTTCAGGTGGATGACAGACCATTTCAATGGTTAGATACAAGTTCTGTCTGTATCCCATACTTGTGGGTTCAGGTGGATGACAGACCATTTCAATGGTTAGATACAAGTTCTGTCTGTATTCCATACTTGTGGGTTCAGGTGGATGACAGACCATTTCATGGTTAGATACAAGTTCTGTCTGTATTCCATACTTGTGGGTTCAGGTGGATGACAGACCATTTCAATGGTTAGATACAAGTTCTGTCTGTATCCCATACTTGTGGGTTCAGGTGGATGACAGACCATTTCAATGGTTAGATACAAGTTCTGTCTGTATTCCATACTTGTGGGTTCAGGTGGATGACAGACCATTTCAATGGTTAGATACAAGTTCTGTCTGTATTCCATACTTGTGGGTTCAGGTGGATGACAGACCATTTCAATGGTTAGATACAAGTTCTGTCTGTATTCCATACTTGTGGGTTCAGGTGGATGACAGACCATTTCAATGGTTAGATACAAGTTCTGTCTGTATCCCATACTTGTGGGTTCAGGTGGATGACAGACCATTTCAATGGTTAGATACAAGTTCTGTCTGTATCCCATACTTGTGGGTTCAGGTGGATGACAGACCATTTCAATGGTTAGATACAAGTTCTGTCTGTATTCCCATACTTGTGGGTTCAGGTGGATGACAGACCATTTCAATGGTTAGATACAAGTTCTGTCTGTATCCCATACTTGTGGGTTCAGGTGGATGACAGACCATTTCAATGGTTAGATACAAGTTCTGTCTGTATTCCATACTTGTGGGTTCAGGTGGATGACAGACCATTTCAATGGTTAATACAAGTTCTGTCTGTATTCCATACTTGTGGGTTCAGGTGGATGACAGACCATTTCAATGGTTAGATACAAGTTCTGTCTGTATTCCATACTTGTGGGTTCAGGTGGATGACAGACCATTTCAATGGTTAGATACAAGTTCTGTCTGTATTCCATACTTGTGGGTTCAGGTGGATGACAGACACCCTTTCAAAGGTGTCTAGTTGGCTAGGCGTCAAGTACATTTGTTTCATAACAATGTGCTGTCATAATTTGTAGGCAACAGATTGGAATTTCATTCGGTAACTATAGTTTTCAATTTTAATGTTGCCTAGTGTATCCTCTGGTCTCTACTTCACACTGCTTCTATGAGTGTCCAACAATACAAATGTGTTTATTCATGAACTGTCCTCTTAACAGTTGGCTTACAAGTCCCAAAAAGAAAATGTATTTTGCTACAAAATATGTGACATCAACACATCAGTATTTTGTAAGAACACACATGGATGACAGCAGAAGAATAAGACAAACTTTGTTCATACACAGAATAGGACATCTTTTGGTAGCAAGTAAAATAAAACGCCATGAAGAACAAAACTAAGCATCAAAGAAATAACAAGGCATGATGGTGCTTTACATTGACAAACACACTGGGGATGTGATTTCACAACATTAAAATATCAAATAACACATGTTTCTGAAATTACTGTAAAGACCAAAGAGTGACAACTTATGGCTACATATATGACATTCAGATTATGCATAATGTACATTAAGCTGTTGGGTGCTGCCCAGATATAAACAAAACCCTAAAATGAGAAAAGCTGCTCACAAAAGATTTATAGCGTGTAAATTTCCCATGTGAATGTGGAAGCATATAGCTGTTACGATGATGGTGGCAGCAGTGCGTTAAAAAAATAACAACAACCCTCATATCAGTTTTAGGAATGAACCACCACCTGCTGTGATATAAACGTCAGAATGAAAGTTTCAAGCAAAAACATATGTACAATATCCAACAAATTTCCTGCATCAGCAAACACAGTTATTAATAAATAAAAGTTGTTTGGGATTTTTAAAAATTGATTAGGGCAGCCTGGCAGCATAAAAAAGGTAAAGGGAGCCAGAAAAATACCACCATGACAGAGTGCCCACAGGTTTATACACAAGAGGCCAGCACCATATACCTAACATGCCTCTAGGTGTGGAAGAGGGTCTGTCTTTGTACTGGGTATAACAGCCGTCAGCAGATGCTTGTAGGAATTGCTTAACATAGGTTATTCTGCTATCCAAGAACCTTTCGACCTCTTTCACAATTTTAGTTTTGTTATAATGAATGTGTTTATAGCACACTAAATTCACTAATGTTCTGCCTGGTCAAAACCTATTGCTAGATTATTGACAGTATTCATTATATACTTTGTAAACTCTAGATACAAATCACCAATCAAAATGATTTTATGTCAATCCTCAAAAAAATCAATGGACAATGTAAAAATCATTAATATTAAAAATAGCTAAAAATTAAAATCAATTTTTACGGAATACCTAATAATCTGGTTATGTCACAAACACACGCACATAATTTTTTCCCCGATCCATTTATAATGGTAGAAGAATGCTGAAAATACAAATTTCATATATTTTTGCATGTGATATAAAATTGCATGTAAGTTTTATTATTAAAGAAAACATCATTGGTGAATATCTTGCGTTTTGGTAACAAATACATTCTCGGTACACTGGAACATCAATGGAGGATCCTTCAGTAGAGGACAAAGAGCATGTATGCTGCCAGTTCACATAGCAGACTAGCTGTGAACCCTCCTGCAAATGCTTCTACAGTTGTTTTCTCACTGGTGCCATATGTTCCAATGTAATAGTCTTTGGCTTTGCCTCATGTTTAAGCTGCTCTAGCCAGTTAGGTTTATGATTGTGCACAATTATACGATAGTATATATGAGATTGGGAAAGATTCATTTTGCTATGCTCACATAGAGAGAAAAACATTAATGAATGGCACTTATAGAACTGCCTTCCATGAGAGCTAATCAATACCTATGAACATATTAACGTTATTTCAACGTCTCCAAGTATGCTCCAGTTATTGATTATCCTACTGCAATCAGTAGTAATATGGAACAAGCGTCTGGGGCAACATCATATATAACCACCAGCTACTGTCCATCAGTGATAAAATGTCTGCCATTTAACTGCATTCATAAGCTTAACCTCATTAAAATTCTCACAAATATGAAACAAAGTCAACAGAAATAAGATAAGTGAATTCATCTTGCCAACAATAACAGAATACATTGAATATTATTTCAAAATTAACACCAGCGAGATAAAGGTCATTAACATGTGTGTCGTCTTGCTTACACGCTCTATCAATATTCATAACTGCAGCCTAGTTTCTGAAAGTGTACTTTTTATCCTAACAATAACTACTATTTAATAACTTAGATACTACAAATGTTCTGTGAACAAATATGACAAGATATTTTAGCCAATTTCTTCTTAATAATCAGAAAGGCATGGGTGCATACAGCTGCCATAATCAACAAGCAGTGAAGAAAAAGATATATTTACATAAATACAAGACTGGGCAGTATGATTACAATCTTCTTCGCCTGGTGGCAACAGTTGATTTTGGTAAAACTGCTGCTGCAGCAGATATGGCACCTGCAGATTTGATGGTTCTGTTACTTTTGTTTGGAACCACTAGAGAAGCTTTTGGCCCACCCTGTTTCTTCGAAGCAGGTGATACTATAGTTTCAACTGCTGCTGCTTTTTTCAGCTTGCCCTGTCTGCCTTTTGCTGGTGATGAACTTGGAATCAAAGTAGTACCATCCTGTGCTGAAACATCCTTTTTGGGTCTGCCTCGTTTGCCTGCAGAAGGTGAAGCCACCAGCTGAACTGTTTCTGCTCTCTTTCAATTGACCTTTTCTGCCTTTTGGTGATGACTCTGGAATTACAGATACAATACCTGCAGCTTTCTTGGGCCTACCGCGCCCCCCTGGAGAGGAAACTGCTGCTGCTTTCACTTGACCTTTTCCTCCTTTCGGTGTTGCTGCTGGAATGACAGAAGCTGCATTAATCAACGGAGAAGCAACCTCCGTAATGGCTGCACCTTTCTTTGGTCTACCACGTCCTTTTGGAGAGGCAAATGTGTTAATGCTTGGACTTTTGGCTTCAGCATGTTGTCCTTTTCGGCTAGCTCTTGGTTTTACTGGTGAAACAGGCACAGTGGAATCGAACTTGACTTTTTTTGCAGACACAGCAGTAGATGTTCCTGCCTTGCGCTTCAAGCCTCCTATAATTATAAATAAAGCTCTGTGTGAGTTCATAAACATCAAAACTGAACATGGGTGGCTAATACATCATACTAGTTAAATAAATATTCATGATCTGCCAGTGAACCTAGATAAGTGAAGAAAAACTCAATGACATACCATTTTACCATGTTTTTATAAATACTATCAATCTAGGCCAGAGGTTCCCAAACCACTGCTCGCGGGCCACTTGTGGCCCGCCAGCTGTAAGAAAGTGGCACGTGAGGCCTCGTATAATATATTTTAATAATTTTTTTAAAATGCTCCCGGTAGCGCCCTGTCAGCGTGCGATAATTTACTCTGCTCGTGGTGGTTATGCTTAGATATGCGCCTGTTCAGTTCACAACGAAACGTTATGAAGTTCCCATATTCCAGCCTTGTCGACCAATCAGAGTGCGCAAGGCGCCATGTTGTCGTCTGTTACAACTGTTTAGCAGAGTTGGTAGTATTGTGTTGAAATTAGATTTTTTTCAAATAAAAATTTGTTTATAAACATGAGTGTGGAAAATCTAAAATCAAACAATACTAAAAAGCGAAAATGTGAAGATGTTGCTTGTCATGAATTCAACGAAGATTGGACGGAGAAATTTATGTTTATGCCTAGCCGTTGTGGTAAACCAGTTTGCTTAATCTGCGGATTTTGTGTTTCGGTTACAAAACATTTAATCTGGAACGACATTTCACGACCACACATTCAGACATAAATGCACAATATCCGATCAATTCGGAGTTAAGAAAAGATTTCTTAGAGAAAGTTCTCTGACCAAGCAGCAGTCACTGTTCACCAAGGCTAACGAACAGAGCAAGAGTGCTGTTGTTGCGTTGTACGAAGTCGCTCTTCTGTTGGCTCGCAAAAAAAAAAAAAAAAAGCCGTTCACCGATGCAGAAGAAATAATCAAGCCTATCCCTTAAAATTGCTGCTAGAATGCTTGGCGATAAAAAGTGTGAAACAAAATTTGCTTTGCCTAATAATAATATGGTCAGGCGAGTTGAAGAATAAGCCAACGACGTTCATCGTCAAGTAGCAGCACATATCAAAAATTATAAATTTTGTTTTTCATTGGCAGTGGATGGATCAACTGACATTTCTGACACAGCTCAGGTCGCAGTTTTTGTTCGAGCAATAAACGATAATTTTGAAGTCATTGAAGAACTTCTAGGACTTGAATCAGTGCATGCAACTACCAAATGGATTGATCTGTTTGAAACTCTGAAGTTTTGTGTAGAGAAAAACAACGTAGAATGTACCAAATTGGACAGTGTATGCACCGACGGTGCTCCTGATTTGACGGGTAAAAAGTCTGGGTGCCTAGATTATTGGAACAGTTTCTTGGCAGCACTATCTTAAAATATCGTTGTATCATTTACCAAGTATCTCTGTGTGGAAAGACTTTAATTCTGAAACATGCCATGGATGTTGTTCTGAGATGTTTGAACAAAATTCGAAGTAAGGTGCTGAACAGGCGTGAGTTCAGATAGTTTCTATCAGTCCTGAACGAGGAATACGGTGAGCTACTGTTACACTGTGATGTCAGATGGCTATCTAAAGGGAAAATTCTGTCACGTTTCTGGGCACTGAAATATAGTGTCTATCTGTTTCTGTCTGGAAAAAAAAGTCATTGCCTACAGAACGGGAATGTCTGCTATGACTGGCTTAATGACCTGGCATTTTTGGTGGACGTCATGTCTCATGTAAACCCTTTAAATGCGAGGATCCAGGGAAAAAATAAAACTATTCACAAATTTGTGCGATGACATTTCTTCATTTAAAATGAGACTACGACTGTTTATCGGACAGCTGACTGACGGGACTATAGAGGTGTTTCCAACTTGTGGTGGAAAAGAAATATGACTTATTACAGTACAAAGTAAAAGTTGAAAGTCTTCTGGATATCTTTCAATCGAGATTTTAGGAGTTCACAATAGAGGAGGATAATGTTGCCCTCTTCATAAATCGGTTCATATTTCCTGATGCCAAGCTCTGTCAATTACAGCAAAATCTTCAGCACGAAGTAATTGATTTGAAATGCAATTCTGCAATGAGATGTAAATTTCTGGAGCTACATTTCACATTCAGCTGATCATATGATTTCATTCTGGCGACTATTGCCTGAGTAACAATTTGAACAATTTTGAATTTTTCATTTGCCTAGAGATATATTTGTCGTTTTGGTTCGACATACAGATGCGAGCGGTCATTTTCCGCAATGACCGTTATAAAAAACAAACAACGTTCCAGATTCACCGACAGTAACCTAGCTGCGCTTATGACTTTGGGCACGACAGATTTGTGCCCAGACATTGATTAACTGGCATCTGAACTTGAGTAACTGGTTATGAAGAACAGTTACAATTTTAACTTAATTACTTTAATAGCCATTTTCGAAACTGATTAACAATTTATTGTTAAATGTACTTTTCATTTTAAACACACACAAAATGACGGCAGTGAAGTACTGAAACTGACTGCCTTTAAAGTTTTAGAATTTTGTTGACGAACGTTAAGAAAGATAAGAATGATATTGCACGACTTTAAATTTTATAACGTTGTGGCCCGCTTAACTACCAAAAATAGTAGATATGGCCCTCTTCTTAAAAAGCTTGGGAACCACTGATCTAGGCTGATTTGAGGTTTATATTTGTAAGCTGCCTGCTCTCCTTTAAACAAACATTTCTGGCCCCCCCAGATCAAAACAAAAGTTTGCACGACATTTACATTGAGCAGGACTTCTGGCCATCTGCAATTCGTTTACGAGTGTAAGAATGTGCTACTGTGTTATCTAAATACCACATGTACATTTGCTATTATATTCAGGGTAACAGGAGACAACTTGGTTGTAATTTTCATAATAAAAGAAGTCCATAGTATGACTCTTGACTGTTAAACAAGCGCTTATTAATTTTCCAGATGTATGTGCTACTGTTTGGAACCTAATAACTAAACTGTCTGAGCATCTCTACAAGTTCTATAAATACAAATAATGAAGCCACTCGTGCTCTTGTAGAAACACTTACCAATTTGTTTTCCTTCTGGTGTCCCAGCACTGCTAGACACTGATGTAACTGGTGCCACAGATGTCCCTGCCCTCCTTGAACTTGACTTTTCAGATAATGCAGACTCAGTCACGGGTAAAGTTTCATTCCTCCTCCTCCCACCTCTACCTTTAGGGTTGTTTGTGGCAGCTATTTTAGTTTCTTGTGGCACTACTTCTGGAGTACCCTTTTTACCCTCGCTTGCCTCCGCTTTGTGCAATGGCAGATGTATTATCTAAAGTGTTTACAATCTTTGCTTCACCTTTTTTTCTGTTAGCGGTAGTTTTGGTAGATGGCAGATTCTCTTTTTCATTATATTGAAACAGAGAAACTTCAACATGCCTGCTGCGGGAAGCAGCCTTACTGGATGATACAGCCTTGACATCCAATGTTGGTGCACCTTCAGCGGAGGCAGATTTTGTCTTTGATCTACCTCGCCCACCTCTGGTAGCCACAGGAGAAAGTGCATTCTCAATAACAGCAACAGATGCATCATTACCTGACACAGACTCGATGACAACAGCTCTACTTTGCAAAACCTCGCTACCTGCAGTCTCACCATCAACATTAAGTGAAGATACACTCTGGACGTGTACAGCTTCCTTAGTTTGTCCTCTACCTCGCTTTCCTTTAGAAAGTGGCTTAGCTGGTTCAACAAGTGTGGCATTTTCTTCAGCTTGGAGCGTTTCTTTGCTTTGTTTTCCACCTTGTCTGTGGCCACTTCTAGCAGATGATGAGGTACTAACTTCATTTAGAGCAAGTATGATTTCCGTTGTAAAGTCTGTGGACTCCTTGATCTGAGCTTTTCTTTGTCTACCACGCACACCAACTTTGGGCGGTGACTGAACATCAGCAGCCAGACTGACTGTCTCTTTGATCTGGGCTTTCCTCTGTCTACCACTGAGGACCCACTTTAGGAGGGGATAAGATATGTTTGTCATCATCAGCAACCGCCTCAATATTTACTCCAGATTCCTTGATACCAGCTTGGCCTCGTCTACCACGAGGACCCTACTTTAGGAGAGGATAAGATATGCTCATCATCAACTGTTTTAATATTTACTCCAGACTCCTTGATCCCAGCTTGGCCTCGCCTACCACGGGCACCAACTTTGGGCGGTGACTGAACATCAGCAGCCAGACTGACTGTCTCTTTGATCTGGGCTTTCCTCTGTCTACCACGAGGACCCACTTTAGGAGGGGATAAGATATGTTTGTCATCATCAGCAACCGCTTTAATATTTACTCTAGGCTCCTTGATCCCAGCTTGGCCTCTTCTACCACGGGCACCAACTTTGGGAGGTGACTGAGCATCTGCAGACAGACTGGTTGTCTCTGTGGTATGGGTTTTCCTTTTGTCTACCACGAGGACCCACTTTAGGAGGAGATAAGATATGCTCATTAGCAGCACCTTTGACCATATCAACATTTACTGTAGACTCCTCGATCTGAGCACCACCTCGCCTACCGCGTGCGCCAACTTTGGGAGGTGACTGGACAGGTGCAGCCGTTTCCTTGACTGCAGCTTTACCACGCCTGCCACCCTTTGGAGGTGGCAAGATATGCTTATCACCATCATTGAGTATAACTCTTTCAATATTTACTGCAGACTCACTGATCTCAACTTGGCCTCTTCTACCATGGCCACCAACTTGAGGAGGTGATTGAATGTGAATCTCACCCACAAGCGTGGAGGTTTTGGCTGCAGCTTTACCTTGTCTGCCACGGACACTTTTAGGGGACAATGTCTGCTTGTCACTCTGGCCAACAGACTTGTTTACCACAGTAGCAGTGTCAACAGCTGAGACAACAGCAGGTGAGCCTCTATTCTCAATAGCAGCCTGTACTTTTAGGGCTTCACTCTGTCGTTTTCCACTTGGTGTTGGTGATTTGCCAGGAGATGCTTTTCTAGCAGATGCAACTTTATTTTCCACTGGCAGTTCTTGATGATCTTTACGTGGACTTCTGGGTGAGAGATCAGCAGTCAAATGTAAAGGCGTCAACTTCTTCTTTGACGAAATGGTGGCATAGGGCTCTTCAGACTTGCGCTTTCTGCCTCTCTGACCTACAACAAAATTACATTTAAAAAAATTAATGCAGGCTGTGGTAAAAGTATAATTTCAGACAGAAGCAGAGATAAATTAAATATTAATGTGACTCCCTGTACACAAATAGACCACATAACAATTAAGTTGATTTTTAAAAACAATGGCACAGTACATGTTACATATAGTTGGTTTAATATCCAATAGGTTTTGAAAAATTAAAAAGGGAAGTTTCTTTAAATATTAAATTGTTAAAAAAAAAAAAAAATCCCTAGATGCACTAATTAAGAGCAATGTAGAGTGACACGAACACACACATGTGAACAAAATCAATTTACAACAGAACTATATTTCACACAACCACAAATCAGGTGTGTATATGGTTGGGGTTCATTATTATCAGTACATGTGGCTATGTTGATTGGAAAGTTTTGAGCTATCCCCTAACTTATCTACGACATAATGCATAATCAACACAAACATGATTCAAATTACAATTGAATTCCTTCACTTCGCCAAATATCTTGATCAGTGTGTTTCTATTAGCTTAACATCAACTGAATTTTGCACAACACTAGTACATCAAGCTCTTGATGTCTGATGTAACTTCACACAACACCAGTATATATAGAAAGCTTATTCTATATGATCATTCATTCATTAGCATGTCCCTTGCAGAACTTTATTACCATAATAACCTTATGGAAAACTTCTGTCATAAGCAAGATGTCCCGTGTCCTGATACACCCATCTGGTGATCATCTGCCACATCCTGCATCCATATTCTCATTGGCCTTCCTCTCCTTCTCTTCCTGGGCACATACCCCTCCAGGATTGTTCTCTCTAAACTTTCATATTTCAAGTGACCAAACTATTTCAATTTTTCTGTTTTATTATCTTCTTCAATATTTAGTTCTTGTCGTATGGATGCATGTTTTTTTAAAAATACGTCACTCACTTTGAATTCAAGCGTAGTCCATACACACTATTTATAGTAGTGATGGACTAAATTTTGTGTGTGGGTTAGCTTTCCCTATTAACAGTATCCCTCGCCATCAGACGAACCCCACTCTGACCCCACTTACTATCTGTAATTAACGGCCCCAAGTCAAAGACGACAGGTCAACATTTTAGTCCAGCTGTCTGGTGTAGGGGTTGAACCGCTTATCTTAGCATCAGCACAACGGATGTTTAAGAACACATGTTCTTACCCATTCAACCATGCTGACCTGCATTGTTCTTTTCTGTATCCAAGATATTCTTAGGACCTGTCTATAACTATATTCAAATACATTTATGTGTTTACTGTAAACAACTAGCTTTCATAGAATGATTATAGAAACTAACTTTCATAAGATTAATCATAGAAACCTAAATTATGTAGAGTGGATCATAACTTTCAGTGTATGTGTCTGCAATTGAGGTAATATTTTTCAAACCTGATTTGGTAGACACTGCAAGAGGCTCAGTCTTCCCAGACCTGGCAGCTTGGTTTCTGAGAAACACACATACAAACATATTCAAACAGCTACCCTTGTAAGGGTTATGCTTATCTATGCAAGTCAACAAAGATGAATAAATATAATAGCGATTCACTTACACGCAGAAAAGATTGTTAAGCCAGTCTGTTTATAATATGCATACATCTTTGTAAAGTCATATATAGTGCACAACATCAGATTCTATTTTCACCCACATTAAATGATATGAGAAAACAAAACGACTTGCAGGATGGAGATTTGGGGGGGGGGGGGGGGGGGAAGAAGAGAGAGAGAGAGAGAGAGAGAGAGAGAGAGAGAGAGAGAGAGAGAGAGAGAGAGAGAGAGAGAGAAAAATGAAAAAAAAAGAGAAAAAGAAAAATAAAGAGAGAGAGAGAGAGATATGGAGAGATGGAATATGTGCGAACTACTGTACACAACTAACTTTCAATAGAAAATAGATGTGTTGAAAGAAAAGGGGATAAGGAGCACCAATGAGGTTTCCTGTAGGTAAACAGTGCCATGTGTAATTTACCACCATATAAACATTTTATAACAATAATGCTAGGAGACACTTCATATAATACACATAGAAAGCGTGGTACTTACAATGCAGATTCTCCAAATGGCACAGTATCACCCGATAACTGCTAGAGAGAGAAAAAATAGTGCATAAATACACCACACGATTATCCAATTAACACAACTAACTTAAAGAATAAATTAATTAATGATATGTTTTATTCATTAAGAAGTATCTGTCATAAAGTTAAAAATTTTTTTTTTTAGCTGTGTAGATATGCAAGAACAAATATCGCTGTGATAAATATATCATTGGTAGCCATGACCTTGTAGACATGGATTAATATTTTGGCAAACAGAAAGCTTGATGAAAACATTAACAAAAAAACATGAGTAAGTCATGCTGCTATTGTATGTTAAAATATGGATATCATCATTGCCAACTGCCTTGCCAAAGGGTGTGGGTGATTTTATGTTCATACGTTGTGATCTCCACAGGTGGTAAAGATTCATATGCTTACACTTTTCCTTGCCATGACACAAGCTTGCAAGAATCTTCTCCTGTCTTCCTCAACCCCTTTCCATAAATGTGTCTTTTGGGACGCAGAGGTGTTTCCAAGGCACCAGGGCCGGGTTATATACTGGCCAAGACCTATTGACGCGTCCTAGTCGAGCGTCCTGGGCAACAGGTCCCTTCGGGGTCCTGGCTAAAGTCAGTAGGATCGCCTGATTCCTCCGAAGTCGGAGAGTGTCTGCCTGTATGGCGAGGAACCACCAGTCTGCACACCAATAAGCCAGACATGGGACAACGGATACTCACGCAAACCTCAGGTCCTGTATGACATCACACTGATGCTGGACAACAGGATGCCTTCATCCGACATACAGGACTTCGCGTTGGAGCTCAAGCCAACGAACACAAGCATGCAATGTGTCTTTTGTAAAGATGCAACCCAAATGTCTACTGTCATTGAAGTGCCCCATTGGCTGAGGTCTGATTCAGGCAATGTATTTTGCACCAAATGTACAGGGGTGCAAAGTTTCAACATTTATGTAGACCACTGGGTAAAAGATGGGGGAAAAAAGGAGAGAGAGAATAAAGAAGCTCCCATAGGAATTAGGGAAGTTTTGTGTGTGTGTGTAAAGCTAACATGAAACGAGGATTTTTTGTTTTAAAAAACTGACAGGGGTAGGGGTCAACACAGCTTAAAATTGGTACCAGAAAATGGTCTGGAAAGGAAATGTGGCTGGCGTAATATGGCCACATTACCCAATGAGTGCCAATTGGTATATAAAATATGTACTAGCCCCACAAACCCAGTATGCCTCAAAGCATGGAAAAATGGTTCTTTACAACAGCAAACGTTTACTTACCGTAGGAGTTGTGAACAAGTTGTCCAGACCGCTTGGACTTGCAAGAACACCTTTTATCTTTGGTGTGGCCAACAGGCGTTTGACTCCTGTGGGACTGACTCCAATTGCTCTTTTCTTTGGTGTCTTCATCAGGCGTCTCAATCCTGATGGACTAACTGTACTGGTAGCTTCTGATGAAGTGAAAAGTTCTTTCACCCCAATATAATTTGTTTCTTGAACACGTTTCTTCAAGAACAATTCTTTTACACCAATGAGATTTGTGCTTTTCCTGGTACTGAGATTTGGCTTACGACTTGAAAGTGGAGAAACAAACATTTCATTTGGTCCATCGGGAGTATCTGGAATGTCTGCATATAGAGAACTCTCACTGACAACTGGTTCTGTAAACATCTCAGCAAGACCTGTGAAGCTTGTATTTCCCATAGATTTCCTAGAGGCCTTGCTCTGTAAACGAGAAAATGGTTATATTAAAATGGTGCACAATTTTATATACACATTCTGTTGCTAAGATTGCCTGGGAGGCTAATGAAACTAAAGCATTATATACAACTATAAGAAAGAAACACAGCATCCTTTGGTCATATGATGAGAAGAGAGGAATAGGAGAAATATTGTGACAACTGGAAAGATCAGTGAAGAAAAGAAGCAAACCAAGATAAACGATGGTGGATGGACTGAGATGGCCACAAGGAGGAATATCATCCGCAAAGTTGCTCCAGAACACAGACCCGTGGAGACATGAACGCCTATGCCAGTTGGCAGGACATATGATAACGATACTACTGCACCTATACTGGGGTGTAGCACTAATACAACTCCCTTTATACGATAACTATGCATACAAGTAATCAGTACCTAGGGTGAACACAACGATTAACCCAACCAAAGTGGATTGGAAGGCCCTAACCCTGTGAGCAAGTACTTCAATGATCATAGTAAGAGGGCGAGTCAATAAGTAAGTCACACAGTTCTGTGGGATGGCAGGTAAATGTAGTTGGTATTTTCTACAGTTATCAGTAGGTGATAGCAACATCAAACTTTATATTCCCAGTTTGTCAGGTGGCGCTAGGTATCTCATGTGCATGAGCAGAGCATAAACAAAATGCCGACTGTACTTACGGGGTGTACAACCAAAGAGCAATGTGCTGTTGTGCGTTTTTTTGTGGACAAAGGGACTGCCTGCAAAGGACATTCATAAGGAAATGCTTCCTTTTTATGCTGGCAAATGTTTGTCCAGTAAAGTGGTGCATAGTTGGGTAGAAAAATTATCTCAAGGACAATAAAATTGTTGATGAAATCTGATCTGGTCGTCCTGTTGAGATTGCAACAGAAGCATCTTTGCAGCGGGTGTAGGAGATGATTAGAGGTGACAGGCGAGTTCTTGAACATCCACCTTACAGCCCCGATTTCCACCTTTTTGGTTCACTGAAAACCCACCTTGGCGGGAGACATTTCGTGGAACAACGAGCAAATATGAAAATGTGGTTTAGAAAACAGAGCACACAGTTCTATGCAGCCGGTTTGGGAGGACTGATAAAACGATGGGATAAGTGCATCAATGTTGGTGGAAATTATGTTGAGAAATAAAGGGACAATGTATGTATAAAAATAAACTGGTTTCAAGCTGTTATATTTAATTATTTTTCTACAGCCACCTGTGACTTGTTTATTGACTTCCCTTCGTGGCAGGGGCTGCATAAAAATGTACCATCTTTTTCAAATAAGGTAATCAAAGCTTTCTCAAGATAGTTTCCCCTTTTAAAAGGACATGTCAAGGATGTGCTTGATGCATGCGTGTGAGTGTATAACAACTTTTGTTTCTAATGTAGCCACACCCATAATTTACAAATGAAAATATGCACACTAAAGGCGACAATAGTGCGGTATGTTTTTAAGTTTTTGCATCATTAAAAACAATAATGTTCCTAATTCTGCATAAAAATTTTCTGCAAGTAGGTCTACGCTTTATTTCATTATTACAGTTGCATATTGTGGTAGGTACACAATTTTCAATGAATTTGGCTCTCTTCCAAATATCTATGTTTAGCAAATATCACTCCTATCCAGCACATGGCAAATAAAATTGATTGCATGTTGATGAGGCAATTTTGCTCAGTTGGAATGACTGAAATTAATTTAACTCAGAAAACTAACCTTAAACATAAATGGTGTGTTGTTTGTCCTTCAAGAATGATGATGACCATTCATTTCATCCAGTGGGGTTGAAAGTATGGAGGCGTGAGTTCTAAGATGGCTCATAAGGCCTATTTTGGCTCGAAATGTTCTTTGACAATGTGGGCAAAGAATGCTTTGACGTTCTTGCTGGTTTTCTGGCCAGCCTTTTCTTCACAAATGGTAAAGCATTATGACTAATCGTTAAACTGCAGGCTCACACTTTACCATGGTAGACCAGACACCTTTAAACGATAATATTAGGGGCGTTCATTTGAAACCCGTTCCAATGGCTTTATTACAAAAGCATTAACAGGTGTGGTGGAGTTAAACAAAGCATTCATTTTGAATGAATTATGCACCATGTGTTGGTCAGATAAAGTCGCCATAGGCATCCATGCAAGCATCCCATTGCTTAGGCAGGCGGCGATTGCCGTCTGCAAAAAAAAAAAAGATTGTGGTTGCTCACTGAACCAAGCGTTTACCGCGTTCATTCCGTCTGCATCTGTGTGAAATTGTTGCCCATTGAGGTCCGAACAAATTAACATCACATGGTGACAAATCAGGACTATAGACTGGATGTTGCAAAATTTCCCACTTCTTCCTTGCTAATGCTTCCTGCACAATCTTTGAGACATGCGGACGAGTTTTATCGTGCAACAAAATCACACCGCGAGAAAGCATGCTGGGTTGTTTATTCTTAATGGCTTTTTGCAGCTTTTCTAGTGTTTGCAAGTAGTGGGTAGAGTTGATGTTGACACCAGGTTCTTTAAAGTCAGCCAACAATAGCCCTTCATCTTCTTCTTCTTCTTCAGAGTTCCGAGCCATTGAGGTTCTTTGCTGCAAATACAATCTGTCTCCATTCGTCTCTCTGGTGGACCTTCTCTTGCCAGTCGTTGATTCCAAGTGCTTGTAGGTCTGTATGTATATTATCTCTCCACCGCCTTCTTGGTCTACCTCGGGGTCTACGGTCATTTATTTCCTGAGTGAAAGCGAGTTTTGTTTCCCTATTATCTTCCATTCTTTCTATATGCCCCAGCCATTGTAGTCTATTAGCCTTCATGATACCAGTGATTAGCGGGGACTTAAACAAATCATAAATGTCTTTGTTACTTCTTCTTTTCCACTCTCCACTTTGTGTATCCCTAATGGGTCCAAAGATGCGTCTTAAAATTTTGTTCTCAAAGGTTTGTAACAAGGCTTCGTCTCCTTTCGTTGTACTCCAGGTTTCAGAGCCATACAGCACAACTGGTCTGATCAGTGTTTTGTATATTGTGATTTTGGTGTTACGAGATAGCGCCTTTGATTTTAGTAGATGTTGTAGTGCATAGTATATCTTATTTCCAGAGTTGATTCTAGTTTGTATTTCTTCCCTTATGATGTTGGAGCAGTTGAAGATTGTACCCAGGTATTTGTAATAGCCCTTCATAGTAAAAAAAAATGCGCTCAGCATAACCTTACCAGCGGAAACCTGTTAACTTGAATTTGTTGGCTTTTGGTGAACCAGCATGCTTCCATTACATGCTCTCTCTTTTGTTGCCCGGCTCAAAGTGGTGACACCATGTTTCATCGCCTCCCACTATGCAGAAGAGAAATGCATCACCCTCCACTCTGTAACGCAGCAAGTGGTTCAAACACCATTCCATGCATTCCTGTTTTTGGTGGTGGGTCAGCATCCGTGGTACCCACTGTGAACACACCTTCAGATATTGCAGTTTCTTACGAACGACCTTTTAAATTGTCCCAATTGACACATCAAATTCTTTCGCTAGTGAACGTATGCTTCGACAATGGTTCATCTGTACTGCTGCATCAATTTTGGTGATGGTTTTTTTCTGTTGCGACAATATGCGCTTGACCCGGCTGTCGAAGATCTGTCGTGTACTGACGTCCATTCCAAAACATTCATGCCCAGTCTGTCACTGTTGTCTTCGACACACATTTGTTACAGTACGCTGCCTGCATTCTTCTTTGAATGTCCACTGGTCGACATCCTTCAAATGAAATCAACTGAATCACCGCTCTTTGGACGAATTTTGGATCAACCCGGCCATTTTCTCAACGGTCAGAAACAGAACCTATGCATCATGGGACGATAATCACTTGCTCTTTTATTCATTGGTCAGTACTTATCACATGACTATGACATGATCATGTTCAACGTACGCAATTACGTGCAGTGCGGCACGAACAAATTTCAAATGAACGCCTCTTATATCTGCCTGAAAACTCTTCATGGTATAAGTTTCAGTGTTCTTTGGATATCCCAGCCACAGAGTGCAATTTCAGCAAATCATATATTTTCACTAATTTGTGTGGTGATCTTTCTGTCATCGCTTTTTTTTTTTTTTTTTTTGGCCATTGCTTACATTTGCTTACCCAAATGCCACTAATCAGAAAAATAAAAATACAAGTTCTAAAACAACATTGACATACCAAAGATTCCTTTCTTCCTTTGCGTGGCAGCAGCTTTGGGGTGAGTGTTCCTTTAAATTTTCTGCCAACGATTATCGTTGCCGGTGAGTCAGCATGACCCGTTGTTGGAGCCAAAGCCCTAGCCAGAGCTCTTGGTGTTTTGGGTGTCTTATGAACCTTTTGGGAAAAAATAGTGGAAATATTCACTAATGTGCTCAAACAGGTAGGCATAAATACTACTAATAATAATAACAAGAGTATTTGATGATCAATGAACAATGTGAGGAAAAAATGATGAAAGCTTTCAAAAATGTGGTTATATAGACAAAAAGGAAACACATTAAGGCGGAAGAAGAGAACACAACAAAGTATTTAAAAAAATCATGGTTATATACCGTGTATAAGGACATAGCTTTTTCATAATGAATGTACTGGAGGGAAGAAATATAGCATTAATATTATTTGGTTCTGGGGCTAGCTAAAAATGTAAGCTAGAAGTTAAAATAATCGTTAATTTGTGTTCCATTATGGTAACACTTAATACGTTTTAATCTGACACTTCCTTTAAGGTAAAGTACTGTTTGTTAGTCTGGTAATTTTGTTTTAGATTGTATGGCTAACTACATACGGTGATTTCCATGGTACAAAAATGAGTTCAAATTAAAACCTAACGACTATAATCAATCAAATGTTTCAAATTTCTAACGAACCTATTTCTAGTCTACACAATGATTGATCACAAAATTCACGAGCCCTGAAATGAAATTAATATTGAATAAGATGCTGCAGATGGGTAGACATAAAAAGATGAAAACGAAAAAGCTTGCATGAATGCAAATTGAAAAAGCAGGATATTCATTACAGTCGACCTTCATTGCAGAGATGACTTTGATGATTCTTGAAATTGTTGCCAAATAGCTAAACAGGAAACTGACAAAACTATGACAACATCATCAGCTTGTATGTCAAGCTGAAACCACTTACAGCAAAAGTTAATCCTACAGCATCACCACATTTTAAAAGGTACTGGTTGCATTATCAGCCACAATTATAGCTACATGTGTGCATACATATGCACAACTGCACTTTAGTCATGGATGATATTACAGTGTAAATTTATAAAATATTAATAAACTAATGACTTAAACATATAAATAAGATAATTGGAAGGTGGAAGAAGAGAATTTGAAATTGTAATAATTTAGACATTTTCAAGCAACACTATTGAAGTGTACAGCTTATCAAACTGGTGTTTTTATGTTATATTTCAGTGCTTTTCTCTATTGGGTAGGAAATAGAATGGATATATACAGTGGAGTCTGGATAAGTAGAAGTCGCAGGGGCCGAAGGAATTTGTTCTACTTATCCGAAATTCTACTTACCCAGACTGCACACATATTTACACCAATACCATGCAGTAGCATTGAGTATAATGATTGTACCACTTAGGAAACACAGTTAGTGAACAAATAAATAGCAATACAATATCAGAAATGTTGAATGTTTAATTTTTAAAATTTCCAAATTAATTAAAGTAAAAGTCTGATTTATCTTCCCTTTGCCTGTTTAAAGGCACAAAATGGTGAGACTGCAACATCTGAACATCCATTCTGCATCATGTAAATGTCAACTGATGCCAAAATATCTGACTGCGATACAGGTTGTGCTTGCAGCCCAAAGTCATCCTCATCATCAGTCAGGGCTGGAAGGGTCTGTTGGTTGAATGACTGGCATACAAAGCCCTATAATATCAGTGCTTGAAAGAGTGGCACTAGTAGAAACATCATTGTCAATGTTCACAAACTCCTCTGGATCAATCTTCAGCTCTTTATACAATCTAGCAAGTAATGGCCCCACTGAAATGTCAGTAACATTGCTCTCACTGCTCGCAGAATTATATTTAGTTAAAGCAGGTCTGAGCACGTCTTCTATCCATGAGTGAGTCGTCGCTTCATCGACTGACTTTCTCTCCACACACATTCTTGTAAGTGATGCAATGTCGTTTTTGGAAACGATCCAACCAGCCAGCACTGCAATTCCAGTCTGTCTGACCTCCAAATTCTTCTGCTTTCGCAATAAGTAAAGGCCCATTTACTGGTACACTTGCCAATCCAATCACAGTGAACCATCTTAAAAGGGCAGACATTCGAAAAACAATTGTTTGTAGCGGTCTTTATGCTTTAAAATGCATAGTGGTGGTGGTGTGTGTGTGCGTGTGTTGAAATGAACAGTTCGACTTAAACATGGACATTTATATAGTCGGTATTCATTTTTATGTTCGACTAATCCGAAAATTCGAGTTAACCGAATTCGACTTATCAGGAATTTTTATACAAAGATAAAGAAGGATCTGGGCCGAAACCAAGCCAATAACGTTGACTTAAGCGAAATTCTAGTTATCCGAGTTCGACTTAAGTGGACTCGACTATATATATATATATATATATATATATATATATATATATATATATATATATATATATATATATATACACACACACATACACACACACAGTGCGCCGGAAAAATGTATACACAGTAATCGCCCACCAGTTTAAATGTAATGTAAACATACGCAACATATTGCTACCATAATGCGTTCTACAAATGGTTGGTATAATACAGTGTTTCTCAACCAGTGGGGAATTCGGGGGGGGGGGGGGGGGGGGGGGGGGGGGGGGGGAGATTAAGTTTGTTTCAAGATCGTGTTACTACAAGAACTAATTACTTGATATTGTTTTTCCCCTTCATACTGTACGGTTCTGTACACCTCATCTTTCTAAAATTCAATTTATAAAGTAATTAGACCCACAAATCATGTTTTATGTGGATGTCTAGACTTGTTTTAGTATGTGCTATTAAATTTAACTTTGATTATTACGTATACTGTGTAGGGGCAGGGGCAGGATGTTTAGGTAGGAAATATGAAAGGAGGGAATGACGTTCTGAAAATATGATGAAGGGGGACACGGGCCAAATTTTTAGGTAGGAAATACGAAAGGAGGGAATGACGTTCTGAGAATATGGTGAAGGGGGCACGGGCCAAATTTTTAGGTAGGAAATACGAAAGGGGGGAATGACGTTCTGAGAATATGGTGAAGGGGGACACGGGCCAAATTTTTAGGTAGGAAATACGAAAGGAGGGAATGACGTTCTGAGAATATGGTGAAGGGGGCACGGGCCAAATTTTTAGGTAGGAAATACGAAAGGAGGGAATGACGTTCTGAGAATATGGTGAAGGGGGCACGGGCCAAATTTTTAGGTAGGAAATACGAAAGGAGGGAATGACGTTCTGAGAATATGGTGAAGGGGGCACGGGCCAAATTTTTAGGTAGGAAATACGAAAGGAGGGAATGACGTTCTGAGAATATGGTGAAGGGGGCACGGGCCAAATTTTTAGGTAGGAAATAAGAAAGGGGGGAATGACGTTCTGAGAATATGGTCAGGGGGACACGGGCCAAATTTTTAGGTAGGAAATACGAAAGGGGGGAATGACGTTCTGAGAATATGGTGAAGGGGGCACGGGCCAAATTTTTAGGTAGGAAATATGAAAGGGGGGAATGACGTTCTGAGAATATGGTGAAGGGGGCACGGGCCAAATTTTTAGGTAGGAAATATGAAAGGGGGGAATGACGTTCTGAGAATATGGTGAAGGGGGCACGGGCCAAATTTTTAGGTAGGAAATATGAAAGGGGGGGAATGACGTTCTGAGAATATGGTGAAGGGGGCACGGGCCAAATTTTTAGGTAGGAAATATGAAAGGGGGGAATGACGTTCTGAGAATATGGTGAAGGGGGCACGGGCCAAATTTTTAGGTAGGAAATATGAAAGGAGGGAATGACGTTCTGAGAATATGGTGAAGGGGGCACGGGCCAAATTTTTAGGTAGGAAATATGAAAGGAGGGAATGACGTTCTGAGAATATGGTGGAGGGGGGCACGGGCCAAATTTTTAGGTAGGAAATATGAAAGGGGGGAATGACGTTCTGAGAATATGGTGAAGGGGGCGCGGGCCAAATTTTTAGGTAGGAAATATGAAAGGAGGGAATGACGTTCTGAGAATATGGTGAAGGGGGGCACGGGCCAAATTTTTAGGTAGGAAATATGAAAGGAGGGAATGACGTTCTGAGAATATGGTGAAGGGGGCACGGGCCAAATTTTTAGGTAGGAAATATGAAAGGAGGGAATGACGTTCTGAGAATATGGTGAAGGGGGGCACGGGCCAAATTTTTAGGTAGGAAATATGAAAGGAGGGAATGACGTTCTGAGAATATGGTGAAGGGGGCACGGGCCAAATTTTTAGGTAGGAAATATGAAAGGAGGGAATGACGTTCTGAGAATATGGTGAAGGGGGGCACGGGCCAAATTTTTAGGTAGGAAATATGAAAGGAGGGAATGACGTTCTGAGAATATGGTGAAGGGGGGCACGGGCCAAATTTTTAGGTAGGAAATACGAAAGGAGGGAATGACGTTCTGAAAATATGATG
Source organism: Cepaea nemoralis (assembly GCA_014155875.1). NCBI lineage: Eukaryota > Metazoa > Mollusca > Gastropoda > Stylommatophora > Helicidae > Cepaea > Cepaea nemoralis. The sequence goes on from JACEFZ010020300.1 coordinate 822,880, forward strand.
AAGGGGGCGCGGGCCAAATTTTTAGGTAGGAAATACGAAAGGAGGGAATGACGTTCTGAAAATATGATGAAGGGGGCGCGGGCCAAATTTTTAGGTAGGAAATACGAAAGGAGGGAATGACGTTCTGAAAATATGATGAAGGGGGCGCGGGCCAAATTTTTAGGTAGGAAATAAATTTAAAAAAAATAAGGGGGGGGGGGGGGGGGGGGGAAAGAAAGAGAATGACGTTATGAAAATATGGTGAATGGGGTCACGGGCCAAAAAAGGTTGAGAATCACTGGCGTAATATGACAAGGTTCGATGATGTTATTAAAATAATATACTCAACTGAATGTTTGAAATGACGTAAACAGCACGTTCAAAGATCTAAACTGTGATTACATGTAAACAAGTGGACGATTACTGTGTATAAATTTTTCTGGCGCACTCTCTCTCTCTCTCTCTGTGCGTGTATAACACACACATCACTGGAAAAAGTTTTCATGAAAATATTTATAAAATGATTAATCTGTTTATAAAGAAAAAAGAAATACCTTATTAAATGTTGGTGAAATCCTTTTTGTGACTGCTTTAACGGTCGTCAGTTCAATCTTTTTAGCTGGGGCAGGCTTTTGAACACCAGACTTGACAATATCAGACCAGGTTTTTTTGCCAGGTGTCTTCCTGAACAAACTTGAAGCTTTACTTGACGTTGGCGTAAGCACTTTAAAGGTGGCACGTTTAGGAGTCATGCCATGGCCATGAATGGCTCTCAGAGCAACTACCTTTTTGAAATCTTGAGGTGGTGAAATAATTTTTTCGGTAGGACTGTTTTTAGTTCCAGGTGGTGTTTTCTTTCCTGATGGAGGACGCCCTACAGGACGCTTTTCTGAAGGAGGCCGGCCCATAGGACTCTTTTTTGAAGGAGGCCGACCTACTGGACGTTTTTCTGATGGAGGGAGCCCCACTGGGCTTTTTTCTGATGAAGACCGCCATACTGGACTGTTTACTGAATGGGGTTCTCCAATAAAGCGATCCACTGATGACGGTTTTTCTAGAGGTTGTTTCTTTCCCGATGAAGGCCGTCCCACATGTCGTTTTTCCAATGAAGGGCGCCCCGCAGGACGCTTTTCTGAAGGGGAATGACTAACAGGTCGTTCCACCAATGAGGGCCTAGTCTGTGTGTTGTTTCTTTTCAGATGGAGGTCTCCCTACAGAGCGTTTCTTTTCTGCAGAAAAAACATTCACAGGTGTTTCCAAGAATTTCTTTGGAGTCTGACTGTACCTCCTAGGTGTATTGCCAATAACACTTTTTGACACAGATTTCCTTCCACTATTTACACTGAGAGCCTGCGCTGAAATGTCCGGGGTGCTGAATAAAGTTGAAACTCCTGAATAGCTTACATCAGCTGATTCTGACCTTGGTGATTTCTTCATTTCTTTGACACTCGTGAGAGATGCTTCAGATACTTGCATTACATGGGGTGTTTTCAAAAGCCTTATCAAGCCTGTTGGTGTATCTACAACCTGATTACCTTTTCTATTTCGTGGTGTCTTAACAAGGTTGCGAAGTCCAATGGGACTAATTGGGGAGATTTGAATATGCTTCACTTTTGGGGTCTTCATTAATCCTTTAATTGCAGATGGTGAAATGTTTGCTGTCTGCCTGTGCTTTGGTGTCTTGAATATTCTTGTTAAGCCAACAGGACTCACAACCTCTACTCTGTTGTGCAATTTTGTTCCTTTGAATTTGGGTGAAGTATGCCCTTGACTAAGCATGACTATTTCCGCAACAGCATTTGGACTGACTTGAGAAAATAAATCCTGAGATAGTATCAATGGTGTGGTAGATTTCCTTGATTTTTCAGAGGTGTTCTGAATCTCAATACATTCAGTATCTGCAGTAACTTGGTGTTTTTGCATATTTTCTGTTAACAGGGCTAGACAAAACTGCACTGTCTGAAGCATCCAGTAGTATGTTCTTCGGAGACAAACTTGCTCTAACAGATATAGATTTTTCAAGAGGAGAATGTGATTTCCTAGGTGTGACAGACTTTCGGAATGAAGAATCGGATCTGCTTGATGTAGCAGGACTCTGAAGAGAAGGAGTTGATTTAGATCGAGGTCGCCCTACGGAGCGTTTCTTTTCTATAGTGGAAACTGAGAAACTTGTAGGTGTGGCAGACTTTTGGAATGAAGAATCAGATCTTCCCGATGTAGGAGAGTTCTCTACAGAGATGCTTGACTTAGATCGAGGTCGTCCTACAGAGCGTTTCTTTTCTGTAGGGGAAACTGAGAAACTTGTAGGTGTGACAGACGTTCGGAATGAAGAATCAGATCTGCTTGATGTAGCAGGACTCTGAAGAGAGGGAGGTGATTTAGATCGAGGTCGCCCTACAGAGCGTTTCTTTTCTGTAGGGGAAACTGAGAAACTTGTAGGTGTGACAGACGTTCGGAATGAAGAATCAGATCTTGCCTGATGTAGGCAGAGTCTCTGACAGAGATGCTTGACTTAGATCGAGGTCGTCCCTACAGAGCGTTTCTTTTCTGTAGGGGAAACTGAGAAACTTGTAGGTGTGACAGACGTTTGGAATGAAGAATCAGATCTGCTTGATGTAGCAGGACTCTGAAGAGAGGGAGGTGATTCAGATCGAGGTCGCCCTACAGAGCGTTTCTTTTCTGTAGGGGAAACTGAGAAACTTGCAGGTGTGGCAGACTTTTGGAATGAAGAATCAGATCTTCCCGATGTAGGAGAGTTCTCTACAGAGATGCTTGACTTAGATCGAGGTCGTCCTACAGAGCGTTTCTTTTCTGTAGGAGAAACTGAGAAACTTCTAGGTGTGACAGAGTTTCCAGTGAACAAAGGAGAAACATCTTTCCCATACAACTTTGTATTTTGAGACAGAACTGCCAGATCTGATGCTGAATTTGTTTCGGCATTACTGAGTGGCATCTCCTGGTCTGAGAACTCTATGATGGAGGCATCTTTTTCACTAAGTTTAACTGAAGCTGGAGAATTTCTTTTGTTAGCAGGTGACAGTTTTCTTCCTGGTGAACCTAAACCGAGAGATAAGGCTTCATTTTCAGATCTACCCCTGGGAGATCTTGGAGGCACCGATTCATAATTAGGAGACTGCAGTTTTGCACCATCGACACTTGTCACTGTTGGTGAAAATGTTTCAGTGTTCACACTGACTTCAAATACTTGAGAAGAGGTTGGCGTGGAAGCCCCTCTGGCCGGTGATTTAACTTGTGGTGACTTACTCTTTCTCCCTGGCGATTTGGCCTTCAACAAAGATTTTCTTTCTTGTTTAATAATCCTACTGGGAGTAGCACCCTTTTTAATTGGTGTTTTAGGAGGCAATGTCTTATCAAAATGTTCCGGGCTAAGATTTGGACCAAAAGAAACCCTTTTTCTTTTTGCGCTGAGCAGATCAAAGGCAGTAGATTTCCTTTTATTTCCAAGTTGCACAGATGGAGTCGCAAAATCTGAAAGAGAGCAAGAATAATATTAATGTAATCTAACTGATATCTGTAACTTAGGGATTAGTGAAACATGGTGTCACAATTCCTCAACATAACGAGTGAAGAGTTCAAAATCAGCCATGGGTGATTTAACCGATTTTGATGGCATGAGATGTCCGCCGTTTAGAAAACAATGACAAACTACTAAACATATAATTGCCTATTAAATGACACATACAAAGGTTAGTTGTACATCCTCCGCACACATAAATGCGGTGGTTGATTGAAAATCCTGTCAAGAACATGCAGCTAACTTTATTTCATCTAAGCCATGCATGCTAAACTGCAACTGTATCACTTTTTTTTTCACATGTATGAAAAAGGCATATAAAGTCTGTTGTGACATTCTGTAATATCTGACTAGTGTATACAAGCTTACAACATTGTATATAGAAAAAATATCCAACCATGTAGCTGATTTTTCTTTTCCACTTGGACAGAGTCCTCCTCCGTCTCAAACACAGGCACTGAACGCCGTCTTAGATCACTGATACTCTTTCGAAGGTTCCCTGGGGTCTTTGAGATAGGACTGCCTGGACTTTTCTGGAAACAGAACAAATAATTATAATTGTTTGTACACATAGACATATACACATCAAACACCTGATGAACACTGGCAGTGGTATGACATGTTCCGACAGAACCTACACCACGTCACTGCAGTATAAGGTCAGAATAATCAGACCAGTTCAAAGTCAATGGTTCCTTCTCAAATCCTGTCACCCATTTCTGCACTCAGTGCATCAAATCTCCTCCTTTCATTCCTGTAAAATTTTGTGTGCATGCACTATTGCCTCTCATATAAATTCCACTGTCTTTAAGTTCAGTCAGCTGTCCATAAAGATAAAAGTTGTATCTTCCACTGTTGTTTCTCTAGGTCAGAAGGTTTGCCTAGATATGTGGTTATTTCTGCAGTGCTAATCCACTAGATATGTGGTTATTTCTGCAGTGCTAATCCACATGTGCACGTGGCTGATTTGCCAATCTTGAATTCTGTATACACGTGGTTGCATTATCGACTGTGTTCCATTCTGAGGTGCATAATAACTATGGTCTACCTATCTTGTGCTGGCGTTTTACGCTTTCTGATTGATTTGTTGATTCTTTTCTTTTGGTGATATGTGATGGGCACAACAGGTTGCTATTCTGGTGTTCCTTTCTTAGATAGTTGATAAGCACTCTTGTTTCTGAGTGCTCCGCAATGAGATGGCATCCACTGTATGGTGACCTTATACTGGTCGTCTAGTTCAGATAATAGTGTACAGAGCTGGCAATTTCCCAAATTGAAGTGCCACAGGTACTAATTTTTACATCTCTCAATAGCATCACAGGCTGTGTGCCATGAATAGTATTCAGGTTGCTATCTTTATTTCAAGATGTGGGTGATCAATGGGAAATGTTTAAGAATTCAATCAGTTGTGCTGCAGAAAAAAACTATTCCGAAATGAAAGAAAGTGGGTTGTAAGACATGGATGACTGAAGAAATGTTACAACTAATGGAAACAAGACAGAACAAAAATAATCCTGCCAAATATGAAGAAATTCACAGAAAAGTAAGAATATTATGTAAGGAAGCAAAAGAAGCAAGGCTCGAGAAAAACTGCATAGAAATTGAAAAACAACACTCAAAATACCAAACTAATGACAAAAGAATTCAGGAGATTACTAATCAAAGAACACATACATCACCAGGCTGCCTAAAGACAAAAGATGGAAAAATCATAATAGAAAAAGATCAGATTCTACATGTATGGTCAGATTATGTGAAAAACGTTTGTGATGATAACAGAGAAGAACAGTATAATATTCAAAATAATAATGAACGGCCTTCAATTTTGAAGATGGAGGTTCAGAATGATCTTGGTTCAGATAGCATTACAACAGAAATTATTAACGCTTTAGAAGAATATGGAATAAAGTTATCAGACTGCTGAATACAATATATCATCCTGGAAATATACCTCATGAATTATGTCACTGTATTTATTGCATCAATAACATTAGATATGCAGATGATACAGTCTTGATTGCAGACAATGAACAGCACTGCAAAATTTAGTAGATGAGATTGTTGCACACAGTGCACAACTAGGGTTAAAACTGAATATTAAGAAGACACAGAATATGGTCATCACTGGAGATTGAAGCAAGTGAATCGATACAGTTATCTCGGCACGGTCATAACATCTGATGGGAGATGCCTTGAAGAGATTAGAACAAGAATTGCCATTGCGAAGATAGACTTTGGCAAGATGAAAAACATACTGACCAATAAAAAGATATCAATTGAAACGAGGAAAAGAGTGTTGAAGTACTACATAGAACCTTTACTTTTGTATGGATGTGAAGCGTGAACAATAAGCAGTCAAGCTGAAAAGCAGCCGATGGCTGTGGAAATGTGGTTTCTGAGGAAAATGCAAATACCATGGACAGACAGAAAAACCAACGAACAAGTCCTTCAAGAAACAAATGAAGATCGTAAACTGATTACAGTCATTATATGTAGATAGTCAACATTTTTTGGGCATGTTATGAGAAGAAATGACTTGGAGAACTTGGTGACGACTTGCAAGATCCAAGGGAAAAGACCAAAGAGAAGACCAAGAAGTAAATACCTGGATGGCTTGGCCATGTGGCATGGTCGAGACAGAAACACGGAGCTGATCCACGACTCTGTGGTGATCGAGTGAGGTGACAAAACATGACCGCCCATGCTTACCAGCATGGCACATGATGGATAGATCTTTATTGCCTGAATTTCTACATCATAGGTATGGAAGTACTGTTTTATTGGTACTGTGGCCATGTCCCTAGCATTGCTTGGTATTTTATGTACACTTCCACTCCCCCATTTCTAGCAGCATTTTGTGCTAACCCATCTGTGTAGACAGAGGTCTTGTGGGTGATAAGTTTCCATCCTCATCATCATGTCCTTTCCAGAAAATCCTGAGAACTGTCTGGCACCCATTTTTATTACTCTAGTCATACCAATAGGAAAAACAAGGTGTCCTGCCGCGTCTGGAGATTGAACCCAGACTGTCTAGGCGGGCAAGCACACTAACTGTTATGCCACTGTAGCTCCTTTATAACTTTACTTACATAGACATAAAAATTCTACATTAGCTAAAATGTTACATTTCTCATTTTCATGTCAAGTAACACATTTGGGATTAGGTGCTAAGCCTGTATGTATTACATCTATCAAGTAATTGGCAATTGCTGGATGACGTGGTCAGTAGGACACTTTACATAAGTGTGGTGGTGATAACAGTGCCAAAAATAAATACCTGTCTGACAGCTGCAGGTGATTTTTGAAAAGCTTGGTTTACTTGTCCCCCTAGTGGAGTGTTCGACGACACATAAAGCCCTGCTTTCCCCTTGCCTTCCTGAGGATCTGATATGTCTCTAGAAGTGCCTGGTGTAATTGATGTTCTGTAGAAGGCATTCGGAGACAGGTTGAACAACATCTCTGGTGAGCTAGGTTTTTTAGCTGATCCATACAGCTGACGTCCAGTCTGGGGGGAACTAAACTGATCTACATTAGCACCAGGTACTGGCTGACCCAAAACTTTGCTGGCTGAACGAGGTGATTTTATACTTGCAGGTACATTGTCTGTCCTTGGGCTAAGAGGGGTCACTGGAATTAAATGCTGCGGTGAACTGGAGGCTTTCTCGCCACTGGTAGGCAGTTTCGTCTGAAAATACAATATAAATATTGTTTTCAGGGGTGTTGCTTAATAATATTGAGGGTTACATTGGGTAGAGTGAAAACTGTGAAGTTGTTCAGGAGCCCTCGTAGCATAGTGTGAGTTATTTTAAAGATTGACTTGGGTTCCCAGGCTGACCCAGTCTAAAATGGATTCCTGGAAAGTAACAGACTCTGGGGTGATACTGACCATATCACCCACCGAGTGCTGATTGGTCTACAAAAATTATGGGTTTAGCAACATATGTTCAATGTGCCTTAAGACATAAAAAGGTCATTTAGATATTCATATCTTTTTAACCACTAAGTTCTTAATACAAGCTGCCAAAACTATTTGGTTTTAGTGTGACAGGTAAGCAAGATATTGGAGTAATCATTAGTCAAACACACCTGGACTTTTCTCATTACTTGGACCTGCTTATGTGGCAAATCTTTCAGGAGAATCATTCAGTTTACAGAACCATGAATGTGTTGCACTTGTTATCACCTTCAGTGATATTCAATGTTTATGCTTAGACATTGTGTCTATTCAGTATTGCTATACGGAGAATGACTAGCAGGTCAACATGGCTGAATGGGTAGGAAAACTAATTACTAATAAACTACACACATTCATTAACTAGACTGACTAAATTGGTATATAGATCATTCTAGTGTGAGGTGGTTGCAGGGCTTATGTTCCAAAAAGGGATAAATAATAAAAAAAGACACTGTGCCACTTATGCTGAAATCAGCAATCTGGCATGGTCTCAAGTTAGCTATGGTGCTCAAGCATATTAAATGCATCAGTAAACCACACATCACCTTAAACAATGTACCCGTCTATACAGCCTTCTTTGAGTGATAACTTTCTTCAATAACTAAAAACGTGTGTGTTAGCAACCTCACTTGTGGTCCTTTATAAGTTTTTTTTTTTTTTTTTAAATAACAATGTGAAGGTTTTAAGTTTTTCTCTTTTCCAAAACCTTAACTGAGACTTAATTGCCATACCTAGGGTTAATCACATTTTCATAGATCACTACAATCCTAGTATACCTAAATTTGTATTTATACATACAAATGGACAATACGATTAAAAAACAAATAATTTAAAACTAATCAGAATAACAGGCCTATTACACATATGAAATGGGAGAAGCGTGGTTGAGACTTAGATAAATGTCTGCCTTTCAAGTTCAGAAGGTTATCGGGTCGGAATCCCAGGACAGGGCTGTTTTTTTTTTTAAACCCCCCCCCCCATGTTTTTTTTTTTAAAGACAGGCCAAATACAGGAGGCCTGTGTGCAATTTAAAAATTCCACAGTAGTTTGAAATCACAGAGTAGGCTATAAGCCTTCAACACTGAAAAAACTTCACAAAGATAATCTATCCTCAGGTATACAAAGCCTTGCATGAAGTCTGTATAGAGGAAGAAAACCTTACAAAAATGCACATTTCAGTCAGACCTCTTTGGTGCAGGTGTCACATATTGTCCCTTGAAAGAGGAATGAAGAAGAAACATACCAACAACAAAGTCTAAGTCAACCTAACACAGCACACACATGTAAAACATCTTACCATGGATGCACGTTTCGGAGTTCTAGGACTCTTAGGCTTTGATGATTTGCGAGGGTAAAATCTGGAATCAACTGGGAACTCAAAGCGGAACTTGCGGTCAACTATAGTTATAATGTCTCCATGAGATAAAGCTGTCAGAGCCCCAGTCAAAGCCTTGTCGTTGACGAGCGTTAAGCTTGTTGTACTAGTGCTCTGAATAAACACCTGTATAAAAATGCATATTAAAAAAGGTAGACACATGACTAAAATGTCATGTAGCAACAACAAAGTCTAAGTCAACCTAACACAGCACACACATGTAAAACATCTTACCATGGATGCACGTTTCGGAGTTCTAGGACTCTTAGGCTTTGATGATTTGCGAGGGTAAAATCTGGAATCAACTGGGAACTCAAAGCGGAACTTGCGGTCAACTATAGTTATAATGTCTCCATGAGATAAAGCTGTCAGAGCCCCAGTCAAAGCCTTGTCGTTGACAAGCGTTAAGCTTGTTGTACTAGTGCTCTGAATAAACACCTGTATAAAAATGCATATTAAAAAAGGTAGACACATGACTAAAATGCGTAAAATAACATTACCAAATCCTTAAGTCAATACCTTTGCTACATAGACAGTGTAATTTTACTGAATAAAAATTATACTCTACATCTTATGTAATGAATCTCAGTCTGATATGGTTAGGGAGCTAATAGGAGACTTGTGGAGCGCAGTGGCACACATGTTAAAATTAACCTAGGCTACCAGGTCAGCGCTGTCTGTTATGGGAACCAGGAGATATCTTGGGAAATAAAGGCAGTCAGTGAGATATGACCACATAACCCTCCAGCGCTAATTAGTCTATACAAAATATGAGGATAGCACTATATGTCTACATTGTCTCAAAGTGTGTAAATAAAAGGGCCCTACTACTATTCTTTATTTAACTCATTTTACTTATTTGTAGTTCACATATCTAGTACAAATTTTCTCAAGCTTTATTATATGGTTATCTACAATGATCACCTGATACGACTGTGCAGTATCCAATTAATCTGAAACTTGACTTTCTTTAATTTTATGTTAAAGGATTTTAATTGTCTTTAACATTTCCACTAGCAGTCTCTACAAAAATGTTTATATATTTCAGGCACATGTTTTACTTCAGAATTGCTACCAAATTTCTGAAGGCAGCTATCACTTCTAGATGCAAATAAATTGTACTGTAATGCTTGTTATAGCCTATTGCATACCATGCGGACCTGCAGCCTTTCTATTTCTGGAACACTGCTCATACAACTTCTCATGGTTTATTCCAGTTGATTTGTAGCTTCACTTCCATTATCTTAACTCACAGGTATATTATTTTATTCCAAAAATGTGTGTATTCTCTGTACTGTCATGACGTCAACTTTGGGTAGCTCTTTAAATTCATTGCTGGTGTATTTTTATAGGTGCTGTCTTACTGTTTTCTCTGCTGAAGAAATTTCTGTTATGTGACGTGTTCTCAATCCCAGTCTGTATTTGGTGCAGCTAAATTTAGTGATAGAATCCTTTCATATTAATGACTGCCAGATTTCTAAACAGCAACCTTATACGAGGGTAAGTTAATAAGCAAGTCACAAATGGCTGTAGAAAAATAACTAAAGATGATGACAACTTGAAAACAGTTTATTTGTATAGATACACTGTCCCTTTATTTCTCAACATAATTTTCACCAACATTGATGCACTTATCCCATCGTTTTATCAGTCCTCCCATACCGACTGCATAGAACTGCAAGCTCTTTTCTAAACCACGTTTTCACTTCACATTCAACTTCGGCATCATTCGCGAAATGTCTCCCGCCAAGGTGGGTTTCCTGTTTATGCTGACAAATGTTTGTCCCATAAAGTGGTGCATAGCTGGGTAGGAAACGTTACAAAGGTGAGTCAATACATCAGACAGTTTTGTGGGATGGTAGGTCAATGAAAACTATGCAGCCGGTTTGGGAGGACTGATAAAAAGATGGGATCCCGAGAAGGTTAACCCGGTCAACAAATGCCCACAGAAGTCGGATGTGTCTGCCCAACGGCGCAAGAACGCAGCTCTGCTGTAAACAGACATAACGCAATGACGTCTCGAAAAAAAATAACTCTGGATGAACGCAGAAGAAGAAGAAACGATGGGATAAGAGCATCAATGTTAGTGGAAATTATGTTGAGAAATAAAGGGACGGTGTATCTACAAAAATAAACTGGTTTCAAGTTATCTTTAGTTATCTTTCTACAGCCATTTGTGACTTGCTTATTAACTTACCCTCGTAATATGTTTATGTGCTCATGTATTGATCCAGTTTTCTTTGCAGTTTATTTTGATGTTCATTGCTCTCATGCTCAAAGGTTTTTCATCTAGCTTGTGTACTAGTCCATATTTGTTTCATGTTTTTTGTCGTTAAGGCTAGTTACTGGTTGGATGAATATTGTCATTCAGGTTACATACATCGTTTTATAGAGGAATGCTGCAAATACCTTGGACAACTAAAATGAATTATCTAAAAGTCTGAAAGAGACCAAGTCATAAAACAATTTATCACAAACACAAAAAATGAGTCATAATTTGAGAAGAGAGAGACTGCAATGTATTGTAACAACCAGAAAGATTTATGGTAAGTGAGTTAGAGGAAGACAGCAAAATTAAAAGACTTAGCTTTTCACTGTGTAAGGAATGATATTAGGGACGTTCATTTGAAACCTGTTCCAATGGCTTTATTGCAAAAGCATGAAAGAAACATTAACAGGTGCGGTAGAATTAAACAAAGCATTCATTTTTAATAAATTATGCACCACGGGTTGGTCAGAGGAAGTCACCGTAGGCATTTAGGCAAGCATCCCATTGCTTAGGTAGGCGGTGAATGCTGCCCCCCCCCCCCCCCCCAAGGATTGTGGTTGCTCACTGAATCAAGTGTTTACTGCGCTCATTACGTTTGCATCTGTGTGAAATCGTTGCCCCTTGAGAGCTTTGTTCAGAGGTCCAAACAAATGAAAATCACATGGTGACAAATCAGGACTATAGGCTGGAAGTTGCAGAATTTCCCACTTCTTCCTTGCTAAATCTTCCTGTACAATCTTTGCGACATGTAGACAAGCATCAACGTGCAACAAAATCACACCATGAGAAAGCATGCCAGGTTGTTTATTCTTGATGGCTTTTTGCAGCTTGTCTAGTGTTAGCAAGTAGTGTGCAGAGTTGATGTTGACACCAGGTTCTTTAAATTCGGCCAATAATAACCCTTCATGGTAAAAAAAAAAAATGCGCTCAGCATAACCTTACCAGCGGAAACCTGTAATGTGAATTGTTTGGCTTTTGGTGATCCAGCATGCTTTCATTGCATGCTCTCTCTTTTGCTTCTCGGCTCAAAGTGGTGACACCATGATTCATCACCTGCCACTATGCGGAAGAGAAATACATCACCCTCCACTCTGTAACAGAGCTAGTGGTTCAAACACCATCCCATGAGTTCCTCTTTTTGGTGGTCGGTCAACATCCGTGGTACCCACTGTGAACACACCTTCCGATATTGCAGTTTCTTACGAACAACCTTTTGAATTGTCCCAATTGACACATCAAATTTTTTCGCTAGCGAATGTATACTTCAACAATGGTTCATCTGTACTGCTGCAATCAATTTTGCAATGGTTTTTACTGTTGCAACAATATGTGCCCGACCCGGCCGTCGAAGATCTGCCGTGAACTGGCGTCCTTTCAGAAGCTTTCGTGCCTAGTCTGTCACTGTTGTCTTCGACACACATTTGTTACCGTACACTGCCTGCATTCTTCGATGAATGTCCACTGGTTGACATCCTTCAAATGATAGAAACTGAATCACCGCTCTTTGAGCTTCTTGGGACAGATTTTGAATTAACCCTGCCATTTTCTCAACGGTCAGAAACAGAACCTATGCATCATGGGACGATAAGCACTTGCTCTTTTATTCATTGGTCAGTACTTATCGCATGACTATGACATGATCATGTTCATCATCATCTTCCACTTCTGCCGTCAAGCGTTGTGGGAAGGAATAATTTGCGTTCCAGCGCCAGGTGGGCGGCACTGAATAGTGTCATTCCATGTGGTTGTACAATGTCTCTGATGTCGTCAATCCATTTTCTTCTTGGACATCCTCGTGGTCTCGTTGCAGATGATCTTTGATGCAAGGCCAGTGATGGTAGTGACTGAAGTTTCATTCTAACGACATGGCCAAACCACTTGATCTTTCTCTGTCTTTCAATAAATGTGGCACAAGGTGTTGATCCCAGTCTGTCTGATAATAGCATTTCTTACTCGGTCTTAGATTGTTAAGTTGGCAGCTCTCCTCAGGCATCTCATTTCGCAGGTGTTGATTTTACGAAGGTGTAATTTGGATAAAGTCCAGGTTTGAGATTGGTAGCATAGGGTTGGTGTGAATATGCTGTTTATTATCTGTCGTTTTGCGGGCATGGGTATGTTTGGATGTTTCAGTAAGGGTGATAGTTGATATGTAAGTGCACTAGCTTTTTGACATCTGATTTCAATTTCTCTGTCCAATCTGCCATCTTCTGTGATCATACTTCCAAGATATTTGAATTCTATAACTTGTTTCAGAGTTGTGTTATTTATCTGTATACTAAGTGGGCCTGGCGATCTGCTAACTTGCATTACTTCGTTTTTGGCTGTGTTTATACTCATATTGTATCTGCTGCAGGTTGAACTCAGATTAGTAATATGATTTTGTAGTCTACCCTCATCGCTGTAAAACAGGCACTCATCGTCAGCAAATAGAAGTTCATTTATTCCCTGTGGGTCAGTTGTTTCTTCTTCTTCTTCGTTCATCCGGAGTTTTTTTTCCGGATGTGATTGCGTTGTGCCTGTTTACAGCAGAGCTGCGTTCTTGCGCCGTTAGGCCGACACATCCGACTTCTGCGGGCATTTGTTGACCGGGTTAACCTTCCGGGGGTTTCTTAGGACGTTTGACTCTCACTGTTGTGGTGTTATCCCCCATCCCAGCTGGTCCGTATAGAACAGCCAAAGATCCTGGTCAGCCCTCAAGGGAAGGCAGGGGCATTCCATGGGCATTCCCCGCCATCCAAGGAGGCTTCCATACTTGCAGAGCCGATACATAGCGCTCTGGTACTGGGCTCACCCAAGGAATCGTCACGTCCTGCACATGGCTGCTTAGCCTCACTTCCGTATATTGGGCCTTCCGTTCACCATAGGCTGTTCTTCCGGAAACCAGAAGTATGCAGTCTGCAGATGACATCCACACAGTGAGCTTTCGATTCGGACTTTCCATGTAATGGATTTGCTATCCAAGCAATATTCCATTTCGTGCCACTAGGACACTTTTCCACCTTTTATGAAGTCCACACAGTGGGCTTTTGATTCGGACATTCCACGTAATGGATTTGCTATCCAAGCAATATTCCATTTCATGCCACTAGGACACTTTTCCACCTTTTATGAAGCCCACACAATGGACTTTTGATTCGGACTTTCCACGTAATGGATTTGCTATCCAAGCAATATTCCATTTCGTGCCACTAGGACACTTTTCCACCTTTTATGAAGCCCACACAGCGAGCTTTCGATTTGGACTTTCAACATAATGGATTTGCTATCCAAGCAATATTCCATTTCATGCCTCTGGGTCTTCATGCACCTTTAAATGTCAACCTGTATGTAGTTAAAGTAAGCTGCGGTCAACTTGAGCTTGTTGATATCTCCATAGAGCTTGTCCTCAAATGAAGCAGGTGTGGGCCAAAATATCTTTCTCTGTTCTGCATACGTTGGGCAATCCTGCAGCAAATGTTTTGCTGTCATTTTTCCAGTTCTACAATTACATTCATCGGTATCTCCTATCTTTAGTTTATTGAACAAGTGGTATTTCAGCCTGTTATGTCCTGTGCGGAGTCTGAAGATTGCTACTTGTTCTCTTCGGTCGAGTTTGTAATATGCATCATCCTTCTGATGGCCTGGATGCTCTGATTCCCATTTGGTTCTATAAGTGCTTTTTATCACCCTCTTTGCCTCATTATAGGTTATGTCTATGTCAGGCTGTGGTAGTCGTCCGCCCTCTTTTGCCAGTCTGTCAGCCTCTTCGTTTCCAGGTATACTGCAATGTGATGGGATCCACTGTATTACAACTTTTTTGGATTTCTGGCATAGACCATGGAGTGCTGCTCTTAGGTCAGTTAGTTCTGTGCTGTTGCTGCTCTTCAGTATTGAGACAGCTGACTTTGCATCTGTGAAGATAGCTATTTGCTTCTCTTTATTTTCCTCCATCAGGAGCATTTCTGCTGCAGTTTTCAAAGCCTCTACCTCCGCTTTGAAGTTACTTGAAAATTTTCCAGTTGCCATTGAATGTGTTTTTTTCACTCCATTTTTTAAATTTAGGAGAATTCCTCCTCCTCCATTCTCTATTGAATTTTTGGCTGATCCATCTGTATATGCATGGGTCCAATTCCTGCTTGGGTAATGTTCTTTCATGTAGTTTAGGGTTATTTCTCTTCTTTCGGTTTCATGCTGAGTGTTCTTTTTCTCAATACCAGGAATGTTTTCTATCATCTCAGGCAGTTGCTGCTGTCTCCAAGCTGGGAACTTGTGTGCATTGTGTATGGGCTTGACTGTTGATATGTTAAGTATAGGATCTGCCCTAATCCTTCGTTTTGCAGTTTCTACAAAGTTGCTACGCTTCAGTCTTCCCTTTCCAAAACCATTAAATCTGTTGTACATAGGGTGGTCTGTCAATCTTCTAAATTTTTCTGCTTGTTGCTGGGCTCTGCTATCTCTTCTATCCTGCATTGGTTGTAACCAGTTATTTTTTCTAGTTCATTAATAGGCGTTGTCTTCAGGCTTCCAGTTATGATTCGCATTCCTTGGTTTTGGACTTTACTTATTTTGTTAAAGTTTGACTTAGCTGCTGTTGCCCAAGCTGCAATGCCATATTCCAGTACTGGCCTCACCCGTCCAGTATATAACTTCTTGAGAACTTTCTCATCTGCTCCCCACGTTGTACCAGCAAGCTTTTTCATGATTGCCATTCTCTGCCTTGCTCTTGTTCGATTTTTCTCAACCTGTGTCTTCCATGTCAGGCGACGATCAAAGGTGACTCCTAGATAGTTTGGATTTTCTTCATGGCGCAATATTCCATTCAATACCAGCTTAGGTTGCTGAGTTTTATTTGAGAGGGAGAACACTGTGCATGTTGTTTTCTCCTCACTTATCTTCACTAGCGATGATTTTGACCAGTCCTGTAGCGCTAATAAGGCTTGCTGTATTCTGCTGTTAGCTGTACTAATATATTCTTCAGATGTCCATATGGCTAGGTCATCTGCAAAGGAGGATGTGTGTACTCTGGCTGGAAAATTTTCTGTGATGTCATTTATATATGCTAGGAATAATGTTGGTGAAAGAACTCCTCCTTGGGGGACACCTTGCTCCAGCAGCATCATTTTGCTTGTTTGTCCTTGTAATTTTGTCCTGGCAGTTCTGTTCTCAAAGTAGTGGCTGATCCATTTATACATTTTTTCCACAAACATGCATGTTTTGCAGTTTTACTTTCAGTCCTTCCTTCCATACTTTATCAAATGCTTTTTCTAAATCTATCCAGACTGCTAGTGTGTGCTTTTTCTCTTGGAAGGCATCCTCTATTTCCTGAGCTATATAGGTTATTTGATCTTCAGTGGATCTGTACTTTCTGAATCCTGCTTGGTGTGGTGTTAAGAGTTTGTTTTCTTCCAGATGCCATGTTAGCCTGCCATTGATAATGCGTTCCATTAATTTTCCTACACAGCTAAGTAGACTGATAGGTCGATAGCCATTTGGTTCTTCCAGGTCTTTTCCTTTCTTTGGGACTGGTATTAGTATAGCTTCCTTCCATGCCTGTGGGACTATTCCTCTCTTCCAGCTGTTATTTAGGACTGCTAGTAGTTTCTTCTTTGCCTTGGTGCCTAGTCCTATTAGCATTTCATTTGTGATTCCATCCTTTCCTGGTGATTTCTTCTTTTTTAGGGTATTCATTGCCTGTTCCATTTCTTCCATTGTTAGATTTGCCATCATATATTCTGCTGCTGTCTCTGTATTTCTATGATGTATCTGTTTGTCTTTGATTGCTTTCTTCTGTTCGGTTGTAATATCAATGTGGTTTGCATTTGCATAGTGTTCCATTAGTGCATTTGCAGCCTTTTTTCCTGTAAGCAAGGCATTTCCTTGTTTAATTGTTATTTGTTTGTTTCTAGGTCCTTCATTGTTCATGGCTTTCACTAGTTTCCATAGTTTGTTTCCATCCCTGTCAAAATTCAGGTTTTCTGTTTTTCCCCTCCAACAATCTCTTGTTGTTTGATTTACTGTTCTTTTATATTTTGCTGAGATGGCTTTGAGAGAGATATTCGCTTCAATTGTTTGTTCTCTCTCTGCTGTCTTCCTGGCATCTTCAACTTTGTCCTCCAAACTTTGTAGTTCTTCAGTCCAGTATGGTTTGTAATTTTTCCTCGCTCCTCTTGGAATGGACTCAGTGGCTGCCTGTATTATCGCTCTGTTTAGACTTTCCACCATTTGCTTTATGTTGCCATATCGTGTATTTATGTTTTCACAATATTTGTCTGTTAGTATGGCAAATCTGTCCCAATCTGCTCGTTTGTAATTCCAGCGGGGCAAGGGCTTTTGCTCCTGTGGAACATACTCCATATTCATTTCAAGCTTGATTGGTCTGTGGTCACTACCTGCTAATTGGTCCAGCACATGGCGATCGATTTTGTGGAGGATGTCTCCTGTGCAGAAAGCTAAGTCTGGAGTAGAAGTGGTAAGCCATCTTCTGGAGTAGAAGCTCGGTGTGTCATCCGCTTTGTTGAGTAGATGGAGATTTGAGTCTATTTCCCAGTCCTCCAATTCATCTCCTCTTTTGTCAGTATCTGGGTATCCCCATCTTTCTGAACGGCTATTAAAGTCTCCGACAATAATGCAGTTTGTGTCAGTTATTTTCATGTTTGAGAGTGTAAGGTCCTTATCTGCTGGGCTATACAGATTGTAGATTCTTATTTTCACGTCCTTTATCATTATATCAACACCTATAATTTCCGTTTGGTTGTTAGAGATCACAGATACTTCGCTGCAAGGTATTGTATTTCGTGTAAGTATTAGAACTCCTCCTTTGTGTCCTTCGCGGTCGAAACGTGTGGCCTGATATCCTCTGACTGAGAATTTGTGATTGGCGTTGAGGTGTGTCTCTTGAATGCATGCCACATATATTCTATCTTTATGAAGACGCTGTGTTAGGGAGTCTTTCTTCTTGTAAACTCCTTCGGCATTCCACTGTAGTATGTTGAGTGTCCGGGGTGTTTGGTCAATAGCTCTTAACCTACTCCTCTGTGCCTTGACTCCACAGCACAGGGGAAGGTGACCACCAGTAGTCATGGGTGGACTTCCTCGAGGCAGGGGGCCCGGCACTATCACCGCCTGATGGGACTTCACGGGATTAGCACCATAACGATTAATTTTGATTTGTGACATCATGAATTAAGTTACGTTGCACTGCTTTGTCAAGCCTGTGGCTCAGTACATCCGATTTCGACAAGCATTTATTTGGGATGCTTTCCCTAGCCTTTGACTGTCCCCAGTCTACCTACAAGGCAGCAGGTTTTACGTTGCACTGCTTTGTCAAGCCTGTGGCTCAGTACATCCGATTTTGACAAGCATGTATTCGGGGTGCTTTCCCTAGCCTTTGACTGTCCCCAGTCTACCTACAAGGCAGCATGTTTGTGTGTCTCTTCGTCTGGTCCCTCTCCCTTGACCTGCCCGACATGGGCTGTGCTACCGTTGGCATAGCTCTTGGGGTCATTGGGACGCACAAGCCCCTCTACCTCGTCACGGTGGACACACAGCAGAGGGGGGTCAGTTGTTTCATCTGGAGTAAAGAGTTCTAAATTTTCTGAATCTGTTCTGTCGAGACTTGCTTCTTTGGAAATTCTGTCCATGTAGATATCGAATAGCAGGGGAGAAAGCACACATGTTCAATGCACGTAATTACGCATGGTGCTGCACGAACAGATTTCAAATTAACGCCCCTTATACATTCTGTTAGAGATAACGATATGAGGAAAAAATCCTTGTACTTTAGTCACTACCTCCCATTATGATGATGCTTGTAAATTATTAAACAGGGCTGCTCACTACTTACATGGTCTTTATCATCCACTAAAATCTGACATTGTGAAGTATCCACAGTTGGCAACTGTATCCGTATATCGCTGTCCAAACCCCTGTAAGATAGTTATAACACATACAAGGTAATAACATGTAAACATTGTTTATTCCAATTCCATCTGTCAAATAGGCAAATCATGGAATGTAAAGAGATAGGGAGAGCAAAAAGGAAGAAACTGTTTTGATCAATGATAACTAAGCAGTCAATTCACCATCCAATAAGCAACCACAAAATCCAATAATTGTATTCCTAGACTTATCATTACGCAAACAATTTTAAAAGAATAAACACACCATGATGCATTTCACATATTCATATTGAGCTATTTTCATCAGTTTTGAAAGAGTAAAAAAAAAAAAAATCCAACATGACTAATCACGCTACTAATTTTGCTCCATCTTGTTCCTTTTATAAAAACACTACTAACATACCATACCTGTCAATGTCTAATTAAAATAGTTTTGTAATTAAAACCGTCCTCTTCCTTAAATGCAATACAATAAACAAAATTAAACCAATCCTTGTTTATGTCACGTTTATAAATTTATTCTTTTTGTAAGTAAAAGATGATCATGCCTATATTTAATGTTTCTATAATGACAATTTTAATGCATCAAATGTTGAAAAATAATTACCTTCCAAATACGCAACACTTGGCGGTCAACGGAAAGGGTGCCCCGTCAGTCCCATTACGTTTGATAACAATCACCTTTCCATAAAGATACATGATGATCTGGAAAACGAAAATAAAAACAACATTAGTATTAATGGCTGAGTGGTGAACGTGATTAATTTCAAATTGCTTGTAACAGGGCCACAAGCTGCTAAAGTAGTCATAATAGTAGTTACTGCACAGATTTGGTAAAAATTATAAGACAAAGTTCCACATTAGTAAATTGTTTGATTGTCATGTTTAAAAAAAAAAAAAACTAAAAATTGTGACATTTATCAAAATCACTTTGGCTAACGACCAAACCTTTAGTGAATACAATCACAAGTTGGCATAGGAAAAAAAGGCGCCCCCCCCCCCAAAAAAAAAAAATAATTAAAAAAACAAAAACAAAAACTAACACCTGAATCAACCATTTATCAAGTAGTCATCACTAGAATCAAGTCCAAGCCCCCCCCCCCCCCCCCCCCCCACTGATATGTCACCACCTTGTCGCGGTGGGTGAAAGGCCTTGAGTGCCTCAGTGACCCAAGAGCTATGCTGACGGAAGCACAACAGCACAACTACATGTCGGACAGATTTTAGGGCTAGGGGCCAGACCAAGAAAGGCACAACCTACTGCTCTGCAGTTAGACTGAGGATAGCAGTCAAAGTCTAAATCAGGCGAACGATGCCACTAAATTTTGATCCGGACACATACTCTAAGGTTCTCAGCTGAAGGATATGGCTGAATAAACACTCGGATGTGAGAGCGGGACCGATACCCACCTACCGAAAATGGAGGTAAGATGCTAAGCACGCTACATGCTTAGTTCAGATACTTATTCGAAGGTTCTCAGCTGGGGGATATGAGGAATCTCCAGATGAGAGGGTCTTGGCCGTTTTTCGCTCACTAAAGCACGGAGGTAATGGTGCTGAGCGAGCAGCACATGTAGCCTACCTCTGTGAGCTGTACATAAGGTGGCAAATGGCAAAGCGGCTTAGTCGCACGAAGTGGTTATGATGAAAATATGTATCTACACCCATAGAGTGAGCGTAGTCAAAGATGGAAAAAAATGTCTCCAAAAAACACAAAATCGAATGCTTGGCCAGTGAATAAGTCACATGGTAGTCCAAAGCGAAAGGTTTATAAGTGGATGTCGCCCACAGACTGCAGTTTGTGTGGGGAGCGACCAGTAGCCAATACATGGAAGTGAGGAATTAAAGCCGCCACGAGCAGGATGTGGTGACTCATCGGGTGAGTCATCTCAGAGCGCTATGTGCCGGCTCTGCATTTATGGAAGCCTGCTTGGATAGCGGGGAATGCCCATGGTCTGCCCCTGCCTTCCCTTGAGGGCTGATCGTGAAGTATTCGACCATTCCAACTTGACCAGTTGGGATGTGGACGGCACCATAAAAGTGAAAGTCCCACAGGAACGCTAACCTGTCAAAATGCACGCTAAAAGTTGGATGTGTTGGCCTAAGGGTTTCGGCCCAAGGGTGCACCAGACACACCGCAATCACATCTGAAAAAACACTCTAGATGAACGCAAAGAAGAAGAAGAATCAAGTTTGTGGCAATAGATCTCAAACTTTCTGTCTCTCACTCTGACAGACTAACCGTTGTTCATTATTCATTCATCTAGTAGCATGTCCTTTGCAGAACTTCGCTCCCGTAACAACCATCAGGAAAACTCGGTTATAAGCAAGATTCCTGCGCCCGATACACCCATCTGGAGATCATCTGCCACATCCTGCACCCATCTTCTCTTTGACCTGCCTCCTCTTCTCTTCCCTGGCATATGCCTCTTCATGACTATTCTCTCCAAACTTTCATGTTTCAAGTGACCAAAATATTTCAATTTTCTTTGTTTTATCGTCTTTAATAGCCAACCTCCTTCAACATTCAGTTCTTGTCGTATGGATTTATTTATTTTCTGTAATATTCGTTGAACTCGTCTATAAGATTTATATTCAAAGGCATTTATGTGCTTTTCAGCTTGTTTAGTAAGTGTCCAGGTCTCACATATTGCAATGGGAAAGATGCACTGCTCTTAAAAATCTCATTTTTGTAGTTCTATCTGTCCCCCTCTACAATGTATTCAGTTTTTTAGTTTCTAAAGAGTAACAGATATTTATCTTTTAATATCCTTCACTGTGTCACCATTGTTGGTAATTCATCATCATCAAGTGCAGTGCAGGCTGGCGTCGGCGTTCATGGCTCTCCACAGATCTCGGTCTTTGGTGTTCTGGATCAACTCTGCTGATGATATTCTTCCATGCCACCGTCTCAATCCATCCAGCATCATTTCTTTTGGTCTGCCTCTGCCTCTCTTCCTCTCGATCTTTCCAGTTGCCACAATGTTCTCCAATGCCTCTCTTCTCATCACATGACCAAAGAAAGCTGTTTGTCTCTTTCTTATTGTTGTATATAGTGTTCTTCTTCTTCTCTCTTCTGCGTTCATCTGGAGTTTTTTTTTTCCGGACGTGATTGTGTTGTGCCTGTTTACAGCAGAGCTGCGTTCTTGCGCCGTTAGGCCGACACATCCGACTTCTGCGAGCCTTTGTTGACGGGGTTAACCTTCCCGGGGGTTGTTTAATATAGTGTTCTAGTTTCATTAGCCTGTTTCAGGCAATCGTTGTTAGTTACTCTGGCAGTCCAAGGAATTCGCAACATTCGTCTTAAAAACCACATCTCTGTTGCTTCTAAGTTCTTCCTAATTTGTTCATTTACATTCCAAGATTCGCTGCCATACAACAAAACTGGTTCTATATAGCATTTTAGCACTCTCTTACATTCATTGATAGCGACTTATTGCATAAGATACTCTTCATTTTCTGAAATGTGGCTTTTGCCTGCCCTATTCTTAATCTCTGTTGTACATCTTCCATCTGATGTTATAAGTGCCCCTTGGTATTTAAAATTATCCACTTGGTTGAGAATTTTCCCTTCTATTTCTATGTCACATTTTGGTGTCCCCATTTTCTTTGTTAGTTAGTTAGTTAGTCGCGGTTCCAATCTTCACAGCAACGGGTCGTCCCCATAATGCTCCGTTCCTGTGCCAGTGAATATCACAAAAAATGCTCCCCACTGCCTAATGTGAAAAGTGGAAAAGACAGGAGTCTCGACAAACAACAGCCCGCACAGATATACTGTGCATAATCCCGCCACCAGAATGTCAACACAATAGACCCCCACGAAACATCCAGTTTATTTCTGATGGAGTCGGCAGTCATTTTCCCATCTGGATGCTTCCTAGATGTTCAACCACAGTCCACGAAAATACAGTTCATCGTCGATGGCAGTGGCAGTCAACCAGAAGCCCAGCAGCCACGCATTTCTGCATAAGGCAAAAACCGGTCAACTCTGGGACAAAGCCAGCTGCCATCGCTCCGAAAATGCAGTCACGTTCCAAAAAACCTCGGGCAGATTCAAAAGCATCTCACACGAAACTCACAGCATCACGCCACGCACTCACTCAGTAGCAGGGCGACGGAACCATAGCCTCCTTAGTCACCTCTTACGACATGCATGGTAGGCTACAGTGTTGCTATTCTTTGCTTCCCTTATGGTCCCCCATTTTCTTTGATATCACCATTGTTACTGTTTTCTTGATATTCAAGGAGAGTCCTTTCTGTGCACTCTCTGATACTACAATGTCCAACAATTGTTGTAGGTCTGTTGCACTATCCGCCACCAATACTGTGTCATCTGCATAGCATATATTGTTTATATTATATCCTCCGATTGGTAATTAATGACCCAAAATATTCCTTCACCTCCAATGTTTCCTCATGATTAACATATATTTCTTTCTCTATATTAGTTTTATTTTTATGCATTATCTTTTTTGTTGCTATGTTAAGAAATAAGTTATGAATTTTTACTATTCTTTTGGGTTGAGGATAGTTTTGTTCATTTCCAGCTCTTAATCATAATGTCATTCTCACATTTGTATCATTATCTAAACGATACTTGTTTGTCTTTAACTTTTCCTCCCAGCATTGTATCTTCTTTGTCCGATATTGTTTTGAGCATAATTCATTGTCGCTTTACAACAGAGCTGCAATATTTGCTTCTTTCGGTTGACACATCTGACTTCTACCAATTAATGACCAGGCTAGCCTTAAAGGATGTTTCGTAGGTTTCAAAGTTGTGGTCTCAACCTCATCCCTGTACAGGTGATGTGCCAACTGGCCAGCTATGATTAGTCGCATGCATGCCAGTCAGCCCTACTATAGAGAAGAAATCCCCAACCATCCAAAGAGGCTTCGTAAGTGCAGAGCCAACACATGATGCTCTGAGACTGAGTTCACCCATGGAACTGTCCTGCACATGGCTGCTTAGCATCACTCCCGTTTATTGTACATCACAGGCTGCACCTTCAGAGACTAGAGGGACTCAGTCTACAAATTTGAGACTTTGATATCCACCACACAGTGAGCAGCTGAGTCAGACCTTTCACCTAATGAATTTGCTAACCAAGCAGTTATTCATTTTTCGAAGTGATTATTCGCAGATGCGCCGGCTCCATGGCCGAGGGGTTAGCAGCTTTCTCCGCTAACCCCGAATACTCTCGTCACGTGACGCGACGAGAATTAGCAGTGGTTCGAATTGCAAAAGTGACTTATGAGAGTATGGAGCCGGTCGCTCAGAAAGTCGTGGCGCGCTGATGAGCGTAATCTAGCCTAGGAATCAACATACAGCCGAAAGATGCTGGTGTTGACCGAAATATCCTGAAACAGGATGGAAACGCGGGGGGGGGGGGGGGGGGGGGTTATTCGTAGATACGGTTTGTCACATGACTGGTCACATTACCTACGTTTGACTATATTAGTAATTTCTGTGGGACTATTATCGTGTCATCTGTAGTATAGTGGTAAGTATCTCCACCTGTCACGTGGGAGACCGGGGTTTGATTCCCCGCCAGCAATTTTTTCCCCATTTTTTAATTAAAAAATATTAAACATTACAAACTAAAAATAGGACTGAGAAACTCGAACCGTGTGGATAGTGTGCTCTATTGTGGAAGCAGGGGGTGGGGAGAAGAAGAGATTCCCCAGGCAGCGACAGAGTGATTGAATGTCAGAATCGATGGATCCAATGGATGTCTATTGTGTAATGTGAATTTTATTTACCAAATAAAATATCGCCCCTGAATCAGCAGAATCACCTAATTTGGCCCTGTAAGGGATACTGTATACAATAATTTGGGACCGTTATTCGGAAGAGTGCCCATTTTTTTTATCACAGTGATACCATTGATTGGTCGCATCTGCGAATAACATTCAGTATTATATTGAGACATCTTAGATAATCTCTTCCTTCATTTTTAATGATGTTATTTGCACCTGCAAGCCTTGGGGCATTTTGTGCAGCAGATCAGGGACGTAGAATTTTTCCTTCAATTTTGAGAAAATGAGACAGTTTTCTATCATTATAAAATGGATATTCCATTTGGCAGAGAACAGACGACTTTTGAATTTCTAAACTGTTATCATTCAATATAGGATGATTATCATGCGATGGATTTGAATTTTGAAACTGTTATTTAGCAATCACAATTGTTGGACCCACTTGATGACTTTTCGTGTCAAATCAGTAGGAATCACATTTGATGGGCATCACTGATTTAGTTTTAATTGGTAGTGCACACCTTCGATGGACATCAATTACCCATTATTTGGAAGTGGGATGATATGACAAGTGCCAGAGAATGTATTCAGAGTATTCTGATCACTGCTGTAGAGCTAACAGCTGAGAGAGAGAGAGAGAGAGAGAGAGAGAGAGAGAGAGAGAGAGAGAGAGAGAGAGAGAGAGAGAGTCTACCAGTTCCTTTACTGCTTTAGGCTTATGCGCGCTTTTATTTGCGCTCGCTCGCTTTTAACCCAAGCGTAGTCAATCATCAATACACACTACTCCTCACTTCTAGTAGTGCTGGATTGAATTTTATTTTGCGGATTAGCTTTCCTTATTAATAATAAGTGTCCCTCGCCATCAGGCGAACCCACTCTGATTTAAGATGTATGCGTTTTTATTTACTACTTAATTACTAAGTGACAATGTATATATCATATCATCGGTGTTGTGCGAGGACGTATGGTTGAAATTGTGCATAGGATGCCCTAATAGAGCAACGAGCGACAGTGGAGAAGACGATGCACATGCTGGAGTATAAATGCGCGGGCACGGAGAACTTGATTAAAATTAAGACCACGCACGGAACTAAAATTGAAAGAATTAAAAGAAACTAGGCGGGTTAATTGATGGAGAAATAATAAATATTGCTGTACTTATAGGTACTTGTAAAGAACATGATATAAAAAGCCTCACCTATACATTTAATAAAACGAACAATCAGACATCTGAATATTAACAATTAGCAGAGGCAGAACAATAAAATGTGTGAAGACGGTGATGAAGTTAGAATGGTTGGTGGACTGGATACAATTTTAAAAATAACCATGCCATAAGATAAACATTTAGAAGAAAAAAACACAAGGTATTTCAAAGCTATTTCGCGTAAAGAAATAAAGCATGCATTGTTATTGAAGAATATTACAAATTGAAACAAATGTTTACACTTACTGTGGTGTAAAATTCAACAGAATGTAAGAATAAAAAATCCCCACAAACATAGCTCGACCAGACGTAGTCGAGGCGGCTTCAATAACCTATTTACAGTTTGAATCAACCAAAATGGAGTGAAACGAACAAATTAGTTCATTGCTATTTAACCGATAATACTCCTTTTGTTTTATAAATATAGCTCTTTTATGTTAGTTTACTGGTGTAAAACATATATATTATATTTAAAATTACATTTGAATGTTAATAGCTCTAGGAAAATATGTTTGACTTTTCTTTTTATATCATGCGGAGTGATATTTGAATGTTTTCAAAAATCAAAGCGGCGCGCGGGCAATAGTGGATGATAACAAGAATTAGTTTCGTACTCTGTGTAAAAATTAAGCAAAAATACAATGTTTGTTTTATTAATTTCAACTATTGTATTTACAATATTAGGAGTTAATTTCCAAAACAAATAGCTACTGTTTGATCACAGGCTAAGTCTCTATTTAAGCAATCAGTAACATGACAATATGAGCTATCTTTGTCCCGGATTCTCAGCCTCGGCTTCAACTTGTTAATCGGGTTGAAAGAAAAAGTCCAACGGCGCTCAACTTGTTTAGGTATAGCTGGTTGTGTTCAGATATATAACATAACAGACATATATTTGAGATATTCCAACTAGAACTCAATGCAGAAGATTTGTTAATAAGACAAATAAATATGAGAAAAATTAAATATCTAGGTCGTGTAAAAGGACATAAATGTCTAGAAAAGATAGCTATTGATTGATAGGGGAGGCGGAGAAGACAGCAAGGCCACAGCGAAGATGGGTTCAAGATGCGATACATAATGTAATTTACACATGACAGCAGTAGACACGGGACATCTGGCTTATGGTAGAAACAATCTGATGAGGGGGTAGGCAGAGTTCTGCATAGGACAAGCTGGGAAAGTCAAGGGGAAACCACCACATTATCTTTCTTAGATTATATGAAGTTATCATATGCAATAAGTCACTACTACAATTGAATGTAAGAAAAAGAGTAGTCACATATTATGTATAATCTATTTTGTTGTGTGGCAGTGAATCATGGAAAATAAATGAATAAATTAATCAGATTTGAAAGCAGTGGGAATCTGGTTCCTGAGACAAATGTTGCAAATTCCTTGGACCGCCAGAGTAACTAACAACAATTGCCTGGAAGAAGCTAGTGGGACTAGAACAATATATTAAATTATAAGAAAGAGATAAACATCTTTCTTTGGTCAAGAGAAGCATTGGAAAACATCGCAATGACTGGGGGGGGGGGGGGGGGGGGGGGAATCAGTGTCAAAAGATTCTGGATTGAGGAATGCCATAAATAGTTTAATACAGAGGACCAAGGACCAAGATCTGTGGAGAGACATGAATTCATATGCCAGCTGGCAGGTCACACAACAATGGTAGTGATGATTCCCTGGTTTCCCCGGGAAGGTTAACCCGGTCAACAAATGCCCGCAGAAGTCTGATGTGTCGGTCTAACGGCGCAAGAACGCAGCTCTGCTGTAAACAGGCACAACGCAATCACATCCGAAAAAAAAAACTCCGGATGAACGAAGAAGAAGAAGAATTCCCTAGTTTGAGCTATCGGATTTTCGTAGGATGAGAAAGCTGCTGTTGAAGCCAATATAAACACATCAACTAAATTACTGCAGAAATTATATAGCAAAATCAGGGAGGCTGAACAAAAACAAGCAGATAGGATGGAAGAATCAGTGGCGTCACTGGGGTTGGTGTCACCCAGTGCGGTAAACTCTTGGTGTCACCCCTCTACCTCTAGACTTTCACCATGGTCTTCTTCCGAGTGTTCCTGTACCATATATAATCCCATATAGTAATGTTTGTAAAATAAGTCAAAAAGTTAATAAGGACATAAGAAAGAAAACAAATTGAACAATATAACTTCAATACTTCAGGTAAAACACAAATAAAGAACTTCGACAAACTCGGACAAAGTTAAATTTTTGTTATTTTGCTATGTCTGCTTTGTCAAATTTGCAAGTTTTTTTTATTTTGGTGTCACCCCTTGATGGTGTCACCCGGTGCGGCCCGCACCCCCCTAGTGACGCCCCTGGGAAGAATATCTGATGAAGCTGTCAAAGACAGGTTTAAAGGAACCGAACAGAAAGGCCTAACTAATAACATTTTGTTTGTTATATCGCTTAATCGTATAACTGCTCTCTCTCTCTCTCTCTCTCTCTCTCTCTCTCTCTCTCTCTCTCTCTCTCTCTCTCGCTCTCTCTCCCAATCAATCAATCATGTGCCATGCCAGAAAGCGTGTTGCGGTCATGACTGGCCATTTCACTCGATCACAAGAGTCGTGGATCAGCTCAGTGTTCCTGTCTCGACCATGCCATGTGGCCAAGCCATCCGGGTATTTACTTCTCGGTCTTCTCCTTGCTTGGTCTGTTCTCTCTCTCTCTCTCTCTCTCTCTCTCTCTCTCTCTCTATATATATATATATATATATATATATATATATATATATATATATATATATATATATAGTGTGTGTGTGTGTACACATATGTAAAGGATTAGAGGAAGACCAAACAGAAAAGAGAAGTAGACACAAATGAATAATTTGGGTAGGATATTGACAGAGCTGCATGGGATAACACTAAGGATTGGACGGCTTGCAGTGAGTTGGTTCAGAGCCTATTCCCCAATGGGTGACAAATGGCGAAAGAAGAATAAAGCAGAAATATTTGTCTCCTGCTGCAGTAGTTCTCAACCGGTGTGGAATTCCCCCCCCCCTCCAGGGGGGAATTTTAGGGTTTCCAGGGGGGGGGGGGGATGAAGACCATTTCAAGATCGCGTTAATACAAGGACCGATTACTTGATATTGTTTTTCCCTTCATACTTTACAGTTATGTACGTCTCATTCTTCGAAAACTCATTTTATAAAGTAAGTAGATCCACAAATCACGTTTTATGTGGATGTCTAGACTTGTTTTAGTATATGCTATTACATTTACTTTCCATTTTTACGTATACTGTGTAGGAGTGGGGGGATTTTTAGGTAGGAAATATGAAAGGGGGGGGGGGATGACGTTCTGAAAATATGATGAAGGGGGGCACGGGCCAAAAAAGGTTGAGAACCACTGTCCTACTGACATTGGTGGCCATATCCTATGTTTTGTGTGTAGTAAATCTTTTCCGGCACCGATATTTCTTCATGATAATGTCAAAAAATCAAGAATCTTCCCGTTTCTCTTTCTCCTCTGCTTTCCTGCTGTCACAATCTTTTCCACTTCTTTTAATGTGAGAAAATGTCCTCAAGGAAGTGGATTGTCTACTTGTAAGTCTAGCAACCTTTTTTCATCGCCAGTTGTCTTCTTTTAATATTTTTGCTGTTGTTTTATTTGTCACTTGTGTGTGTGTGTTGTTTTTAAAGTTGCATATCCCTTACAGCGCGTTGCAGTCAACACTAACATTTTACTGCTGTTGTTGATGTCTTGACAAGTTTTTGCTTTCAGTAGTGTGCCATTGCATTCTGAACGACCGGCTCCCATACCAGAACGTTAAGACCAGCGCCACACGGTCTGCTGCCAAATCTGTCGCCGAGTGCTTCGAACGCGGTAAGCGGCATTACGAATCGCGTTCGCAACGCCATCGCCACGGAGTCCGTTTACAGCATCCTTATTTTGTTTGTTTGTGTTGTTTGTCCATCAAGAATTATGATGAACATTCATTTCATCCAGTGGGGTTGAAAGTATGGGGATGTGAGTTCTAAGATGGCTGACAAGTTTGGCTCGAAATGTTCTTTGACAATGTGGACAAAGAATGCGTGACATTCCAGGAGGAGGATCTCCTGCAGTGGTTTTTATTTTGAATCACATGTATGCAACCTTAATTATTTCTCATTAATCTGCAAATTGTCCATGATTCACTTCAATAAGTTAGAGATGGTTTCAATATAAGAACTCCCTTTCTAACATTCTTGACAATGATATGCTGTTTCATCTACATTTCATCTGTGTGCTTTAGCTTGAGCTATTTTAGATTTCACCTCTTTTATTCTAATACATCTTATATTTGCTGTGATCGAAGTACCCAGTTCAGATTCGGTAAATTTACTATGATAGTTCATCTTGCATGTATTCTATTCCTCGGGATAATTACTTATGTTTGTCTGCTCTTAGATAATGTGAATGTCCCGAATGCTGTGATGTCGGTTCCTAAATCAATCAATCAATCAATCTCAACCAATCAATCAATCAATCAGATAATGTGAATATTTTGACTTTCTGTTGTATTTATAGTCATGACACCCCACAATAGCGTGTAATTTTCTGCGATCAAAAGCATCCTATTAGCGTATTTCTGCTTCTGTACTTATACCGCGCTCCCTGGCGAAGGTGTTAAGGACGTTGCTCGTAAACCCGTATACCTACGCATGAAACACAGCTGCGCGAGTTTCGGCAGCGGATCGCGTCGCGCTGGTTACTTACGGAGGTATGTGAGCCGGTCGTTCAGAAAGCAAGGGCAAATTACTGAACGTAACACTTGCCAAGACATCAACAGCAAACGTTGAGAGCTGACACTGAATCCCTACCCAGCCGTGTCCATGACATTGTCAGCACAACACCCTAACCATTATACCAACATGCTTATTTGCCCTTACTGATATTATGGTGGTTCTTTGTTTTTTCTGGTATTATAAGTAAGTAGTATTCAATAATACAAAACAGGAGTCGTTCTACGTACTGAATATCTCAAACTCACGATACATTCACCTGTAGCACAAGCACTATTTATACAGAAAATTATATTTCAAGCATGTATTCCCATCCAATAATAAATGTCAACAACAAAAATAATTTAGAAATAGCAGGTGCGTTTGTGTAACTGATAGGAGACTACGCTGATTTTATGAGCATGGTTGAATGAGGATTAGCCGCCTGCGCTCATCGCCCGCTAACAGAGGAAAATACCGGCCACCTATTCCTCCGTGCATTCAAGCCAACATGTGATGGCTCTATCACATCACAGACTCACAGCGGGTTCCTGCTTCAGGACATGTTTTCACTTTTAATTTACAGCAAAAGTTAGTTGCATATTCTTTACAGGATGTCGCAGCCAACCCCAGCATTTTTTGGCTGTTTGTGATTTCTTGGCAAGTTTACATTCAGTAGTTTGCCATTGCTTTCTGAATGACCAGCACTCATATCAGTGCATAAAAATATTAACGTGAGATGATCTCTGCCAAATTTTTCAAACCCAATATGAAAGATTACAAATTGTGTCTGTAACCCCTTCATCACAGAGCTTTATTTTACAAGGGAACTCTTTAATAATGGGGTTTCTGTGTCACAGTTATCTTCATTCGTAATTTTGCCTGTTAGTAAATATTTCCTTTAGAGCAGTGGTTCTCAACCGGTGGGGAATTCCCCCCCCCTCCGGGGGGAATTTTGGGGTTTCCAGGGGGGGGGGATGAAGATTATTTCAAGATCGCGTTAATACAAGAACCGATTACTTGATCGTGTGCTTCCATTATTACGTATACTGTGTAGGTGCAGGAAGGGGGGATTTTTAGGTAGGAAATACGGAAGAGGGGGGGGGGAGGAATGCCGTTCTGAAAATATGGTGAAGGGGGCCACGGGCCACATTTTTAGGTAGGAAATATGAAAAGGGGGTAGGGGAATGACGTTCTGAAAGTATGGTGAGGGGGGGGGGCACGGGCCAAAAAAGGTTGAGAACCACTGCTTTAGAGTCAAACCCTTAACAATAAATGTTGCATGTCCATTGCAGGATGGATGCTGCATTCAACCCCAGGTTGATTTTATAAGCAATTTTACATTCTGTAGTTTGCCACTGCTTTCTAAACGAGAAGTCAACATTTCAGACCAACTTAAATGCTAGTGTAGGGATTGAATGCCCGGCCTCGCCATTAGTGCACTAGAAGTGTAAGAGCGATCACTTTTATCCTGTCGACCATGTAGAATTCTGTGTCAAACCTGGGGCAACCTGTATTTGTAAATAATTATTTTATCATTCAAGCATGGCATTATGTATTGAAGTTCTTCTGCCAATATCATCGTGTGCCATGCTGTTAGGTGGTAATGTTTTGAAACATGTGCCATGCTGACAGACAATGATGGTTTGCAAACTCACACGATCACCAGAGGCTTGGATTACATCAAGTTTGCCAGCTGTCACTAAGTTTTCAAGTTATCATGTACAAAAGATTAATAATTAATTTATAATATTCACTGCTACTGAATTTATTATTACTTGATTTCTTTCTTACACAAATAAAATGTTTATTACTAACTGATCAGTACCATATGTATGTATACACATAAGTAATAAATTTGTTAATATGTTCAA
The DNA here is from genome assembly GCA_014155875.1 of Cepaea nemoralis. Lineage (NCBI taxonomy): Eukaryota > Metazoa > Mollusca > Gastropoda > Stylommatophora > Helicidae > Cepaea > Cepaea nemoralis. The sequence goes on from JACEFZ010020300.1 coordinate 855,437, forward strand.
TTACTTTAGCTGTTAATGCTACTAATTCTTGTCTTGTATACAGAATGGCTGAATTTATTAAACATTCACCAATAACATATATAAGTTTATCAGCTATTGCAAATTTATAACAAATGCGGAATTAACTTGCTCCTAATTTAATTGTATATGTTATGTAAATGTAATCCTGTTTGTCAAAAGCCATAATTAAGATGATAAAATTTTTCTGAACTAATATAAAAAAAAATACACACACACAAAATTACACGCCAACCAAAAATCACAACCACCCACCGAGAAATTGAAAACATCACAAACTGTGAACATCTTGGCTCCACAATCAACAACCATGAGGACTGTTCACAAGAAGTCAGACATAAACTGGCCATAGCCATACAGGGATAAACAATAATAAGAGTCTATGGCACAACACCAGCAAACACATGCAAGTAAACTGTGTTAGAACAAGCACAGAGCTTGACATCTGACAATCGTTATATGGCTTGTCAAGACTTTCTCTTTCTCAAAGTGATTTAGATTTTTTCAAAATTGTGTTGGGCATATACCACAATTTACATATAGACATACACAAACACACAATTTTAAATATTTGCAGACAGTAGTAGACAGTAGTTGCTGTAGTAGCCATAGTGGTAAATGTAGTAGTAGCAGTTGTAAAGGTAAAAAGTGAAGTACCCTGCTTTTCCATTTCTTTAGGCACTGAGCATATGGTGAAAGAAAACGCCACATATTGGCACTCAATGGGTGATGTGGTCAATAGTGCACACTTCGCCTTTACTTTCCAGAACATTTCATGGTGCTTAGTTACGGCTGAGTCAATCCGGGAGCAATATTGGGGACTCAATTACATGATCTACAGGCTAACCATTCGCTATCGCGTTCTCGACGGTTTGTGCACTTGGTAAGCGAAATTTCATCCATCCATCATGTGCCATGCCGGTAAGTGTGGGCGGTCATGTTCTGCCATCTCACTCGATCACCAGAGTCGTGGATCAGCTCCGTGTTCCTGTCTCGACCATGCCATGTGGCCAAGCCATCCAGGTATTTACTTCTCGGTCTTCCCCTTGGTCTCTTCCTTTCGATCTTGCCAGTTGTCACCAAGTTCTCCAATTCATTTCTTCTCATAACATGCCCAAAAATGTTTGACTGTCTACGTCTAATTTCTCTAATCAGTTTACGATCTTCATGTGTTTCTTGAAGGACTTGTTCATTGGTTTTTCTGTCTGTCCATGGTATTCTTTGCATTTTCCTCAGAAACCACATTTCCCCAGCGATCAGCTGTTTTTCAGCTTGACTGCTTATTGTCCACGCTTCACATCCATCAAAAGTATAGGTTCTATGTAGCACCTTAACACTCTTTTCCTCGCTTCAATTGATATCTTTTTATTGGTCAGTATGTTTTTCATCTTGCAAAAGGCTACCTTCGCAATGGCAATTCTTGTTCTAATCTCTTCAAGGCATCTCCCATCAGATGTTATGACTGTGCCGAGATAACAGTATCGATTCACTTGTTTAAGAATATGCCTATCTACTCGTATATCACATTGTGGTATTTCCTTCTTCCCAGTGACGACCATAAGCTGTGTCTTCTTAATATTCAGTTGTAACACTATAGTATGTCCTACATTTGTTTGCCTTCATTCACGGTCAATTATTTTGAAAACTGTCTGTTGCATCGTTATGAAATTTTTCCAGCCGTCTTATATTTACTCCCACCCAAGGAATATGTCTTTGATAGGTCCAAAAACAACTTAAGTCATTGAAAGCGGCGACATTCCTTTGATGTTTTGCTTAACAACTAGTGATTTCTCGCTAAAAAAGTTATGTTTACGGTAATGGGGACCTGCAAATTCAGATGACAAACAAAAGGCGTATCCGGATTCGTATGGGAGTGGGTGCAATGAAAGAAGTAGCTTACAATTGACAGGGTCAACTTCATTGCATCGGGTTTTTATCCCATATGGCTCAGTTTCTTTCCGCAGCGCGGAAAGCGTCGCACAAAGCACGAACTCCGTAGCTCCAGCAACGACCCTCGGTAGTGTCCGAAAAAAAATGCACTCTTGAAATGAAGGACACGGCCCGGAATCGAACATACAACCTTCAATCCATCCTTTCTCCAATAGTCCTCTTCCTCTTTCAACACATGGTCCTGACGTTTTTTCCAGTAACTTTTATCAATATTTAATAGCGCAGGACAGACAGACAGACAGACAGACAGACAGAAAAGGTAGGTGGGTGGATGGCTGGCTGGCTGACTGGGTGGGTGGGTGGGTGGGTCGGTCGGTCGGCCGGCCAGCAGGCAGGCAGGCAGGTAGGCAGATAGATAGAACGAACGAACGAACGAACGAACAAACTTTATTTTCAAAGGGTTAAGAATTGGGCACGCAGGCCCGTCTAACATTCTGCCCTTCTATCACTCTCTTCCATACATTATTTCATTCACACATCATTCAAGGCTAACAGAGAACAGCAACAATATAAAACTTATGCATTATAAAATCATTGGCAAAATGCGAACATCAAAACTACATGACACAGTAACATTAGATAATGGTCAGACACTTATTAGCCATGTGGAATATACTGGCCTACCAAAAGGGGACTGGCTGTTATACTAGGGTTTTGTTATTATTATTATTATCACTATTATTATGGGGGAAGGTAATCCGTACTGAGATAGTGTTCGAGTAATTTGCGATTATATGAATAAGGATTGGTGATGTCTTTTATTTCTTGTGGAAGATTGTTCCACAGCTGAGCTGCAGAGTACGTTAAGCTTGTTTTGTATAAGTCAATCCTAGGCTTCGGAATGTGTAATATATTTAAACGTTTACTGTGTCTAGCATTATATTTAAACAATGGCCAAAGGTAATTTGGGGCATTCCGATGCAAGATTTTGTGAATTAGTTTAGCTTTATTGAAAAGCAGGCGTTTGCGGAGTGGTAGTAACTGAAGGCGTTTATACAGGCTGGGATTGTCAGATAAATGTTTGCTATAAATTAGACTCATGGCCCGTTTCTGGAGTGAGTAAAGTCGCTTGGTGTTTGAATTAGAACAACCGTCCCAGATTGTAGAGCAGTAGTCAAAGTGTGTCTGAATATGAGAAGTATAGAATAGTTTCCTTGTGTCCTCATCAAGGAAGTTTTTAATTTTGGCGAGTTGGTAGACTTTTTTAGCTGTTTGTTTAATGAGCGCTTGAACGTGGGAATTAAAGGTTAGGTTTCTATCAATGATTAGGCCTAATGTTTTGTGCTCAATTACACTTTCTACTGGCATGTTATCGATGTGAAGTTGAAGTGATGTGTGTGAGCTTAGAGTTTGAAGTCTTTGTCTGGTTGTTAATAACATTGATTTTGTTTTAGTGATATTAATTTGCATACGGTTTGAATAGCTCCACCTAACTACATTATTTAATTCTTGTTGTAAAGACGACTCCAGTAAAATACAGTTTTCAGCGTTTGTGTACACTGTACAGTCGTCTGCAAATAGATCGCAGGACGATGAAAGATGCAAAGGTAGATCGTTAATATATATGGCAAATAATAGAGGGCCAAGAATAGAGCCTTGTGGTACTCCAATATTGAATGTAGTGGTTTGAGACAGCGATTTATTATGTGATACTACTTGCTTTCTGTCCGATAGAAAAGATGATATTAGAGTGACTACATTAGGACCAATTTTCATTGTCTCAAGTTTCTTAATTAAAATAACATGGTCTATCATATCAAATGCTTTCTTGAAATCAATAAACACAGTTCCACATAGACTGTTGTTGTTTATACTCTCGTGCCAATTTTCTATCATGTTTGTTAGGGCCGTATGGCAAGAATACTTTGGTCGAAATCCTGATTGGCTGTCAACAATAAGCTTGTTGCGAACTAAATACTGTAATGTTACTTTATGGATGTGTTTTTCTAGTGGCTTAGATAGTGATGATAGTAAAGAAATGGGTCTGTAATTGTTCGGGAGACCATTGTCCAATGAACCAGATTTAAGAAGAGGGTACACTTTAGCGATTTTGAGAGCTGATGGAAAGTGGCCTTTGGTGAGACACTGATTATATACATAGGTTAGTGATATACTGATCACTGGCGCAGCACAACGGAGAATCCGGTTGCTGATTCCATCTAAGCCAGATGAGGTTGTGTTTTTTAGGTTACTGAGGTAAGTGAATACTTCAGTGATTGTCATTAGCGGTATGTCGGAAAGAATATCGCGGGAGCATCTACTCTCGCAAAACGATGACAGCAAAGATAAGTTGCAAGGAGAATTAGGTATTGAAGCCTTCAACTGGTCTATGTCAGTTTGAAAAAACTTACTGAATTGGTCGCATGTAATATGATTTGATGGTAAGGAATTTCGGGAGTTATACTTGTTTGTCAAAGTGTTAATTGCCTTCCATATATCCTTACTATTTGTTTTATCTATTACTAAGTTCTTAAAGTAATTTTTCTTTTCCCGTCGTATGGTATATTGAACTTTGTTTCTAAGAGTACGGTATACGTTGAGATCCCGCTTTTTATGTGCTTTATCTCTGTCTCTCATAATTTCAAGTATTTCCTGTGTGATCCAAGGTGACTTGACGTGGTGTTTTACTCGAACTTCCTTGATTGGCACATGTCTATCAACAACATCAATAAAGGTTTTCATCCAGAATTCCAAAGCATCATCCGGGTCAGGAAGCTGATATACATTGTCTAGAGGTGAACTGAGCAAGTCCTGTAAAAATGCGTTTTGGTTGAAATTTTGTAACTTCTATATTTTACACTTATGTGTTTATGTTTAGGAGTTTTAATTCCTTTTTTAGACCACGTGCAGCATATTGGGTAGTGATCGCTCATTGCACAATTGGGTACGGTGCATTCTATGATGTTGTCTGAGCAAGTTACATAAATGTGATCTATGATTGTTGAAGATGACTTTGTTACTCTAGTAGCTTGTTGTACTATTTGTTGGAAATTGTATGATGCAATTATATTTCCCCATATTATGATGGATTTGTTGGTGTCAATGTTAAAGTCTCCGAGTAGTATAATTTCTTTACCGGAAGCGAAAACCACATCCATCATGGTAGTGAAGTTTTCGTACCAGACGTGTCCAGCACTGGGATTTCGATAGAGGTAGCCAATTATCAGGGGTGTGCGGTTTTGAAGTTTTAGCTCTAACCAAATACATTCTATTTCGCAAGTTTCAAAGTCTAGCCTACGGTTAGCATTTAGTAAATTAGAAACATATGTTATTATGCCTGTCTCTTGTTTCCTACAGGGATCCCTTCTGAAAACTTTGTACCCTTTAATAGAGATGTCCTCATCTGAAATGTTATCGTTAAGCCTACTTTCACTAAGGCCGAATAAATGAAAATTTGATTGAGAATAGAAGATAACTCTGGTAGCTTGTTAAATAAGCTGCAAATGTTTAAGTGTCCAAGGCGTATTCCTGACTTATTGAGCCAGTGTTGCCACTTCTCAGACATTTCATCCATGAAGAAAGTGTAAATTAGTCAAAGTCAAGCAAAAATACAAGATCATAAAAAAAAAACACAATTACATTAACTTACAAAATATCAGTAATCCAAATCGATATGTAAATGACAATATTATAACGATATAACAAATTAGACCAACGAATAAAATGCAACACGGAACAAAACGAATTAAAGAACATACAACAAATAATTAACCTGAAAAATCTACTTCACAAGCTAAGTAACCAACTGTTATCCAACAGAATTAATAGATGACTACACAAGTCAATGTCTCTGTTTAAAGCGGAGTATCCCACACGGGAAATAAAACGTTAAACAGTAAGCAATTAAAGTTCAAGGAGGAAGCTCTGTTGCTGGTATCAATGCATATAGGGTTCCGTTTTTAATACATATCCTATCTCACAGGTCTGTATTGTAGAGACATCATAAGGGCTTGATTCAATGCGGCAGGACTAAATTGCATCAAGTGTAGAAGTTCTGGACTCCAATGATGCGGAGCCTGTTGTCCACTTGGTCGATCATTACTGGCGTGAACTTGGTGATGCGGAACCTGTTGTTGCCCGCTTGTTCGCTCATTGCTGGCCTGAATTTGGTGATTCGGAACCTCTTGTTGTCTGCTATGGAGCCCATAGCTGTCTTGATCTTGGTGTGTCAAGGTGGTATTACTACCGTGCGTGTTTACTGCTGCTTGCAACGAGGGTTCGTTGGAAGTGAGGTTAGGGAAATCATCCTGGTAGTTATTTCCTTCACGTGTGAGGGTGGGGGTAGGAAGGAGAGGTTGATTTGTTCTTGGTAGCATGTGTGCACCTTGAATAGCAGGCTTTCGGGGGTCAGACGTCAGCAGACGTTTATATGGGGTGATAGGGGTATTTCGACTGGCTTCAATAGTCAATGTTCGTCGTGTTTGTGTGTTGGTCATGTTTTGTGCTCTCTCCGGATACTTGATATTTTTAGCAAGGAAGCTATTACCTAATGTGGATGTGTGGATCTGGTCACTGTACAGTCGTTTCTTTGGCGCGCCTCTTTGAGATGTAAAAAATGGTGTGTTGTTGATAAATTGTACATTATACTGATTACAGAATTTCTCTAGGGTGTTGTTGTTTATGTCGGCTAGTCGCCGTTCGGAGCCATAACTTGGTGGTATGATGGAAGAGAAAAACACTTTAGAATTGGGAAAATTATGGCATAATAAGTCTATTAGTTTTCGTAACTGAGAAATTGTGATATTTTGGTTTCTCATAGTGTCATTAATTCCTATATGTATTGAAATCCTCTTCACACTTTCGTTGATTTCCATTCTACGTATACTGTTTGTTAGACTGTCTAACCCTGCACCAGGAAGTGGAATTGTTGTAGCTTTATCGGCGTGTGATGACGACATACGATCACTGTATAAGCCTTTCAACAAGGAGTCGCCAATTATCAAATGGGTGCAGTCAGCTGGTAGTCTCTGTATGTATTGGCTTCTGGTACGGCTTGCACGTTGTTTTTGCCATTGATAATTATCCGGCTGTGGACTGCCTTCTTGAAGGTTACCAGCCGATTCTTGAATAGGCGGATTGTCTGTCAGCAATGTCTCGTCGTACTGATTGTCGTTTACCAATTGCTCTTTTGGTAGTTCAAATCGATTGCTGACTTTTACTTCTATGGGAAATGTCGAGTCCTGTTGATTGGCTTTGTCTGTTGTTGATGTGTGTTCGTTGGTTGTATAGTTGGCGCTCCCAGAGATGGTTGTGTTGTTTCGAAGCTGTAAGTCTGTGCTAACTGATCACTAGTGGGCGCAGGTTGTAAAGTCTCAATAGTGTGTTTCAGTATACCATTTCCTCTCTCAGGAGAGCGACCTCTGACTTGAGTTTGATATAGTCATTAGTTATGCTGGCAATCTTGTCTGTGTTTTCAGAGGCGGCGTCTAGAAGTATCTTCAACTTGCCTCTAACCTTTCAATGTGCTGTTGACAACCGCATGAGTGTTGATCTGTAGCTGGGCTTTCATCTAGTACAGATGGTGCAATCTCAATTTGGTTTGAATTGTTTTCATTTGGTTGTATACTGTCCCCTAGGGGCCTCATCGGGTATTCAATGGCTAGCAACACTGGTTGGTTAGAAGAAGCTGCGTTCGAGCTGCTGCTGTGTTGAGTCGTGGCATGTGGAGTATGTTGTTACTATTGCCTGATGCTGTAACGACTGCCGCTGCAGGCTGTGTTGATTTTATGGTTCTGTCTGACAATGGCGTGGCCGCTGCAGGCTGTGTTGGTTTTATGGCAGACACTAGCGTGCTGAAATCGGCGGGTGTGATTAGCGAGTCACTTGTTAGTTTCAGAGCTGCCTGCTCAATTTCAACAAACTGTGTCGCGAGCCACTCAGACATGACGGCGTTTGCCCCTTGTATTAAAATTTTATTCTGGGTGTTGTACAATGCAACGTGTGTAGGGGGAGATGATATTTTTACTTCCACCTCCGCTCCTTGTCGGTCTTTTCTATAGTCAACTTTGGCTTCATGGTAATAATTGACCAGGCATGTTCGAAATGCCTCGTATGTATTGTATTGTTGAATGTGATAGAGATGCATTTACCGTCATCCATACATTTAACAGACAGCGATGTAGCCGGGGCGCAGTGTTGGGGTGAGCGCCCAACATTGCTTAAATACCCCAATGGCTCGTGAATACATAACCTTGTCATGATTTCACTGTGTATCAACCAGATAATGACAATACAGACGGTCATATTCATAGCCTGTGTGCAAAGCCACATTTGGTTTTAACCAGGACAGAAAAACCAATAAAGTCTGATTGCACAGCTGCAGTTGTTTACCAGTTAGATCAAGGACACCGCTAAGTCGCCAACATCAAACAAGGAAATCTTCTTTGACAATCCCCACAAGACGGGAAATTGTAGGCATATGTTGAGAAAAAGGGGGAAGCGACTTGTGCATGGATTGTCCAAAAGGGGGAGATAATCTACTATTGTGACATTGATGAAACCCAAGGGAAAGAATTTATTCAGAAATGGATAATCTGCCCTTGAACCACCTTTGTTAACATCAAAAGAACGTCACGTGGCCACTCAAGGCTGTTGGGTAAAAACATGCTTTGTTTACAAGGAGTGTAACTCTGAGGATTGACTTGCACGGACGTGTTTGTCACTGCAGTGGATTTAAAAAATATCTACCGTGTGCGGAAATTAATTAGATTTAATTGTACACGTGCCTGTTATGGCAAAATGCGGATATGATTTCGAAGACACTGCTGTGTTGTGCTTAAGGTATTGTAGAGAGTATATTTAAGCCTAGTTAATATAAGCAGTAGCCTCGGTAAAACTTGATAGAGTAATGAATAGAATTAGCTCTGCTAGTGAGAATTGTGTAGTGGGGTGATATTGGGGAAATTGGGGATGGGGAGAATGTACAATGATGGGATCTTCTAGTGATGTCTGCTAGGGGTCTACACTTTACATTTTGCTCTGTCCTGATCTTAACCCACTGCAGACCGGAGTGAAGAACTCCTATGCCCATGACAGAGAATGTTCACTGTCATGTATCTGAGTGAGGCGAACACCCCACCCCCCCCCCATCTAATGGAGGTCAGGGACAGTTGCTATCACCCAATGTGTTGTTCTCTCGTTGACAGGTTCCTTTAGGTCACTCAAGTCACTGAGAATGGAGACCTTGGTGCAGGCAGTTGGTCAACATCTTTTGCACTTAGCCCATGATAGAAAGGGTTTACGGGAACAATCATAAGAGGGATTATCAAACGTCACACATTAACAGAATACAAGAAATTGTTTTCTCCGCACCATTTTGGAGGAAGACCAATCGTCAAATTAATGTTTCAAACATCACTTGGGAACAGAATAGTAAAAAGTGAATTTCTTTTACACCACCTGGGAACAGCCCAGTGGCAGTATGTTTTACACGACAGGTGAACAAACAAAGAGATACAGTTATTCCCCATCACATGGGAATCCATCAGTATAAACTTATTAGGAAGTTAGTATAACAATGGTCTTGTGAACAGTAGACACTTGAGACAGGAAGTACATTTATTTCAAAGAACAGTATGTTCGTGTCCTCACTAGACAAGGGTGTTATAAGTATAGGAACAAATTAGACATATATTAACTGTGTGATCCAGACAGGATTTAGGGTCGGACTGTGACTAGTTCTTTTGAGTGATCAAACAGCCACCGGTGGAAATCTACATCTAGCAGGATGGACACATACCTGGGTGAGGTCTTCGTGGACTGAATGAAGATGTGGTGTGATCCTTTCTGGGATGATCGGGCTGGGCTCTTCAGCTACCTGGTCTAAGTCTGCACCCACTAGAATATTCGACACACATTCTACACATTACTCACACACACTTCTCACACTTATACTCTTTGCTTAATAAATTATTTTGTATTTATTTGTTAAAGCTAGAGTTGTGGAGTATGTTATGTTGGGGAAAAGTGAGAGGGGGCATGATACAAGGGTGAGTGAGAGTAAGAAAAAGGTGTTTGCAGACCGACGGAGTTTTGTGGACGGAGTCTAGTGGTTTCTCTAGGACAATAATATTGGGGTAATAAAAATGTAGTGTTGATTCCCCCCACTCCAGGGACAACACGAAAGTAAGTAAGGAAGACTTACGACATTTATTGGGGGCTCGTAAACGTGATCTTTGGACAGCGGGATCTCTTGTAAGCGGGATCTCTTGACAGCGGGATCTTTTGACAGCGGGATCTCCTGACAACGGGGTCTTTTGACACGGGATCTTTACTAAGAGGACGGTGATATTGTTGGAGAGAGAATCCAGCTAGAGTGAATGTGGATAGGGGTTAGGATACATATCTTACCTGTTCACACCTCACACGTCTGCATAGGTCTGTGGTCCTGATTCTTCTCTTGTCACTGAGTGATTGTGTTGTGTGTGGTCTTAATTATTAGATTAACAGTGATTGTTCATTATATATATATTCCTCTTGGAGATAATCTGCACCCTATCTGCTGACTTACCTGTCTGAAAAATGGCCACTCCTAAATTAACTGGGGCAGAACTAAGGGCAAAGGGGGAAGGAATGGGTTTGTCTGGTTCAGCTTTAACGGATTACATACAGGAAGTGGAGAGAGAGTATCGTCAAGCAGAAAGAGACGATCGGAAGGTCGAATTGGAATTGAGGAAGATGGAGTTAGAAACTAAGAGGATAGAAGCTGAGCAAGCCACTAGAAGGATGGAACTTGAAGCTGAGCAGGCAGCTAAGAAATTAGAAGCTGAGCAAGCAGCTAGGAAACTGGAAGCTGAGCAAGCAGCTAGGAAACTGGAAGCTGAGCAAGCAGCTAGGAAACTGGAAGCTGAGCAAGCAGCTAGGAAACTGGAAGCTTCAGCAAGCAGCTAGGAAACTGGAAGCTGAACAAGAAGCTCAGAAAAGGGAGCACGAGTACAGGATGCGGGAACTCGAGCTCAAGAGTCAATCTAATGGGGAAACTGAGGGAGCAGTTGGAGGTTCCTCAGTCCCAGGCTCAACACCAGTAGGTGGACAGGGGTACCATGCTATGAAGTTTCCTTTGGCGGTCTACGAGGAGGACAAAGAGAAGATTGACCAATACCTTCAACGCTTCGAGGCTATGTCAGTTGCTATGGGTCTGGAGCGTAACAAATGGAATCTTAAGCTATCCCAGGGATTACGCGGGACGGGATACGAGGTTTATACTCGCCTGCCACCAGGACATGAGAACAATTATGATGAGTTAAAGACGGCTCTGCTGAAACGATTCGAGGTTACGTCACATACCTACCGGAAAAAATTTCGAGCAGCGAAACGAGAACCGGGGGAGTTGTTTGCCGCCTACAGTTTGCGTCTTAAATCTTATCTCCATAAGTGGATGGATTTGGCTGGGTTCGCACATGACTATGAGAGTCTGGAAGAACTCATGGTGGTCGACCAGCTGAAGAAGCAAATGTCAAAACCTCTCAGGACATTCCTGGGAGAACAAGGAGCGGAACGTATTGACCTCGTGACAAAATTAGCAGAACGGTTCGTAGAGGTACATGGGGAGGCCGGGGAAAACCTTCCCACCAACACCAAAAGTCAGGAGAAACATGACAAGAAGAAAGCCAAAAGCTCTGGAACAAAAAAGGGGGAACCTTATGTGCAAAAATCAGAGGATAGTTCAGAGAAGACGAAGGAGGGAAGCAAGAGCTCTTCGAGCTCTACACCAAAACGACCGTGGTCGGAGAAGTGGTGTTCAATTTGTAAGTCACCCACTCACAATACGAGGGACTGCAAATCGAAGGCTAAGAGCCCTCACTTCGCAGCATGTCAAGTGACTTCCAAGGAGGTTGTCACGGAGAATGCCAAGGTCAGCAAGATAGCTCACCATCAGGAGAGCTCACTCAAGTCCGGCACAAGAAAATCTAGGACAGAGAAATGGTGCAACCAATGCAAGTCAAACACGCACAATGCTATTGACTGCAAGAGAAAGTCAGGAGAATCTAAATTCATCGTGTGCCCCGGGAGACCTAAGGTGGAGCCCACTGAACAGGTCGAGGCCGACGAAGAAACTCCAGACCAGGAAAAACCACCTGTAGTGGAATTGGTAGAGGTTAACGGTCGTCAAGTGGAGTGTTTGTACGACACAGGACTGGACGGGGAGGCCGTGATTTCTGCGGATCTGGTACACCCAGAACAATTCACAGGTGAGACCATGGAAATACAGCCTGCACAGAAGAGTGCTGTGGCCATGAAGTTGCCCATTGCTAACAGTGGAGATTCGGTCAAGATATGTCACCGGCACAATCAAGGCTGCTGTATTGACCGATCCCATTTTCCCAGTAATCCTAGGTTGCCGGTATGTCTTTCTGGAATGCCCAGGGAGCCAATCCATATGGGAGCAATACAGACTCGCTCTCAGACGAGAACGGAAGAGGCAGACGCAATTGTGACTAACCCAATGCCGGGGGAGCTACGAACTGCCCAGAGTGAGGATGATACTTTACGTCCTTGCTACAAAAAGCTGCAGAAAAGTGCTGATCCACCAGGACGGGGGCAGTACTACATGAAGAATAGGATACTCTACAGGAGAGCAGGAAGGGGAGACAACCTATACGGTCAGTTGGTCGTCCCAAAAGCTCACCGGTCCCAGATTCTTCATATGGGGCATACCATCTCCTTTAGTGGACATATGGGTATTGCCGCCACCATGCAGCGGATTTCCTGCCACTACTATTGGCCGGGAATGACAGAGGATGTGCGTCGGTATGTGAAGTCATGCCCTGAGTGCCAGAGGGTGGCACCGAAACACTGGACAGCACCGGTGGTCCTGGGTGAGATGCCCATCATGAACTCTCCTTTCGAGAGGGTAGCCATCGATATCGTGGGTCCACTTCCTAGGACTAGGAAGAGGAACATGTATATACTCACAATGGTGGATTGCTGTACAATGTGGGGTGAAGCCATACCGTTGACCACGATTGACTCGAAACGAGTGGCGGATGCACTGATGGAGGCCTTTACAAGATTAGGCTTCCCAGATCAAATTCTGACGGACAATGGGTCCCAGTTTTGTGGAAAACTCATGGAGGAGGTATTTAGAGTGTTTCACTCTAACCACATACATACCAGCCCTTACCATCCTCAAGCCAATGGACAAGTAGAGCGTTTCAACGGCACGTTGATGACAATGCTCAGGAAACTAGCGCAGGAAAACCTGATAGGTGGGATGAATATATCCCTGCAGCACTCTTTGCCTATCGGGAAGTTCCTCATGGCTCAACAGGACTACCACCCGCTACGTTGCTGTTTGGTCGTCCAATCAAAGGACCGCTGGAAGCCATGTTGAGGAGTTGGACTGAAGAGGGGACGTCAGAAGAAGTAATCTCATCCTATCAATACGTGGAGGAATTGAAAGAAAAACTCCACAAAGGATGGACTCTGGCAAATCAAAACTTGAAAAAGGCCAGGAAAAGACATGCGGCTTACTACAACCGTAGGTCTAAAGACAGATCTCTAGAGGTGGGAGACAAAGTTTTGTTGCTACTCCCAACGGGAAACAACAAACTGGAGATAGGTTGGCAAGGACCATTTCCCGTGGAAAGGGTAATATCCAGAACCAACTATCAGATCCGGATCCGGGGAAAGTCGAAGATTTTCCATATCAATCTCTTGCGGAAATACGAAGAGAGACCCGGAGAAAAAGCAGCTCACCTCATGGCAATGGCAGTTGCAGTGGAGACAGAAGTGGGAACCAGCGAGGGCAGGGAATATCCCCTGGTACACCAGGAAACCTACAAGGATGTGCAGGTGAACCCTGATCTGACCTCCCAGGAGAGGGAGAAGATAACCCAGGTTCTCAGGTCTCATAAGGAGATACTGACTGATAAACCAGGACGAACGAGGTTGGTGGAGTTCGAGATGACGTTGACTACACAGGAGCCTGTTCGCCAAAAGGTTTACCCAGTGCCCTTCTCTAAAGAAAAGGCCCTGGAGGAGGAAATACAAAAACTGCTGGAGGATGACGTGATTGCACCATCCACATCCCCATACAATGCGGGGGTAGTTTTGTTACGGAAACCAAGTGGAGAACACCGGTTGTGTATAGACTACCGACTTCTGAACAGTCATACACAATTTCAGGTGGAACCTTTGCCGAATCCAACGCAGTTATTCGCTAGGCTCCATAAGGCTCGGTACTTTTCAAAGGTGGATCTGAGTCGGGGGTACTATCAAATACCAGTCAAACCGGAGATTCGACCACTGCTGGCCTTCAGTACACCCAGTGGACACTACGAATTCAAGGTCATGCCCTTTGGACTCAGCAATGCACCTAGTGTGTTTACACGTATGATGAGGACTTTACTAGATCCTTTACAGGATCCGGCCATCATCTCCTTCATGGATGATATTCTGATTTCCAGTGGCAGCTTGGATGACCATTTGCAATCCTTGGAGAGAGTGTTTAATAGACTCAAGGAAGCAGGGCTTACCGCTCGTCCAACCAAGTGCATGATTGGTTACCAGACTCTGGAATTTCTAGGTCACACCATCACTCCAGGACACATTGTCCCAGAAGAGAAGAACCTGGAGAAAATCAGAAATGCCCCAAGGCCAAAAACGAAGAAGGACGTGCGATCTTTTCTCTCGTTGTGTGGATTCTACCAGAAATTTATCCCACATTTCACTGAACTGGGAGCTCCATTGACGGAAACCTTGAAAAAGGGATTCCCGGACCAAATCATTTGGACACCAGAATGTGAGACTGCCTATAGTCAGTTAAAGGAGGCCTTGGTCAGTAAACCTGTATTACAGCTCCCGGACCTTTCCAAACCATTTGTGTTGAGAACGGATGCAAGTGGGATTGGGATTGGGGCAGCGTTGTTACAGGAAGGGAAAGACGATGCTTCGGTTTTGAAACCTGTGGCATACGCAAGCAAGAAAGCTACTCCAGGCTGAGAGGAATTATTCGACCGTCGAGAGAGAGTGCTTTGTCTCTCGTATGGGCCGTGCAAAAATTCCAGCCCTATTTGTATGGAGTTAAGTTTCGGGTCCTGTCAGATCATCAGCCCCTGATGTTCCTGGCTACTTCTCAGAAGCTCAACGCCCGTTTGATGCGGTGGTCGTTGCTACTTCAACCCTACAATTTCACAGTGGAGTATATTCCTGGGAAGGAAAATGTTGGAGCGGACTTCTTATCAAGACACCCAGCTCCTGAAAAAGAGGAATGAATTATCTGGATTGAATTCACAGTGGAGAAGAGTGAGATGGACTACTCTCTTAAGAGGGGGCCTATGTCATGATTTCACTGTGTATCAACCAGATAATGACAATACAGACGGTCATATTCATAGCCTGTGTGCAAAGCCACATTTGGTTTTAACCAGGACAGAAAAACCAATAAAGTCTGATTGCACAGCTGCAGTTGTTTACCAGTTAGATCAAGGACACCGCTAAGTCGCCAACATCAAACAAGGAAATCTTCTTTGACAATCCCCACAAGACGGGAAATTGTAGGCATATGTTGAGAAAAAGGGGGAAGCGACTTGTGCATGGATTGTCCAAAAGGGGGAGATAATCTACTATTGTGACATTGATGAAACCCAAGGGAAAGAATTTATTCAGAAATGGATAATCTGCCCTTGAACCACCTTTGTTAACATCAAAAGAACGTCACGTGGCCACTCAAGGCTGTTGGGTAAAAACATGCTTTGTTTACAAGGAGTGTAACTCTGAGGATTGACTTGCACGGACGTGTTTGTCACTGCAGTGGATTTAAAAAATATCTACCGTGTGCGGAAATTAATTAGATTTAATTGTACACGTGCCTGTTATGGCAAAATGCGGATATGATTTCGAAGACACTGCTGTGTTGTGCTTAAGGTATTGTAGAGAGTATATTTAAGCCTAGTTAATATAAGCAGTAGCCTCGGTAAAACTTGCTAGAGTAATGAATAGAATTAGCTCTGCTAGTGAGAATTGTGTAGTGGGGTGATATTGGGGAAATTGGGGATGGGGAGAATGTACAATGATGGGATCTTCTAGTGATGTCTGCTAGGGGTCTACACTTTACATTTTGCTCTGTCCTGATCTTAACCCACTGCAGACCGGAGTGAAGAACTCCTATGCCCATGACAGAGAATGTTCACTGTCATGTATCTGAGTGAGGCGAACACCCCCCCCCCCCCCATCTAATGGAGGTCAGGGACAGTTGCTATCACCCAATGTGTTGTTACTCTCGTTGACAGGTTCCTTTAGGTCACTCAAGTCACTGAGAATGGAGACCTTGGTGCAGGCAGTTGGTCAACATCTTTTGCACTTAGCCCATGATAGAAAGGGTTTACGGGAACAATCATAAGAGGGATTATCAAACGTCACACATTAACAGAATACAAGAAATTGTTTTCTCCGCACCATTTTGGAGGAAGACCAATCGTCAAATTAATGTTTCAAACATCACTTGGGAACAGAATAGTAAAAAGTGAATTTCTTTTACACCACCTGGGAACAGTCCAGTGGCAGTATGTTTTACACGACAGGTGAACAAACAAAGAGATACAGTTATTCCCCATCACATGGGAATCAATCAGTATAAACTTATTAGGAAGTTAGTATAACAATGGTCTTGTGAACAGTAGACACTTGAGACAGGAAGTACATTTATTTCAAAGAACAGTATGTTCGTGTCCTCACTAGACAAGGGTGTTATAAGTATAGGAACAAATTAGACATATATTAACTGTGTGATCCAGACAGGATTTAGGGTCGGACTGTGACTAGTTCTTTTGAGTGATCAAACAGCCACCGGTGGAAATCTACATCTAGCAGGATGGACACATACCTGGGTGAGGTCTTCGTGGACTGAATGAAGATGTGGTGTGATCCTTTCTGGGATGATCGGGCTGGGCTCTTCAGCTACCTGGTCTAAGTCTGCACCCACTAGAATATTCGACACACATTCTACACATTACTCACACACACTTCTCACACTTATACTCTTTGCTTAATAAATTATTTTGTATTTATTTGTTAAAGCTAGAGTTGTGGAGTATGTTATGTTGGGGAAAAGTGAGAGGGGGCATGATACAAGGGTGAGTGAGAGTAAGAAAAAGGTGTTTGCAGACCGACGGAGTTTTGTGGACGGAGTCTAGTGGTTTCTCTAGGACAATAATATTGGGGTAATAAAAATGTAGTGTTGATTCCCCCCACTCCAGGGACAACACGAAAGTAAGTAAGGAAGACTTACGACAAACCTCTGCAGCAAAAGTCCAACTCCTGGCCTTCACGTGGCGGAACTGTTTTAACTAACAGGAGAAGGGGTGACGGCGAGTATCTGGCGCCGGAAAATAACCAGTGTGCTCTAGATGTGTATACAAATACATGCATGTGCAGACACGTGTGTGCGTGTGTACACATCTAAACTCGAGTGAGACCTGTGTTGGGGTGAGCGCCCAACATTGCTTAAATACCCCAATGGTTCGTGAATACATAACCTCTGCAGCAAAAGTCCAACTCCTGGCCTTCACGTGGCGGAACTGTTTTAAACTAACAGGAGAAGGGGCGACGGCGAGTACCTGGCGCCGGAAAATAACCAGTGTGCTCTAGATGTGTATACAAATACATGCATGTGCAGACACGTGTGTGCGTGTGTACACATCTAAACTCGAGTGAGACCACAGTCTGTTCTAGCAAAGGAAAGGTGCTGAAGACGGAGGCAACCAGCCAGGAGGGCGCACCACAGAAATCAGGATGCCACGCAATTACGCAAAATGGAATATGTCGACTGCTGCTAAAACGTTATGGTGCTCGCCCTGCTTTGGACCCCCAGGCAGGTGCAGTGCCGGGCCCTATGTCTCGAAAGGGTCCAACCCAACTACTGGAGGTCCTTCTCAGATGTCCTGTGGAGCCAGGGGACATGAGAATAGAACAGCTGGCCATACTAAACTAAGACTTAATACTAAACTAAGACTTAAAATAATGCACTGGAATGCGGAGGGAGTCAGCAACAAAAAAGTAGAATTAGAAAACATCCTGGACAAAGAAAAAGTAAGCATATGTTGCTTGCAAGAAACTCACCTCAACGAAAATATAGCCTTCAAAATCAGAGGCTACCAGTGTTACCGATCTGACCGAAAGGACAGGCGAAAAGGTGGGATACTTACCCTTGTAAAAATAACATCACTGCTTCCCAAATCGAAGTCTATATGGAAGGGGCTGAGTATCAGACACTTAAACTTAAAACAGGCTATACAGACCTACATCTGATCAATTACTACTGTCCAAGTGACCGTCCACAGGCACTGGACACACTACCATTAACAGAAAAAATGATTGTGTGCGGCGATTTCAACAGCCACTCGCAGAGGGCTATGATCACATGGACCAGAGAGGAGAGAGACTGGAAGACTGGCAGGATGAGAATAGATTCATCTTGGTTAACAAGCCGTCCGACCCACATACTTTCTACTCGAGATCATGGCACTCTACAACTACACCTGACCTGGCTTTTCATTCACCAGACCTGGAGTGGAACATTACACGAATTGTTGGGAAACAACTAGGTGGCAGTGACCATCGACCAGTCTTTCTAACTTAGAAAATGAGCTTGTAAGTGAAAGCAGCACCCTCTCGAGGTGGAACTACAAGAGAGCAGACTGGGCAGTGTACAAGCATCGCACCAGCATACTGGTTAGAAACCTGAACACTGAGAAAGACATAAATAAAGTAGTTGAAGAGTTTGGGAAATGCATACTACAGGCAGCGCGAGAAACAGTACCAAGAGGAGCCCGTAAACAATATAAACCCTACTGGAGTAGTGAACTGGAACAGTTGCATAATGATGTGGAAGTATGTAGAAAGCAAGCAGAGGCCACACCCAGCCAAGAGCACCACAATAAATTCCAGCATGCAAAAGCCAAATTTCAAAGGGCCAAGCTGCAGGCTAGACGGAAAAGCTGGCAGGAGAAAACAGAGTCTCTGAACTTTGAAAGAGACACAAGGAAATTGTGGAAGCTAATAAAACAACTTAACGATGAGGGCACAGGGAGAAACTCAAAAATTGCACTACATAAAGATGGAAACATCTTAACAAGAAAGCAAGCAGCTGACCATTTTGCGGACTCATTCGCACAAGATAACAATATCAAAATCAGTCCAGAGAAACAACAAGAGATTCGAGAGAAACGGCAACATACAGGACAGAAGGAAATAGTACATGAGGTTCTGGAGGCACCCATCACAATCAGCGAACTGGAGCTAGCCATATCAAAACTGAAAATGAGAAAGTCACCAGGAGCTGATGGTATCTCCAATGAAATGATCAGGAACCTAGGAACAGAGGCCAAAGCAAAGCTGTTGCAGATCTTCAATAACAGTTGGACCTTAGGCAGTGTTCCACAAGCCTGGAGAGAAGCAATCATGATACCCCTCCTAAAATCAGGGAAAGATAGTTCCATTGCCTCTAGCTACAGACCAATTAGCCTCACTAGCTGTCTCTGCAAAACACTGGAGCGCATCATCAATCACAGACTGCGGTGGTACATTGAAAGTAAAAACATCCTTGTGCCACAGCAGGCTGGCTTTAGGCAGTGCTACTCTACGGAAGATCAGACAACCTACCTCTCTCAAGAAATTGAGGATGCATTCCAAGAGAAGAAGCTGGTGCTTGCGGCATGGATAGATTTGAAGAAAGCCTTTGACAAAGTCTGGAAAGAAGGTCTGATGAATAAACTGAGAAACTGCAAAGTCAATGGAAGAATGTACAAATGGGTGAAAGCATACTTGCACAACAGAAGAGCCCGAGTACAGATAGACGGACTAAAGAGCAAGAAAGTACTACTGCGTCACGGAGTTCCCCAGGGCGGAGTATTGTCCCCCACACTCTTTCTAATCTTCATCAATGATCTCGTTGCTAATCTACCGCATGGAATTAAAGCCGCAATGTATGCCGATGACCTGGTTCTATGGAGCACAAATGAACATGCATCAGTGGCCACCAGATTACTACAAAGAGCTGTAGATACATTTGTTGCATGGGCAAATAGATGGTGTGTCAGCATAAACACTGACAAGTGCAGCACCACCCTATTTACCCTCTCTCCAAAACAAAAGGCAGGGACCATCCAGATAAATGGAACACCCCTACGAGAAGATAAAGAACCAACATACCTTGGAGTAACATTTGATGGCAGGCTGACATGGAGAAAGCACATCAACAAAGCAGTAGCAAAAGCCAGAAGGAAAATAGCCATCCTGAGAAAGCTAAGTGGAACCACATGGGGAGCCAGTGGGAAAATACTTAGCAAAGTTTATCAACAGAGCATACGACCACACCTGGAATACGGGTCAACTGCATGGTGTTCGGCAGCAAAAACCACACTACAAGAGCTGGACAAAGTGCAAAATCAAGCACTTAGAGTCACCACAGGAGGGATGAGATCAACCCCTATAGTGGAAATGGAGAAGATGGGGAGGACACAAGCACTGAGTGAGCGCAGAGATACGAAAACGCTAATACAAGCAGAAAAGTTCCTCAGCTTGCCAGGCCACCCTATGAAGAACAGATTTGAAAACCTAGCTATGGGGCGGTTGAAAAGAAGTAGTTTTATCCACCAGGCCAAACGACTCTGCAGAGAAACCACCGATCTGCCCACAGTTGGTATCCCCCTAACAACTATTCCATAGCGAACTCCATGGAAAGATGAGCATAGACTATCATTACAAATCCAGACAAAAGTGAGAGGAATATTTGACAAGGAAGATCAGAACAGTGTGCAGCGCAGAACAGCCACTCTCAGCTTCCTTGATGAAGAATACCCACAGGACCTCTGGATCCGAGTCTACACAGATGGGTCAGCACAAAATGCTGTTCGAAATGGAGGAGCGGGAGTGTACATAGAATACCCAAATAATACCAGGGACACAGCTAGAGTACCGACAGGAAAGTACTGCCATAACTACGATGCTGAAATTGAGGCAATCAAGATAGCAACAGAGAAATTACTAAATACCAGCAATGGTACACAACCTGTGGTGCTATTGACAGATGCAAAATCAGTACTCGAGGCGCTCCTGTCTGGGAAATTGCCAGTACTAAGGACACTACTTTCTGAACTTAGCAGTCAGCATAAGGTCACCATACAGTGGATACCATCCCACTGTGGAGTACCCGGGAACGACAGAGCTGATCAATTGGCTAAGGAAGGAGCCAAAGAAGAACAGCCTGATGTGCCTGTAACATACCACCAAAAGAAAAGAATGATCAAATCAGTCAGAAAGCCACCAAAACCTGCTCAAGATGACTACCACGTTATGGATAGACCAGAACAAGTCATTATTCTGCGCCTCAGAACAGGGCACAATAGATTACGCAACCACATGTATACAAAATTCAAGATTGGTGAAACAGCCATGTGTACATGTGGATTGGCGTCGCAGACAGCAGAGCACATACTCCAAGACTGCCCAAAATATAACATATCTAGGCAAACCTTCTAGCCTAGAGAGACGACAGTGGAAGATAAACTCTATGGACCGCTGTGTGAACTGAAAAAGACAGTTCAATTCATACAAGAGACAGCACTGCAGTTATAGACATATTTCAAGCGAACGAAAGAAGAAGAAGAAAAAGATAGATAGATAGATAGACAGACAGACAGACAGACAGACAGACAGACAGACAGACAGATAGATAGATAGATAGATAGATAGATAGATAGATAGATAGATAGATAGATAGATAGATAGATAGACAAGCAGACAGGCAGGCGGGCGGGCGGGCAGGCAGGCAGACAGATAGATAGATAGATAGATAGATAGATAGATAGATAGGCAGGCAGTCAGGCAGGCAGGCAGGCAGGCAGGCAGGTAGGCAGATAGATAGATAGGTAGATAGATAGATAGATAGATAGATAGATAGATAGATAGATAGGTAGGTAGATAGATAGATAGATAGATAGATAAGCAGGCAGGCAGGCGGGCGGGTGGCAGGCAGGCAGGCAGGCAGACAGACAGACAGACAGATAGACAGATAGACAGATAGATAGAAAGATAGATAGATAGATAGATAGACAGACAGACAGATATATAGATAGATAGATAGATAGATAGATAGATAGATAGATGGATAGATAGATAGATAAGCAGGCAGTCAGGCAGGAGGGCGGGCTGGCGGGCTGGCAGGCAGGCAGATAGATAGATAGATAGATAGATAGTTAGTTAGATAGATAGATAGATAGATAGATAGATAGATATCGGTCGGTCGGTCAGTCGGCAGGCAGGCAGGCAGGCAGGTAGGCAGATAGATAGATAGATAGATAGATAGGTAGATAGGTAGATAAGCAGGCAGTCGGGCGGGCGGGCGGACGGACGGACGGATAGATAGATAGATAGATAGATAGATAGATAGATAGATAGATAGATAGATATCGGTCGGTCGGTCGGCCGGCAGGTAGGCAGATAGATAGATAGATAGATAGATAGATAGATAAGCAGGCAGTCGGGTGGGCGGGCGGGCGGACGGACGGACGGATAGATAGATAGATAGATAGATAGATAGATAGATAGATAGATAGATAGATAGATAGATAGATAGATAGATCCCCGCCAGAAGCCTGGCCTTGTCAGCTAGTTTATTTATATAATCACGTTTCATGTAAGAACCCCCATTTGGAGACACCTCTGAATCTTCGCGCTGTTTGTTTCAAAACGGAAATCACGTGAAAATTTCAAAATCTGCCGGGACGTCTCTTGGTGAAGCTGTAATACTGTTAAAATCATGGACGTAATCTCTATATCGTAATTAATATACCGCATATAAACTAACTTTGAAATCTGCTGTAAAATCTCCAGAACAAAAATTTTTTTGTTGGGTGGACATAATGATAAGGTTATATACTAAATCTCATCATATTACCTCAGATGGTTACTGAGATATTGAATTTTATATTGAGGCAAACAAAAAAAAAACAAACAACAAACACACACTATAGTTGTTCACTGTGTGCAACCATCGCATCTACTAAATTTTGCAGGTCCAGTTCATTGTCTGCAATCAAGACTGTATCATCTGCATATCTAATGTTATTGATGTATCGTCCCCCAATGTTGATTCCTTCCATATCTATATCTATAAAAGACGATGTATGTATGTATGTCCGTTCTTTATGCATTCGCGAACGGTCCATCCGATTGAGATGAAATTTTCATTCCCGTGCAGCCAACTGTCATAGTTTGTTAGTGTACAATTAGCTATTTACTTACTAAAATTTAATATTTAAATTTACATTATCATTTCTATATAGCGAGGGGACTTAACTTAAGAAAAGTTATTTCATGGGGCATAACTTTTAATAACATTGCTATATATTTTATATATAGATTGTTGCATTGTTTTCAAAGATTTATAAACTCTTTGTCTACAGTTATTTACAGGCATATGAGTTATAATAAATAATGATATAATCTTTAAGAGATTTTCAAAGTTTTCATAAAAATAATGCATCTATTTAAATAGTGAAAATTGTCTAACTCATCTTTTTATGTTTAAAGAAGTTATCTACAATCATGTAGGTGATTAAAAACAGTTTTCATTAAAAATAATGGATGGTGTGTGGAAGGACATTCTTAAGTTACTTTTTTTTTCTTATATGAATTTAATGAGACGCTCCCCGCCAGGAGGTGGGCGAAGCCGCGCCGGGTCAGATAGATAGACAGACAGACAGACAGATAGTCGGGAACGGGAGCTTATATGACTACTTATATGAATTAAATGAGATGATCCCCATTCAGGAGCTGGGCGAAGCCGGGCCGGGTCAGACAGGCAGACAGACAGACAGATAGATCCCGCCAGGAGCTGGGCGAATCCGGGCCGGGTCAGCTAGTCTTCTATATTTCTGAATATATTTTCACTGTACAGGGAAAAAAGATCTGGAGACATTACACATCCCTGTCTCACATCTCTTTTAATAGGCTGATATTGACCTACATCATTATCAATTTTGTTGGCAGCTTGTTGTTTCCAATGTATGCTTTTAACAAGTGTTAGTTTTACAAAGCGAAATTTAATGGGAAACAAATACCCCCTTTTCACGGGAACATAATATTCATTTTATTGTTTGCAAGGGACATAACTCGCATATGTAGGGACATAACTCGCATATCTTTTTCTATAGAAGCAATTAGTTACATTAATTGTTAAATGTTTAATATAATGACACCACCTATTCACACTTAACACAATAATTTGACATCATAAAGTTTGAAATACTTTTACTGCTAAGAATAATAAAATGTACTTATTAATGCAATATATACAATGTTTCAACACTGCAAGCTCCGTGCACGATGTTAACGACTGTCACCCAATGGACGCCCTGACATTGTTACTATGGTTTCTCTTCACAACGTATAAATCTTTCGCCTTTTACTATTGTTTACTATAAACACAGTCATAAAAACTTAGAACCTCAAGAATTCGGAATTTAAAAAAAAAAATTTTTTTTTACTATTGTTAAAGTAAGCCGATCGTTTCTCGGCCTTTTGGCTAAGATCAAGTGTATTTGCTGGCCCCCCGACAGTAATGCGCTTGGTCTGGTCGGAGGCCGGGATGATCATTCTCGGTCCCTTGGCTAAGATCAGACGCATTTGCTGTCCCTTCCAGTAGTGCGCTTGGTCTGGTCGGAGGCCGGGAGGATCAATCTCGGTCCCGTGGCTAAGGTCAGACGCATTTGCTGCTCCCCGCAGTAGTGCGCCTGGTCTGGTCGGGGGCCGGGTGATCCACACACCAAAAAAAAAACCTCATATTAATCACTTTAAATGTGGGCCCGGTGGACCACTGTGGGCAATAGCTCACAGTGGGACTAAGGGTCCACGCCAAAAACAGGGGAGGCGGGGAACCAGCTAGTCTGGGATGACCGCCAAACCCTTAAAAAAAAAAAAAAAAAAAAAAAAAAAAAATTTTTACTATTGTTTACTATAAACACAGTCATAAAAACTTAGAACCTCAAGAATTCGGAATTTAAAAAAAAAATAAATTTTTTTACTATTGTTAAAGTAAGCCGATCGTTTCTCGGCCTTTTGGCTAAGATCAAGTGTATTTGCTGGCCCCCCGACAGTAGTGCGCTTGGTCTGGTCGGAGGCCGGGATGATCATTCTCGGTCCCTTGGCTAAGATCAGACGCATTTGCTGCCCCTTCCAGTAGTGCGCCTGGTCTGGTCGGGGGCCGGGTGATCCAAAAAGAAAAAAAAAACCTCACATAAGCATCACTTTAAATGTGGGCCCGGTGGACCACTGTGGGCAATAGCTCACAGTGGGACTAAGGGTCCACGCCAAAAACAGGGGAGGCGGGGAACCAGCTAGTCTGGGATGACCGCCAAACCCAAAATTTAAAAAAAAAAAAAAAATTTTTTTTACTATTGTTACGTCTCTGATGATACAGAAATCTCTGAAATTTTTCGACAGGTAAAAAATTTTTTTTTTTACTAAATGTTTACTAAAACCTTATTCTACTTCCGCTTTGTAACTACCTTTCCGTTGGATTTATCGCCAGTAGCTGAAATCGCGAAAATGGCTGAAACAGCAGAAGACTTGGCTGAAAAGAAGAAGAAAAGAACTTTCCGCAAGTTCACATACAGAGGAGTTGACCTGGACCAGCTGTGGACATGTCCATGGATCAGCTTGCAGATTTGTTTGGAGCACGTCAACGTCGTCGCCTAAATCGAGGTTTGAAACGTAGGCCCCTGGCACTCATCAAGAGGCTGAGGAAGGCAAAGAAGAACGCTGGACCATTAGAAAAACCAGAGGTGGTGAAGACACATCTTCGTGACATGATTATTGTCCCAGAAATGATTGGATCTATTGTTGGCGTGTACAATGGCAAAACATTTAATCAAGTTGAAATCAAGCCGGAGATGGTGGGCCACTATTTGGGTGAATTCTCCATTACCTACAAACCAGTCAAACAAGGCAGACCTGGTATTGGTGCCACCCATTCCTCCAGGTTTATTCCACTAAAGTAGTTCATATGAATAAATTATGTTAACACAGTTAAAAATTTTTTTTTTTTACTAAATGTTTAAAGCAATCTAGTGAACCATTCACTCACTGCTAGCTTCAGGCTGACAAGATCTGTAAGACAAGGGTGCCCACTATCACCACTTCTGTATATACTGACACTAGAGCCATTATTAGAAAAGATCAGACAAGATACCAGCATTAAAGGCACTTTCATACAGGGAATAGGAGAGCAAACGGTCATTGCTTATGCAGACGATACTGCATTCTTCCCTACAAGCAACACATCCATCAGAAACATACTGCACACCTTCTCTCACTTTGGGAAAGGCAGTGGAGCCAAAATTAATATACAAAAATCACAAATTATGGGCCTGGGAAGGTGGAAACAAAAGTCTGATTTCCCTCCAGACCTAACGCATACACACAATATGAAACTTTATGGGATCACATTTCCATGTGATCCCAGAACAACACACAGAGAAACATGGCTACAACTAACACACCAAATCACAGACATGCTACATAGGTATAAATACAAAACATCAACAATATTTGGTAGAAGCATAATAGTTAACACATACATCATACCAAAAATAATATACTTAGTGACAGTGTTAAACCCTCCAAAACAGACAATCACAGATATAAATAAACAGATAAGACATTTCATATTTAGTAAGACAATACACAGCATACAGCATAAAACTCTCATTCAGGATAAAAAACAAGGAGGAATAGCACTTCAGGACATACAAACAAAAATACAAGCACTTAGAATCAGCCACATAGGTAATATTATCATACATCCAGAACAACATAGATTAGCATTATATTATATAGCACACAAAATAAAACATCTCACAAAACTAAACAATGCAGCAGCACATTATCAGGGCATACTACCATCCTTCTATCACACACGTATACAGGCAATACAAGGACATGAACATGTAATAAATGAAACAACACGAGAAATATACAAACAATTAGTTAGTAAACAAGCACCATCGCTTAAGCTGAGAATCAAAAGAGGACGAAAATATTTTATGTCAGACTACACATCCACCTTTTCCAACATATACAACAAACACATCACATCTAAGGCGAAAGAAGTAACTTACAGACTGATTTTTAATATAACTCCCATAATACCCAAATTAGCATTCAGATCCAGGCAAATAGGAAAATGCCAATTATGCAGGAACAACACAAAAGAGACAGAAGAACACATATTTTTCACATGTCAAACAGTCACAGATGCAGTGGAAACTCTACAACAAATAATACTAACACACACAGGCAAACAAACAGACATTTACAAGGCAATCTTTCTTAACACTCTTCCTAAAACATCCGAAGACACACACACAAAACTACTTCAAACACTAGCGGAATACAGAAAATTAGTTTGGACTTGCAGAATCAAGGCAAGGTTCAACTCCCTTACATACAACAGAAACTTATGTTTACTAATGTTCAAATACAAACTAGCTACTATTTTTCCTGACTGAAATGTGTAAATTTCCTTAATTTCATTTACTCTTGCAATTTAAAAAAATGTCATTATTGTTAATTTAAAAAAAAAAAATAATAATATCAAAAACACATAATATGTTTTACACCCGATCGTCTTGACAGACGATAGTTGGTTTCTGCTGCAGAGCACAAAATCTACAGCCCTTGCTGTGGAAAATTGTTAGAACGTGTGTGCGTCTCGCGAGCCCTGTGTGTGGCTTATTTTGTTAATACTTGGAGCACTTCTCACTAGGTGGTAGCAAGCATTGTAGAGCACAGATAGTACACGCCGCAATGCTTCCCCAGCGTGCTTTGAATCACAAATCCACCCCTCTCCCCCCAAACAACTTTAAAGAGAGATATATAGCTCCTCTGGCCTAGGCACACAAAGGCTGTGTGAAAACTGGCTGCGTGTCCGCTGTAAGACCGTTTTGTGGCTGGTGGTCTCTAGGCAATTTCTGCGTTCAGCGGTTTGCTCTTTGCCTAAATTCAACACGATTCCCCAGTATGAATATAAACATTGTTGTAGAATACAAAAGGCTAACATGTATGGTATTTATATATGGGTAGCCATGTATGGGTGAATTCGTGTAGGTATTTATGTAAATATAATTATGGCTTTGTGTTGATATACAGGTATTTATATTAATATATGCATATGGAAATCCCCCCCCCCCCCACACACACAAATAAATAAATTGGGAAGCCACAATTTAAATATAATGAAAATGTAAAGATCACGGAAATACATGTACTATTATCTACAGAAAGCAAGAGATAAATCAAGACTGAATGTGTGTGTGTGTGTGTGTGTGTGTGTGTGTGTGTGA
Organism: Cepaea nemoralis; assembly: GCA_014155875.1. Lineage (NCBI taxonomy): Eukaryota > Metazoa > Mollusca > Gastropoda > Stylommatophora > Helicidae > Cepaea > Cepaea nemoralis. The sequence goes on from JACEFZ010020300.1 coordinate 883,747, forward strand.
GAGAGAGAGAGAGAGAGAGAGAGAGAGAGAGAGAGAGAGAGAGAGAGAGAGAGAGAGAGAGAGAGAGAGATGGACAGGTGTAACATGCATTCCACTTGTGGAGATGGAAATGAAACGAGGAATGTGTGTTTACATGCACTATGCCATAAATGTTATATTATCATAACTGTATATGCATGTATTTGTTTTATTAACGCATGTGACACATAACACTAACAAACGGCAACGCTCTGTAATATACACAAACAAAGAAACACACCTTGCAAATATACATTGCTTTGTATGAAATAAACGTTGAAAAAAAAAAAAAATTATGATTGCTGAACCCAATTTTTTACTGGCCTCCAAGGGCCACTTATTAAGAAAAAAATTTTTTTACTAAAGATTTCCGTGGAGAGGAGCAATATAATGAGTCTGAAAGACTATTTTCAGACCCTACACCGTAGGGTATTTTGGAATAAATGTTACGAATGGTTTGAAATGTAAGCGCTATTATCATATGTTATGCCGGCGAACGTGAGGTGTCGGCTTCACCATCTTGTATGTAAGTCAATAATACCGTACCAGCCTTTTTCACGAGTTTGTAAGAAATTAAATTTCACACGTCACCCAAAAACTTACATGTGACAATGCTCCGTAGCACACAAGGAACATTTACAAAAATCTACTCAAAGTATTTTAGGACCCTCGCCGCTGCTACCGAGTTCGTGCACTGAGCTGAGTTTCACCAGACTCAGATTTGAGTTAGGAGGAGAACGGGGCACTTATGGGTTACACCCGTGTGCCGTGATGTTGATCCATCGACTAAACTAAACTGAACTATTTTCCCCAAGATGAAATAACTCGAAATAGAGCACCAGAAACGTTTCTTCGTCCTTAGTGACAAAGAAAATTTTATATATGGATAGACCGCTCATAATTTTTGTTTAACATTTAGTATAGCATGCATGGTCATCTGATGTTTGAGACAGATTTAATTTGTTGAATAATAAACTCTGCGCAGTCATTGTTGGTCATGGTCTCGAGTTCACGACGGCAGGCAGAGGAGCTCTTCTTGAGTCAATGGCTGCAGTCTCCGACCAGTACGGTCACTGTCATAGAGGAAAGCAACGGCAAACTACCTCTTTAAAAGTGCCTAGTATATCATGATTCGCTTAAAGACTGATCATCGCAAGACAAGGACAGAGCCGTTGAAATTAGCAACATGGAACGTTAGGACGTTAAACGACGACGAAAAATTACTGAACATAAAACAATAAATTGAAAGGGAAAAAATTAATATTTCAGGTATGTGCGAAACGAGATGGACAGGATCAGGCATCAAGATAGATGAAGATTTCAAGATTATTTATTCTGGAGGTGAAGATCGTCATTGGGGAGTGGCAATTATTTTGGACCGGAAAACATCAATATCTATTCAAGGATATTGGGCCGCGTCGGACAGAGTTCTACTAGTTAAATTAAGTGGCTGACCTTTTAGCATAAATATTATTCAAGTATATGCCCCAACAGGAGAATCCAGTGAAGATAGTGTAGAAGAATTTTATAATGACACAGTGTCTGCCTTAAAGAAATGTAAAAATTCAGAAATAAACATCATAATAGGGGACTTCAATGCAAAAGTAGGAAATCAAGGGGATAGATACACAGTGGGAAACTATGGTTTAGGAGAGAGAAATGAAAGAGGATACAGACTCGTGGAGTGGGCAAAAGAACAGGAAATGATTGTAGGAAACACCTGGTTTAAGCAACACCCTAGAAGATTATGGACATGGAGGAGTCCTGATAGCAGGATTAGAAACCAGATTGACTACATTCTCATTAGCAGAAGATTTAGAAACGCGCTAACAGTAGCAAAAACAGTTCCCAGTGCTGATTGTTATAGTTACCACAGATTACTCACAGGAACATTGAGGATAAAGTTGAAGAAAGTCAAGTATATAACAGGAAACACTAAATATGATTTGTGTACATTGAGTAATGACAAGGAAATTCAAAACAAATTCAACATAGAAGTACAGAACAGATTTGAAATATTGTCTGATCTAGAGATATTATTCCAGGATGTGGATGATCAATGGGAAACGTTGAAGAATTCAATCAATGTGGCTGCAGAAACAACTATTCCAAAATTAAAGAAGGTGGGTCGTAAGAAATGGATGACTGAAGAAATTTTACACCTCATGGAAACAAGGAGACTCAACAAAAATAATTCTGTCAAATATGAAGAAATTCACAGACAAGTCAGAATATTATGTAAGGAGGCAAAAGAATCATGGCTTGAGGAAAAGTGCTTAGAAATTGAAAATCAACACAACAGTCAAAATACCAAATTAGTGCACAAAAGAATTCAGGAACTTACTAATAAAAGAACAAGTACATCAGCAGCGTGCCTAAAAACTAAAGATGGCAAAATCATAATAGAAAAAGACCAGATTCTACATGTATGGACAGATTATGTGAAACACCTTTATGATGATAACAGAGACGAACAGTATGATATTAGATTTAATAATGAAGAACCGCCAATTTTGGAGATGGAGGTTCGAAATGTTCTTAAGCATATGAAAGCTGGCAAGGCCCCCAGTGCAGATAACATCACAACATAAATGATTAAAGCGTTAGAAGAATTTGGACTAGAGCAAGTCACCAGAATGATGAACACATTATATGATACTGGAGATATACCTCCTGAATTATGTAACTCTGTATTTATTGCAATACCAAAGAAATCAGGAACCTTGGAATGTGATCAACATAGAACAATTAGTATAATGAGTCACATCACAAAGATTTTGCTAAGAATTATCATGCAAAGAGTGAGGAAGAAGACACAACCTGAAATAGGGGAAGAACAATGTGGGTTTGTAGAAGGAAATAGTACAGTAAATGCTGTGTATATGCTGCGAACAGTTATTGAACGTGCTATAGAAGTAAACAAGGATATACATCTTTGCTTTATTGACTATACAAAGGCTTTTGATAGAGTTAGACATGTCAACATGGTGGATATGCTTGCAGATCTACAAATTGATGGGAAAGACATTAGACTTATAAAAAACATATACTGGAAACAACAAGCTGCAATAAGGATTGATAATGAAGTGGGACAGTGTCACGAAAAAAAACTTGATAGTTTCGATCGATGACAAAAAGACCCGACATTCGCCTACACAAACACCGGCAACCCTTCGATGAGCAGGGGACTGCGGAACAAAATACGTCGCGAAAACTGTCTGCACACGGTCGGCATTTCTGTATGATGTGGGTTGTTCGAGAAACGTACAATGGCGCCATCCGTCTGCAAGGCGGTAGACAGCCGTTGAAGTTGTAGACGGAAGGTCTGGACAGATGTCGGATGGATTCTGTGATGTGGGGAAAAATCCCCTGGCTCACAGACAGACAGGACTTTTGTTGTACGAGACAAAGATTTCCCCGATGAAAGCAAAATAGACGGCGGATTGATTCCAGTCAATCTAAAACAGGGAGAAAGCAAGACTCTGGACTGATTAGCGTCTAGACTTTTTGTGACGTCACTCAAGCCCCGATTTAAAACCAGTTGCGGTAAACAAGTTGGAGTGAGTCAACCAAAAATTCTGAAGTGTTAAAGATCGGCGCAGTATTCCGAGTTGTGTTAATTGAAAGAGACTATAGTGTCAAAGTGTTGATATTTATCGGCGGACATAGATCCAGTCTGTGATTGCATAGTCTCAATCATCAACCGGAATAGGCATATGGTAGTCTATTAATCATATCTAACTTAGAGTATGATTAGGAATAGAGTACAGTACTGTGCGGTGATAGAATGTTCTATAAGTGCGGTGCTAGAAAGTATTATAGGAGCGTCGGCACTAGTAACCTATTGTGTAGCTTTAACTAGCTTGTGTAATATATCATTTAACTCAGGGAGTTAAGGACAATGTAGTGGGATAATAATTAGAGAGATTGAGGATGGTTGGGAGGGATGAAGGGAATGTGAAATGGTAGGATCTTCCAGTAGGGCATCTGCTGGGTTTCTACCCGTTTCCTTTAATCTTTCCTTGTGTTTCCATGTCTCAGACCAATGTGATGAGCTATTTGGCCGTATGACAGAGTTCGGTTCTCTGTTATAGATCTGAGTGCTGCTATCGGCCTACACTCACCTAATTAAGGTCATCATTGAGTTGCTCTCACCAGGGGATTCTCTATTCTACAGGTTCCACTTACAGGTCTACTTGTTGATGGTGATACGATATACTACCAAGAAGTTAGTATCAAAGTTGAAGAAAAGATGGCTCACGGATGGAAGACAGACGTTACTGAGAGGCTTGTACACTGGGCTCATGGCCTAGTTGGTCTGCTAGAAACCTGACTTCTGCTGAGCAGGACTTGATGAACATATGTGTAATTTTTCCTTGAGTGATATGCTATATCACCGTAGATTCAGAACACTATACGTAACACATATACCAATATATATAACTACCTGGAACATTAATAGGTTGTTTTTTATATGGGAAAAATTGTATAACCAGTGACTTATGAACAGTTATATTTTCCCATGTGACATTTAAGTTAGTGGAAAGATTCTCTGATCAATAAACATCATTGAACAGTGTAAATTCACAGTGTTTGCTAGAGTGAAGACCAATATCGAACAGTGTCTATCATTGATGACCAGCGTCCTGATTGTTCGAGAGTGATCGGAGAAAGTTGTCACGTGGCCGGAGAAACATCTTCTTGGTGAGGTTTTCTGTCCGGAATACTTGGTGCTGTTGTGTGCTCAGCACAGTGATGTAACTAACTTTAGCTCCTGATTCACTGGTCTGATTCTACATACACCTTAGAATATTCGACACACATTCTACACATTACACACACACACATTTCTCACACACATACTCTTTGCTTTAATAAATTATTTGTTGTATTTATTTGTTAAAGCTAGAGTTGTTGAGTATGTTGTGTTGGGGGAAAATGAGAGGGGGCATGATCCAGGAGTGAGTGAGAGTAAGAAAGAGGTGTCTACAGACTGAAGGAGTTTTGTGGACGGATTGTGGTGGTTTCTCTAAGACAATAATATTGGGTTAATAAAATTGTGGGTGTTGATTCCCCTCACTCCAGGGACGACACTAAAGTAATAAAGGATTACTATGACAATTATTGGGGGATCGTAAACGGGGTATTTTGACAGCGGGATCTCTCGTAAACGGGATCTTTATCAGGGACTAGCGGGATCTCCTGACAACGGGGTCCGTTGACACGGGATCTTTAGTTAGAGGACGGAGATATTGTTAGGCAGAGAATCCAGCTAGAGTGAATGTGGATAGGGGTTAAGACACATATCTTACCTGTTCACACTTCACACGTCTGCATAAGTCTGTGGTCCTGATTCTACTCTTGTCACTGAGTGATTGTGTTGTGTTGTGGTCTTAAATATATAGATTAACTGTAATTGTTCATTATCTATATATTTATCTTGTAGTTAATCTACACTCTATCTGCTATCTTACCTCTCAGAAAATGGCCACTCATAAGCTAGATCTGGCAGAACTAAGGGCAAAGGGGGAAGTAATGGGTTTGTCGGGTTCTGCACTAACAGATTACATACAGGAGGTGGAGAGACATTATCGTCAAGCAGAAAGGGAAGATCGGAAGGCCGAGATGGAATTGAGAAGGATGGAGTTTGAGCAAGCTGCTAAGAAACTTGAGGCTGAGCAAGCCACTAGAAGGCTGGAACTTGAAGCTGAGCAGGCAGCTAAGAAACTTGAAGATGAGCAAGCAGCAAAGAAATTTGAAGATGAGCAAGCAGCTAAGAAACTTGAAGCTGAACAGGCTAAGAGATTGGAAGCTGAACAAGAAACTCAGAAAAGGGAGCACGAGTACCGAATGCGGGAACTCGAGCTGAAGAGGCAATCTAGTGGGGAAATTGAGGGAGCAGTGGGAGGTTCCTCTCTCCCTGGCTCAACACCAGTAGGTGGACATAGTTACCATGCTATGAAGTTCCCTCTAGCGATCTACGAAGAGGACAAGGAGAAGATTGACCAGTACCTTCAACGCTTCGAGGCTATGTCGGTTGCAATGGGTCTGGATCGTGACAAATGGAATCTCAAGCTATCCCAGGGATTACGTGGGACCGGTTACGAGGTTTATTCTCGCCTGCCGCCAGGACATGAGAACAATTATGACGAGTTGAAAACGGCTCTGCTGAAACGATTCGAGGTTACGTCACATACCTACCGGAAAAAATTTCGAGGAGCGAAACGAGAACCGGGGGAGTTGTTCGCCGCCTATAGTCTGCGTCTGAAAGCCTATCTCCATAAGTGGATGGATTTGGCTGGGTTCGCGCATGACTATGAGAGTCTGGAAGAGCTCATGGTAGTCGACCAGATGCGAAAGCAAATGTCGAAACCTCTCAGGACATTCTTGGGAGAACAAGGGGCGGAACGAATCGACATGGTGACGAAATTGGCAGAACGGTTCGTCGAGGTCCATGGGGAGGCAGCAGAAAACCTTTCTACAAACACCAAAAGTCAGGAAAAACATAACCTGATGAAAGCCAAGAGCACAGGAACTAAGAAGGTGGAACCATATGTTAAAACTTCAGAGGAGAGTTTGGAGAAGACAAAGGAGGGAAGCAAGAGCACTTCGAGCTCTACACAAAAACGACCGTGGTCGGAGAAGTGGTGTTCGATTTGTAAGTCACCTTCTCACAATACGAAGGAATGCAAATCGAAGGCTAAGAACCCTCACTTCGCGGCATGTCAAGTGACTTCAACGCAGGTGGACACTGACAATGCCAAGGTCGACAAGGAAGCTCGCCACCAGGAGAGCTCACTAAAGTCCGGCACTAGAAAATCTAGGACAGGGAAATGGTGCAAACACTGCAGGTCGAATACGCACAATGCTATTGACTGCAGGGGAAAGTCAGGAGACTCTCAATTAGTCGTGTGCCCCGGGAAACCTAAGGTGGAGCCCACCGAACAGGTCGAGGCCGAGGAAGAGACTCCAGACCAGGATAAACCACCTGTAGTGGAATTGGTAGAGGTTAACGGTCGTCAAGTGGAGTGTTTGTACGACACAGGACTGGACGGGGAGGCCGTGATTTCTGCGGATCTGGTACATCCAGAACAATTCACAGGTGAGACCATGGAGATACAGCCTGCACAGAAGAGTGCTGTAGCCATGAAATTGCCCATTGCTAGAGTGGAGATTCGGTCAAGATATGTCACAGGCACCATCAAGGCCGCGGTGTTGACCGATCCCATTTTCCCCGTAATCCTCGGTTGCCGGTATGTCTTTCTGGGAATGCCCAGGGAGCCAATCCATATGGGAGCAATACAGACTCGCTCTCAGACGAGAACGGATGAGGCAGAAGCAAATGTGACTAACCCACTGCCAGGGGAGTTGCGAACTGCCCAGAGTGAGGATGCTACTCTACGTCCTTGCTACAAAAAGCTGCAGAAAGTGCTGATCCACCCAAACGGGGGCAGTACTATATGAAGAATAGGATACTCTACAGGAGAGCCGGAAGGGGAGACAACCTACATGGTCAGTTGGTGGTCCCGAAGGCCCACCGCTCCCAGATTCTTCATATGGGGCATACCATCTCATTCAGTGGGCATATGGGTATTGCCGCCACGATGCAGCGAATTTCCTGCCACTACTATTGGCCGGGAATGACAGGTGATGTGCGTCGGTATGTGAAGTCATGCCCTGAGTGCCAGAGGGTGGCACCGAAACACTGGACAGCACCGGTGGTCTTGGGTGAAATGCCCATCATGAACTCTCCTTTCGAGAGGGTAGCCATCGATATTGTGGGTCCACTTCCTAGGACTAGGAAGAGGAACATGTACATACTCACCATGGTGGATTGCTGTACAATGTGGGGTGAAGCCATACCGTTGACCACAATTGACTCGAAAAGAGTGGCGGACGCACTGATGGAGGCCTTTACAAGATTAGGCTTTCCTGATCAAATACTGACGGACAATGGGTCCCAGTTTTGTGGAAAACTAATGGAGGAGGTATTTAGGGTGTTCCACTCTAACCATATACATACCAGCCCTTACCACCCTCAAGCCAATGGACAAGTAGAGCGTTTCAACGGCACGTTGATGACAATGCTCAGGAAACTGGCACAGGAAAAACCTGATAGGTGGGATGAATATATCCCAGCAGCACTTTTTGCTTATCGGGAAGTACCTCATGGCTCAACAGGACTACCACCCGCTACTTTGCTGTTTGGTCGTCCAATCAAAGGACCGTTGGAAGCCATGTTGAGGAGTTGGACTGAAGAGGGGACGTCAGAAGAAGTGATCTCTTCTTATAAATATGTGGAGGAACTGAAAGAAAAACTTCACAAGGGATGGACTCTGGCGAATCAAAACTTGAAAAAGGCCAGAAAAAGACATGCGGCTTACTACAACCGTAGGTCTAAAGACAGATCTCTAGAGGTGGGAGACAAAGTCTTGTTGCTACTCCCAACGGGAAACAACAAACTGGAGATAGGTTGGCAAGGACCATTTCCCGTGGAAAGGGTGATATCCAGGACCAACTATCAGATCCGGATCCGGGGAAAGTCGAAGATTTTCCATATCAATCTCTTGCGGAAATACGAGGAGAGATCCGGCGACAAAGCAGCTCACCTCATGACAATGGCAGTTGCAGTGGAGACAGAAGTGGGAACCAACGAGGGCAGGGAATATCCCTTGGTACACCAGGAAACCTACAAGGATGTGCAGGTGAACCCTGATCTGACTTCCCAGGAGAGGGAAAAGATAACCCAGGTTCTCGAGTCTCATAAGGAGATACTGACTGATAAACCAGGACGAACGAGGTTGGTGGAGTTCGAGATGACTTTGACCACCCAAGAGCCTGTTCGCCAAAAGGTTTACCCAGTGCCATTCTCTAAAGAAAAGGCCCTGGAGGAGGAAATACAGAAACTGCTGGAGGATGACGTGATTGCGCCATCCACATCCCCATACAATGCGGGGGTAGTTTTGTTACGCAAACCAAGTGGAGAACACCGGTTGTGTATAGACTACCGACTTCTGAACAGTCATACACAATTTCAGGTGGAACCTTTGCCGAATCCAACTCAGTTATTCGCGAGGCTCCATAAGGCAAGGTATTTCTCAAAGGTGGATCTGAGTCGCGGGTATTATCAGATTCCGGTCAAACCAGAGGTTCGACCCCTACTGGCCTTCAGTACACCCAGTGGACATTACGAATTCAAGGTCATGCCCTTTGGACTCAGCAATGCACCTAGTGTGTTTACTCGCATGACGAGGACTTTACTAGATCCCTTACATGATCCGTCCATCATCTCATTCATGGATGATATTCTGATTTCCAGTGACAGTTTGGATGACCATTTACAATCCTTGGAAAGAGTTTTCAATAGGCTCAAGGAAGCAGGGCTTACCGCTCGCCCAACCAAGTGCATGATTGGTTACCAGACTCTGGAATTTCTAGGTCACACCATCACTCCAGGACAAATTGTCCCCGAGGAAAAGAACCTAGAGAAAATCAGAAGTGCTCCAAGGTCAAAAACGAAGAAGGATGTGCGATCTTTTCTCTCGTTGTGTGGGTTCTACCACAAATTTATCCCACATTTCACTGAACTGGGAGCTCCATTAACGGAAACCTTGAAAAGGGATTCCCGGACCAAATCGTTTGGACACCAGAATGTGAGAGTGCCTACAGTCAGTTGAAGGAGGCCTTGGTCAGCAAACCTGTGTTACAGCTCCCGGACCTTTCCAAACCATTTGTGTTGAGAACGGATGCGAGTGGGATTGGGATTGGGGCAGCTTTGTTACAGGAAGGAAAAGACGATGCTTCGGTCTTGAAACCAGTAGCATACGCAAGCAAGAAACTTCTCCCTGCTGAAAGGAATTATTCGACCGTCGAAGAGAGAGAGAGTGTTTATCTCTCGTATGGGCCGTACAAAAATTCCAGCCCTATTTGTATGGAGTTCAGTTTCGGGTTCAGTCGGATCATCAACCCTTGATGTTCCTGGCCACTTCTCAGAAGCTCAACGCCCGTTTGATGCGGTGGTCGTTGCTACTCCAGCCATACCACTTTACAGTGGAGTATATACCTGGGAAGGAAAATGTTGGAGCTGATTTCCTGTCTAGACATCCAGCTCCTGAAGAAGAGGAATAGATCATCTGGATCGAACCTCCAAGAAGAAAGAGTTGTTGCGGACTACTCTCTTAGGAGGGGGCCTATGTCGCGGAAAAAAACTTGATAGTTTCGATCGATGACAAAAAGACCCGACATTCGTCTACAAAAACAGGCAACCCTTTGATGAGTAGGGGACTGAGGAACAAAATACGTCGCGTCAAATGTCTACACACAGTCGGCATTTCTGTTAACAAGTTGTTGCTCGAGAACGGTACAATGGCGCCATCCGTCTGCAAGGCGGTAGACAGCCTTTGAAGTTGTAGACGGAAGGTCTGGACAGACGTCGGATGGATTCTGTGATGTGGGGAAAATTCCCCTGGCTCACAGACAGACAGGACGTTTGTTGTACGAGACAAAGATTTCCCCGATGAAAGCAAAATAGACGGCGGATTGATTCCAGTCAGTCTAAAACAGGGAGAAAGCCAGACTCTGGACTGATTAGCGTCTAGACTTTTTGGTGACGTCACTCAAGCCCCGATTAAAACCAGTTGCGGTAAACAAGTTGGAGTGAGTCGACCAAAAATTCTGAAGTGTTAAAGATCGGCGCAGTATTCCGAGTTGTGTTAATTGAAAGAGACTATAGTGTCAAAGTGTTGATATTTATCGGCGGACATAGATCCAGTCTGTGATTGCATAGTCTCAATCATCAACCGGAATAGGCATATGGTAGTCTATTAATCATATCTAACTTAGAGTATGATTAGGAATAGAGTACAGTACTGTGCGGTGATAGAATGTTCTATAAGTGCGGTGCTAGAAAGTATTATAGGAGCGTCGGCACTAGTAACCTATTGTGTAGCTTTAACTAGCTTGTGTAATATATAATTTAACTCAGGGAGTTAAGGACAATGTAGTGGGATAATAATTAGAGAGATTGAGGATGGTTGGGAGGGATGAAGGGAATGTGAAATGGTAGGATCTTCCAGTAGGGCATCTGCTGGGTTTCTACCCGTTTCCTTTAATCTTTCCTTGTGTTTCCATGTCTCAGACCAATGTGATGAGCTATTTGGCCGTATAACAGAGTTCGGTTCTCTGTTATAGATCTGAGTGCTGATATCGGCCTACACTCACCTAATTAAGGTCAGAATTGAGTTGCTCTCACCAGGGATTCTCTATTCTACAGGTTCCACTTACAGCTTTACTTGTTGATGGTGATACGATGTACTACAAAGAAGTTAGTATCAAAGTTGAAGAAAAGATGGCTCACGGATGGAAGACAGAGGTTACTGAGAGGCTTGTACACTGGGCATCATGGCCTAGTTGGTCTGCAGAAACCTGACTTCTGCTGAGCAGGACTTGATGAACATATGTGTGATTTTTTCCTTGAGTGATATGCTACATCACCGTAGATTCAGAACACTATACGTAACACATATACCAATATATATAACTACCTGGAACATTAATAGGTTGTTTTTTTATATGGGAAAAATTGTATAACCAGTGACTTATGAACAGTTATATTTTCTTATGTGACATTTAAGTTATTGGAAGATTCTCTGATCAATAAACATTATTGAACAGTGTAAATTCACGGTGTTTGCTAGAGTGAAGACCAATATCGAACAGTGTCTATCATTGATGACCAGCGTCCTGATTGTTCGAGAGTGATCGGAGAAAGTCGTCACGTGGCCGGAGAAACATCTTCTTACTGAGGTTTTCTGTCCGGAATACATGGTGCTGTTGTGTGCTCAGCACAGTGATGTAACTAACTTTGCTCCTGATTCACTGGTCTGATTCTACATACACCATAGAATATTCGACACACGTTCTACACATTACACACACACATTTCTCACCCACATACTCTTTGCTTTAATAAATTATTTGTTGTATTTATTTGTTAAAGCTAGAGTTGTTGAGTATGTTGTGTTGGGGAAGAATGAGAGGGGGCATGATCCAGGGGTGAGTGAGAGTAAGAAAGAGGTGTCTACAGACTGAAGGAGTTTTGTGGACGGATTCTGGTGGTTTCTCTAGGACAATAATATTGGGTTAATAAAATTGTGGGTGTTGATTCCCCTCACTCCAGGGACGACACTAAAGTAATAAAGGATTACTACGACAGACAGTATCAGCCAATTAAGAGAGGTGTTAGGCAGGGATGTGTGATGTCTCCAGATCTTTTTTCCCTATACAGTGAAAATATTTTCAGAAATGTAGAGGATATAAATGGAATCAGCTTTGGAGGACGAAACATCAATAACATTAGATATGCAGATGATGCAGTATTCATTGCAGACAATGCGCAGGACCTGCAATAATTAGTAGATGCGGTTGTTGTACACAGTGAGCAACTGGGGTTATAATTAAATTGTAAAAAGACTCAGGTTATGGTCGTCACTAGGAAGGAAGAAGTGCCACAATGTAATATACAAGTAAATGGAAATATTCTTCAACAAGAGAATCGGTACAATTATCTTGGAACAGTCATAACATCTGATGGGATGTGCCTTGAAGAGATTAGAACAAGAATCGCCATGGCGAAAGTAGCCTTTAGCAAGATGAAAAACATTCTGACCAATAAAAAGATGTCAATTGAAACACCAAGAGTGTTGAGGGGATACATAGAGCCTGTTCTTTTGTATGGATGTGAAACTTGGACAATGTGCAGTCAAGCTGAAAAACATCTGATGGCTGCAGAAATGTGGTTTCTGAGGAGGATGCAAAGAATACCATGGACAGACAGAAAAACCAATGACCAAGTACTACAGGAGACAAATGAACATCGTAAACTGATTAGAGATATTAGACGTAGACAGTCAAAATATTTTGGACATGTTATGAGAAGAAATTGATTCGAGAACTTGGTGACAACTGGCAAGATCGAAGGGAACAGACCAAGAGGAAGACCGAGAGGAAAATACCTGGATGGCTTGGCCACATGGCATGGACGAGACAGGAACACTGAGCTGATCCACGACACTGGTGATCGAGTGAAATGGCGAGTCATGACCACCCACGCTTTCCGGCAGGTCACGTGATTGGTTGATTGATTGAAGAGAAAGGCGAGTAAGTATCGGGCGGATAAGGAAAAGAATTCAAGTACTTTTGCACTGCCTCTCGACGGTTAAATAATTCCTCTCAGCCTGGAGACGTTTCTTACTTGCGTATGCCACAGGTTTCAAAACCGAAGCATCGTCTTTTCCTTCCTGTAACAAGGCTGCCTCAATCCCAATCGCACTCGCATCCGTTCTCAACACAAATGGTTTGGAAATGTCAGGGAGCTGTAATACAGGTTTGCTGACCAAGGCCTCCTTTAACTGGTTATAGGCAGTCTCACATTCTGGTGTCCAAATGATTTGGTCCGGGAATCCCTTTTTCAAGGTTTCTGTCAATGGAGCTCCCAGTTCAGTGAAATGTGGGATCAATTTGTGGTAGAACCCACACAACGAGAGAAACGATCGCACATCCTTCTTCGTTTTTGGCCTTGGTGCATTTCTGATATTCTCCAGGTTCTTCTCTTCTGGGACAATGTGTCCTGGAGTGATGGTGTGACCTATAAATTCCAGAGTCTGGTAACCAATCATGCACTTGGTTGGACGAGCGGTAAGCCCTGCTTCCTTGAGTCTATTAAACACTCTCTCCAAGGATTGCAAGTGGTCATCCAAGCTGTCACTGGAAATCAGAATATTATCCATGAATGAGATGATGGCCGGATCCTGTAAAGGATCTAGTAAAGTCCTCATCATGCGTGTAAACACACTGGGTGCATTGCTGAGTCCAAAGGGCATGACCTTGAATTCGTAGTGTCCACTGGGTGTACTGAAAGCCAACAGTGGTCGAATCTCCGGTTTGACTGGTATCTGATAATACCCCTGACTCAGATCTACCTTTAAAAAGTACCGAGCCTTATGGAGCCTAGAGAATAACTGAGTTGGATTCGGCAAAGGTTCCACCTGAAACTGTGTATGACTGTTCAGAAGTCGGTAATCTATACACAACCGGTGATCTCCACTTGGTTTGCGTAACAAAACTACCCCCGCGTTGTATGGGGATGTGGATGGCGCAATCCCGTCATCCTCCAACAGTTTCTGTATTTCCTCCTCCAGGGCCTTTTCTTTAGAGAATGGCACTGGGTAAACATTTTGACGAACAGGTTCCTGCGTGGTCAAAGTCATCTCGAACTCAACCAACCTCGTTCGTCCTGGTTTATCAGTCAGTATCTCCTTATGAGACTTGAGAACCTGGGTTATCTTTTCCCTCTCCTGGGAGGTCAGATCAGGGTTCACTTGCACATCCCTATAGGTTTCCTGGTGTACCAAGGGATATTCCCTGCCCTCGTTGGTTCCCACTTCCGTCTCCACTGCAACTGCCATTGCCATGAGGTGCGCTGCCTTGTCTCCCGGTCTCTCTTCGTATTTCCGCAAGAGATTGATATGGAAAATCTTCGACTTTCCCCGGATCCGGATCTGATAGTTGGTTCTGGATATCACCCTTTCCACGGGAAATGGTCCTTGCCAACCTATCTCCAGTTTGTTGTTTCCCGTTGGGAGTAGCAACAAGACTTTGTCTCCCACCTCTAGAGATCTGTCTTTAGACCTACGGTTGTAGTAAGCCGCATGTCTTTTTCTGGCCTTTTTCAAGTTTTGATTCGCCAGAGTCCATCCCTTGTGAAGTTTTTCTTTCAGTTCCTCCACATATTTGTAAGAAGATATCACTTCTTCTGACGTCCCCTCTTCAGTCCAACTCCTCAACATGGCTTCCAATGGTCCTTTGATTGGACGACCAAACAGCAACGTGGCGGGTGGTAGTCCTGTTGAGCCACGAGGAACCTCCCGATAGGCAAAGAGTGCTGCTGGGATATATTCATCCCACCTATCAGGTTTTTCCTGTGCCAGTTTCCTGAGCATTGTGATCAACGTGCCGTTGAAACGCTCTACTTGTCCATTGGCTTGAGGGTGGTAAGGGCTGGTATGTATGTGGTTAGAATGGAACACCCTAAATACCTCCTCCATGAGTTTTCCACAAAACTGGGACCCATTGTCCGTCAGAATTTGATCAGGGAAGCCTACTCTGGTAAAGGCCTCCATCAGTGCGTCCGCCACTCGTTTCGAGTCAATCGTGGTCAACGGTATGGCTTCACCCCACATTGTACAGCAATCCACCATTGTGAGTATATACATGTTCCTCTTCCTAGTCCTGGGAAGTGGACCCACGATATCGATGGCTACCCTCTCGAAAGGAGAGTTCATGATGGGCATCTCACCCAAGACCACCGGTGCTGTCCAGTGTTTCGGTGCCACCCTCTGGCACTCAGGGCATGACTTCACATACCGAAGCACATCATCTGTCATTCCCGGCCAATAGTAGTGGCAGGAAATTCGCTGCATGGTGGCGGCAATACCCATGTGTCCATTAATGGAGATGGTATGCCCTATATGAAGAATCTGGGACCGGTGAGCTTTCGGGACGACCAACTGACCGTATAGGTTGTCTCCCCTTCCTGCTCTCCTGTAGAGTATCCTATTCTTCATGTAGTACTGCCCCCATCCTGGTGGATCAGCACTTCTCTGCAGCTTTTTGTAGCAAGGACGTAAAGTAGCATCCTCACTCTGGGCAGTTCGTAGCTCCCCCGGCAGTGGGTTAGTCACAATTGCTTCTGCCTCTTCCGTTCTCGTCTGAGAGCGAGTCTGTATTGCTCCCATATGGATTGGCTCCCTGGGTATTCCCAGAAAGACATACCGGCAACCGAGGATGACTGGGAAAATGGGATCGGTCAATACAGCGGCCTTGATTGTGCCGGTGACATACCTTGACCGAATCTCCACATTAGCAATGGGCAACTTCATGGCTACAGCACTCTTCTGTGCAGGCTGTATCTCCATGGTCTCACCTGTGAATTGTTCAGGATGTACCAGATCCGCAGAAATCACGGCCTCCCCGTCCAGCCCTGTGTCGTACAAACACTCCACTTGACGACCGTTAACCTCTACCAATTCCACTACAGGTGGTTTTTCCTGGTCCGGAGTCTCTTCTTCGGCCTCGACCTGTTCAGTAGGCTCCACCTTAGGTTTCCCGGGGCACACGACGAATTTAGTCTCCCGACTTTCCCCTGCAGTCAATAGCATTGTGTGTGTTTGACTTGCATTGGTTGCACCATTTCCCTGTCCTAGATTTTCTAGTGCTGGACTTGAGTGAGCTCTCCTGGTGGCGAGCTTCCTTGTTGACCTTGGCATTTTCCATGACAACCTCCTTGGAAGTCACTTGACATGCTGCGAAGTGAGGGCTCTTAGCCTTCGGTTTGCAATCCCTCGTATTGTGAGAAGGTGACTTACAAATTGAACACCACTTCTCCGACCACAGTCGTTTTGGTGTAGAGCTTGAAGTGCTCTTGCTTCCCTCCTTCTTCTTCTCTGAACTATCCTCTGATTTTTGTACATAAGGTTCCCCCTTTTTGGTTCCTGAGTTTTTGGCTTTCTTCTTGTCATGTTTCTCCGGACTTTTGGTGTTGGTGGAAAGGTTTTCCCCTGCCTCCCCATGTACCTCGACGAACCGTTCTGCTACTTTTGTCACGAGGTCAATACGTTCCGCTCCTTGTTCTCCCGGGAACGTCCTGAGAGGTTTCGACATTTGCTTCTTCAGCTGGTCGACCACCATGAGCTCTTCCAGACTCTCATAGTCATGTGCTAACCCAGCCAAATCCATCCACTTATGGAGATAGGATTTTAGACGCAAACTGTAGGCGGCAAACAACTCCCCCGGTACTCGTTTCGCTGCTCGAAATTTTATTCGGTAGGTATGTGACGTAACCTCGAATCGTTTCAGCAGAGCCGTCTTCAACTCGTCATAATTGTTCTTATGTCCTGGTGGCAGGCGAGAATAAACCTCGTAGCCGGTCCCGCGTAATCCCTGGGATAGCTTGAGATTCCATTTGTTACGCTCCAGACCCATAGCCACGGACATGGCCTCGAAGCGTTGAAGGTACTGGTCAATCTTCTCTTTGTCCTCCTCGTAGACCGCTAGAGGAAACTTCATAGCATGGTAACCTTGTCCACCTACTGGTGTTGAGCCTGGGATGGAGGAACCTCCAACTGCTCCCTCAGTTTCCCCATTATATTGACTCTTCAACTCGAGTTCCCTCATCCGGTACTCGTGCTCCCTTTTCTGAGCTTCTTGTTCAGCTTCCAGTGTCTGAGCTGCTTGCTCAGCTTCACATTTCTTAGCTGCTTGCTCAGCTTCAAATTTCTTAGCTGCTTGCTCAGCTTCAAATTTCCTCGCAGCTTGTTCTGCTTCCAATTTCCTAGCTTCTTGTTCCAACTCCATCCTTCTCAATTCCAACTCAGCCTTTCGATCTTCTCTTTCTGCTTGACGATACTCTCTTTCCACTTCCTGTATGTAATCTGTTAGTGCAGAACCCGACAATCCCATTTCTTCCCCCGTTGCCCTTAGTTCTGCAGTGGTTAGTTTAGGAGTGGCCATTTTACAGAGAGGTAAGCTAGCCGTTTGAGTACAATTTAACTGCAAACTAATATACAGATATATGAACAAGTACTATAAATCTATATATTTACCACACACAGCACATTCACTCAGTGACAAGAGTAGAATCAGGACCACAGACCTATGCAGACGTGTGAAGTGTGAACAGGTAAGATATGTGTCTTAACCCCTATCCACATTCACTCTAGCTGGATTCTCTAATATGATATTTTTGTCCTATAACTAAGGATCTCGTGTCAAAAGACCCCGTTGTCAGAAGATCCCACTGTCAAAGGATTCCGCTTGCCAGAGATCCCGCTGTCCAAGGATCATGTTTACGAGAGATCCCGCTGTCCAAAAATCACGTTTACGAGAGATCCCGCTGTTCAAGGATCCCGTTTACGAGAGATCCCGCTGTCCAAAGATCCCGTTTACGAGAGATTCCGCTGTCCAAAGATCCCGTTTACGAGCCCCCAATAATGTCGTGTCTTCCTTTAAAGTGTCGTCCCTGGAGTGAGGGGAGTCAACACCCACATTATAATTTTTTTCCCCCTATCAATATCCTGGAGAATCCACCAGCTTCCGTCCAACACACTCCTTCAGTTCATGGACACCTTTTCCTCTCTCTATCACTGTCGTACTATGCCCCCTCTCATTCTTCCCCACGCAACATATTCAACAACTCTTGCTTCTAAAAATAAACAAAGATTAATTTATTAAAAGAAAAGTGTAATGTACGTGAGACGTGTATGCGAAGAAAATGTGTGATGTGTTCTATAATGTGTGTAGGATCGGACCCTCAGATAATAGCATAGTCAGTTCATCCTTGCAAGGACACACCACAGCACGTTAAGTCAGAACAAGTCCATCTCACCCAGCGCTGTATCTCTCCTGCCGGACACCGACTGTCATCTGTAGCTACCTGGTAATCCATCTTCCTGATCATCCGAAATAGATACTGTTTGTAATTACCGCTGATCATGGACCGGTTGCACACTACACATCATAAGTTCCTATCGTTCCTAAAAACTGTACGAATCCTTTGTTGTGTGTACTTAGGTATCACTGTTATTGTTAATATACTTGATCTTAACTAGTGTCAATAAAGTCTCAAGTATGATGTCTTTTGTAATATTTCACTGGAATCTATCACACGATGTGACTTACATTTTAATGTTCTCGTTCCTTTAACAATGTTTGTATGATGTATGACATATCAACAATCATCACCCATCCTAGGTGAACCTTAACACACAGGAATTGTTATATTTGTTGGCTCTTCTGAGCCATGTTATGGTGAACCCTCCTGATTATGAGGCCAGCGTAAACATAATACCATCTTTCTTCTCGGACGTTATTCCTTTTCCGTAAGAAACATTTGAGTGTCCAACTGGTGTTCTTTCGAATTGGAGTTGAGCTTGTTTCAAAACCAGTGTTGAGTTTCCTCGTAACTGGCAGGGAACCTGTTAGAGAAACAACACATCTGGTGATAGCACTAGTCACTGATCCTACCGGCTGAGTGTAAGCCTATTGCCTTGCTCTGTTATTTTTCAGCTAACTAAACTCTGTCATAGAGCATATTAGCTCCTCACCTACGTCGGAATCAGGCTATGACAAAGAAAGACCCATAAACAGAGTGCAAACTTTCAGTGGGCAAACCACTGAAAGATCCTCACCCCCCCCCCCCCCCCCATTGGACACTTTCCTCATCTCCCAACCCATCTTAAATCTCTCCAAATATCACCCCGCTATCTTATTCATCCTAGCAGTGCCAATTATCACTTCACTACTCTAACTAGTTTTCCACTAACAGTGCTAATCATCACACTCTAGTTTTAACAAGACTACTGTCTATATTAATTAGGCCTAAATAGACTATATTAACTACCTTAGGCAACACCGCAGTTCGATCAAATCACATCTACATTTGCCATGACAGGCACGTGTAAAATTAAATTAACTTAATTCGCACACGGTAGACATATTTCCACTCAGAACTGCAGTGCCAAAGCACGTCCGCCTAAATCAACGGTTTGAGTTACACTGTCTCCCCCAATCATGGCTTTTCAAACAGCCTTGAATTGTTCACGTGACGTTGGTGATGTCCTGCAGGTGTCCCAATGTTTCCAATAACAAACCCACAACTTTCTGTCATGTGGTGACAAGCAAAACCGCCATTCCGTTTGATGTCGGGAAATTCTAAATGACAGACGGACTATTTTCTCCCGAGCCGGGCACTTCCGCTTGAATCCGACCTGTTTTTACTGTATTGTAAAAAAAAATAATTGGGGCCCTGCAAACATGTCGTTTAATCAGATTGCCTGTATTATCATCAACTGGTTAATCACGGTGTTTTCCGTGACAGGCACCAGGGCCGGGTTATATATACTGGCCAAGACCTATTGACGCGTCCTCGTCGAGCGTCCTGGGCAACAGGTCCCTTCGGGGTCCTGGCTAAAGTCAGTAGGATCGCCGATTCCTCCGAAGTCGGAGAGTGTCTGCCTGTACGGCGAGGAACCACCAGTCTGCACACCAATAAGCCAGACATGGGACAACGGATACTCACGCAAACCTCAGGTCCTGTATGACATCACACTGATGTTGGACAACAGGATGCCTTCATCCGACATACAGGACTTCGCGTTGGAGCTCAAGCCAACGAACACAACCAAGCAGCAACAGCAGCTGAAAAATGCTGGTGTTGACTACAATGCCCTGTAAAGGATATGCGAAAAAACAACAACTTTATATTAACTAACATACACATTTAGCATATTTTGTATCGATGTTATAATTGTTTCACAGTAAACATCGGTTAAATCATGTGTCAAAACACATTTCAGTCGAATATCACGTGTTGTAACATGTCTAAATGGGTTGTCAATTTTAGCAACTGCCTCTCCTTGGGGAAGTAGTCAAGCCGTCTGCCTCGGGCTCCGAAGGTTGTGGGTTCGAATCTGGGCCGTGTCCTTCGGTTCACGAGTCCATTTATTTCGGAGACTAATATGGGTCGTCGCTGGAGCTACGGAGTTCGTGCTTGGTGCGACGCTTTCCGCGTTGAGGAAAGATACTGAGCCATATGGGATAACAACCCGGTGCAACGAAGTCGACCCTGTCGACTATTAAGCGACTTTTAAAGGTCGGAAATAAATATGTAACCTTTTTTTTCGCATATCCTATTTACAGGACATCGCTGTTAACACCAACATTTTACCGCTGTTGTTGATTTCTTGGCAAGATTACGCTCAGTAGTTTGGCAACCTAATATGAAGTAAATAGAATGCAAATACAAAATATATAAACAATAGTGTAGGACATTGCGTAAAATATAAATATAATAATAATAATCAAAGACCATGTCTATAAGCTTGGGCAGTCTCGGTTCATCATATCACACATACGATCACAAATCTTGCATTAAGTCTATGTTCTTGTAACGATTGTGTCAGATAGCTTAAGCTTCCGTGCATTTAAGAGGGTCGGTCAGAAAAAAGTGCACCAGATGTTGTTTTCTCAGTGAATAAAATTTTGGACACATCTTCTTCTTCTTCTTCTTCTTCTTCTTCTTCTTCTTCTTCTTCTTCTTCTTCTTCTTCTTCTTCTTCTTCTTCTTCTTCTTCTTCTTCTTCTTCTTCTTCTTCTTCTTCTTCTTCTTCTTATTATTATTATTATTATTATTATTATTATTATTATTATTATTATTCAGCTTTCCGACCCATTGAGGTTTTTTGCTGCAGATACAATCCATCTCCATTCGTCTCTCTGGGTGACCTTTTTTTGCCAGTCGTTGATTCCAAGTGCTTGTAGGTCTGTATATATATTATCTCTCCACCGTCTTCTTGGTCTACCTCGGGGTCTACGGTCATTTATTTCCTGAGTGTAAGCGAGTTTTGTTTCCCTATTATCTTCCATTCTTTCTATATGCCCCAGCCATTGTAGTCTATTAGCCTTCATGATACCAGTGATTAGCGGGGACTTAAACAGATCATAAATGTCTTGTTACTTCTTCTTTTTCACTCTCCACTGTGTGTATCCTTAATGGGTCCAAGATGCGTCTTAAAACTTTATTCTCAAAGGTTTGTATCAAGGCTTCGTCTCCTTTCGTTGTACTCCAGGTTTCAGAGCCATACAGCACAACTGGTTTGAACAGTGTTTTGTATATTGTGATTTTGGTGTTACGAGATAGCGCATTTGATTTTAGTAGATGTTGTAGTGCATAGTATATCTTATTTCCAGAATTGATTCTAGTTTGTATTTCTTCCCTTATGATGTTGGAGCAGTTGAAGATTGTACCCAGGTATTTGTATGTTTCCGTTCTTTTAATGGTCATATTATCTATTTGTATGTGGCCAGAGTTTTTAGCCATTCCTTCTCTTGACATTACCATATATTCTGTCTTATCTTGGTTGATAACCAGCCCCATCTGTTGGGCTTTTTCCTTTAAGTGAGTCAATATTTCCAATGTCTTTTGTTCATTTTCCCCTATAATATCTATATAATCTGCATAACCAAGCAGCTTGGATGTTCCTCCAATATCACATTCCTCCTTTACCTTCCTTACAACTTTCTCTAGAGCCAGATTGAAGAGTAGCAGCGATAGTGCATCACCCTGTTTCAAGCCAGATGTTATTTGGAAAGGGTCTGATTTCCTGCCTTTATATGTTACTATATTATAAGTATCTTCCATGCATAGTCTGGTCATGTTGATTAACTTCCTTGGTATTCCAAATTCCTGCATAGCATTCCATAGACTATTCCTACGGGCACTATCATAAGCCTTTTTAAAATCCACAAAAATGTTATGGAGATCTCTTTTATATTCTCAATATTTCTCGGCTATTTGTCATAAGATAAATATCTGATCTATTGTTGATCTGTTTTGTCTAAAACCCGCCTGGTAGTCACCTAATATGTCTTATGAATATGGGTTTAGTCTATTTAGTAATACTGCGGATAGTATCTTATAGCTTATGGACAGTAGTGATATTCTTCTACAATTTTCACACAGGAACTTAGTCTCCTTTCTTAAAGATAGGTATCAATAATGACTCTTTCCAGTCATGGGGTAATTCTTCTGTCCTCCAGATGTGTATTATTAGTTCGTATAGCTTTAGATGTAATGCATGGCCACCTGCCTTTATAAATTCAGCAGCAATTTCATCAGCCCCAGTTGCCTTATTGTTTTTTAGTCGTGTGATTACATATAGGATTTCTTCAAATGCAGGTTCTTCAATTTGTGGTTCACACGTTAGAACCTCTTCCTGTGGGAAAGTGTTACTTGGAGCTTCACAATTTAGTAATTCAACAAAATATTCTTTCCATGTATTGCACATTTCCTCATTGGTATTTATCATATTCCCATTTTTTGTCTTTCAAACCATATGTGTTGTGTTGGTGCCCTCGTTTCATTGACTTCAGTGCTTTCCAAGTTTGGTCAACGCTTTCCTCCAAAGGGTTGTGCAGAGTTTCAAGTTTACATTTTATTTCATCTGTAAATTTATCTTTGACTGTAATTTCTTGTAGTTTTTCTCTGTTATATGTTGGGTGTAATCTTTGTAATTTAGTATAGAAAGCTCTCTTCAGTTTTATCTTAAATTTTGCTCCAACGAGGAAGTGGTCGCTGTGGCTCTCAGCTCCTCTATAACTTCTAACTTGTTGTATGTTTGATGCATTTCTGTTGTTAATTAAAATGTGATCTATTTGATTATAGGTTCTCTTGTCACATGATTTCCAAGTTTGTTTGTGTATATCCTTTCTTTGTAGTCTGGTACTGCTAATCGGCAGTCCTTTGGCTTCTGCCAGGTTGATGACTCTCCATCCATTATCATTTGAAGTTGTATATAGGCTTTCCATACCGGCCACTTTTTTATGAGTTTGCTCTCTACTGCCAAGTAGCAAGTGTGACATAATGACGTACATAGAAAAGATCAAAGAATCCCAGAACCACAACGCTAAGAAAAGAGACGCAGATGACGTGACTACACAGAATCGTCACACGGCAATGTCTATAACAACAAATAGACTGACTTGGGAGTTTCATCAAGACAGCAGCTTATGTTAATTCTGCAACGATAGGTCGGCTAGATATTGGCTTGATGGCGCATCAGTGGCTGAATGAATACTTGGAAATGGATGAGACAATCTATAGAAGCAACGCTTATCGTAGCTACGAATAAATAGGCAGACAAACGCGGAAAACGAGATGTCTGTGAAGTGGCACGAAGGACACTTGGCGGATTGAGAGAAGAATTCCGCGAGGACGAACAAGGACATTGTTGATCGTCGAACAGGGATGGCTTGCAAACATTAATCTTAATTATATTATTTTTACTGCCCAACCTGGACAGAACAGGTACTGTAAGCTATTAGTTATTGTTTATTGTTGAGACAAGCCTGTACGCTGCGATATTAAACGGCGTCATAACTGTTAAAACTTAACGGAGTGGACTCAGTCATTTTAGTTTGTTCGGCTTCTAACCTGCTATTGCTTTCGAGCCGAGTTCATTTATACAGTTATTGTTGGAATTAATTCTACACCCCGAGATATCGCATGACATCTACCTATTTTTGCATTGAAGTCTCCCAGCACAATCAGGATGTCCTGTTTGGGGGGTTTCTTCTATGAAATCTTCCAAATCATTATAAAGGTCTTCTTTAACGTCATCTTCTTTCTCTTTAGTAGGTGCATGTACATTAATCATCGTTATATTTTTCCATTTACCTTTTATTCGTAATTTACTAATTCTGTCATTAACAGCTTTAAAGTTTAGACGTTCCCCCATAACTCTTTTTTGATGACAAAACCTGTTCCTAATTCATGTTTATTTTGGGTGTTTCCTCCATATATTACAATTATTCCATTTTGCTCTAAAGTACCCTCTCCTGGCCACCTTATTTCTTGAATTGCTGTTATATCCATTTGATATTCAACCAACTCCCGGGTTAGTTCCTCAGCCGCTCCAGCTCGATATAGTGTCCGTACATTCCATGTTCCTCTATTTAACACCTCTATTAAAAAAAAAAAAAATGAAATTGCACTACATTTGACAATTAGAACAGCTACCCCGGGAAGGTTAACCCGGTCAACAAATGCCCGCAAAAGTCGGATGTGTCGGCCTAACGGCGCAAGAACGCAGCTCTGCTGTAAACAGGCACAACGCAGTCACGCCCGAAAAAAAATAAATCCGGATGAACGCAGAAGAAGAAGAAGAAGAAGAAGAAGAAGAAGAAGAAGAAGAAGAAGAAGAAGAAGAAGAAGAAGAAGAAGAAGAAGAGCTACAGTAATCCTTTAAAATGGTGTGTGTGAACTACTTGGGTTAGAAATAGCGTCACACGGCAATGTCTATAACAACAAATAGACTGACTTGGGAGTTTCATCAAGGCGGCAGCTTATGTTAATTCTGCAACGATAGGTCGGCTAGATATTGACTTGATGGCGCATCAGTGGCTGAATGAATACTTGGAAATGGATGAGACAATCTATAGAAGCAACGCTTATCGTAGCTACGAATAAATAGGCAGACAAACGCGGAAAACGAGATGTCTGTGAAGTGGCACGAAGGACACTTGGCGGATTGAGAGAAGAATTCCGTGAGGACGAACAAGGACATTGTTGATCGTCGAACAGGGATGGCTTGCAACATTAATCTTAATTATATTATTCTTACTGCCCAACCTGGACAGAACAGGTACTGTAAGCTATTAGTTATTGTTTATTGTTGAGACAAGCCTGTACGCTGCGATATTAAACGGCGTCATAACTGTTAAAACTTAACGGAGTGGACTCAGTCATTTTAGTTTGTTCGGCTTCTAACCTGCTATTGCTTTCGAGCCGAGTTCATTTATACAGCTATTGTTGGAATTAATTCTACACCCCGAGATATCGCATGGCATCTACCTATTATTGCATGAAGTCTCCCAGCACAATCAGGATGTCCTGTTTGGGGGGTTTCTTCTATGAAATCTTCCAAATCATTATAAAAGTCTTCTTTAACGTCATCTTCTTTCTCTTCAGTAGGTGCATGTACATTAATCATCGTTATATTTTTCCATTTACCTTTTATTCGTAATTTACTAACTCTGTCATTAACAGCTTTAAAGTTTAGAACGTTCCCCCATAACTCTTTTTTTTCCTTTTTTGATGACAAAACCTGTTCCTAATTCATGTTTATTTTGGGTGTTTCCTCCATATATTACAATTATTCCATTTTGCTCTAAAGTACCCTCTCCTGGCCACCTTATTTCTTGAATTGCTGTTATATCCATTTGATATTTAACCAGCTCCCTGGTTAGTTCTTCAGCCGCTCCAGCTCGATATAGTGTCCGTACATTCCATGTTCCTCTATTTAACACCTCTATTTAAAAAAAAAATGAAATTGCACTACATTTTGACAATTTGAACAGCTACCCCGGGAAGGTTAACCCGGTCAACAAATGCCCGCAGAAGTCGGATGTGTCGGCCTAACGGCGCAAGAACGCAGCTGTGCTGTAAACAGGCACAACGCAGTCACGCCCGAAAAAAAATAAATCCGGATGAACGCAGAAGAAGAAGAAGAAGAAGAAGAAGAAGAAGAAGAAGAAGAAGAAGAAGAAGAAGAAGAAGAAGAAGAAGAAGAAGAAGAAGAAGAAGAAGAAGAGGAGGAAGAAGAAGAAGAAGAAGAAGAAGAAGAAGAAGAAGAAGAAGAAGAAGAAGAAGAAGAAGAAGACGAAGAAGAAGAAGAAGAAGAAGAAGAAGAAGAAGAAGAAGAAGAAGAAGAAGAAGAAGAAGAGCTACAGTAATCCTTTGAAATGGTGTGTGCGAACTACTTGGGTTACAAATAGTCAATTTAATAGCATTTCTGGTTGTGGAAAAAGAAACTGGTGAAAATTCCCAAACATTTGTGTGATGTGTATTGTTGATGTACAATCGATAGGGCTGTGAGGTATAAAATAATTAGACTATTATATTGATAAGGGTATCCCTGTTGGGATGGGTTCATATCCCTTGTTGCCTTCTTCAGGAAGCCAGGAATTCGGCTCGTTACCCCTACGTGAAGATAACTATAGATAACTCAAGTATCTTACACGAAATTTTGTAAATATAGGCTCCTTTAGAAGGTGTGGAGACCACGTATTTTTACAACTATCCATAAAGATGAATTCCTTTATAAATGAGAAAAAAGACTAGTGTGAGTTAGCGCGCCCTCATGGGGTCTCCAGTAGTCTAAACATATAAACATATAACTTGTGAACTGAATATACACAGGTAGCACAAGACATCCAATGTGTGAACAGAACATGCACTGTTATTTATCACAGAATAGCCACTGTGTGAACAAAGCATACACTGTCATTACAGAACAATCACTGCATGAACAGAACATACACTGTCATAACAGAACAGTCACTCTGTGAGCAGACCATATACTGTTATCACAGAACATTCATCAAGAAATCACCCAACTACTGATTTTAAAAAAAACAACAAACATAACTTGTAATTTGAAATCAAAGGTTAGAGTGCAAGTCATTCTGTGAACAAAATATTATGATCACCAGTGCTTAACACCTGGTGTAAAAACGTATTCGTAACACATGGATCATTCAAGGTACAAACAATATAATATACATATATAATAGATGTAGTCACCAAATTAAGAAAAGGATCTTCCTATCTCTTGTGTCGCTGATACCAGGCATTGAGGTACTGCTGAGTGTCTACTTTCTGGACAGGGTTGCCAGATACGTGGGCACCAAAAGGAGGACATAATAAGACAAAAAGGAGGGCAAAGGAGGACATAATAAGACAAAAAGGAGGACATATTGAATGTTTCATTTAAATCGTTCCAGATTAAACCTACAATCAGTACAATTTTATTACAATAGTTGCCAATACATTTTTTTTTATCATAGCAGGTGGTTGGTTTACAGAAAGAAAATATTCTTTCAAAGCAGTAAACAGCTCAACAGCCTCTGAACAGCTGGAAAAAAACTGAGCCATCTAGTCTTAGGGTAGTTGCTGATAGTTAATGTTTACATAGTCACAAAAATCCTTTAAAGTTTCTGTTCTGACAGTGTATATAGAAAAGTAATTGAATATCTTCAAGACAACAGATTCAACGTCAATCTGCATTAAGTCTGCGCCGTGTTGAATGCAATTGTGCAGAACATCCAACGCCTACTAATGGCTTGCTCAAGGCTTCCTTCAAAAGCGAGAACACATTTCTACCTTCTCTTCTGTTAATGCCTCAAAAATTCACATTGGCATTGTCACCAGCAAAAGCAACACATTTGGAGTACACATCATGTTTTTGGAGTGTTCTCAAAACATACTGTGATATAGTTTCTGAGGTTTCATTTGGTGTGTTGTCTAACTCGAGAATCTTAATTTGGATTCCACCTGCTTTCCAGTCAAAGTACTGAACAACGATCGTAAATATTTTCTACGAACCGTGATTTCTAGCATCTGTCGAAAGACCGAAACATGAAATACCACTTAAAGATTTATCCAATTCATCAACAGTGGGGTGGGGGGTGGGGGGGGGGGGGGGTGGGGGGGGGGGGGGCAATCACCCTGTTTATTATTGCTTCAGTCTTTGTTTTTGCACAAGCAATATTTTTAGCAATTTCTGAATCATCAAATAATGTGTGCATCAAACCAGCTGTGCAGGTAATCGAGTTGTAAGACTGATGATGACAAACTGTATGAAATGCCAAAGTTGCTTCAGCCGCATGCGTTTTCAGCAACACAACTGAGTACTTAGGCTGAAAAAAAAAAAACGTCAATGTGCTAGATGACATGGACACTTCGATTAGATTTCTATGTCTCTCACTGTCGACATGGCGCTCCAAGTCAGTAGTTCCTTTATTGGCAACGGATAAGTAACTATCGCAAATCGTACACTTTGCCTCATTCTCGTTGCGTCCTTCAACGAAGCATGGAAACTTATTTTCGTAATGTTGGAAAATTTGCATTTTCTCTTTGTAGAAGCCATTTTCATAAACATAGACGGCAAAAATTACAAATTAAAAAAAACAAAAACAATTTTAAGTGGCGTCTCTGCTACCGGAACCGAAAATAACATTAACATTTTGACCATAGAGACTGCAGCATTGTTAGTGTTGCCGAATAGAGTAACAGTTAGATTCAAACTATACAAATAATTGGTGTTTCACATGTGGTATTAATAGGAAAATTAAATAAATATTATTAAACAATGGGTTTTAATAAAGAATGTAAACACACGGTACAGTGTAGACACATTGTAAGTTTAACAACAATACATAAAAAATGATAACATAAAATATTTAAAAATCCGGACATTTTAAAGGTTTTTAGCTTTTCAAAACAATGTTTTCACGTAGTGAATTTAGATAACGAAGACACAAACAATAGATTGCAAGATTTATTTCCTGGCATATTTCGCTGCATATCGTCAGGTACATACTGCAGAATTCACACTACACAAAAAGTCAAATAACTAAATAAATCCCTCAAGCTGAAATATACACATGTTCGCACAGTAATGTTAGTTGTCTACCACGGTAATTTTAAACTGACTAACATGTCTTTCAGTTTGCACAAAATTAGCCTATGAAAATTGATCAATATGGCTTCTGCAAACTTTAACAAGCGACTATTTTGTGTGGTGAATACCACACGGAAGGCACTGTCTCTGTCAATCACATGATCAGTTTCCAACACGTGTCTATAAATTGATGACACGGGAAACTTCCGGTGTGTCGGCCTCCCTGTGCTCTCATCGCCTGTGTGTAGTAACTTATCGACCCATTGAGGTATGTGTTCATCCACCCTCGTGTGTAACTGTCGCTCTGTTCTGCCGATGTAAGTGCCCTGACACCTACGTGTAAATTGGTAAATACAAATAGATTTGGCGTACACAGCGATCGGTTCTTTAACTGCTGGCTTGGGAATAGGTGTCGTTCTGTACCTAATATTAATAACTGGAGTTGCAGCACAGAATGTTCGGCCGAGTGCTGTATTCAGCCGGTCCTGTAGACGTTGCATTACGCCATCCCCTCGAAAGGTTAGCTGGATGAATACCTTGAGTTTAGGGACTATAGTTTCGTCTGGTGAACTTTTTACCAGTACGGCAGTCCTTCGATCCAAAAATACTCAGAGATACATTCGAACTGGTGGAATTATTGGATACTATGGACATAAATAATAAACACATGGCATCCATGGATATAGCCTCCTTATTCACCAACGTTCCATTAGATGAGACAGTGAAAATAATAAGTGAACGCATTAAAGACAAACAACTAAAACTAGGCATACCAACATCTATTCTGGAGAGGTTATTATTATTATGTACCGCCAACATACAATTCAATTTTGTAAAAATGTCATACCACCAAATTGACGGAGTGGCCATGGGGAGTCCTCTTGGTCCTATTCTAGCGGACATCGTCATGGCACATTTAGAAGAAAAGAGATCGTCAGACATTAAAAACTTGGTCTCCTACCGTCGTTATGTGGACGATATACTAATTATCACCACAGACGAGCTACAAGCAACATCGTTCCAAGCCAGAATGAACATGACGCACAAAAACATCTCTCTATCTATAGAACACGAATCCAACGAATCATTGTCGTTCCTAGGTATTCTAATGAGACCTAGAGCAGACGGCACAAATCAAAGATAGAAACGCAAAGAAACACGGACTGGCCAATACTTAAATTTTCAGAGCTTCACACCTGTCCAGTACAAACGGGGCTTAGTACAGACCCTGTTTGACCGTGCTAGGAAGATATGCACCCAAGACACACTGACAGAGGAATTTGAAACTCTGAAGAATGTCTTAAACCAGAGGATTTATAAAGCCCCACTGCCAACAGCCCAAACCAAAACCAGACGAAACTACAGTCCCTAAACTCAAGGTATTCATCCAGCTAACCTTTCGAGGTGATGCGTAATGCAACGTCTACAGGACCGGCTGAATACAGCACTCGGCCGAACATTCTGAGCTGCAACTCCAGTTTTTAGCTTTGCCTGCCAGACGGAGGACATTAGGCTAAAAAGGAGAACATTTCCTCTCTTTGCCAGACGTCTGGCAACCCTATTTCTGGATTGAATGATTACGTGTGTTAAGCCCATGGATGAAGGTCTCTCCCTTGGGTCTATTTGTCTATCAGTGGTCCTCTCCATTGTTGAGTGAGGCATGGTAAGTTTCTTCTGACAAGCACCAACAACCTGGGGTTCTCATTGGTTAATTACTTCAAGGATGGGGGTGGTGAGTGATGCATGGAAAAACGCTGAAACAATAAATGGGCTGTAGAATATGGCATGATCATACTACCTATACCGCCCTCAGCGATCAAGTCTGCATCACCAACATTCATTTTTGTAGGCTTAAATATACACCGCCCATCTACAGTATGAACAAAATACAAACTACATAAGCATTTGATAAAAATCATATGTCATCATAACCTAAATCACGAAAAGGGGGAAACTAGATTGGAGGAGGAAGGAGAGGGGTTCCCCTTAATGGTGAGATAACTCTCCTCTGTCTAAATGGAATTCATTCCTACATCTGACGGAGTCAGGTCATGATGTGATTAACTCTTGATGAAACAATGGACAGTAAGACTAGACAAGGTCATAAGATGAGACCAAGTTGTCCTCTTGTGACAAAGTCCTCAGGTTGTGATCAAGGGAAGTTGAGGCAAAGTCATCAATGATGTGACACAGTTGAGTGGTGATGAAGTTGGTCAGGAATAAGGCGGGTTTCAACAACGGCATGCTGAGATATATATACTTACCGTGACAACTGCCTGGTAAGTCAGAGATATGTTGAGACTGATGTATATTAAGACAAGGTTTGTTGGGACGCAGGCAGGTTGAGATAAAGTCACCATTTTAGCAACTCCTCCTATGTCTGTAATACAAGACCAGCCTTCATTCCTCTTCAGTTAGACTTAGTTCTGAAGTGCCCTACATCATCACCGTCATTAGCACATTTGCCTTTTCATATCAGGGGGAAAAATCGAACCTTTCCTCCCACAACAAAAGTAATGCTCATGAACCAACATTAAATATACAACACTCACAAACGAAAACATATCACTTATCTCATGAAATTATGCTAGAGCCTTTAGATAGTTATGTATTCAGCATAAGCAATGGTTCGAACACAAACTCAAATTGTCCCTCCCAGCTTTCTCGTCTAAGCAAGGGGTTGAAGACGACGTTTGAAAAGAACTCCCCACTGTTGCAAGCAATTTTCGTGCACACATTTCAGAAATGAACTTGCTTTCTGGCCATTTTTCAGAACACAATTGACAGGCCCCTGAACGTAATAATCACCAAGTCATCAGCAACATTTGTGTGAGGCTGGTGGTGTGTGCAACGTCTGGCAAACATTTGGGATATTGGTGCAACTATCTTTTCTTATTAATGAGCATTTATTCTCATGAGAAGAATATGGCGAATTCACAAAGCATATTCATGAAAACGGTGAACAGAAGAATCACATAATATACATTCTGAAAGCGTGAGTCTGTGTACAAGGGTTTTAATAAGAAACAGACTCGTAGAAACATTTTCTCTGCAGAAACAACAATGCCTAGAGTGTGCATTTAAAGGGTGCGTTTCCATTGCATAGAGAAAAGCGTTTATATATTTAGGATGTAATAATATTCTGTAGCCTCTGGCGATAGAAGGTCTAGCAGAAAGGGCAACGGCAGCGAATGGAAAAATATGACGCTTGGAAACATTTCTCTCTCGAACAAAAGCAATGATTTTGATCATTTTTAAGAAGTTTAAACATCACATTGACACCATTATGCACACACATTGTGTTACCTTAACCTCATGGATCGTCTTAGCACATATTCATGGTCAAGCTTTCCCGAGGGGACCCAGAACATCCGACATTATCGCCTCTAAACAAAATGCTAGTGGCTGTCTTGGTAGTTTTGCATGGACTGACTTGTTTTCACCGCCAATGATGCTCATGGGGTCTGGCGGATATCTCAGGCTTTGTTTGAGCCAATCGTTTCTCGTCCTTTCAAATTGCCCACTCTGTTTTGAATCAGCTGATGAAATTCTCTCTTCCATGGTATTCCTTTCGGGTTAGTGTGATGAATTTCGGAAGATGTGAGGTGACTGGGAAATATATCACAAGGACCACCAGCCGTCCCTGGGTTTAGAGAGTTTAAGCTTCAGAAAGCGATGTGATGGAGCTGCATGATCTTTCGCGCTCTTGGCGTTCTGCCACGGCTACCAACCCAGATATACTAAATCGCCCTGATGCTATTATTCGTGATTATAGGCGCATTACAAATTAACAATTGGTCTTGCAGTTAATTCTACATGACCAGTATAACATATGTTGAAAAACAGTATATATGAACAATTATACACACAAAAAATGATACAATATGTGCTACGCATAATATATCTCAGTTATAGCCCAGAGGGTTAAACAGAATATTGAAAACAAAAACAAATAAATAAAACATTGAAGCTGTCAGCCAGCAGGGAAAGTGAGTTAAACATTTTTAAAACTCTCACATTTTCAAAAGTTTGCACCAGATGGATTCCGCAAAGTCTAAAAAGTGTGCACAGATTTCAAAGGATGATAATTTGGTCTGAAATGTTGGAGTGTGTTAATGCTGAGGGGGGATAACATTTTTATCAAAGACAGGGAACGAAACCTGTGTGCATAATTTTCATCTTGAGACAAAAATACAGTCATCCACAATCACCAAAAAGAAAGATTAAAAAGAAAATTCGCATACCCTTTACTTCTTAGTTTTTCTACGAGCAGTATGAAGATCCCCTGCCAGCTTGCTAGGATAGCCGCAGGTTTAGGACACTAATCAGACCACAGGGAGTCCATACAGAACCCTTTGACCTAACTGAAATAATTAATAGCGAATATGGAGAACCAATAGGTGAACA
Source organism: Cepaea nemoralis (assembly GCA_014155875.1). Classification (NCBI taxonomy): domain Eukaryota; kingdom Metazoa; phylum Mollusca; class Gastropoda; order Stylommatophora; family Helicidae; genus Cepaea; species Cepaea nemoralis. The sequence goes on from JACEFZ010020300.1 coordinate 917,247, forward strand.
AAAACAAATCCTAATAAAATGGAAGCAGTATGTCGAACAACTTCTCAACATCCCATCAGATGTCACAGGAATTCAAGAGACCTACACAGATGTCACCGAAGAACTAGAACCAGACTTACTAAAAGAAGATATTATAGAAGTCATCAGATTAGCCCCATTGAACAAATCACCGGGACAGGATGAAATACCGAATGAACTAATTAAAGCAGCAAGAGAAGTAGGAACAACTTGGCTACATAGACTATTCAACCATGTTTGGGTAGAACAACAGACACCACGAGACTGGGGAAACGCCATAATTATCCCAGTTTGGAAAAACAAAGGCAGCAAAAGAGACTGCACACAATACAGCGACGTTTAACTGTTGAGTCATACTGGGAAAATATTTTGCAAAATTCTTGAAAAAAGATTACGAACTACTTTAGAACCCCAGCTAAGCGAAACACAACTTGGATTTAGGAAAAACAAAGGATGCACAAATGCCATTTTTGCACTTAGACAACTTAAAGAAAAATCAATCGAATTCAATGAAACACTCTACTTAGCCTTTGTCGACCAAGAAAAGGCATTCGATAGAGTAGATAGAAACAAGCTGTGGGACATCTTTAAACAATATGGAGTGAGTACACATCTAACAAACCTATGTAGAAGTTTATACAACAGTGAATGCATAGTGAGAGCAATTGGAGCACACTCATAACTCTTCACCATAAGATCTGGAATACGACAAGGTTGTGTCCTGTCCCTTCTCTTGTTCATCTATATCTATAAAACAGAATGTATGTGTGTGGGTTTGTGGTTGGGGATGTATTGGATGCGTTCGATAACGGTCCATCCGATTGAGATGAAAATTTATACACATCTTCCTTTCATTCCTGTGCAACCAACTGTCATAGTTTTTTTTAGTGTAGCATAATCTATCTACTTATTAACATTTAATAATTAAATTACATGACTTAACAAAAGACAAAATATATAAAGGGACATAATTTTTTAGTAGCATTGCTATATCTTAGGTTAAGTCCCCTGGCTATAGATAGGTCGGTCGGTTGGTCGGATAGATAGATAGATAGATAGATAGATAGATAGATCCCCGCCAGGGCCTGGGCGACGCCGGGCCGGGTCAGCTAGTAACATATATAGACAACATATGTAAAGAAACCAGCCAAGCAGAGACAGCAAGAATACCGCATGACGAGAACACAGAAGAAGAACCATCTGCAAATCTCACCATTAGAGAACTCCTGTTTGCGGACGACCAAGCACTAATAGCAAAAGCAGAAGCTGAATTACAAGACCACATGAATAGTCTAAACGAAATGTGTAGGGAACATAACATGAAAATTAGCACAAGCAAAACAGAAGTAATGACTATAACATAACTAAAGAAGAACAAACAACAACAATTCACCTAAACGAACATCCCTTGAAACAAGTAAAGAGTTTCAAGTACCTAGGAAGTATAATATCATCAAATGGCAGATCAGAAGACGAGATCGAAAATAGGTGCAATAAGGCAAATCAACTCATTGGACAAATGGCACCAATACTAAAGAACAAACATGTATCAATAACTACCAAGAAAGCACTTTACAACACAATCTTCCTACCAACTCTATGCTACCAAAGCCAAACCTGGACAATGACAGAAAAAGAGAAAAGAAAAATCACAACAACAGAAATTATGTTCCTGAGAAGAATACTCAACATATCAAGAAGAGATAAGATCAGAAATGAAGAAATCAGGACTAAAGTGGGGGTTAAAGCAGCACTAGATTTTATCAGAAAGCAGCGAGTCAAATGGTTTGGCCATGCAAGTAGGTTACCAGTCAACAGCATACCACAACAAGCAATGATGTACAGACCAGATGGAGACAGAGGAAGAGGCCGACCACGTAAGCGTTGGACGGAGGGAATAGCAAAGTCCATGGGAATATCGATATATGGATGTTTATACTTCACCTCGACACCGCAAGGTACAAGAGAAACATGATGAGATGAGATGAGATGCATATACTTTACAGGACATCGCTGTCAACATCAGCATCTTTCAGCTGATTGTTGATTTCTTGGCAAGATTACGCTCAGTAGTTTGCCATTGCTTTCTGAGCGACCGGCTCAGTTATCCCGCAAGTCACCAACGCGGGGAGAACCGCTTCCAATTCTCGCGCGCTGCGTTATCCTGCGTGGATAAACGGGATTACGGGAGAAAGTCGTGTAACCCCTCGGCCAGAGAGACCAAAGAGAGAGCAAAAAGAAAGATACATGTCAGAAAACACGGGAGGCAATTGCCAAACTGCACTGGGCGGTCAACCGCCTTATAGCCCCGATCTGGTTCCCTATTTTTTCATCTTTTTGGAACACTTAAAAATGCACTAAGTGGGGCAAGGTTTGATGATGACGTGGGTGTGATTCAATGAAGAATCAAAATGAAGGACGAAACCTTATACAAGCAAGGCTGCATGCATTTGTTTGGCGCTGCCGTATAGCCGTAGAAAATTATGGGAATATTGCAGAAAAATTATATATATTTTTTTAGAAATGTTCATGTATATTGTTGTAACTTTATATATATACTACGAGCCACTACATTATGCAGTTATACGTATTACACTGATCATACATACAACGCTGTCTTACTTCTTAAAAATGACCGTGAATTAAAATCTTCTTTTAACAGATAAACATATTGCAGATGTAAAAGATATTAACCTATTTCGCGTTCAGAGGGAGCCGTGATCGAGAGACTTACGGTGTCTGCCTCAGGCTCAGAAGGGGCATAGTTCGATCTCAGCATAGCGCTGGGCATTTCCCCCAGAACCACTAGTACAGGGGTAGCCAACACGAGGCCCGCGGGCCGCATGCGGCCCGACGGGCGTCATGTTGCGGTCCGCGGAACTAAGTCACATGAACATAAATGTTAACTTTATTGTACATATCATCAGAAGAACATTAACTCATAGGTCGTTCGTATCATACATTTTAAACTTATAGCTAAGAGAAGTTTGATATATCTCGCATTTTTGGAAACATTCATTGGTTTTGAGCTATTTTAAATATCCCGCATTTTCGGGAAAATTCATAGATTTTAGCTATTTCAAATATAGGGGAGACTGGGGAGAAATGGACCAGCAATTTTGTAGTTTTCAATTTTTGCTCATCACCGGAACAGATTTTATCGAAACATAACAAAACCATGACTAAAATGTTGTACATTCATTTATTTTAAAAGGGGAAAACATTTAGCAATCTATTTCTATATGTTTCTTTACAAAATGCATTTCAAAAATGTATATGAACATGGGGAGAAATGGACCACCATTGGGGTGAAATGGACCAGCACGTGGGGAGCAATGGACCATAGTGGGGAGAAATGGACCTTTTTTAAAAAGAAGCAGCAACAACTCATCCATATTGCTATAAGAAATAAATAATCATTAAAAGGATATTTGCAGTTTTTTTTTATTATTTTAAGCGACAGTAAAAAAGTTTAATATGATATATTAATCTAATATAAAGTTTTATCGAACATTTATGCCTGCAAGACTTTCTTTGAAGACATAGCCATCTTTGGTCCTAGAAGTGGTTCCAGTGATTGTAGATCTAGTAAGCTGTGCTTTAATACATGTAATTGAGACACTGGCGACATCTTCTACCTTAGGCTTAACAAATTTACCAGCAACCTTCTCACTCTTGCGCAAGAACTCTACCTCAACATCACCATCATCATCAATGTCTCCCCTTACAATTCCTACATAGTAAACACAAGTCTTCTTTGTTCCATATTCACATAGCACACACTGGCCTTCAAAAACCTCATGCACACCAGTCAAGCTAACCGTACACTCCTCATTTTCACCAAATGAAACATCAGAATCTGTGTCATCACAAAACGAAATGTCAGTTTCTGGATCTGAATCAACATCAAGCTCTTTCAGCAGCTGTCTCTTTGCCTTTTTGGGTGGAACTTTTGCTGCCTTTTCTTTCATCACCGCTCTTTCCCTAATTCGATCCATTTCTGGCGTAGAAGTAGCCATCATAGTTTTTCCTCTTTTCCTCATATTATTTGAATCTTTTCGCGGACCAGCTTTTGGTAGTTCCCTGAAAACATGAGGCGAAGTAAAGGAAGAAGTAGCTTTATGTTGAAGACTCCCTGATATTTCCTGCAAGTCATCTACAAGGTTCTCAACATTACACTCTTTCTGATTTTCATGAAATTCTTGTGCAGTTTGATCTGTGCTGGTACCACAATGTGGAGATGCTGATCCTGTCTGTTCATTGCTTTCTAAAGTGGCATTTTCACTGTCCTTGCTGATGGGCCTGTTCGTTATTTCTGAAGGCATAAAATCATCTTCTGTAAAAACATCTTCGTTAAAGGGCCAAATACCTGACACTGCAAAGCCTGATTGAATGTTAATGGGAGTTGCCGCTTTAAGAAAAGCGTGGCCTCCTAGATTTGCAACTTGATAGATTGTCAGTGGTGTCCCAACATTTTTCATCATCCATGAATCACACGCATTGTTGTAGACCGACTTCATGGGTCCAAAAACTGAACGGTCCAAGGGCTGAGTTTTAGATGAGGTGTGTGGTGGCAACGTGATCACATGAATGTTGTTTTTCTTGCACAGTTCAAGTGATTCAAATGAAATGTGGGAATCGTGATTGTCCAAGATCAAAATCAAAGGGAAGTCTTTGGAAGGTCTTGAATGCTTAATGAAGTGATTTATAACTTTGACGAAATTATCACGGGTCATCCAACCTGATTCATTCACAAGGCCAAGGGAACCTTCAGGTGCTCCAGCAAGCATAAAATTCTTAAAATTTTTTCTGGGAAACACAAAGACTGGAGGGATAATGTGACCCGCAGCTGACACAATGCAACAGATTGTGACCAGTTCTCCTCTTTCTCTGGATGTCATCTGACCTATTTGCTTCACTCCTCGTGGGGCAATTACTTTTGGCACTTTCTGTACAGTGGTCAGACCTGACTCATCCAAATTGTAGATTTGAGCTCCACTCACATTTAGTTTTGTAATGGTTTCCTTCACAATGTTGAAGAAGGTGCAAATATTATGTTTGTTGAAAGCTGTAGCTCTAGCCAGAGATGTTGCCTCAGGTTGCCTTATGGTCAGCTCGGGATTCCGTCGCAAAAATCCACAAAGCCAGTCATTCCCTGCCATCATTTGCTCATCCCAGGTTAAAGGATGTGCAATGTTATTGACTTTCGCCATCTCGTACGCCAAAATACGAACGTTTTTAGTTGTGAGTCCATGGAACATTCTTGCACAATCTTTCAAGTAACTAGCAAAATCAGCTTCTTGCTTAGCTGTGAAAACAAGGCTATGCCTATAATTTGGTACGAGTCTAGTAGGCAGACCATTTCCTTCTCTGTCTTTTGTAAGATTGTTATTGAGGGTAGAGCGAGCAATACCGTACTCCCTTGCAGCTTTCCTCACTTTCATTCCATTTTTCACAGCATTAACAGCTTCTCTCATACGTTCCTCCATAACGAGACCCTTGTTGGTGTTTCTGATGTACAATCTTGGCATCTGAAACAAAAGAGTGACAGAATTATATAACATTTAGAATGGTAGGCCTATCATTTGCAAAGAAATACTGATCATAGCACGAATGGCGTGCATCTTTAATAAATCACTGAAATCAAATTTGTTAACAGTTTTATTGGTCTAGATTTAGACCCCAGTATTAAAAAGAATCAATAATGCTGATATTCGAATGCAATCTTCAACACTTTTAATAACAACAGACTGTCTTGTCAATTTCTTCTATGGGGAGAAAGGAACCATGGGGAGAAATGAACCGGTCCATTTCTCCCCCATCAATGTATTAAACTATTCAGCCATAGAGTCTCTTAAATCTAATATTATATGCTATATTTTTTATATGAACTCTTAAAAAACAAGTAAATAAAGATATTAACGTAATTACCTTGTCCTGATTCCTGACTATGCGTCTGCTTTACGATGGTGTCTGGAACTGGAAAAAGAAACTTTAGTGCAGAAAATTTTTCAAACTTTGCGTAGGAACGACCTATGCGGGAAGTCGATGGCAAATGAAAAATTCGGACTATGTTTGATGTGGAAAACAAACTTATTATGGTTTCACTTTCATTGCATCACCGCCAGGGGCCAGAGAGGGGGTGGTCCATTTCTCCCCTATGTCCATTTCTCCCCAGTCTCCCTACCGCGTCTTCGGGAAGCTCGCAACGCTTACAGGCTCATACTCATGACTACTTTCAGTCCAGCTTGACAAAGTTCCGCGTTATTCTGTAGTTTCGTTCTACTATCGCCACTGCCTCTGGAGAGATTTTGCGATCGACGTTAAAATACATATTTATCACATTTATAATAAAATTTCAAACTACTTTAACCAAGTATTCTGTCTACCATATCGATTCTAAAGGTAAGTTAATCCTGAAACGTTTTATTTATCTAATTTAAATAAATAAATAATTATTAATTAGTATTACCCGTGGTGTTTTATTTTTGTTTTTCTCATTTAAAAACGAAGACCTACCATGGCGTCAACTAGTAAAGACTGCCACATAGCGATTGCGAAAATATAGGATACAGAGAGAGGATAAAGGGGATTTCTCCTAAGGATGCACCAAAGTGGATAGTGCGGCAAAAGCCAGGGAGACGAGATACGTCATACCGACGAAAATCCTAACAAGGAAGATACGCTGTGGAACAAGAGTAACAACCGGTCGTGGTTTAGATTTCTGGGACGAATTTGTGTAGAAATTGGCTGTTCAGATGCAGTGATACATTGATCTTCGAATGAATAATAGGAGGAGACATTTGTGGATAAGAAGTCTTGGATAGAAGAACCGGGCAACGAAAAACTAGACGAATCTTTAAGGAACATGACGACGAGGATCTAGAAGAAATCTGGAATGGAATGAGCCAAGCGGTAAAAGTTAATGATGCAGATTTAGTTAGGATGATGATTCGTGGTTATATCAAATAGATGCTATCCCTGCGTCAAGGGAACTCTATGTTGCCATTTGAATTGTACCTGATAATTGTCTGATGCCGATTAAAGGTATGGAACTATTTGTCAAGCTATGTGCTTTTATTTCCGTTCATAAAGTTATAAGAGGAAACTTGTCAGTGTTCTGAGTAGACGAGTACTGCTTATTAGTAGATTTCTCTACACAGTTTATGGCACAATAGAACTGGATTTCCGGGAAGGTTAACCCGGTCAACAAATGCCCGCAGAAGTCGGATGTGTCGGCCTAACGGCGCAAGAACGCAGCTCTGCTGTAAACAGGCACAACGCAGTCACATCCGAAAAAAATCAAAAATCCGGATGAACGCAGAAGAAGAAGAAGAAGAAGAAGAAGAAGAAGAAGAAGAACTGGATTTACGATAAGACAAAGACGTTGGACCAAAAAAGAGAAAAATCACGGAAGAATTATGAAGTTTTCAAGACATGTAGACTATAAACTATTTTACTATTTTTTCTTGGAAATTAAAACAAAGCCCATTTGATTGATATTCAACGAATCTGTCTCTGTTTTGGAAGAGTATAATATCAAACGGTACTACGAGACTACAAAGGGCAATTTAGACAAGCCCAAGTAAATGACTTAAAAAAAAAAATTCTGCACAACAAAAGATATTTACTAGAGCGGGTTCAGAGTCAACATGTTACGTAAAAGCTAGTTATGCAGTAGCCATGATACTATCAAAAAAAAAAAAAAATCGAAGCCATATTCAGATGGTGAAATGTTTAAGGAATGTTTGAACAGCGTCGTTGAAATTATGTGTCCAGAAAAGAAGAAGGATTTCTCAAAAATAAGTCTGTCCCGTCAGACTATTACTAGGTATGTGGATGACATTGGAAAACATATTGAAGATAATTTGAAAAGTCGATCATCCGAGTTTATATTTTATGCTCTAGCATTGGATGAAAGCACAGATATGGCAGATGCTGCCCAGCTGGCAATTCTTGTGTTGATGTCCATTTTAAAAAGACGGAATTAGCGGCACTGTATCCACTTAAGGACACTACTAAGTCTCACGGTTTCTTAGAGGCAGTTACATCAACATTGAATCGCTTTTCGTTACAACTTGACAACTTATCAGGCTTAACAACGGATGGTGCCCCATCAATAGTTGGGGAATACGAAGGTTTAGTAAAATTGATTGAAAATAGTTTAGTTTAGTTTAGTCGATGGATCAACATCACGGCACACGGGTGTAATCCACAAGTGCTCCGTTCTCCCCCTAACCCAAACCTGAGTCTGGAGAAACTCAACTCAGTGCACGAACTCCGTAGCACCGGCGAGGATCCTGAAATACTTTGGGTAGATTTTAAACTCTAAACTTTTTCCCGGGCGGCGCCGTTAGGTTACTCTTTTTCGATTTCCAACTGCCAAGGGATTTTTTTTAACGTGCGCAGCAATACACACAGGCATCCGATCTCACTACTCAGAGACCAGGGGAAATTTTATTACTAGAAGTTCACGTGAAAAAAATCCCGGTTCTCATCGGGGAATGATCTCGGGACCTCCAGCACTCGAGGCGGACACCATACCTCGAGACCACGCAGTACCCCAATTGATTGAAAATGACGTCTCCAAAGTCGGTAATACTTCAATGATAAATGTTTATTGCATTATTCATCAGGATAATTTATGCTCGAAGTCCCTCAAAATGGGCCATGAAAGTGGTCGTCAAAATAGTGATCTTCATTAAGTGGAACGGGTTGAATCACCGGCAGTTCCAAGAATTTCTAAAGTCTTTGGACTCAGATTATAATGACGTTACATTTTATGCAGAAGTAAGGTGGCTGACCCAGGCCAAATTGTTGAAAAGAGTGTTTGATTTGCAGCAAGAAATACACTCATTCTTTGCAAGCAAGTCAAAAAGTATCCCAGAGTTTGAAGACAAAGAGTGGGTTTGCGACTTTGCATTTCTGGTCGATGTAACTAGCCACCTAAATGACGTTAATACTCGTCTTCAAGGGAAAGATCAATTAATTAATATGATGTATGATCATATTTCTGCATTTCAAATGAAACTTGGTCTTTGGGAACAACAGTTGATGACAAATAACTTTACTCACATTCCTACATTGTCATTGCAACCATTCGTCACACAGGAGGCGGCGGACAAATACGGGTCTTTGATATCTGACTTAAACCTCGAATTTGAAAACCGATTTCAGGATATAAAAAAAAAAAATTGTTTTTTTTGTGCATCCTCTTCTTCTTTCGTTCGCTTGAAACATGTCTACAACTGCAATGTCGTCTCTAGTATGAATCTAACAGTCTTTTTTAGCTCATTCAGCGGTCCATAGAGTTTATCTTCCACTGTTGTCTCACTAGGCCAGAAGGTTCGCCTGGATATGTTGTAGTTTGGGCAATCCTGGAGTATGTGCTCTGCTGTCTGCGACGCCAAACCACATGTGCACATGGCTGAGTCACCAATCTTGAATTTTGTATACAAGTGGTTGCGTAATCTATTGTGTCCTGTTCATAGGCGCAGAAGAATGACCTGTTCTGATCTGTCCATAACGTGGTAGTCGTCTTGAGTAAGGTTTGGAGGCTTTCTGATTGATTTGATCATTCTTTTCTTTTGGTGGTATGTAATAGGCACATCAGGTTGTTCTTCTTTTGCTCCTTCCTTAGCCAATCGATCAGCTCTGTCGTTTCCGGGGACTCCACAGTGGGATGATATCCACTGTATGGTGATCTTACGCTGACTGCTAAGTTCAGAAAGTAGTGTCCTCAGAACTGGCAATTTCCCAGACAGGAGCGCCTCTATTACGGATTTTGCATCTGTCAATATCACTGCAGGTTGTGCATTTGCAACGTCATTCGCGGTAGACGTGAATTTATTACCAGGAAGATTACAAATAGAACATTGTGAAATATGTTGTGATACACAGTTAAAGGAGAAATTCCATCAAGTTGGTTTGGAAGAGTCCTATAAAACGTATTTGGACAAGGATAACTATCCTGCGTTTTACAAGCATGCTCTGTCGATGATTTCGCTATTTGGAAACACTTATGACGTGTGCGTGTGAACTGCTTTTTAGTCGCATGAAGCACATCAAATCACAAGTGAGAACACGAATTACTGTTGTTTATTTGGAAATCTGCTTGCGTGTAGCGACAACGACAGTCGAGATCAATTTTGATGCACTTAGTTCTGCAAAACAAAGTCAGATGTCCCACTTTTAAATATTTTTAAATTGTCTAATAAATATGTTTGATTCTCAGTTATGTATTATTTTCTTTTAAAAAAATTTCATTTTTTTTTAAAACATTAAACCAAGCAAGCGTTTGACCAGATCTCAACTACTGGAAAGCGACGATGTAGTCGAAGCTGTAGCACGCTTGCTTGTTTACTTTAATTAACAAACAAAATAATTAGGTGCGTGGCCCGGCAGGAAATATTATTTCTGAAATTTGGCTCGCCTCCTGAAAAAGTTGGCCACCCCTGCACCAGTATCTAATATCACACGCCTCTCCCCCCCCCCCCAATAACAAAAAGCAGGTAGTACCGTCTACTGTCATACGGTAGCTCAGTCATATCTGACTAAGACTTGACACCCAGACACGTGATATTGACCACACTAACCCAATAAGATTGTGATAACAGTAGACCATGTTAGGTAAGCTCGGTGTAATTTTGAACCCGATTTTCTTCAGCAAAGCTAGAATAGAAGAATTGCATGTGTGAATCAAACTCAACTTCCTGCCCGCTCAGTGGTCTTGTGTTCGAATCCTCTTCGAGTTGGGGATTGTTTTTTCCCCCATTAACATGGACACCCAGATCGATTCTACCTAAAATGGGTACCAGGAAATTTTCCAGAAAGTAAAGGCGCCAGCCGAGATATTGATCACACCAACCAAACAAGATGTTGATAGCACTAGATCATGTTAGGTAAGCTCGGTGTAATTTTGAACCTGATGTTCTTACTGGCTTGTGTAATGTGGTTGATTCATGGGCCACCTCTTCTTGTCCTCTGGATTGTTGCTTCCAGTATTTTCAATTATGCTGACACTCCCGATACGTTGATGGCGATGTCAGGGGTTCAATCCCTATACCGATCAGTTGGACTTCAACCTTGACGTCTCGTTCAGAAAGCAATGGTAAACTACTCAGCGTAAACTTGCCTAGAAAGGCAGCCTCCGTGGCGGAGTGGTCAAGTCGTCTGCCTTGCACTCCTAAGGTTGTGGGTTCGGGCTACGTCTTTCGGTTCACGAGTGCATTTTTCTCGGAAACTTCTGGGGGTCGTCGCAGGAGCTAAGGTGCTTGTGCTTTGTGTGATGGATGCTTTCGGCAGCGCGCCCTGCGGACAGAGACAGAGCCATATGGGATAAAATTTGATCAATGAAGTCGATCCTCTCGACTTTTGAGACTTTATTTTTGGCCTAGAAAATCAAACTTGGTCTGGGGATGATCGCAGTGCCGTGCAAAGGACAACGCAACATGTATTTTTAACACACCTCATTGTCACATATGGCAACATTTATTTATGACATACTTCATTGTCACACATGGCAACATTTATGTATAGCATACCTCATTGTCACACATGGCAACAATTATTTATAACATTCCTCATTGTCACATATGGCAACATTTATTTATAGCATACATAATTGTCACATATGGCAACATTTATTTATAGCATACCTCATTGTCACATATGGCAACATTTATTTATAGCATACCTAATTGTCACATATGGCAACATTTATGTATAGCATACCTCATTGTCACACATGGCAACATTTATGTATAGCATACCTCATTGTTACACATGGCAACATTTATTTATAACATTCCTCATTGTCACACATGGCAACATTTATTTATAGCATACATAATTGTCACATATGGCAACATTTATGTATAGCATACCTCATTGTCACACATGGTAACATTTATTTATAGCATTCCTCATTGTCACACATGGCAACATTTATTTATAGCATACCTAATTGTCACATATGGCAACATTTATTTATAGCATACCTCAATGTCACATACGGCAAGTGAAGGTGGCTGACTTCTTTGTATGCTTTATTTATTTATAGCATACCTCAATGTCACATACGGCAAGTGAAGGTGGCTGACTTCTTTGTATGCTTTATTTATTTATAGCATACCTCAATGTCACATACGGCAAGTGAAGGTGGCTGACTTCTTTGTATGCTTTATTTATTTATAGCATACCTCATTGTCACATATGGCAAGTGAAGGTGGCTGACTTCTTTGTATGCTTTTTTAAAAACCTTTTGTTTTAAAATGTTGCATATCCCTTCCAGGATGTTGCAGTAAACACCAACATTTTTCAGCTGCTGTTAATGTACTAGACAAGTTTTGCGTTCAGTAGTTTGCCACTGCTTTATGAACGACCGGCTCACATAGCCCCGTAAGTTACCAGCGCGGCGCGAACCGCTGTCTATTCTCGCAGCTGCTGTTCTGTTTTCTCCACGTAGATATACGGGTTTACGAACAATGTCGTTAACACCTTGGCCAGGGAGACGGCTTTTAAAAACTGTCCCAGTGTAATTAATAACTTGCTTTTATTCATCTTGATTGTGTATAGATCAGTGGTTCTCAACCGGTGGGGAATCCCCCCCCCCAGGGGGGAATTTAAGGGTTTCCAGGGGGGGGGGGAGAGGGGAATTAAGATTATTTCTAGATTGCGTGAAGACAAGAACCGATTACTTGATATTGTTTTTCCTTCATACTTTACAGTTCTGTACTTATCACCCTTCTGAAATTCATTTTATAACGTAAGTAGACCCGCAAATCACATTTTATGTAGATGTTTAGACTTGTGTTAGTATTTAGTATGTGCTATTAAATTTAGCTTCAATTATTACGTATACTGTGTAGGGGCAGGGGGAAACCTTTAGGGAGGAAATACGAAAGGGGGGGGGGGGGGGGCGAATGACGTCCTAAAAATATGGTGAAGGGGGGCACGGGCCGAAAATGGTTGAAAACCACTGGTATAGATCATAGTTTGCATCCTGCAATTTCACAGCATCTCTAAAGTTGCTTAGGTATTTGCATTCTGTTTGGATTAAGAGTTGGAGTACTGTACTTGTTTCAGAGCTACAGTGGTAAAAACAGTCGCTTAGCAAGCACGACAGGAGGCTTCTGATAATCAGAAATGGTCGCCCTCTCCCAAAATTAGGCCCTTCTTCTACCTTCCTGACACTCTCTGGGGTAATGACTCCCGGCCGTTTTTCTGCTGTCGTGCGTGGACACCCAAAAGACATTTATAATCGTACAATTCCCTTATCGACATCGCTAAGTGTGTCTGCCAAAAAGCCATCCCACGTTCTGTCTGAGGGGCACCCTGTGCATCTATCAGCACTGACACGGCACCATTGACCACGGGAAAGCCAGCCCCCCTCCCCCCAGCAGTTGGCCTCCTTCGCCTCCGCCTTGGTGGCTAACTATGGCCCAGTCAGTAGACGTCGTTGCTGCCATGTTGCCTACTTCGTACCCCGTTTACATTTTGTGGAACTGCCCTCCTGCACGCGCCTAGTGGAAGACAGCTTTTCCACTAGGCTAATTCTATTAAGTCCACCCCCCTCCCCCAACTCCCTTTCCTGACGCTGGCTGTCGCTGCGAAGTGTGGTCTTTGCAAGACTTAATTAACTAATCCACCAAAGGCGGTCGTTGTCGGCGCCTGGCTGCAGTTTCGACTTCGGACATTTCTGATCCTAGTGATCGCTACTTTGTAGTTTATCCACCTCTCTGTAGCGCCTCGGCTAGGGTACCTTGTTTTTACCTGGTGGTTTGGCTCTCGGGTCGGCAGCAGTAGGCTCGAGACCGTAGCTGTTGTTTCGGTGCCATTGTGAGGTTGCGTTGAGTACATAGTGCATTGGGCCAGATAAGCTACAGGCAGATTTGGTTGAGAATAAATTTATAATTATCCATAACAGCAGCATTGGTGTACAGTACAATAAGTGATTTAGTGTTTCATTGAGACAACATTGCAGATATACACACATTTCAAGTGGACGAACAAAAGAAGAAGAAAATGAAGTGTTTCGTACATTAAAAGTGAAATTATTAATTTATAAAATTATCTACTTGCAGGATAATAATAAATAATCGATACATCATTTTCAGAAACTTGCTCAGTACAACTATTATTACATGCATGCAATGAATATAGGACGGAGGGAATAGCTGAGTCCATGGGAATATAGATACATGAAGTCCATAAGCGGGCACTCTCCAGCTGTTTATACTTCACCTCGACACCGCAAGGTGCAAGAGGAACATGATGAGATGAGATGAGAATGAATTTACACGACACACTTATATGTATGGCGATGGTTAAGTATGTTCTAATGTCATATTAAAGCAAGCCTATGCAAACTAATAAAAATGTGTTTATTGAGATTAAAAATAATACAAGATTTATGAAGTTGTAATTCTTCTTTGATTATAAAACATTGCATATGGTTGTATAAATGGCTTCCAAACGGCATAAATCTGGTATGTTTTTTTACACCCTGCCTGCCCTACGCCCACATACTTGAACTGGGTGTGAGAGAAGTGTTGCAGATCCATACAGAAGGAATATTTGAGCAGTTCTTCGGGATATGGTTATCTGAGAATTGATAGATAGATGGAGCAAATCAGAGTAAGTTATTTACACTTAAAATAATAGTTTGACATTTTTCTTTCCAGGCTCCCTGTTATGCATTTTATTGTAATTTTACCCATTGACAGGAAGCTTTCGGGATCGAGCTAAGTTGACTGTGGAGAAGGTGTACTTTGGTTCTATTAATATTATTCGGCTAATAATACACTTATACAGGAATGAGTCTTCCTCTTGCACCATTTCCGCAGTTCTACAGCCTGTATTATAAAGTCACTGGCTCTTGTGGTAAACTGTTGCAGTTGGAGCCGCTGTGCATAAAATATGGTTAGTTAGTGCGCTTAGCTGCGAAGACATTATTATTAAATATGTGAAAGCTGACGCGTTGTCCTAGTTGATAAGGAGCTGCACAGATAATGTACGTGGGTTCCAAACGGAATAAAGCTGACTGTATGTTCGCCGTCTCGCTAAGTGAGGGAAAGACAGCCACATATTCCTCCATACATTGGAGGACTACAAAATGTGATGGTTCTATCACATCATCGCAGGTACATACAGAAAAAAAGATGGTAGTTTATTAAGAATACCTTTGTTTTCTAGGAATTCTCCAACGGTGACCTACTTAAAAGAGAATTTGCATCCACCAGTGGTGAGAATTAACTGATTAATTGCCATGGGATGATTAATTGTCTTAAGCGACTTCCCATATCTGCCATAGACTTATATATATATATATATATATATATATATATATATATATATATATATATATATATATATATATATTACCAACACGTTGTCATTGCATTATAAAACAACATGTCTGCTATCATATTAACAACTTTTAAGCCACATCTCTACTTCCCATTTTGGTGTCAGGTCTTAGTCAGATATGACTGAGCTACCGTATAACAGTAGACGGTACTACCTGCTTTCTGTTAGCGCTGAACGTTGGGCGGAGCTTACCAAACCCGACACCCCACATTGTGCCAACGGCTTCGGGCGGAAGAGCGCAATTGGGAGGGTACAAGCCTTACCCTGGTGCGAGGAAATGCAACCTAAAGACAAAATGTCATGGCAGGGCAGACCAGGCCCTAAGCCTTGGTTCGCGGCTGGTCTAGGATCGAAGCTCCAACAGGCTGACAGTTAGAGCATTGCTTTGCTGATCCGGCAGCTTCTGCAGCTTGTCTTGTTCCAGATGTAGAGTTGTTACCTTTACACTGGAGTGAACTAGGCAGGCCGAGAGAGGGATCATGCTGCATGGGCAACACATGATCTCTATATTTTAGCCCAGGCTTTGTGCTATGGAGAGGCAATAACTCCATCCCTGGTCTTAACTGGTCTCGGAATCAAAGCGAGAGGCAACTGTTACGGGTTATAAGTCCCTGTCAATTTGCATAGACATGGGGCGCCACGCATTGCCTCAGACGGTGGGAGACACCTACAGGTGTCACTGATCAGCTACCGCCCGCCTCAAGCTGGGCAGCCCCGGCCAATTGGGTGCTGATCCGCCACAGCCTGCCTGCTTCAATGGGTGCTTGGGGCTAGGACAAAATCTGAATCGCAGGCTGTAAAACCAATGCACCAGGTACTAATAAAAAGAAAAATAGAAACCTCAAGCTACGGCTTGCAACCTGGAATGTGAGAACCATGTGTCCAGGATTTTCCACTGACTTGACCAATATTGACGATGTGAGAAAAACGGCTGTGATTGATGCCGAACTCAATCGTCTTAACATTGATATTGCTGGCCTGCAGGAGACTCGCCTCGCTGAGGAAGGGTCACTCAGGGAAAACAATTACACCTTTTTTTGGAAGGGTAGAGGGCAGGCAGAAAAAAGGCAACACGGTGTGGGCTTTGCAGTGAAGAATTCGCTACTGGGAATGATTGAAATTCCAGCAGGAGGAAATGAAAGACTATTATCCCTGCGCTTGGCAACCTCTTGTGGTTTTGCCACCATTATTACTGCATATGCACCGACACTCGATTCCTCTGATGATGTGAAGGATTCGTTCTATGAGGAGTTAGACTCCGTGATCAAGGCAGTTCCAAAATCTGACTACATTTATATGCTCGGTGATTTCAATGCTCGTGTGGGCAAGGACTCGAGTTCATGGCCAGTGTGCCTTGGAAAATACAACATCGGTCGCATGAATGAAAATGGGCAAAGGCTGCTGGAGCATTGCACCAGAAATGACCTATGTATTACAAACTCCTTTTTTAAAACAAAAGAGCTGCATAAGGTCACATGGAAACATCCAAGATCCGGCCATTGGCACCAGCTGGACTTCATCATCACACGGAGACAACATCTGAACCATATATCATTGACTCGAAGTTACCACAGTGCTGACTGTGATACGGATCATTCTTTGGTTGTTGCAAGGGTTAGACTGAGACCAAAGAGAATCTACACAGCTAAACACAAATCTAGCCCCAGGATTAATATTATTAACACTCACGATCCTGAAAAGTGCTTTCAGTTTCAACAGCAACTTGAAGACGCTTTCACTGATACACCAGAAAATTGTACAGTAAATGAAAAGTGGGGTCAACTTAAGGAAACTCTTTATAAAACTGCCGTAGGGGTTTACGGCACTGTGGATCATAAGAGGCAGGACTGGTTTGCTGCAAACAGCCAGACTCTGCAGCCCTTGATTGATAAGAAGAAGATAACTCTCTTAAGAAACAAGGAAAGACCAACGCGTAACACTCTGAGTGAGCTAAGGCAAGCTAGGAAGGATGTGCAAAAGGCTGCCAGGCAGTGTGCAAATGATTATTGGATCAAGTTATGTGAGTCCATTCAAATCGCAAGTGATAAGGGAAACATCAGAAGCATGTATGAATAAAGAAAGCCTGTGGTCCAATGATCAAATGAAGTGCACCATTGAAAACCTTGACTGGAGAAATCATAACTGATAAGAAACAGCAGATGGACAGATGGGTAGAGCACTATTTGGAGCTTTACTCAAGTGAGACCAAACTAGCGGATGATGCCCTCAACGCCATAGAGGCTCTACCAACTCTTGACCACCTGGACACACTTCCCACCATAACAGAAGTTAAGTGTGCTATAAATGAACTTGCATCTGGCAAGGCTCCAGGTAAGGATGGGATTCCAATAGAGGTTATCAGGAGTGGGCAAGACACACTCACTCTACAGATCCACCAGCTAATAGAGCTATGCTGGCGAGAAGGACAAGTCCCACAGGATTTCAAAGATTCAAGCATCATAACACTGTACAAGAACAAGGGCGATCGGAGCGACTGCAAAAACTGTAGGGGTATCTCACTTCTGTGTATTGTTGGAAAAGTATTTGCCAGAATTGTTCTGCGCAAACTTCAAGTCTTAGGAGATCAAGTCTTCCCCGAATCACAGTGTGGCTTTCGACAGAACCGGTCTACCATTGATATGATATTCTCATTGCGACAAATGCAAGAAAAATGCAGTGAACAGAATCAACCACTGTTTATTGCCTTCATCTACCGCACAAAGGCATTTGATTTGGTCAGTCATGAGGGTCTGTTCAAGGCTGTAAAGAAGATTGGCTGCCCACCAACTCTTCTGTCCATTGTGGAATCGTTCCACACAGGCATGAAGGGTTTAATCAAGTTTGATGGTGCAACTTCTGAAGAGTTTGAAATCAAGAGTGGAGTTAAGCAAGGTTGTGTACTAGCTCCCACCCTCTTTGGAATATACTTTTCACTTCTACTGAAATATGCCTTTCGTGATCAGGATGGTGGTATATACATTCACTCACGCTCAGATGGCGGCCTCTACAATGCTCAGAGATTGAAGGCCAAGACCAAAATTAGGAGGGTACTGATCAGAGAGTTGCTTTTTGCAGATGATGCTGCAGTTACGACCCACTCTGAGGAAGAATTGCAATGTCTACTATCTGCATTCTCCAATGCTTGTTCTGAATTTGGTTTAACAATTAGCAAAAAGAAGACACAGATTATGTCACAAGGTGCACATGGGGTACCATCAATCTTTATTGACGACGCCGAACTAGAGATGGTAGACCATTTTACATATCTAGGATCAGTGGTAAATAGCAAATTATCCCTAGATCAGGAAATCAACATCCGGATTGGTAAGGCAGCAACAACAATGAACAGGTTAAGAAAAAGAGTCTGGGAGAACAGGAAGCTTACTGCCAAAACAAAAGTCCTTGTCTATCAAGCCTGTGTCCTTAGTACTCTTCTTTATGGCAGTGAAACCTGGACAACTTACTCACACCAAGAGAAACGTTTAAACAGCTTTCATATGCGGTGTCTGCGAAGAATTCTTGGTATTAAGTGGCAAGACAAAATCACAAATACTGAAGTATTGGAAAGATCAGGTTGTGTGACGGTTTATTCCATGCTCAGTCTTCGTAGACTTAGATGGATAGGACATCTTAGGAGGATGGATGATGGTAGAATACCAAAGGACATCTTTTTTGGTGAATTACAGATGGGTAAGAGATCTCAGGGTCGGCCTCTACTGCGATACAAAGATGTGTGTAAGCGGGCATGATTGATACAGGCATTGATAATGCACAATGGGAGCAAGTCACTGCTGAACGTGTTGCATGGAGGGCAAACATCAGAAATGGAATAAAGACAAAGGAGAAAATTATTGCAGATAAGTCACACACCGAGCGTGTGAGAAGTAAGATGGTGCATAATGATGGAAATGACCACGTGTTCACATGCACCCACTGTGAATGGACATTTACAGCGCGAATTGGCCTTATCAGTCACATTCGCTACCGCCATAGGTAAAAGTTATTATGCCTTTTTAAACTATTGTCTGTCAAGACGGCAAGGTGCCCATTTTCTGCCATCCATTTTTGTTTGGTCCAAACCTACGTTTTGTTTGGCACTGAATCTGTTAATGTCAGTTTATATCTTTGCTAACCCATTTAACATTTAAATGCCATTGTAAGTGATCTAATCTTAACTTGCACTATAAATAATAATGTAATCTTATTCTATAAGTCACTATCATTGAATGTAAGAAAGAGAGTGCTAAAGTGCTATATAGAACCTGTTTTGCTGTATGGCAGTGAACCTTGGAATGTAAATGAACAAATTAGAAAGAACTTGGAAGCAACAAAGATGTTATTCCTGAGACGAATGTTGCAAATTTCTTGGACTGCCGAAGTAACTAACAAGGATTGCCTGAAAGAGGCTAATGAAACTAGGCCATTACATACAACAATAAGAAAGAGACAAACAGCTTTCTTTGGTCATGTGATGAGAAGAGAGGCATTGGAGAACATTGTGACAACTGGAAAGATTGGGGGGAAGAGAGGCAGAGGCAGACCAAGAAAAATGCTGCCATGCTGGATGGATTGAGATGTTGGCATGGAGGAATATCATCAGCAGAGTTGATCCAGAAAACCAAAGACCGAGATCATTGGAAAGTCATGAACGCCTACCCCAGCTGGCAAGGCACTTGGTAATGATGATGATGATGATGATGATAAATGATAATGTTATAAAATTCTCCTCTCATCTAAACAGACATTGTGAGAACGATTTGCTTTGAAGCATTCACATGATAACTAAATAACGATGAAGCTTAGAAGCATGATAAAGTCACCATTGATGGATATCAGTCACAAGTAAGTTTTATTTCTTTTGTATAAGTTTTGAAATGTGGCTATACAGATGAATAGCAGCAATATCATGGCAGGGTAGAAAACAAACAAAGAAGTATTAGAAAAGCTGGGATTCAATTAGATCAGAGACAGACAATAAAGATACTTTTGCCTTATTAAGAGACACAACTCCTTATGAAATGATTTCTTCTTTTGCTACCTTTATCTTCCAATGGAGTATAAACTGTCACTAAGCTCTTTATAAACTTGTTCAATAACTGGTTGCATTGTGCAATTAAAGTGTTCTACATGCTGAGGATAGCCAGTCTCTCGCAAGCCCTCCTTAGTCACCACTAATGACATGGATGATTTTTTTTTTGTTGTTGTTGCATATCCTTTACAGGACATCGCTGTCAACATCAGCATCTTTCAGCTGATTGTTGATTTCTTGGCAAGATTACGCTCAGTAGTGTGCCATTGCTTTCTGAGCGGCCGGCTCACAACCCCATAAGTTACTGATGCGATTCACACTGCTGATTCTCACCGTCGTCATGTTACTTATGAGAGTATACGAGATTATGGAGAAAAGTCGCTAACCTTTAGGCCAAGAAGCCGGGGACATGGATGATACAGTGTTATTATTCTCTGCTTGCCTTATGGGCCTCAGTAACATGCGGGCGATAAAAGGATGTGCTGAAGGGTATAGCAGACGAGAAGCATAAAGATACCTGTATACAATAATACTTTTCGTGGACAACATCAAGAGATGGGTTGGAAGCAGGCTATATGAGTGCACCATAAGTTGCAGATCAGTGTGTTGAGACTGAGACCCATTACAGCCAGCCTTCAATGTGGACAAAGGTAATAAAATGGAGAGAGAGACAGACGGAGAGAAACAGGTAGGGAAGGAGAAGTATATTTCTGTATTGAAAGAACGTGAAGCATAATGTAAAGTGTTGATACATTTGCATACTGTTATTATAATAGAATCTAAAAATATACATTAGCGGAAATATAGTAAGTAAACAAGGGGCCCCTTTATACACCTTGAGATGTATTGAGCATATGGTGCTAGTTCCAAATGTTTCAACATCTGTCAACACTCGAGGGATGATTTCAGTATCATGTTGGCTGCCTTGACTTCCTCAGACATTTCCTGATTCCCCTGTTTAACCTGGGTGGATCTGGCAGCCCAGGCCAATTTACAAACCCACCTTAATGTGAATTCAAACCAGTGACCACCAGGCTAGCAGGCAAGCATGCTACCCAGTGCAACTGCAGGAGATCTTCCTCCTGGAACGTCAAGCATTCTTTGCCCACATTGTCAAAGAACATTTCAAGATTTCAAGCCAAAATAGGCCTTACCAACCATCTTAGAACTCACAGCTCCATACTTTCAACCCCACTGGATGAAGTGAATGGTCATCATCATTCTTGATGGACAAACAACACCGCGGCTTCCAATTGAAGTACAATGGGATCTAGATATCACATGGTCTAAGGTGATGGCATGAAAAAGTATAATAAATAAAATGATCCAGAACACCAAGGCCTGAGATTAATGGAAAGTCATGAATGCCTGTGCCACTGGGCAAGGCATGTGATGATGATGTTAAGATTGCATGCTGGTGTTATCCCATGTATTGTTGTCATTGTTGTTGATCCCAGTGTTGTAGAGTGTTACTGTGTCAATGCCATTCCTATTAAGGTGCAGGTCTGATATGCATCATCATAAACATACACAAGTTTAATGTTTTCCTAGTCTCATTCAGTTCTCATTGTTCATGCAGGAATGCAAGCATCATTTGTAAACAGAAGTCAGCTGGAAGGCAAGTCAAAGTTGTTGAGAAATCTCATGAGCCAAGTAAAAATTTGCTTGTAACACCTGCTGTAAAAAAGAGCAAGATATCGACTCGTGACACACATTTGAAAAAGACTTCTACTCTGTCAGGTAAAGTGAGCAAGATAAAACATTCAGCAGCAAAGAGGATACCTGAGTTAAAAAAGGCTGGTAGAGGTAAGAAAAGCCAAAACAGAAATACTAAACTGGTAGCCGCATATGATGTTCTCTCGACTGGTTTAGATTCTATTGTCAACCCAACAGTCATTAAAAACAACAGATATAAGGTAATGAAAGATGCACAAAAAAGTGTCAAACAGAAACCTGTAATCTTGAGCAATGCAAAACCAACAAGTAAGAAATCTTCGAACACTCCAGGTAGAGTTTCTAGAAATGAATTTTCTTTAATCAATGAAATTGATTTCAGTAGAATAGGAAAGAAACCAGAAATAGCCAAATTGCCAGTTTCTCAGACAAAGAAAATACAGTCAGTAGTTATTAAACAACCTACGCTGTACAGTAATGTAGTTTCTGTTAACAGTACTTCTAGTTTCACATCTACAGTTTTTAGAAAACAATCATTTCGGGAAACACAAAATCATGTTACATCTTCAGACTCAACTAAAACTTCTATTGTTAGTCTCAGATTTGAAAGAACCGAGGAGAAAGAACAGAATGACAGTAAAATACCAAAACAGATTCAATCTGTGTCACAAAATATGAATTATATAGCACCAACAAATTATATTTCTTTTTGTAAAGCATCAAGATGTACTAAAACATCAGTAAGTAATAAAATTGCTGCAAACAAAAGTCCTGGATTTAAAAAATCATCAGTTGGAAAGAACAACATTACAGAAAATATCACACCACAATCAAGAACAATTAAGGCAAGAAATCAGACCAGATATGTGTTACAAAACAAACAAACTAGAAATAAACCAGAAAAAAGGAAAGCTAAAAGAAAAAGCCAGGTTACAAAAGCAGGAGCTACCAAACAGTTTGGTAGAAAGCAAACTCAACCGCTTGCAAGGAAGCACAAAGAAGCTGTGAGTGTTGTGAGAAATAGAACATTACGTGGTAGCAGTCAAAAACGAACCCAGTCTTCAAAAAAGCATATTCCTCATACATCATCAGTAGCTAAGAAGAGCAAAAGTAGAAGTGATGCTGATCAAAAGAAAACTGCAGTTGTGGAAGTTTCTGAAGTTCCAGTATATATTCCTAAAAGATTACAAAAGATGGCAAAAGAAACCAGACCAATTACCAAATTGTCTTCATTGCTGACATTAAAATCATCGGAAATAGGCAATAAAGAACAATTTGCTGGTCTTACAAAAACAACTGTCAAAAAATCGGTTGTCAGGAAGCAGAGAACGTTGACTTCAGAGGACCATTTACCTAAAAACAAGTCATTGCGGGCACTCAAGCAGTATACACCATTACTTGCGATAGAAGTAACTCCCATACAGTCTCTTGTTAGAAGGTCACTGAAGTCTGCTACATCTTCACCAACTATTGTATCCAGTCTCTGCAAAGCTGCAGAAAAAACTACACTGTCACAATCAAAGAAAAATGAAGACCTTAATCAGACAGAGATTATGCTGCCTTCGGAGAATGTTTCCAGGCGGTCTTATAGTAGCAAATTTACAAGTACACCCATACTTGCATATTCATCATATAGAATAGAGAAAGCATCTCCTTTACCTACAAGGAAAAATATGACAAGTCAATTGCGAAAGAAATCTGCCACCAAACAGACAAAGAAGAATACTGTTTCTGCCAAAATGAATACATTATTTCTTAATGGAACATCTAACAGACCATTGCGATCAGCAAAGAATATTCCTTCACTTGCTGCAAAAGTAACATCTTCACAAAAATCACATAAACCTTTACGGAACTCTCCAAAGACTGAAAATGAAAATGCACTGCTTCAGAGAAAGAGAAGCTTAAAGATAAAGTCAAGTTTGATATCTTCAACGAAAAAGAAAAAGGCTAGCCTATCAGAAAGGAGTACCAGTGCAAGATCCGTTGCTGAACCTGTGTCACAACTGACAAATGTCACAGATATAGCATTCCCTTCTAGCATCAAAAAAGGACTTCAAAGAGTTTCAGCAGTTGGAAAGAAAACTTCCAGGCAATCCAAGGAAAGCAAGAAGAGAAAACCAGTCACTAATTCTCGGAATGTTAAGGGATTATCCCACATAAATATTGAAGATAATTTAGAACTGATAAAAAATGTTCTGTCACAGTCTAAACTTTCTAAGAAATCTGTTTCCTCAGTGCTTAATAGACACCCAAAAGATTTTTCCAGGGAAGAAAAGAGTTTGATCTCATTAAGGAAAAAAGGGCCATCACTTCTAGGTAAAGTCAAAAAGCCAGCACTCAGAAGAGTAGTAAAGAGGGCATTTTTACCTGAAATATCAGTTAAAGCTGTGGCTAAAAGTAAAAAGGACAACAAAACTCATGGTGCGTATTCTGTAGGTAAGAAGCCTGCAGCAATCTGTAGAGTAAGTAACAAACATTCAGACAAAAATGCAAAGTTAGGGGTAAAGCTAAAAGAAAGAAAACCATTTTCTCCAACTAAACAAATTATGAGAAGAGCTAGGATTATAAAAGATGCAAAACTTAACTTGAGTTATCCAGAACAGACCAAAGCACTTAAGGCAGCAAGCAGACAAAAAGTTACAGAAATATCATGTAAATTACAAAATTTAGCAAAAGCAAACAAGCTAAGTAAATTAACACAAAGCAAAACACTATCTCTCAAAAAGGCTGGCAAGTTGTCAACAAAGGGAGATAAAAGAAAATCTCTAAAACGAATTACATCTAGCTTAATTAATGCTGCAGAAGTTCAGCGGAACAGTACTCCTAGAAAAACAGAATCGTCAAAACCAATAACATTGATTAATAAGGTGCAACAAGCCATATTAACACAAAGCAAAACGCTACCTACCAAGAAGAGTGTCAATCTGTCAACAAAAGAAGATAAAAGAAAATCTCTAACAGGAATGACGACTAGCTTAGTTAAGGCCACCGAGGTTCAGGCGAGCACTATGGTTATTCCTAAACAAACTGAAACACCAAAACCAAAAACATTGATTATGAAAATACAGCAAACTGTTATCTCACCATCACAAAAGAAAATAATTACTCAGAGCAAGGAGAAAGTAACTAAAGCTGTACTTGGTGAAATGTTCGTCTGTGAGATCAGTCCAAAGTTGTCTAAAGGAGGAATTAAAAAATCTGTTTGCTTATCAACACGGAAAAGACTTAGTCTTGGCAGGGTTGCAAAAGTTGAAATGATGAACTGGCTGACTCCAGGACAGAACAAAGCATTACAACTTTTACCTAGAAAAACTCCATCACAAGAGGCCAGATATGTTGTATCATCACAGAGTTCAACAGCTGCTAAAATATCTGCAAACAAGAGGCATCTAGACTTACCAAAAATAATAGAAGGAAGAAAACCAGCTGCACAGTCTAAAAAACAAACTAGATCCACAAAGACTACAGAAAATGAAAAGATTAATTTGGTGTCTCGGGGACAGAAAAAATCAGCTATTGGAAATAAAATACAGAAAACCAAAACCACATCTACTTCGCCCAAGAAAATGGGGAAGAAAAAACTTAATAAAGTTGCTGATAACATACTATTAAACAAGGTAAATCCAAAATTATTAACACGAGCAAAAGCAACAAAATTAATTGTACCATCAGCAAAAATGACTAGGCTAGGTAAGGTTAAAGAGATTGAAAGAATTGGTTTGGTCCCTCTAGGGCAGAAGAAAACACTAGAAGCTCTTTCACATGGTGGATGTAAAATAGCAATAACCAAGTCTTCAACATTAACCAAGAAAAAAGGGAAGAAAGGACTTAATAAAAATAACAACTCTGGTAAAAAACTTCCACATAGGATAAGTTCGAACAAAGTTAAAAGGAGAACAGCCATGTTATCATTGCCAAAAATGAAAGTAGATGGCAAAGCTAAAAAAATCGACAACATTAGCCTAGCCTTGCCTGGGCAGAATGAAAAATCAAAACTGTCACCAAGTGTATATAAAATGCAGAAAGCCAAATCTTCTTCAGCACAAAAGAAAACACAGAGAAAGAAAGTACCTAGTAAAATTGACAGTGAAATACTTTCAAAAAAGCCAACACCAAAATTATCAATAAAAAGAACATCTGTGACATCATCACCAAATATCTCTGGATGTATCAAGGCAAAAAAGATTAGTATAATCTCTTCAGAACAGGATGAAGCACCAAAACCATTACCTGATAAATATAACACTCAAAAAACCAAAATCTTTTCATCATCAAAGAAATCAGGGAAGAAGAAGAAGGCAATCGGTGAAAAATGTAAAATACTTTCAAGTAAGGTTAGTTCCAAAATATCAACTAAAATGAAAAGAAGAAAATCTGTTGCAGTGTCACCAAAAATTACCAGACGTGGTAGGTCTAAAGATATTAAGGAATTCCTCTTGGCTTCTTTAGGAAATAAAGAAGCATTAAAACAATCACCACGAGCGCGTACAACACGAAAAATCAAACTCTCTGCAATATCAAAGAAAATTGAGAAGAAGAAAACAGTAAAGAAAATTCCAAGTAAAAATAAAATACACTCAAGCAAGGTGATTTCAAATGTGAACGTGAACATCGATGCAAGCATTTCTTCACCAACAACAGGAAGAAGTACAAGTAATAAGAGAAGAACATATCCAAGGTACAGTCTGGTTCCTCAAGGACTGAAGAAAGCATCAAAACAATTATCAGCCAGACAGAAAAATAAAAAACATAAATTAACAGATGTCCCTAAAAGGGCAAGTTTAGGAATTATGCCAGATGTATTGGCACACACTAGAGGGATGAAATCTACAGAAGGAGCCAGTAATGTTTCATTTCAAAGACTTGAGTCAG
This sequence comes from Cepaea nemoralis, assembly GCA_014155875.1. Taxonomy (NCBI): domain Eukaryota; kingdom Metazoa; phylum Mollusca; class Gastropoda; order Stylommatophora; family Helicidae; genus Cepaea; species Cepaea nemoralis. The sequence continues at coordinate 944,212 of JACEFZ010020300.1, forward strand.
TTTATACACTGAATAAGTCACATAGGAAGTCTCAGCCAAGTAGAAACATTAGTACAGTACTACCATTTAATTTGGTGAATGAATATGCCAGTAGCGAAACATCTCCATCGCAACTTAAGAAAACAACTGATATAATTTATAACAGACAGTTACAAAATATTTCATCACCCACAAGGAGAACTGCACAAAAATCACCTGGTAAACTACAACACGTTTATGAAGGACTTGGAAGAAGATCTTTGTTGTTATCAGATACCTCATTTGAATGGAAAATGGCAGATCCATTAGACACAGAAATTGCTGGAAGTGGCTACAGAAGAAAAGATCATATAAGTTTACTTCCAGAGAAAACCAGAGCAGAGTCATACATTTGTAACGTTAATTACACAAGGAATGACAGGGAAGATCGATTGCCAGTAAGCAGGACTACACAATCACCACAGACTTTATCCAAGAAAGTCAGCTATTCAGAACAAAGCAGAAAAGTGTCAACATCAAAAGTATCATTTTCATCACCAATAGGTAATGTTGATGGTCACACAAGATACATAGCTAGTACTCCATTCCCAGTACGAGGAAAATCAGCAGTATCAAGTATGCACATTGAACGTGCCAGAAACAGTGATTCAGATGTGGAAATGATCAGCGGCAGTCAGCCATTCCTTTCATTTAGACATAATGTTACAAGGGATTTAAGATTAACTAATCCAGTGACATCACACATGGTTTCTGAAAGGGAAAATGATGAGGAGAGTATTGAAGATCCTTACACACAAGATGGATTCAGGGTTGAGACAGAAAAGAAGGAAAAGTTGTATATAAATAGAGAAGAAGAAGAAAATGAAGAGCTAGAAGAAAATACACGTGTGAGTGATGTGTATGCAGAAGAAATAGGGAAAGATGGTAGCACAACTCTCAGCCCAAATTCACATGCAAAGCAGTGCATAATTTCTTAGTAAATACATAGTTAAAAATGATGAACTATTTAATAACCACATTCAGTGCAATGGTTTGATGAATTTTCCTGTATCCTCATAAAGCTGTTCATAAATATCATCTTTGTGCCACAGTGATTGAATAGATCAGCAGTATTTAAACATTATAATGCCACAGTTAAATGACCTAACAAAATAATAAATTTTAAATTCTCACATTTGTTGTGGAATTTGGTAAAGCCAGTTTTGGTTGTTTATTGTAAGGAGATGTTTGTTATGCAGCGGAAATAATACATGAACATTTCCACATTGTATGCATTAAGATAACACCATCATAAAGAACCTTTATTCTGTTAAATAATGTGAACTGCAATTTAACAAGCAGAAAGATAAGTTTACTATTTGGCAAGTAAACATTGGTGATATACAGCAGGAAATACAAACAGATAAGTTTAAAATTTGGCAAGTAAACATTATTGGCACTATACATTAGGAAGAGCATTTAAATGAGAGAACACTATAGACAGCAGAAATGTTTGAAAGCATTTGTAATATACCTTTTAAGTGATGCCAATTTCTTTCCTGACATAGCTTAGTACTGAGCCATTTGACACAATCATTGCCTTTTCTGCACTGTTCGGTTAATAATATTCAAATCTTATGTAACTTTAATAGTGCTAGAAATGAAACATAATGTAATTAATTATGCCATGATGAGTACCCAATATTGACTAGTAGTGAAGTAAGCTCACAGTTTGAAATTGTTATTAGTAAGTGTGCTTTATTATTTCATTACTGTAAATAGTGTTTTCATTGTAGACATTATAGACAACATGTTCCATTTATTGTATGATATTGAATATACAAGCTGACAACTTAATCAGATACTTACAGTAATATTGGAAGATTTTCTTGCTTCATGTGCTTACAGATTGAAACTGTTCAATCCATTATTGTATTTTAGAGTGACTGGCGGTTCTTGTAAGTGTATATATATTACCAAAATGTAGCTTTATGTCTTTGTAGTAAAATATTAACAATAAGGGCAAATATTATGTTTAAAATAATTCAGGGAGATAAATTGTTTTGTTCATTAAGATAGTGCAAATTTAAATTAATTGCACATATGCTTTGTATTAAAAATTCAAATTCTTGTTTTGGCACATGAAGATGCACACTAGAATGTTAGCAAATATTTTCATTGGTGAATTAAATTGAAAATTAAAGTTTCTGCCAACAACATTTTCAAATTCAGATGAACACAGCCAGACACTTTATATTTGATATTCTTTGAATGCATGAAAATATTTCATTCCCTTCTTGGTTATCACATGGGAAAATCAATTTTAAACTGTTGTCCTAAATTAAGCAGTTGTTACTTTATAGAAGCCGGGTCTGTGGATTAGGGGCAGTAAAGTTGGCTTTAAAATCCCTGATGTACCAAGACGAGGGTTTGGAATCAGCCTCAGGCAATGTGGAAGCAAACCGTCTTATATTGATTTTGATGGTATGAGTATTGATCATTCAGAAAGCCGTAGCAAACTGCTGAACGTAAAAATTGACTAGTAAATCACAGCCAAAAATATTGGGGTTGATTGCGACTCCTGTAAAGGACAACTAACTTTAACTTTAATGTATTAAATGTTTGCATGTGAAAGTGTTATAATAATAAAAGAATGCGATAGGAGGCAAAGTGACATTTTGGATTGAATGTTATAACAACTTGGATGGAGCATGAAGTGCTAACCTCATTGGCGTAACATCATGCATCCATTTCATCTAGAGATAACAGAGTGGTTTGGATATGTTATGAGAATGAAACCAGGTCATCTGCTGTTAATATCATACCACCAAACAAGTCTAGATATGGAACCAGACGAAGACCTAGACAGCCAAGGATAGACAACATCAAGAGTACTCTAAACAAACACAGAAATTATGCAGTGTAAAGAACACATCTGTGCTTGGAACACCAGCTTTGACTTCCCAACACCCCATTGCTTTACAACAAGTGTGGATTATGAAAAGAAAGATATTCCACCTGCTGCTTGACAATAGAGGTATTGAGAAAGTATATCGTATAAGGATTGATCAATAAGTGCATGATTAGTTGCATGATACAGAATAAGTTCATTAATGTTTTATTTTCCAGTTTCACTCACATGTGCCACTTTAATAATGTTTTATGTTCAACACTGCATGTTTTGCAATTTGTTTTGATTCCCCTATGCTGTTGTAGTGTGATAAGGCATTGAGATGTAGGTGTTTGAAAAAGAACAAAAGTAAATGATCAAGTTATACTTTTCTTTTTAACTTACTGTAAGTACTGAATATTTATCCAAGAAACGAGACAGCAGATCTCCATACAGTATGAATGTATGTTTGCTTTTGTGTGGGACTGACCACATCACCCACCGAGTGCCAAATCTATAACATTGTGGGTCTAGCACCATTTGTCCAGAGCATGTAAGGCGTATAAAAGGGTCCTTTTCTGTAGTTATTTAGTCATGTAGGACATGTTCATTTTTAATTAAAACAAATATATTCTAACAGAAAAGTATCTTACACAGGTCTTTGAATCTTTTATATCCAATTAAAAGAAAAATCAAATACCAAATCATCTCATCTCATCATGTTTCTCTTTTACCTTGTGGTGTCGGGGTGAAGTATAAACAGCAGGAGAGTGCCTGCTTATGGGCTTCATGTATCAGTATTCCCATGGACTCTGTTATTCCCTGTGTCCATCGTCTACGTGGTCGGCCTCTTCCTTTGTTTCCATCGCTCGTATTAATTTAATGAGAGTGAACTTATCCTAGAGTTAGTAAAATAACTCTACCTCTCCTAAAAATTTAATCAGGACCGTTGAGCTGGTGAAATTTAAACTTGATCTGTTGCCTTGGACATATTATCACATGCAGTCATATTTGAAGAACTCAGTTGACATTTTAAAAGCAGTTTTACTCATGTTATTCTGAAAAAATACGACTACATAAAAAAAACCAATTTGATCATTTATAAAAATGAAAATTTTGCGCAAAATAAAATACAAATTAAGGCAGTCTAAATTATAAAAGATTATTAATTGTTTATTTTGAATGAACAATTGCAACATATTTTTACACTTAAGATTTATTGTATTAACTAAAAAATATTCAGATAATTTAATAATGTGCAGAATCTGGTCACATTATCATGAATGATATTACTTTTAGAGTACACTGTCCATCATTGATGGTGTTGATACTTGAAGATTATACTTTCTGGAAAGTTCAAGAGCACTTTGAGCCAGACGATGTAGTCCTTGTATTGAGTTTCTAGGGATTTTTTTTATTGATTCCTAGGAACTCAACTGCTGTTGACATTTTTGTAATACATTATCTTACACCAGTAGGCTGATAGCAATTGTGTTGCTGAATTCACAGTAATGCAATCCTTGTTGTTATGTGGTTGTGCTAAAGCTAGAATTAAAATCACTGGTTCCAAAAGTTGGCAGTGCTGCCTCCATGCAGGCAAATGGATAGATCAGGGGGCTGATAAATGTTTAGCAATTACAGTAGACTTAATAGCAAGAAGAGTTGTGTATCAGCATTTGTGTATGCATTGCACTCAAGACATGTGGTATAGGAGGTAAGGGGTGGTAGCCTGAAATAGTTTGGGAACTGCTAGTCTAGATTCATAGAAATTGGGAGGAGGGAATTGGTAATGACAGTCATTAACAAAGGAATAAAGAATACTGCAGGGTAAAGTTGCCAAGGATTGAATGAAGCAGAAAATGTCAGCCCATTATCTATCACTATATACTGAGTTTATAAACAAGTGCATCCGTGAAAAGAAACACACATATGCATATACAGCATGTGATAATAAAATGATACTAAATTATATCGTGAAATATCATGGCTGAATGTGTGAAACAGTTTGGTTGCTGAAATATTTACAAAACTACTTCACCTTTTGAACAACAATCCTTTGTAATAAGTATTATCGATGCATCATCAGCCTGTGGCTTGTCCTGTGCTGAACTTTGTCCCCAAAACAAGTCTCTTGAAATTTATCTCTATCATAAGCCAAATGTCCAGTTTCTCTCTGTTATAAGCAGATGTCATGTTTCTCTCTGTCATAAGCCAAATGTCATGTTTCTCTCTGTCATAAGCCAAATGTCCTGTTTCTCTCTGTCATAAGCCAGATGCTCTGTTTCTCTCTGTCATAAGCCAGATGCTCTGTTTCTCTCTGTCATAAGCCAGATGTCCTGTTTCTCTCTGTCGTAAGCCAAATGTCCTATTTCTCTCTGTCATAAGTAAAATGTCCTGTTGCTCTCTGTCATTAGCCAGATTTCCTGTTTCTGTTGATTCTATCGACACCGTAAGTCCAGCGTTGATCCTCAGGTGTCTCTGGAAAAATTGCACTCTTGGTCTGAGCAACACGGCCTGAAAAAGAACCTTTTACTTTTAGAGCGCAAGACAGACTTATCATAGAAATGTAGATCACATATAATTGGTGTACATAAAGTAACTGAACATGAAATTCTGACTGTTATTAATATAATTCAGTTATGTATTTACTGAGTGATGTGGTTGCTAGTTAATGAATTTCCAGGCATGCACATTTGTTTGAATAAATATTTAAATAGCCTACATACTTGTGCCATAAAATGTACATATACCGGATCTATATTTTGGGGGTCCTAACTGCAGGTTGTGCCATAAAATACAGTACGTATTTACATTAAACTTCATTGTTTGAATTTCATGTATGTCTAAGTGAAGGCAGCTCAGGTTGCCAGTGGTTTGTTTCATACTTACGACCTGCTTCAGGTCTGTAAATAACATTAATTTGGTTCTCGAAGTTCAGCATGTTTTTCTTTTCTGAACATTTCAGTAATCTATATAATAACGATTCAATGTATCCTTCAGTGCAGCTGAAACATAGTTTTCATGATCTTTTTAATGTTATAATCTTTTTTTTTTATGTTATAAATATTATGTGTATGCTTTAATGATTGTTGAATTGTTTGTGCCCTCTTATTCTTTTTTGAATAGTTGTTTCTAGAAGTATATCCATTCTGCATAATATAACTGCACATATTCACTAGATGCCAATGTTGTTAAAACAGATGTTTTGTATGTCCACATCCTGAATATGTTAGTAAATTTAGAATTTGTACTGTTTGTTGGTTCTGTTACATCAAAGACATTCAGTAAGTGTCACTAGATATTGTGAAACTCAGAGATCAGCAAGGGAGAGAGATTTAAGATGCTCTCCCTTAAACTTCCTGTGTACTGATGGTGAAATAGTAGATTCATTCTGCGCGCTGGTCAGGTAGATTTAAATGTTAACTTCTTTTTCAGAAAGCAATGGCAAACTACTGAACGTTAAATTGCCTAGATAATAAACTTGGGGTTGATTGCAACATCCTGCAAAGGATATGCAACATTTTAAAAATTGTGAAATTGTGGTGAACCAGTTGCCAGAAAACTATATTGATAAAAAATATCGGCTGTTTCTGAATTTTGCCTTGTGGACAACTTGTACACTGAACTCTTTTTTCCTGCCAGTTTCCATGAAAGTGGCCTTCGCGCATTAATAAAAATGTTCAAAGTAAGCTTATCTGTAGCACTTGTTGACTTGGTGTCTGCTATAAGGATTGTTTAGTATCAACCAAGTTTTGTGAGAATTAGTTAAACCAGTGTTTGAAGAATCTCATTTAGATAATTCTGGCAGCTGAGTCAGGTTGTGTGTATTTAAATGTCTTGCTGTACATTTCACCTGTTTATCTCACATGCAGAAAATGTTTATGTTGTGAAATTTATCTTCAAGAACACTCAATGGATGAGCTCTACTGTTTTTTTCACTATTTGTACATACATGTAGCACAAAAACACTTGTTAAACCATTTTCCTCAGCTGCATACTAGTGATTATAATTGACGATAAACATTTGTACTTTTTTCCGGATTCCTTCTATTTATACATGTGTATATTGGTAAAAAAATAACTGTTTTCACTCATCATAGAGTGCTACACTTTCCTGATTTTATTTGTGGTCCTTGTGGAATTTTTCCTTAAAATTTGTTTTTCTGTGATATTGTCAATCTAAGGTTTACTATTAGGGTCTGTACTACCTCCAAATACTGAACAATACATTTTCCTTTTGAAAGTGCATTTTCTGTGATACTGTCAAACTAAAAGTTTCTATACCCTTTTTCCCCACATATCCTTTACAGGACACTGCTGTAAACACCACCATTTTTCAGCTGCTGTTGATGTCTTGGCACATTTATACCCTTAGTACCTCCAAATACTAAAGAATATGTTTTCTACTCTTAAAGTGTAACATTTAGTTGCATATTTTAGCATCATAATATGAACTCACTAACAAAGCATGATTAACTGGTTTCTGATCTTCAAGATCGATCTGTGATTAGTACAACTGATCTTCCTGACATCCTTAACATGGTTCTTCATCATTCTTTGTGCAGAGCAGTTGGAAACGTGGTAGAAATGGTTACAAAAAAGTGTTGCTTTTTCAGGAAATTTCTTTAGTTATTTAGTGGGTTCACTGCACATTTGACAGAGATTAAAAAATAATTGATATGGGTTCCTGTGTTGACACAGCTTATAAAGTAACTGGAAATATTCTGGGAAATAAAGGCAGCTGATGTGATATTGAACACATCACCCAGAAATTGTTGGTTGTCAGTTTAAGAAAATGGAACTATCACTATATACCCAATATTCCTCAAGATATGGATAAGAGTGCTTTACATTTTTTAACTGCACTATTATGTTTTTTAATGTCACTTCCTATCTTAAAATAAGTTGTAGCTTGTGTTTGGTAATATTTTCTTGTTTAATTATGTTATTTGACACACATTATGGAGTACTGTTGTACATCTAGCTGATCATAAGAATATATGTATTTGTGATTACTACTTTGAATCTACTTACACTCTAATATTCTATTCATTGTTATTTGAACACTGTTATCAATATTTATTATTTAGTCATTGTTTATGTTAGTACACATTTTTGTTTTCAACGTATTTAATCGCAGTCTATACTGTTAATATTAGTGTTTATATTCAAAACACTTTGACTCATTAGTTCATAGTACTCTAATTAGTTACTTGCTTATCGTTCATGTATCTTGTCATATATCATCTACCATGACAACTTTTAAGGCAGCAGCATTGTAGTCTTGGCTTATTGTATAGTTTACACAAATAATAGCAATAAATACTATTTATAGTCTTTATTGTTCTTTACATTAATGTCTTGGCTTATTGTGTGGTTTACACAAATAATATCAATACATATTATTTATAGTCTTCATTGTTTTTACATTAATGTCTTGGCTTATTGTGTGGTTTACACAAATAATAGTAATAAGTAATAGTCTTCATTGTTTTTACATTAATGTCTTTGCTTATTATTGTGTGGTTTACACAAATAATAGTAATAAATAATATTAATAGTCTTCATTGTCTTAACATTAATTTCCTGGCTTATACGTATAGTATGGTTTTCACAAATAATAGCAATATATTCTATCAACAGTCTTCGTTGTTTTACATCAATGCCTTTTCTCTGTGATGGATATAATTTACTAATTATAGAAATTATAGATGCCATATTTTTACACTTTGATCTTATCGTGTCTTTTAAAACAACTATCATGTTCATCTGAAATAATGTTTGTCTTATCTACTGCTGCATCTTTACTTGACTTTCATACAGAAGTCATAATTATTGAACATAAGCATGATTATTCTATGTAATTATAATGCATAAATTCCTTGTGTAGTAGAAAGTAGAATGCATATAATATTTCACTGTTTTCATAAACATTGAACCATTTTTCTTGGATTGTTATGACAATGTACTGTAAATTACTGTTAGTTAAGAAGTAACCTGCTTTTGAGATTATAATGGGCTAAATTTAGGTAAGAAGTAGTGCAATTTTGTGATTACATTAGACTACTTTTAGTTACGAAGTAGCATGTTTTTGAGATTACGTTTGGCAACTTTTAGCCAAGTAACAGAGCACATTTTTTACTATTTTCTATTAGCTCACTTTTTTTTATGGAGGTAAGCATGGCCGAATGGTTAAGAGCACCCAATCTTAAACTTCCTGTGTGCTGATTCCAAGGTAGCATCAAACCGTAACTGATTAATTGCCATGGGATGATTAATCACCTTAAGCGACTTCCTTATCTGCCATGGGCTTATACAGCGTGGGCCAAAAAAAGTGAGAACATCGCATAAAAAGTAATATAATTACATCAAAATTGGTTTAACTGTATCCATAATAGCTAAAATTGTTTACTCATTTACTTACTTACCTATTAGCTATACGATGACTTTATTTCAACAGTTTCCGGGTGCCATCTTTGGTTTTTAATATGCCAATTGTTTACATCAGCAGGTTTAAATATTTTTTACCAAGAATGACAGAAATTACTGCAGAAGACCATATTCTGATTAAACATTTGCAAACTGAAAAACAGTAGGGTGCTAGGAGAATGACCAATGAGTTTCCAAACAAAGCTTGGAGCATAGCTAGTGTCAGTCGAGTTATCAATAAAATTGACAACAACGGTACAACAGAGCGTAAACCCGGAAGTGGTAGACCAAAATCTGCCAGAACAAAACAGAATATTGAGCGGGTGAGTGGGCTGATCTGCAGTCAAGATGATGATCCTCACAGGCGCCAAAGTAAACAGTGAATATTATTGTGAACATGTTCTGAGACAATGTTTGCTGCCTGTAATTCAAGCGACATGTGGTCGCCATAACTGGACATTACAGCAAGACGGAGCTCCATCTCACACAGCCAGAAATACGATCATCTTTCTTCGTCAGGAGAATGTTAACTTCATCGAGCCAGACATATGGCCACCGAACAGTCCTTATTTAAACCCAGCCTTATGGGGTGCATTGGAAGAAAAAGTCTACCTTCGGCGAAAATTTACCGCAGATGAGCAGCTCAAGTTGGCAATAAGTGAAGAATGGAGAAATCCAGGGCAGCGCTTTATTGACAGTAGCATAAACGAGTGGCGTAGACGTTTAGAAAAACTCATTGAGAAGCAAGGAGGACACATGATGAATGGAACATGATTTCTGATTAGCTAAATACTTGGCAAACAAAATTACTTGAAACAATATAATTAATTGAATTCTTCTTCTTCTTCTTCTTCTTCTTCTTCTTCTTCTTCTTCTTCTTCTTCTTCTTCTTCTTCTTCTTCTTCTTCTTCTTCTTCTTCTTCTTCTTCTTCTTCTTTTGTTCGCTTGAAATATGTCTATAACTGTATAACTGCAAAGTTGTCTCTAGTATAAATCTTGCAGTCTTTTTTAGTTCACTCAGTGGTCCATAGAGGTTTCTTCCACTGTTGTCTCTCTAGGCCAGAAGGTTCGCCTGGATATGTTGTAGTTTGGGCGTCCTGGAGTATGTGCTCTGCTGTTTGCGACGCCAAACCACATGTGCACATGGCTGAGTCACCAATCTTCAATTTTGTATGCATGTGGTTGTGTAATCTATTATGTCCTGTTCTGAGGCACAGAAGAATGACCTGTTCTGGTCTGTCCATAACGTGGTAGTCGTCTTGAGTAGGTTTTGGTGGCCTTCTGACTGATTTGATCATTCTTTTCTTTTGGTGGTATGTAATAGGCACATCAGGCTGTTCTTCTTTTGCTCCGTCCTTAGCCAATTATTAAATTATTAATTGAATTATATTTTTTAATAATTCATATGCTACAAGATGTTCTCACTTTTTTTGGCCCACCATGTATATGGCTGAAATGTTGTCATTGCGTTATACTACAGTATATCTGCTACCATATTAACACCTTTTCAGTCATGACTGTGACACACCCCTACTTCCCATTTCCTGCAATCCATTTTTATTTGGCCCAAACCTACTTTTTGTTTTGCGCTGAATCTGTTAAAGGTTTATACTATATGGCTGCGTACAAAGTCTATTTCTAGAACTGCATCAAATGTTTTTTAACATATGTTAATAATATACTTATACATTGTAGAATGTAGTTTACATTATAGCAAAATGATTTTTACTTATAGATATATCCATATGATATATTGTTCTCTTTTAGTTTTGTGCCTTATGACTCCTTCATAGTTTTTTTAGTAGTTCATGTTACCATTTGAATTCTTGCATTGCAGCAATAAACAGCTTAGTAGTCATTTACTGTTCTTTTGTATTGGTCTATTGTTATTTGTTTCTCCCGTTAAACCTTCATGTCTAATGGGGAAAAAGAAATGTGGTGTTATATATGTGGTATTAATACACACAATATGTCTTTATTTGGGTGGGTTAGAAGGCATAGTGTGTACATGGGCATACATTTTTATAAATTGGAGGTAGAGAACGAATACGGAGCATACACTTTTGTAAATGGGGGTGTGGAAAGAACAAATGTGCAGCATATACATGAGTAAATAAGATGGTTTAATAGAGACTAAATATGGGGTATAAACTTGTATACATGGGGTGGGGACCCAGACAAGAGCATACTTATGAAAATGAATGTGACCATTGAGGTTCCATGCCCAGTTTAACATTGAAAGTTGCATTTGACAATGAAAGTCACATTTAACAATGAAAGTCACATTTGACAAGGAAAGTCACATTTGTCAAGGAAGGTCTATTTGAACAGAAGAGTCATATATGGCAATGAAAGTCACATTTGGCACTGAAAGTCACATATGACAAGGAACATCACATCTGACAAGGAACATCACATCTGACAAGGAACGTCACATCTGACAAGGAAAATAAATGAAATTTTTTAATTTATTACATCAAGCATTGCCCTCATGGTTTTCCATAATTTATGCTCTGCTTGGAACATGATGCTCCTCATATAAACCAGTACAGAAGTCACAAACCAAAAACCTGATCCTGGAAACAAACAACAAAGTACGCTATAAGACAGTTCAAAAGCTTTCAATAACGTAAGACATGTCAACATGATGAAGATGCTTGCAGATCTACAAATTGATGGGAAGGACCTTGGACGTTTAAAAAACATATTGGAAACAACAAGCTGCCATAAAGATTGATAATGAAGTAGGTCAATATTGAATGAAGGCATACAAAGGAGAAATACCCTGTAATAATCACTGCGTATCACATACAGCTGACAAGAAAACTATGATAAAAGTATTTTTGTCATTGACAGAGTCATTGATTGTCATTGATTAATGTAGTGTGGCTTCAGAAAATGAAAATTATCGTAAGTGACAAATGACTGTCATTGAATGTCAGAAAGACTGCTGAAATATATCCACCATGTTATAATTTATACTGTATGGTAGTGATTCTTGAAATGTGAACGGACAAATTAGAAAACGTGAAGGCAGCAGAAGTATGGTTTCTAAGATGAATGCAGTAAATACCGGGTGTTTGTGAAGTCACACTACACTTTGTATGTAGAACAAATGTGAGAAATTAAGTACATGATGTCATAAAAATGTACTCCATAGTCCATCGTGAAGCAATATGCAGCGAATGGCTGTCGTCTGCTGGAGTAATTCTTTGCACTCTAAACAGAATGTTTTGATAACATCATGTACTTCATTTTTCAAATTTGTTCTACACACAGTGTGTAGTAAGACTTTAAAAACACTCGATAACTTGGATGTCCATGGTAATTAACAACCAGCGCCTGAAGCAGGGTAATGAAAGTATAACATTATACACAATATAAGACAGAGAAACACCGTTCTTTGGTTCAGTAATGAGAAGAGAGGCATTGGATAACATTGTGACGACTTGGAGAAACAGCGGTAGAAGAGGCTGAGGTAGATGGAGGGAAATGATGCTTGATTGTCAAAGAGGACAGCGTGGAGGAATATCATCCATAGAATTGACTGGTAGAATTGGTAGAAGAGGATGAGGTAGATGGAAGGAAATGATGCTTGATTGTCAATGAGGACAGCGTGGAGGAATATCATCCATAGAATTGACTGGTAGAATTGGTAGAAGAGGCTGAGGTAGATGGAAGGAAATGATGCTTGATTGTCAAAGAGGACAGCGTGGAGGAATATCATCCATAGAATTGACTGGTAGAAGAGGCTGAGGTAGATGGAAAGAAATGATGCTTGATTGTCAAAGAGGGCAGCGTGGAGGAATATCATCCATAGAATTGACTGATAGAATTGGTAGAAGAGGCTGAGGTAGATGGAAGGAAATGATGCTTGATTGTCAAAGAGGACAGCGTGGAGGAATATCATCCATAGAATTGACTGATAGAATTGGTAGAAGAGGCTGAGGTAGATGGAAGGAAATGATGGTTGATTGTCAAAGAGAACAGCGTGGAGGAATAACATCCATAGAATTGACTGGTAGAAGAGGCTGAGGTAGATGGAAGGAAATGATGCTTGATTGTCAATGAGGACATCGTGGAGGAATATCATCCATAGAATTGACTGATAGAATTGGTAGAAGAGGCTGAGGTAGATGGAAGGAAATGATGCTTGATTGTCAAAGAGGACAGCGTGGAGGAATATCATCCATAGAATTGACTGGTAGAATTGGTAGAAGAGGCTGAGGTAGATGGAAGGAAATGATGCTTGATTGTCAAAGAGGACATCGTGGAGGAATATCATCCATAGAATTGACTGGAGGTCAGCATTGTCGAATGGATAAGAGCACCGATTCTTGAACATCCGGTGTGCTGATGCTGAGGTAGCGGGTTCAGCCCTTACACTGGTCAGTTGGACTAAAATATTTTCTTCTCGTCCTTGACTTGGGGACGTAAATTACAAGGACCTCTGATGTCGGAGTGAGTTCGCGTGAGGTTGTGGGACACTGGTAATATCTAATCCACACGTAAAAACCAGTCCAGTGCACTAGAAGTAGCACGTTTATGGACTACACTTGAGTTCAAAGCGAGCGAGCGCAAAAATAGAATTGATTCAGAACACCAAAGAACCGATATTTATGGATTGAAATGAATGTCAATGCCACTTGGCAAAATACATGATGATGATGAGGGTGGCTTATCTGATACACAATGAGCTGGGTAACAATTGCCTGGGATGGTGTAGAATCCGTGAAGTTGTTTACCCTTGTAAGAATTGAAAAATTGGGGAATGGTGAAGACTTCGTTTCATCCCTGGTGGCATGCCGGGCGATATCTTTCCAACATGCTTCAGAGCTCTCCAAGTGGTGAGTGCTAGACTTTGGTGCCGGTTGCCAACCATCTGGATTGACCTCTCTCTCTCTCTCTCTCTCTCTCTCTTACTTTCTCTTAATTCTCCCCCTCTCTCAGTCTCTCTGTCTAACTCTCACTCTTTTAGTCTCTGTCTAACTCTCTCCAGCTCTCTCTAACTCTCTCTCAAACTCTCTCTCTAAGTCTCTCCATTTTTCAGTCTCTAACTCTTTCTCTCTCTAACTCTCTATCTCAGTCTATCAGTCTATATCTCTCTCTCTAACTCTCTCTCTAGCTCTCTCTAGCTCTCTCACTCTAGCTCTCTCTAACTCTCTCTCTCTAACTGTCTCACTCTAACTCCCTCTCTCTGTCTCTCTCTTACTCTCTCTCTAACTCTCTCTCTAACGTTCTCTCTTAGTCTCTCTAACTCTCTCTGTCTCTCTTACTCTCTTTGTCTCTCTATCTCTCTCCAGTGTGTGTGTGTGCACGTATGTGTGAGAGATTGTATGAGAGAATAAGTAGGTGTGTGAGAGAGAGAGAGAGAGGTTGTGTTGTGTGTCTGTCTGTCTGTGTGAGAGAGTGAGAAAGTGAGTGAGTGAGTGTGAGTTAGAGAGTCAGCGAGTGAATGAGTGAGTAATGGAGAGTGAGTGAGTGAGAGAGAGAAAATTTGTGAATATGTGCGTGCGTGAGTGTGAGAGCGAGTGAGTGTGTAAGAGAGAGAGAGAGAGAGAGAGAGAGAGAGAGTGGGTGAGAGAGAATGTGAGAGAGAGAGAGAGAGTGAGTGAGTGTGTATGTTTGTGTGTGCGAGTGGGAAAGTGATTTAGTGTGGTTTAGAGAATGAATGAGTGTGAGTGTATGTGCGTGTGCGAGTGAGTGAATGAGCGTGTCTCTAACTTTCTCTCTCTAACTCTCTATCTCAGTCTATCAGTCTATATCTCTCTCTAACTCTCTCTCTAGCTCTCTCTAACTCTCTCTCTAGCTCTCTCTAACTTCTCTAACTCTCTCTCTCTCTCTCTCTCTAACTCCCTCTCTCTGTCTCTCTCTAACTCTCTCTCTAATTCTCTCTCTAACGTTCTCTCTGAGTCTCTCTAACTCTCTCTGTCTCTCTAACTCTCTTTGTCTCTCAGTCTCTCTCCAGTGTGTGTGTGCATGTATGTGTGAGAGATTGTATGAGAGAATGAGTTAGTGTGAGAGAGAGATTGTGTTGTGTGTCTGTCTGTCTGTGTGAGAGAGTGAAAAAGTGAGTGAGTGAGTGTGAGTTAGAGAGTCAGCGAGTGAATGAGTGAGTAATGGAGAGTGAGTGAGTGAGAGAGAATTTGTGAATATGTGCGTGCGTGAGTGAGTTTGAGAGCCAGTGAGTGTGTAAGATAGAGAGAGAGAGAGTGAGTGGGTGAGAGAGAATGTGTGTGTGTGTGAGAGAGAGAGAGAGAGAGAGAGAGAGAGAGTGAGTGTGTGTCTGTATGTTTGTGTGTGCGAGTGGGAAAGTGATTTAGTGTGGTGTAGAGAATGAATGAGTGTGAGTGTATGTGCGAGTGAGTGTAAGTGAGTGAATGAGCGTGTACGAGAGAGGGAGAGAGAGAGTGCATGAGAAAGTGAATGAGTGAGAGAGAGAGTCTGTGCGTGTGTCGTCTGTTTATCTGTGTGAGCGAGTAAAAGAATGAATTAGTGTGGTTTAGAGAGTGAATGAGTGAGTGTGAGTGAGAGATAGATAGATATATATATATATATATAGAGAGAGAGAGATGTGTGTAAGTGGGATAGTGAGTGAGAGAGTGAATATGTGAGTATGTTTCCGTGTGTGTGTGTGTGTGTGTGAGAGAGAGAGAGCAGAAGAGGTGAGTGTGAAAGTGAGTAAGAGAGAGAGAGAGAGAATGAGACAATGAGAGTGTGTGAGTGTGTGTTAAGAAAAACAAAGAGAGATAGAGTGTGTGAGACACACACACACACACACACACTCACACACACACACAGGGTGCTGAGCGCATGCATGTCATGTGACATGCTATGCCATATTTTTTGTTCTCGGTATCCTCATCTTTTATATTAGCATTGTTACTGCCACTTGAATTTAACATGTACTATATGCACTGTTTATTTCATCATGTTTATGTCAATTCCAGGAATTAGCTTATTGCTTGCTTGCTTGTGTTCGTTGGCTTGAGCTCCAACGCGAAGTCCTGTATGTCGGATGAAGGCATCCTGTTGTCCAACATCAGTGTGATGTCATACAGGACCTGAGTTTTGCGTGAGTATCCGTTGTCCCATGTCTGGCTTATTGGTGTGCAGACTGGTGGTTCCTCGCCGTACAGGCAGACACTCTCCGACTTCTTTTACGTTACACAATGTATAACATATTTCATTCACCATTTTCCATTTTCCATGGTTTCCCATTTTTTCCCAATTTTGAATATTCTTATCAGGATGCTCACGATAGTCTTTAGTGTATGCGCGTGCAAAGTGTAGGAGTTTATTCAAATTAGTTTTAGTGATTATGTGAGGCAGCGTGTATGTGTGAGTATGTGTGTGGGTGGGTGTGTGTATTTGTGTCTATGTATGTGGGTGTATGTGTGTGTGTGTCTATATGTGTGTGAATGTGTGTATGCGTGTATGGGTGTGTGTGAGTGAGTGTAAGTGAGAGAATGAGTGTGAAAGAGAGAGAGAGAGTGGGTGAGTGAGAGAATGCGAGAGAGAGAGTGAGTGAGAGAGAGAGAGAGAGAGAGTGAGTGAGTATGTGTGTCTGCCTGCTTGTCTGTGTTTGCGAGTGAGAGAGTGAGTTAGTATGGTTTAGAGAGTGAATGAGTGAGAGATTGAGTGAGAGAGTGAAGTTTTTTTTACGATACACAATGTATACCATATTGTTTTTAATTTTCACACTCTTTTTCCATTTTTCCAATATTTACCCAATTTTAAATGTGTTTGTGAGGATGATCACGATAGCCATCAGAGTATGGGTGTATATAGTGTGGAAGTTTGTATATATTAGCTTTAGTGATTATGTGAGGCAACGTGTATATGTGAATATGTGTATGGGTGGATGGGTGGGTGTGTGTATGTATGTGCGTATATTTGTTTATATGTGTGTGCTTGTGTGTGTAATATGTGAGTATGTTTGTATGTGTGTTCATGTGTGTGTGTGTGTATTGTGTGTGTAAGTATGTGTGTGTGGATGTGTATGTGTGTAGGTGTATGTATGTGCATGGGTGTATGTTTGTATTTGCATGTGTATGTGTGTGTTTGCTCGCGTATGTATGTGTATATGCTTGTGTGTGTATGTGTACATCCATGCATTGTTTGCGAGGGAGTGTGTATTTGACAGCGTGAGAGAAAGAGTGAGAGATAGAGTGAATGAACGATGCAGAGAGTGATTGAAGAGGGAAATAGTGTGAGTGAGAGAGAGAGAGAAAAAGTGAGCGAACGAGAGAGAGAAGAGAGAGAGAGAGAGAGAGATAGGGAGAATGGATGTGTTAGTGTGTGTGTGTGTATGTGTGTTAGTGTGTGTATGTGCGTGCATGTTTGTGAGTGTGTGTGTGAGTGAGGGAGTGAGAGAGAGAGAGAGAGAGAGAGAGAGAGAGAGAGAGAGAGAGAGAGAGAGAGAGAGAGAGAGAGAGTTAGTTGAGCGCACGTATGTCATGTAACATGCTATTCAATATTTTTTGTGAATTCTCATCTTTCATATTATCATTTTGTATGCCACTTGATTATATCATGTATAATATGAACACATGCACATTACTGTAGAGTGAGTGAGAGAGTTAGTGTGAGTGAGTTAGAGTGAGTGAGTAAGTGTGAGAGTATGTGTGTGTGTGTGAGAGAGAAAACAGAGAGAGAGAGAGAGAGAGAGAGAGAGAGAGAGAGAGAGAGAGAGTTGAATTGCATCACTATTTTTTTACGTTACACAATGTATATGTACAATTTTCTCTCTCTTTTGTTTACAACTTTTGCGAGAATGCTTACGACAATCGTCAGTGTCTCAACTGTGTGTAAAGTGTGGGAGTTTGTTCATACTAGTTTCAGGGATTATGTGAGGCTTCATGTATGTGTCTAGATGTGAGGGTGTTTGTCTGGTGTGTATGTAGGGGACGTGTGGGATGTGTGTGGATGATGTACGTGTAGAGGGGGTGTGGTGGGGATGTGTGTGGGTGGATGGGGGTGTGGGTGGGTGAAGAGATGTGTGGTGGATGGGAGATATGTGTGTGTGGGTGAGGGATGTGTGGATGGAGTGTGTGTGTGTGTGTGTGGATATTTAGTTTAGTTTAGTTTAGTCGATGGATCAACATCACGGCACACGGGTGTAACTCATAAGTGCTCCGTTCTTCTCCTAACTCAAACCTGAGTTTGGAGAAACTCAGTTCAGTGCACGAACTCCGTAGCACGGCGAGGATCCTGAAATACTTTGGGTAGAATTTTAACTCGGAATTTTGTTAGGCTACTCTTTTTCGATTTCCAACTGCCAAGGAATTTTTTACGTGCGCAACAATACACACGGGCGTCCGATCTCACTACCCAGAGACCAGGGGAAATTTTATTACTAGAAGTCCACGTGAAAAAATCCCGGTCCACACCGGGGCTTGAACCCGAGACCTCCAGCACTCGAGGCGGACACCATATCTCGAGACCACGCAGCCCCCCAAGTGTGTGGATATGTGTGGTGTGTGGGGGTATGTGGGTGGGGGATGCGTAAACTCTCTCTGTCTCTCTCTAACTCTCAGTCCATCTCACCAACTCTTTCTTTCTAATTCCCTCTCTCAGTCTCTCTCTCTCTCTAACCCTCTCTCAGTCTCTCTCTAACTCTCTTATTATGTCTCTAACGATCTCTCTCAGTTTCTCTCCAGCTCTGTCTGTCTCTAACTCTCTTTGTCTCTTTCTATCTCTCTCTGTCTTTCTCTCTTTGTCTCTCTCTAACTCTCTCTCTTCTTCTCTGTTTCTCTAAACTCTCTCAGTCTCTCTCTAACTCTCTCACTTCCTCAGTCTCTCTCTCTAACTCTCTCTTAGTCTTTCTCTAACCCCATCTCTAACTCTCTCTAGCTATCTCTCTAACTCTTTCTCTAACTCTCTCTCTCTCTCTAACCCTCTCTCTAAGCCTTTCTCTTAGTCTCTCTCAGTCTCTCTAACTCTCTCTCTGTGTCTCTCTAACCCTCTCTTTAACTCTCACTCTCTCTGTTTCTATAACTCTATAACTCTATCTCTGACTCTCTCTCTAACTCTCTTTCTAACTCTCAGTCTCTCTAACTCTCTGTCTCTAACTCTCTCTCGGTCTCTCTAACACTCTCTCTAATTCTCACTCTACCTCTCCCTCTCTTAGTCTCTCTACTGTCTCTCCGTTAACTCTTTCTCCCTCTCTCAGTCTAACTATCTCTCTAACTCTTTCTCTCTCTAACTCTCTTCCTTTCTCAGTCTCTCTCTCTCTCTCTCTCTCTCTCTCTCTCTTCTCTCTCTCTCTCTCTCTCTCTCTCTAACTCTCACTATCTCCCCAACTCTCACTTTCTCTCCCTGTCTCAGTCTCTCTAACTCTCTCTCGCTCTCTTCCAACTCTCACTCTCTCCCTCTTTCAGTCTCTCTACCTCTCTAACTCACTCTCTCCCCCTCTCTGAGCCTCGCTAACTCTATCTCTCTCCAGTTCTCCCTCTTTCAGTCTTTCTAACTTTCTCTCTAACTCCGTCTCTCTAACCCTTTCTCTCTAACTCTCTAACTCTCACTATCTCTCATTCTAACCCTGTCTCAGTTTCTCTTTAACTCCCTCTCTCTAACTCTTTCCCTCTCTTAGTCTCTCTAATTCTCTCTCTAACTCTGTCTCTCAATTTATATATATATATATATATATATATATATATATCTATATATTATATATATAATATATATATATATATATATATATATATATATATATAACTATCTCTCTAACTCTCTTTCTCTGTCTCTAACTCTCAGTCACTCTCTCCAACTCTCGCTCTCTCTAGCTCCCCCCTCTCTCTCAGTCTCTCTTTCTTTAACACTCTCTTAGTCTCTCTCTAACACTCTAACTCTCTAACTTTGTCTTTAACGCGCGCGCTCTCTCTCTCAGTCACTCTCTAACCTCTCTGTCTCTCTCTAACTCTCTTTGTCTCTCTCTCTCTCTATCACTCTCTGTCTTTCTCTCTTTGTCTCTCTCTAACTCTCTCTTACTCTCTGTCTCTCAGTCTCTCTCTAACTCTCTCACTTCCTCAATCTCTCTCTCTAACTCTCTCTAGCTCTCTCTCTAACTCGCTTTCTAACTCTCACCCTAACCATCTCTCTAAGTCTTTCTCTTAGTCTCTCTCAGTCTCTCTAACTCTTTTTTTTTAACTCACTGCCTTTCTGTCTAACTCTGCCTCTAACACTCTCTCTCAATCTCTCTAACTCTCTCTATAACTGCGAGTCTCTTTAACAATCTGACTAACTCTCAGTCTGTCTAACTCTCTCACTAACCCTTCTCTCTGAGTCTCTCTAACTCTCACTCTCTCTCTCAGTCTCTCTAACTCCCTCTAACTCACTTTCTCTCAGTCTCTCTCTCTCTAAATCTCTCTCCAACTCTCTCTCTGCCTAACTCTCCCTCCCTCTCTGTCTCTCTAACTTTCTCTGTTTCTCATTCTCTCTCTCTCTCTCTCTCTAACTCTCTCACTCTAACCTCTCTTAGTCTCGCTAGCTCTCCCTCTTTCTCTGTCTCTATAACTCTCTCTTTATCTAACTCTTACTTTCCCTCTCTCAGTCTCTCTCACTCGCTCCCCAACTCTCACTTTCTTCATAACTCTCACTCACTCTCCCTCTCTCAGTTTCTCTAACTCTCTTTCTCTAACTATCACTTTCTCTCTCTGCCAGTCTCTCTCTCTCTCTCTCTCTCTCTCTCTCTAACTCACTCTCTCTAACTCTCTCTCTCTTTCAGTCGCTCTAACTTTATCTCTATCTCCCCCTCTCTAACTCTCACTCTCTCTCAGTCTAAATCTTCTCCCTCTCTCAGTCTCTCTATCTAACTCCCTCTCTAACTCTCTCTGTCTCTTTAGCTCTCTTAGTCTCTCTCTCTCTCTCTCTCTCTCTCTCTCTCTCTCTATATATATATATATATATATATATATATATATATATATATATATATATATATATAACCTTCTTTCTTTGTTCTCTCTAACTCTCAGTCCCTCTCTCCAACTCTCTCTAACTCTCTCTCCCAGTCTCTCTCTAACTCTCTTTAACTCTCTAACTCTCTCTAACACACACACTCTCTCAGTCTCTCTCTCTAAATCTCTTTGTCTCTCTTTCTCTCTGTCTTTCTCTCTTAGTCTCTCTCTAACTCTCTCTCCTTCTCTGTTTCTCTAACTCTCTCTCAGTCTCTCTGTAACTATTTCTCACTTCCTCAGTCTCTCCAACTCTCTCTATAACTCTCTCTCTCTCTAGCTCTAACCCCATCTCTAACTCTCTCTAGCTCTCTCTCCAACCCTTTCTCTAAGTCTTTCTCCTAGTCTCTCTTAGTCTCTCTAACTCTTCCTCTAACTCACTGTCTGTCTCTCTCTCTCTCTCTCTCTCTCTAACTCTCACTGTCTCTGTCTCTATGACTCTCTCTAACTCTCACTCTCTCTCAATCTTTCTCTCTCTCTCTCTCTAACTCTCTTTCTAACTCTCAGTCTCTCTAACTCTCTCTCTAACTCTCACTCTCTCCCAGTCTGTCTAAATCTACCTCTTTCTCTCTGTCTCTCCAACTTTCTCTCTAATTCTCTCCCTCTCTGTCTCTCTAACTCTCTAACTTTCACTCTTTCCCTCTTTCAGTCTCTCTAACTCTCTCTCTAACTCTCTCCCTCTCTCAGTCTCTCTAACTCTCTCTAACTCTCTCCCTCTCTCAGTCTCTCTCTCTCTAACTCTCTCTCTAACACTCTCTCTCTCTCTAACTCTCACTCTCTCCCAGTCTGTCTAACTCTACCTCTTCCTCTCTGTCTCTCCAACTCTGTCTCTCTAACTCTCTGTCTCTCTAACTCTCACTCTTTCCCTTTCTCAGTCTCTCTAACTCCCTCTCTCTAATTCTCTCCCTCTCTGTCTCTCTAGCCCTTTGTCTAACTCTCACTCTCTCCCTCTCTTAACCTCTCTTACTCCCTCTCTCTAATCTCTCCCTCTCTGTCTCTCTAACTCTCTTTCTAACTCTCACTCTATCTCCAGATTCACTCTAACTCTCTCACTCTCTCTCACTCTTTCAAACTCCCTCTCTCTCACTCTCTCCCTCTCTCAGTCTCTCTCTCTCCCTCTCTCAGTCTCTCTCTCTGTTATCGTTCGCTCGTTCTGAACCTGAGCATAGTCCACATACATGCTACTATTACTAATAGTTGCCACTACTAGAGAGTGAACTAGACTAATCTTGAGTGAATATTAGCTTTCTCTGTTGGTGGTGTCCCCCGACTTCTGAGATACTTTTATTTAGCGTACAAAGTCCAGGACGAGAAGTCAACACTGGAGTCCAACTGACCGGAGTGTGGAATCCTCTCACTACACCGCGGTCAGCCGAGAGTTCAAGCTTGAGCTCCTGAAACTTCTCGGCCACGCCGACCTCCTAAGACTGTTCTCAGGCTCAAAGCTTTATTACAGCGTTTTACATTCAAAATGGTTGTACTGCCATGCCGGATTGGCTGTCGAAAACTCTTAATTCACTACATAGCGTGAATTTGTAATGACTGCTGTGTTTGAGAATATCGCCAGTTTAAGTTTGTATTCACCCGCTGTAAAGTTCATGCAACATAATAGGTAATCCCACAAACAAGTCGATTCGTCCTGAGCATTGATAAAACCATTATTCCGCTATCAGATATTAGACAGAACCGCTTGTCATAATTTATCTTCTGTCGACCTTTGGACTCTCATTCCGACCGGATATCTTCTTGAACATTAATATTAATATTCCCCTGACATTGGGTATCGATCAAATACATTCATTTCTGCAACAGTAGCATTGCTATTCCTACCAAGGCAGCACTATCGTATATCTTCTGCTGTCAGACACATCGGCTTCCGGTTCAAGCTTCTTGACTAAATTAACGCACTACAATTTAGTGTTCACGCCATGGCATAGTCTCATTTACCACGCTCGACAGGTGCATGTTTGTACAGTCAGAAATATCTATACAAATAACATGTTGATGGTCGCCTCACCAATCAATCAATCATGTGCCATGCCGGAAAGCGTGGGCGGTCATGACTCGCCATTTCACTCGATCACCAGCGTCGTGGATCAGCTCAGTGTTCCTGTCTCGTCCATGCCATGTGGCCAAGCCATCCAGGTATTTTCCTCTCGGTCTTCCTCTTGGTCTGTTCCCTTCGATCTTGCCAGTTGTCACTAAGTTCTCTAATCCATTTCTTCTCATAACATGTCCAAAATATTTGACTGTCTACGTCTAATTTCTCTTATCAATTTACGATTGTCATTTGTCTCCTGAAGTACTTGGTCATTGGTTTTTCTGTCTGTCCATGGTATTCTTTGCATTTTCTTCACAAACCACATTTCTGCAGCCATCAGATGTTTTTCAGCTTGACTGCTACATTGTCCAAGTTTCACATCCATACAAAAGAACAGGCTCTATGTATCCCCTCAACACTCTTTTTCTCGTTTCAATTGACATCTTTTTATTGGTCAGAATGTTTTTCATCTTTCTAAAGGCTACTTTCGCCATGGCGATTCTTGTTCTAATCTCTTCAAGGCATCTCCCATCAGATGTTATGACTGTTCCGAGATAATTGTACCGATTCACTTGTTGAAGAATATTCCCATTTACTTGTATATTACATTGTGGTACTTCGTTCTTCCTAGTGACGACCATAACCTGTGTCTTCTTACAATTTAATTCCAACCCCAGCTGCTCACTGTGTACAACAACTGCGTCTACTAATTGTTGCAGATCCTTGTGCATTGTCTGCAATCAATACTGTATCATCTGCATATCTAATGTTATTGATGTTTCGTCCTCCAATGCTGATTCCATTATATCTTCTACATTTCCTGAAAATATTTTCACTGTATAGGGAAAAAAGATCTGGAGACATTACACATCCCTGCCTAACACCTCTCTTAATAGGTTGATATTGTCCCACTTCATTATCAATCCTTATGGCAGCTTGTTGTTTCCAATATATGTTTTTTATAAGTCTAATGTCTTTCCCATCAATTTGTAGATCTGCAAGCATATCTACCATGTTGACATGTCTAACTCTATCAAAAGCCTTTGTGTAGTCAATAAAGCAAAGGTGTATATCCCTTGTTTACTTCTATAGCACGTTCAATAACTGTTCGCAGCATATACACAGCATTTACTGTACCCTTTCCTTTCTACTAACCCCACATTGTTCTTCCCCTATTTCAGGTTGTATTTTCTTCCTCACTCTTTGCATGATAATTCGTAAGCAAAATCTTTGTGATGCCTGCGTTCATATGCTTAAGAACATTTCGAACCTCCATCTTCAAAATTGGCGGCCCTTCATTATTAAATCTAATATCATACTGTTCCTCTCTGTTATCATCATAAAGGTGTTTCACATAATCTGTTCATACATGTAGAATCTGATCTTTTTCTATTATGATTTTGCCATCTTTAGTTTTTAGACAGCCTGTTGAGTACTGTTCTTTATTAGTAAGTTCCTGAATTCTTTTGTGCACTAATTTAGTATTTTGATTGTTGTGTCGTTTTTCAATGTCTAAGCACTTTTCCGCCAAACCATGCTTCTTTTGCCTCCTTACAATATTCTGACTTGTCTATGGAATTCTTCATATTTGGCAGAATTATTTTTGGTTGAGTCTGCTTGTTTCCATTAGGTGTAAAATTTCTTCTGTCATCCATTTCTTACGACCCACCTTCTTAATTTCGGAATAGTTGTTTCTGCAGCCAAACTGACGAATTCTTCAACATTCCCATTGATCATCCACATCCTGGAATAATATCTCTAGATCAGATAATATATCAAATCTGTTCTGTACTTCTATGTTTGGAATTTGTTTTGTATTTCCTTGTCATTACTCAATGTACACAAATCATATTTCGTGGTTTCCTGTTATATACTTGACTTTCTCAACTTATGCCTCAGTGTTCCTGTAAAGTAGCTGTGGTCACTATATCAATCAATCACACTGAGAACTGTTGTTGCTAATTGTTAGTGCGTTTCTAACTCTTATGCTAATCAGAATGTAGTCAATTTAGTTTCTGATCCTGCTATCAGGACTCCTCAGTCCATAATCTCTAGGGTGTTGCTTAAAACCAGGTGTTTCATCTAATCATTCCTGTCTTTTGCCCACTCTACGAGTCTGTATCCTTTTTCATTTCTCTCACCTAAACCATAGTTTCCCACTGGTATCATCACCTTGATTCCTAACTTTTGCATGAAGTCTCCCATTATGAGTTTAGTTCTGATTTTTTACATTTCTTTAAGGCAGTCTCTATGTCATTATAAAATTCCTCTACCCTATCTTCACTGGATCTCCTGTTGGGGCATATACTGAATAATCCATCCATCATGTGCCATGCGAGTAAGCGTGGGCGGTATGTTCTGCCATCTCACTCGATCAACAGAGTCGTGGATCAGTTCCGTGTTTCTGTCTCGACCATGCCACAAGGCCAAGCCATCCAGATACTTGTTTCTAGGTCTCCCCTTGGTCTGTTCCCCTCGATTCTACAGTTGTCACCAAGTTCTCCAAATCATTTCTTCTCATAACATGCCCAAAAAATTGTGGACTGTCTACGTCTAATGTCTCTGATCAGTTTACGATCTTCATTTGTTTCTTGAAGGACTTCTTCATTGGTCATTGGTATTCTGAATTAATATTTATGCTAAAAAGGTCTGCCACTTAATTTAACTAGTAGAACTCTGTCCGACACGGCCCAATATCCTTGAAACAGATTTTGATGTTTTCGCGTCCAAAATAATAGCCACTCCCCTATGTCGGTCTTCACCTCCAGAGAATAAATAATCTTAAAATCTTAATCTATCTGATGCCTGCTCCTGTCCATCTCGTTTCGCACATCCCTAGAATATTAATTTTTTCTCTTTCCAATTTCTTGTTTTATGTTCTCTAATTTTTCGTCGTCGTTTAACATCCTAACGTTCCATGTTGCTAATTTTAACGTCTCTGTCCTTGTCTTGCGATGATCAGTCTTTAGGCGAATCATGATGTACTAGGCACTTTTAAAGAGGTAGGTTTGCCGTTGCTTTCCTCTATGGCAGTGACCATACTGGCCGGATGACCGCATCCATTGTCTCTCGAAAGAGATCCTCTGCCTGCCGTCGTGATACTTGAGACCATGTCTCCTCACCAGGTAGTATAAAATCCAACATGACATTTCATCAGCGTCTCTGCTCTCCACTTGGCTGGTATCATCATTACGTGCCATGCCGGGCTGCATAGGCGATCATAGTACAAAAACATAATTTCCATGTTCTTAAGGTCGACCATCGATCGTCTGCTGTGCAACTTCCTCATAATGGGTTAAGAGTAGGGTTGCCAGATACGTGGACACCAAAAGGAGGACATACTAAGACAAAAAGGAGGACAAAGGAGGACATACATTCATTGGCACCTTGCCGTTTTGACAGACGATAGTTTGTGCTTTAAAAAGGCATAATAACTTTTACCTATGGCGGTAGCGAATGTGACTGATAAGGCCAATTCGCGCTATAAAAGTCCGTTCACAGTGGGTGCATGTGAACACGTGGTCATTTCCATCATCATGCACCATCTTACGTCTCACACGCTCGGTGTGTGACTTATCTGCAATAATTTTCTCCTTTGTCTTTATTCGATTTCTGATGGTTTCTCTCCATGCACACGTTCAGCGCCGACTTGCTCCCAATGTGCATTATCAATCCCTGTATCAATCATGTCCCGCTTACACACATCTTTGTATCGTAGTAGAGGCCGACCCTGAGATCTCTTACCCATCTGTAATTCACCAAAAAAGATGTCCTTTGGTATTCTACCATCATCCATCCTCCTAAGATGTCCTATCCATCTAAGTCTACGAAGACTGAGCATGGAATACACCGTCACACAACCTGATCTTTCCAATACTTCAGTATTTGTGATTTTGTCTTGCCACTTAATACCAAGAATTCTTCGCAGACACCGCATATGAAAGCTGTTTAAACGTTTCTCTTGGTGTGAGTAAGTTGTCCAGGTTTCACTGCCATAAAGAAGAGTACTAAGGACACAGGCTTGATAGACAAGGACTTTTGTTTTGGCAGTAAGCTTCCTGTTCTCCCAGACTCTTTTTCTTAACCTGTTCATTGTTGTTGCTGCCTTACCAATCCGGATGTTGATTTCCTGATCTAGGGATAATTTGCTATTTACCACTGATCCTAGATATGTAAAATGGTCTACCATCTCTAGTTCGGCGTCGTCAATAAAGATTGATGGTACCCCATGTGCACCTTGTGACATAATCTGTTTCTTCTTTTTGCTAATTGTTAAACGAAATTCAGAACAAGCATTGGAGAATGCAGATAGTAGACATTGCAATTCTTCCTCAGAGTGGGTCGTAACTGCAGCATCATCTGCAAAAAGCAACTCTCTGATCAGTACCCTCCTAATTTTGGTCTTGGCCTTCAATCTCTGAGCATTGTAGAGGCCGCCATCTGAGCGTGAGTGAATGTATATACCACCATCCTGATCACGAAAGGCATATTTCAGTAGAAGTGAAAAGTATATTCCAAAGAGGGTGGGAGCTAGTACACAACCTTGCTTAACTCCACTCTTGATTTCAAACTCTTCAGAAGTTGCACCATCAAACTTGATTATACCCTTCATGCCTGTGTGGAACGATTCCACAATGGACAGAAGAGTTGTGGGCAGCCAATCTTCTTTAGTGCCTTGAACAGACCCTCACGACTGACCAAATCAAATGCCTTTGTGAGGTCGATGAAGGCAATAAACAGTGGTTGATTCTGTTCACGGCATTTTTCTTGCATTTGTCGCAATGGTAGACCGGTTCTGTCGAAAGCCACACTGTGATTCGGGGTAGACTTGATCTCCTAGGACTTGAAGTCTGCGCAGAACAATTCTGGCAAATACTTTTCCAACAATACACAGAAGTGAGATACCCCTATAGTTGTTGCAGTCGCTCCGATCGCCCTTGTTCTTGTACAGTGTTATGATGCTTGAATCTTTGAAATCCGGTGGGACTTGTCCTTCTCGCCAGCATAGCTCTATTAGCTGGTGGATCTGTAGAGTGAGTGTGTCTTGCCCACTCCTGATAACCTCTATTGGAATCCCATCCTTACCTGGAGCCTTGCCAGATGCAAGTTCATTTATAGCACACTTAACTTCTGTTATGGTGGGAAGTGTGTCCAGGTGGTCAAGAGTTGGTAGAGCCTCTATGGCGTTGAGGGCATCATCCGCTAGTTTGGTCTCACTTGAGTAAAGCTCCAAATAGTGCTCTACCCATCTGTCCATCTGCTGTTTCTTATCAGTGATGATTTCTCCAGTCAAGGTTTTCAATGGTGCACTTCTTTTGATCATTGGACCACAGGCTTTCTTTATTCCTTCATACATGCTTCTTATGTTTCCCTTATCACTTGCGATTTGAATGGACTCACATAACTTGATCCAATAATCATTTGCACACTGCCTGGCAGCCTTTTGCACATCCTTCCTAGCTTGCCTTAGCTCACTCAGAGTGTTACGCGTTGGTCTTTCCTTGTTTCTTAAGAGAGCTATCTTCTTCTTATCAATCAAGGGCTGCAGAGTCTCGCTGTTTGCCGCAAACCAGTCCTGCCTCTGATGATCCGCAGTGCCGTAAACCGCTACGGCAGTTTTATAAAGAGTTTCCTTAAGTTGACCCCACTTTTCATTTACTGTACAATTTTCTGGTGTATCAGTAAAAGCGTCTTCAAGTTGCTGTTGAAACTGAAAGCACTTTTCAGGATCGTGAGTGTTAATAATATTAATCCTGGGGCTAGATTTGTGTTTAGCTGTGTAGATTCTCTTTGGTCTCAGTCTAACCCTTGCAACAACCAAAGAATGATCCGTATCACAGTCAGCACTGTGGTAACTTCGAGTCAATGATATATGGTTCAGATGTTGTCTCCGTGTGATGATGAAGTCCAGCTGGTGCCAATGGCCGGATCTTGGATGTTTCCATGTGACCTTATGCATCTCTTTTGTTTTAAAAAAGGAGTTTGTAATACATAGGTCATTTCTGGTGCAATGCTCCAGCAGCCTTTGCCCATTTTCATTCATGCGACCGATGTTGTATTTTCCAAGGCACACTGGCCATGAACTCGAGTCCTTGCTCACACGAGCATTGAAATCACCGAACATATAAATGTAGTCAGATTTTGGAACTGCCTTGATCACGGAGTCTAACTCCTCATAGAACGAATCCTTCACATCATCAGAGGAATCGAGTGTCGGTGCATATGCAGTAATAATGGTGGCAAAACCACAAGAGGTTGCCAAGCGCAGGGATAATAGTCTTTCATTTCCTCCTGCTGGAATTTCAATCATTCCCAGTAGCGAATTCTTCACTGCAAAGCCCACACCGTGTTGCCTTTTTTTCTGCCTGCCCTCTACCCTTCCAAAAAAAGGTGTAATTGTTTTCCCTGAGTGACCCTTCCTCAGCGAGGCGAGTCTCCTGCAGGCCAGCAATATCAATGTTAAGACGATTGAGTTCGGCATCAATCACAGCCGTTTTTCTCACATCGTCAATATTGGTCAAGTCAGTGGAAAATCCTGGACACATGGTTCTCACGTTCCAGGTTGCAAGCCGTAGCTTGAGGTTTCTATTTTTCTTTTTATTAGTACCTGGTGCATTGGTTTTACAGCCTGCGATGCAGATTTTGTCCTAGCCCCAAGCACCAATTGAAGCAAGCAGGCTGTGGCGGATCAGCACCCAATTGGCCGGGGGATGCCCAGCTTGAGGCGGGCGGTAGATGATCAGTGACACCTGTAGATGTCTTCCACCGTCAGAGGCAACGTGTGGCGCCCCATGTCTACGCCAATTGACAGGGACTTATAACCCGTAACAGTTGCCTCTCGCTTTGATTCAGAGACCAGTTAAGACCAGAGATGGACTTATTGCCTCTCCATAGCACAAAGCCTGGGCTAAAATATAGATATCATGTGTTGCCCATGCAGCATGATCCTTCTCTCGGCCTGCCTAGTTCACTCCAGAGGAATGGTAACACCTTTACATCTGGAACAAGACAAGCTGCAGAAGCTGACGGATCAGCAAAGCAATGCTCTAACTGTCCGTCTGTCGGAGCTTCGATTCTAGACCAGCCGCCATCCAAGGCTTAGGGCCTGGTCTGCACTGCCATGACATTTTGTCTTTAGGTTGCATTTCCTCACACCAGGGTAAAGCTTATACCCTCCCACTCTTCCGCCCGAAGCCGTTGGCACAATGTAGGGTGTCGGGTTTGGTAAGCGCCGCCCAATGTTCGGCGCTAACAGAAAGCAGGTAGTACCTCTACTGTTATACGGTAGCTCAGTCATATCTGACTAAGACCTGACACCAAAAGGAGGACATAATAAGGCAAAAAAACAAAACAAAAAACAATAGCTGCCAATAAATTTTTTATCATAGCAGGTGGTTGGTTTACAGAAAGAAAATATTCTTTCAAAGCAATCAACAGTCTCTTAACAGCTGGAAATAAACTTAGCCTTCTAGTTTT
This sequence comes from Cepaea nemoralis, assembly GCA_014155875.1. Lineage (NCBI taxonomy): Eukaryota > Metazoa > Mollusca > Gastropoda > Stylommatophora > Helicidae > Cepaea > Cepaea nemoralis. The sequence continues at coordinate 974,963 of JACEFZ010020300.1, forward strand.
ATAGTGATAGAGTTGTTGCTGATAGTTAATGTTGACATAGTCATAAAAATCCTTTAAAGTTTCTGTTCTGACAGTGTATATAGAAAAGTAATTGAATATCTTCAAGACATTGTACAATCACACGGAATGACACTATCCAGTGCCGCCCACCGGGCGCTGGAGCGCAAATTATTCCTTCCCACGACGATTGACGGCAGAAGTGGAAGTTGATGATGATGATGATCACTATTTTGTCGTTACACAGTGTATAACATATTGTTTTCATTTTCACAAATCCCCCCTCCCCCAATTTTGTCCACTTTTTTGTGAGGATGCTCACGATGATCGTCAGTGTATATGTGTGTGTAAAGTGTGGGAGCTTGTTCATATTAGTTTTAGTGAGCATGTGAGACAGCGTGTATCTTATATATAAATTGCGATCTCTGTCTGTCTGTCTGTCTGTGCTTGTTTGCGTGTGTGTGTGCTTGTGTGTGTATATGCGTGTTTATAGTGTATATGTGTGTGTATGTGTGTTCATTGTGTAATGTCGGAATGTGTGTATGTGCGTACGTATGTGTGTATGGATATGTGTTATGTGTGTGTATGTGCGTATGGATGTGTGTGTGAGTGTGCATATGTGTGTATGTGCGTGTGTATATGTGTGCAGGCGAGTGTATGTGTGTCTATGCGCGTGTATTAATAAATATGAACATGTGTGTATGTGTGAGTATGTGTATGTTTGCATATGTGGGTGTATGTGTGTATGTGGGTATGTGCTTGTGTGCATGTGTGTATGTATGTGTGTATATGTGTGACTATGTGTGCTTGTATGTGTGTTCCTGTGTATGTGTGCTTATGTGTGAATGGGCGTGTATGTGCATGTCTCTCTGCCTGCCTGTACGTACGTACGTACGTACGTACGTACGTACGTATGTATGTATGCCTGCCTGCATGCCTGCCTGCCTGCACGCACGCACGCATGCACGTACGTGGCAGGCAGGCAGGCAGGCAGGTATGTATGTATGTATGTATGTATGTATGTATGTATGTATGTATGTATGTATATATGTATGTATGTATGTATGTGTGTGTGTGTGTGTGTGTGTGTGTGTGTGTGTGTGTGTGTGTGTGTGTGTCTGTCTGTCTGTCTGTCTGTATGTATGTATGCATGCATGTATGTATGTATGTATGTATGTATGTATGTATGTATGTATGTATGTATGTGTGTGTATGTGTGTGTGTGTGCGTGCGTGCGTGCGTGCGTGCATGCATGCATGTGTAACGGAATGAGTAACATCTATGTTGATGCGTAAACTTAGGAGCACGGTTGAGCATACTATACGAACGCTACTAGGGATGCTCAAGCCGTGACGTAGTTTGTTTTGGTTAGTAACAGCAAAAGTCAAGGGAAGGCAACATCTGGTCTCATGGCCTCTACATTATTATCAGTTTATTATGATTCAATAAACCCCTTTTAAAGAAACACCACAGAACTTGGTTATTGATCCTCTGTACCTGTACTGTTACACATGCATGCATGTATGCATGCATGTATGCATGTATGTATGTATGTATGTATGTATGTATGTATGTATGTATGTATGTATGTATGTATGTATGTATGTATGTATGTATGTGAGACAGTATGCTTTCATTGTCTCTAGGCGCCTGAGTTTACTGGAAAGCATTAACTGGGATATTTTTGGTTCGACAAAGAGTTCACCGACCAGTAAGTTCAAAATTAGTAGTGAGTGGTCGGGCAATGACTCTAGTGCAGCCCGCTGACCGACAGCTTACCTCTCGTTGTTAGTAGAATAAGAAATTCAGGAAACATGAAGCCGAACTTAGCATAGGAGCTGTCAAATGAGGCAAGAAATACAACGGATTAGACTAGATATATGGGAACGGACACGCCCAATGAACCAAACCAGGCGAAGGCAGAAAGGGTAAGGTCTTCGACCGCAAGCTATAACCTAGTAGTGTCAAGGGATCTAGAATAAAGCGGATTAAGTAGAATTAATTATGTGGTACAGCTAAAAGATCTGATTGGGTAGCCCTTCGCGGCAAGGAGGAGCTATGTCACGTGATGCCAGAAAGAACCGCCAAATTAAGCGGTATATATATACGCGGGACAGAGAAGCATTTGAGAAGATAAGCGAGTTCTAGACAGCCGAGTGCAGATACTCGAAAGGCTGTTGAGACCAATAAGACTGTGGCAACTCTGGTCGGGCAGATAAATCCGAGGACCAGAGAAAGCACGGACTTAAGTGTTGGAAAAAGAACCGCCCTAAAGAAACTATTGATTGCTACTGGCAATTGCAATCATTAAGGAAGTCGCACAAGACTAGAGTGGGCTAAGAGGACACACGTTTGATGGGATCATCCAGAGGACTGCGTCGAACAAAGTTGGAAGGAGCCTGACTTTATTGGAAAGTGGCGAAATCATTCTGACACGGGCGGTGATCAGACAAAAGCACCCGTAGGCAGGCGAGCAATTATCCACGGGACAGGACTCCTACGTAAGTTGGTTAATTTTAATTAGAAATCTATTAGTCTGTAGTCGGGCGTGGGTAATGGTACTTAGGTTTAGGAAGCGTTGGCAAACTACAACTGACAGATAACGGGATTGACTGCGACGTTCTATAAGGAGGTAAAGAATACGTAACTAACTATTCAACCAAAATTCGCAGTGACTAGTTACGGAATAGGAATATGAGCGCCGAGGACCGTACAAATGGTAATTATGTGCTAACGTTATTAGCGGCATCAAAAGTCCCCGAATTATTTCTCAATCAAAATGTAAACACGGCGAGTACGAGACGCGACCGCTAGGTCAAGCCATTCAATGAGGCCAGGTGAATACAGCGGATGAATGGACCGCGCTTGGAGCAAAGCCTGCAGATGAAAGAATGTGCTTGTATTGTTGCCCACCCGGCAGAGTTGAATCGGGGTCAGACTGCGGCGGAGAAAATAGAGCATACAACTGGTTAGCAGTACAACCTAAAAGTAGCGGGTTCGGACCTTCATGGAGAATCGGGGGTAAAAGGCTTAAATGGCTTTAATACTATAAGGCGAGATAGGGAAATAGAGAGCGGTGAATAGATACAACTGGACGAGCACTAAGTGAGCTGAAGGGGACAGGAATGCCTTTGGATATAAACGTTACAGACAGATTGGGGGGATATATCCTGGGTAGAGAAAAGGAAACGTGCGTCCATACTTCAAGAGCTGAATATTGGAGGAGATTGGCTTATAAAGACGACAAACTATACTGCGGGGATGGATGAAGAGGCACTGTTTATCAATTATCATAACTAGGGTGTTGTTAGGCGTGATATTAATCTATGTTGTCAACATGGGTTTGTGTTAATAGTTGTGTGGGCTTATGTAGTCGATGTTGACGGCCCATAATGATGGTTAATCATGAGTGGACTTATGTACTGCAAACGATTATAATTATTGTAGGAGTTTTAGTGTAAAGGGGCATTTCATATATGTGATTTGTGGGCAGTATCTGGTCCCATCTTGTTGTCTTATAATTACTGTTAGGGTACCAAGCTGCAATGATATTGTGGATGATGTAGATTTATGTTGTTATTAATAATGGCTATGATAATATATACATGCTGTGAAGACGATGATGGTGCCAATGATAAGGAGACATGGCCCTGGTACATGTCACTGGCGTATTGTGTTGTCGGCCTCGGGGACAAAAGTGTTGTTGTTGGGGTTTACCTGATGTAGTTGTTGAAATGTGACGACCAGTTATCAGCTGTTGTGTTATGTGTCTGGCGCGGGGAAACCCGGCCAGTGTGGGCAAGCGGATCAGGAGTTGTTGTTTAGGGTTGTCCCACTGCCGAATTATATGTGTCTGTCCACTGTGGAAAGACTATCAGTGTCGGCGTGGGTATTGTATTAATGTCACATGATTATTACACATGGTGAAGTGTTTGGGGATTCATGGGTTGATGTTGGCATCAGGGAACACTGGTTGGTGGTGTACGACCGCCCAGGGCAGTGATGGAATATCTCTGACCCGATGTCAATACACGTAGCTGAAGACGAAGGTGAGCAGTAGGTTGTTGACACCCGATGATGCTGTTCACATAGTCAAGGTGTCTTTTTGTTCAATTTTCAGGTTGTCGCTTGATCGATTGCCTGGGTAAACTAGTGGGCGGTCATTTGACGGTGGAAGTTGGTTGTGTGCATCCTTAGTAGATTTATATACTTTCTTGTCAGACTTGCATACTTTATTATTATATTCCCCTGATTGATATGTGACTAGTTATTGGTTTAATTGCGTGCAATTCCTTAGTTTGATGGTATTATCTTGATGCTAGCTACCTGACAGCATTCTTCCATAATTGTTTGAATTGTTACCGCACGACACTTTGTATACTTTGTAATGTCTTTTGAGAAGCAAATAAACTTGATTCAGTGTTAGCTTATTCTTATGATTGCCTGTACTATTGTCGGTTAGGATAGTGTTGTATTCGTGACCTGCATACCTGTATACTTGTGAGGTTGGTAGATAAAACCAAGGGTAATCACAATTCAGTGGTTATCTCTACAACCGGAAGACGGACAATCTTTATCTTTCAATTCTTATTCTCTCCTCCACTTCTCTCTCTCTCATCCCTCATCTTCGCGCTATCACAAAATTGGCGCTGCGAACAGGATTTAACTGCCTTATGCACTGGGAGAGCAGGGGAGGCAACCAGTATTTTTTATTATTATTATTATTATTTGGGGTGGAAGTTCCAAAAAGAGTTTTCCCCTTAGGCATCCAATATTGTTTATGAGGAATGTCAGATGCGGAGCCAGGGCTTCGATCTCAAGGAGGAATGACGCTATATTGATGGTGGGACCCATCAACTTTTGGTAGGTGGGTATGAGACAGTATGCTTTCATTGTCTCTAGGCGCCTGAGTTTACTGGAAAGCATTAACTGGGATATTTTTGGTTCGACAAAGAGTTCACCGACCAGTAAGTTCAAAATTAGTAGTGAGTGGCCGGGCAATGACTCTAGTGCAGCCCGCTGACCGACAGCTTACCTCTCGTTGTTAGTAGAATAAGAAATTCAGGAAACATGAAGCCGAACTTAGCATAGGAGCTGTCAAATGAGCAAGAAATACAACGGATTAGACTAGATATATGGGAACGGACACGCCCAATGAACCAAACCAGGCGAAGGCAGAAAGGGTAAGGTCTTCGACCGCAAGCTATAACCTAGTAGTGTCAAGGGATCTAGAATAAAGCGGATTAAGTAGAATTAATTATGTGGTACAGCTAAAAGATCTGATTGGGTAGCCCTTCGCGGCAAGGAGGAGCTATGTCACGTGATGCCAGAAAGAACCGCCAAATTAAGCGGTATATATATACGCGGGACAGAGAAGCATTTGAGGAGATAAGCCAGTTCTAGACAGCCGAGTGCAGATACTCGAAAGGCTGTTGAGACCAATAAGACTGTGGCAACTCTGGTCGGGCAGATAAATCCGAGGACCAGAGAAAGCACGGACTTAAGTGTTGGAAAAAGAACCGCCCTAAAGAAACTATTGATTGCTACTGGCAATTGCAATCATTAAGGAAAGGTCAGCACAAGACTAGAGTGGGCTAAGAGGACACACGTTTGATGGGATCATCCAGAGGACTGCGTCGAACAAAGTTGGAAGGAGCCTGACTTTATTGGAAAGTGGCGAAATCATTCTGACACGGGCGGTGATCAGACAAAAGCACCCGTAGGCAGGCGAGCAATTATCCACGGGACAGGACTCCTACGTAAGTTGGTTAATTTTAATTAGAAATCTATTAGTCTGTAGTCGGGCGTGGGTAATGGTACTTAGGTTTAGGAAGCGTTGGCAAACTACAACTGACAGATAACGGGATTGACTGCGACGTTCTATAAGGAGGTAAAGAATACGTAACTAACTATTCAACCAAAATTCGCAGTGACTAGTTACGGAATAGGAATATGAGCGCCGAGACCGTACAAATGGTAATTATGTGCGAACGTTATTAGCGGCATCAAAAGTCCCCGAATTATTTCTCAATCAAAATGTAAACACGGCGAGTACGAGACGCGACCACTAGGTCAAGCCATTCAATGAGGCCAGGTGAATACAGCGGATGAATGGACCGCGCTTGGAGCAAAGCCTGCAGATGAAAGAATGTGCTTGTATTGTTGCCGGCCCGGCAGAGTTGAATCGGGGTCAGACTGCGGCGGAGAAAATAGAGCATACAACTGGTTAGCAGTACAACCTAAAAGTAGCGGGTTCGGACCTTCATGGAGAATCGGGGGTAAAAGGCTTAAATGGCTTTAATACTATAAGGCGAGATAGGGAAATAGAGAGCGGTGAATAGATACAACTGGACGAGCACTAAGTGAGCTGAAGGGGACAGGAATGCCTTTGGATATAAACGTTACAGACAGATTGGGGGGATATATCCTGGGTAGAGAAAAGGAAACGTGCGTCCATACTTCAAGAGCTGAATATTGGAGGAGATTGGCTTATAAAGACGACAAACTATACTGCGGGGATGGATGAAGAGGCACGTTTATCAATTATCATAACTAGGGTGTTGTTAGGCGTGATATTAATCTATGTTGTCAACTTGGGTTTGTGTTAATAGTTGTGTGGGCTTATGTAGTCGAATGTTGACGGCCCATAATGATGGTTAATCATGAGTGGACTTATGTACTGCAAAAGATTATAATGATTGTAGGAGTTTTAGTGTGAAAGAGCATTTCATATATGTGATTGGTGGGCAGTACCGGTGTCCCATCTTGTTGTCTTATAATTACTGTTGGGGTACCAAACTGCAATGATATTGTTAATGATGTAGGTCATTATTGATCAATTGCTATGTTTATGGTGTGTTGATTGTTTTGTGATTAATGACAGGGGGAATTTATGTTGTTGAGAATGAATATATACATGCTGTGAAGACGATGATGGTGCCAATGATAAGGAGACATGGCCCTGGTACATGTCACTGGCGTATTGTGTTGTCGGCCTCGGGGACAAAAGTGTTGTTGTTGGGGTTTACCTGATGTAGTTGTTGAGATGTGACGACCAGTTATCAGCTGTTGTGTTATGTGTCTGGCGCGGGGAAACCCGGCCAGTGTGGGCAAGCGGATCAGGAGTTGTTGTTTAGGGTTGTCCCACTGCCGAGTTATATGTGTCTGTCCGCTGTGGGAAGGCTATCAGTGTCGGCGTGGGTATTGTATTAATGTCACATGATTATTACACATGGTGAAGTGTTTGGGGATTCATGGGTTGATGTTGGCATCAGGGAACACTGGTTGGTGGTGTACGACCGCCCGGGCAGTGATGGAATATCTCTGACCCGATGTCAATACACGTAGCTGAAGACGAAGGTGAGCAGTAGGTTGTTGACACCCGATGATGCTGTTCACATAGTCAAGGTGTCTTTTTGTTCAATTTTCAGGTTGTCGCTTGATCGATTGCCTGGGTAAACTAGTGGGCGGTCATTTGACGGTGGAAGTTGGTTGTGTGCATCCTTAGTAGATTTATATACTTTCTTGTCAGACTTGCATACTTTATTATTATATTCCCCTGATTGATATGTGACTAGTTATTGGTTTAATTGCGTGCAATTCCTTAGTTTGATGGTATTATCTTGATGCTAGCTACCTGACAGCATTCTTCCATAATTGTTTGAATTGTTACCGCACGACACTTTGTATACTTTGTAATGTCTTTTGAGAAGCAAATAAACTTGATTCAGTGTTAGCTTATTCTTATGATTGCCTGTACTATTGTCGGTTAGGATAGTGTTGTATTCGTGACCTGCATACCTGTATACTTGTGAGGTTGGTAGATAAAACCAAGGGTAATCACAAATCAGTGGTTATCTCTACAACCGGAAGACGGACAGTCTTTATCTTTCAATTCCTTATTCTCTCCTCCACTTCTCTCTCTCATCTCTCATCTTCGTGCTATCACAAAATTGGCGCTGCGAACTGCCTTATGCACTGGGAGAGCAGGGGAGGCAACCAGTATTTTTTATTATTATTATTATTTGGGGTGGAAGTTCCAAAAAGAGTTTTCCCCTTAGGCATCCAATATTGTTTATGAGGAATGTCAGATGCGGAGCCAGGGCTTCGATCTCAAGGAGGAATGACGCTATATTGATGGTGGGACCCATCAACTTTTGGTAGGTGGGTATGAGACAGTATGCTTTCATTGTCTCTAGGCGCCTGAGTTTACTGGAAAGCATTAACTGGGATATTTTTGGTTCGACAAAGAGTTCACCGACCAGTAAGTTCAAAATTAGTAGTGAGTGGCCGGGCGATGACTCTAGTGCAGCCCGCTGACCGACAGCTTACCTCTCGTTGTTAGTAGAATAAGAAATTCAGGAAACATGAAGCCGAACTTAGCATAGGAGCTGTCAAATGAGCAAGAAATACAACGGATTAGACTAGATATATGGGAACGGACACGCCCAATGAACCAAACCAGGCGAAGGCAGAAAGGGTAAGGTCTTCGACCGCAAGCTATAACCTAGTAGTGTCAAGGGATCTAGAATAAAGCGGATTAAGTAGAATTAATTATGTGGTACAGCTAAAAGATCTGATTGGGTAGCCCTTCGCGGCAAGGAGGAGCTATGTCACGTGATGCCAGAAAGAACCGCCAAATTAAGCGGTATATATATACGCGGGACAGAGAAGCATTTGGGGAGATAAGCAAGTTCTAGACAGCCGAGTGCAGATACTTGAAAGGCTGTTGAGACCAATAAGACTGTGGCAACTCTGGTCGGGCAGATAAATCCGAGGACCAGAGAAAGCACGGACTTAAGTGTTGGAAAAAGAACCGCCCTAAAGAAACTATTGATTGCTATTGTCAATTGCAATCATTAAGGAAAGTCATACAAGACTAGAGTGGGCTAAGAGGACACACGTTTGATGGGATCATCCAGAGGACTGTGTCGAACAAAGTTGGAAGGAGCCTGACTTTATTGGAAAGTGGCGAAATCATTCTGATACGGGCGGTGATCAGACAAAAGCACCCGTAGGCAGGCGAGCAATTATCCACGGGACAGGACTCCTACGTAAGTTGGTTAATTTTAATTAGAAATCTATTAGTCTGTAGTCGGGCGTGGGTAATGGTACTTAGGTTTAGGAAGCGTTGGCAAACTACAACTGACAGATAACGGGATTAACTGCGACGTTCTATAAGGAGGTAAAGAATACGTAACTAACTATTCAACCAAAATTCGCAGTGACTAGTTACGGAATAGGAATATGAGCGCCGAGACCATACAAATGGTAATTATGTGCGAACGTTATTAGCGGCATCAAAAGTCCCCGAATTATTTCTCAATCAAAATGTAAACACGGCGAGTACGAGACGCGACCACTGGGTCAAGCCATTCAATGAGGCCAGGTGAATACAGCGGATGAATGGACCGCGCTTGGAGCAAAGCCTGCAGATGAAAGAATGTGCTTGTATTGTTGCCGGCCCTGGCAGAGTTGAATCGGGGTCAGGCTGCGGCGGAGAAAGTAGAGCATACAACTGGTTAGCAGTACAACCTAAAAGTAGCGGGTTCGGACCTTCATGGAGAATCGGGGGTAAAAGGCTTAAATGGCTTTAATACTATAAGGCAAGATAGGGAAATAGAGAGCGGTGAATAGATACAACTGGACGAGCACTAAGTGAGCTGAAGGGGACAGGAATGCCTTTGGATATAAACGTTACAGACAGATTGGGGGGATATATCCTGGGTAGAGAAAAGAAACGTGCGTCCATACTTCAAGAGCTGAATATTGGAGGAGATTGGCTTATAAAGACGACAAACTATACTGCGGGGATGGAAGAAGAGGCACGTTTATCAATTATCATAACTAGGGTGTTGTTAGGCGTGATATTAATCTATGTTGTCAACTTGGGTTTGTGTTAATAGTTGTGTGGGTTTATGTAGTCAATGTTGACGGCCCATAGTGGACTTATGTACTGCAAAAGATTATAATGATTGTAGGAGTTTTAGTGTGAAAGAGCATTTCATATATGTGATTGGTGGGCAGTACCGGTGTCCCATCTTGTTGTCTTATAATTACTGTTGGGGTACCAAACTGCAATGATATTGTTAATGATGTAGAGTTATGTTGTTAATGATAATGGCTAGGATGTACGCAAGGATGATGACGTTATGGGAGTTGGAGTCACTAGGGGATACAGGTTATTATTGATCGATTGCTATGTTTATGATGTGTTGATTGTTTTGTGATTAATGACAAGGGGAATTTATGTTGTTGAGAATGAATATACACATGCTATTGAGGACGACGATGGCGCCAATGACAATGAGACATGGCCCTAGTACATGTCACTGGCGTATTGTGTTGTCGGCCTCGGGGACAAAAGTGTTGTTGTTGGGGTTACCTGATGTAGTTGTTGAAATGTGACGACCAGTTATCAGCTGTTGTGTTATGTGTCTGGCGCGGGGAAACCCGGCCAGTGTGGGCAAGCGGATCAGGAGTTGTTGTTTAGGGTTGTCCCACTGCCGAATTATATGTGTCTGTCCACTGTGGAAAGACTGTCAGTTTCGGCGTGGATATTGTAATAAGGTCACATAATATTACACATGTTGAAGTGTTTGGGGATTTATGGGTTGATGTTGCATCAGGGAACACTGGTTGGTGGTGTATGACCGCCCGGGCAGTGATGGAATATCTCTGACCCGATGTCAATACACGTAGCTGAAGACGAAGGTGAGCAGTAGGTTGTTGACACCCGATGATGCTGTTCACATAGTCAAGGTGTCTTTTTGTTCAATTTTCAGGTTGTCGCTTGATCGATTGCCTGGGTAAACTAGTGGGCGGTCATTTGACGGTGGAAGTTGGTTGTGTGCATCCTTAGTAGATTTATATACTTTCTTGTCAGACTTGCATACTTTATTATTATATTCCCCTGATTGATATGTAACTAGTTATTGGTTTAATTGCGTGCAATTCCTTAGTTTGATGGTATTACCTCGATGCTAGTTACCTGACAGCATTCTTCCATAATTGTTTGAATTATTACCGCACGACACTTTGTATACTTTGTAATGTCTTTTGAGAAGCAAATAAACTTGGTTCAGTGTTAGCTTATTCTTATGAGTGCCTGTACTATTGTCGGTTAGGATAGTGTTGTATTCGTGACCTGCATACCTGTATACTTGTGAGGTTGGTAGATAAAACCAAGGGTACTCACAAATCAGTGGTTATCTCTACAACCGGAAGACGGACAATCTTTATCTTTCAATTCCTTATTCTCTCCTCCACTTCTCTCTCTCATCTCTCATCTTCGTGCTATCACATATGTATGTATGTATGTATGTATGTATGTATGTATGTATGTATGTATGTATGTATGTATGTATGTATGTATGTATGTATGTATGTATGTATGTATGTATGTATGTTTGTATGTATGTATGTATGTATGTATGTATGTATGTATGTATGTATGTATGTATGTATGTATGTATGTATGTATGTATGTATGTATGTGTGCGTGCGTGCGTGCGCGCGCGCGTGCGTACGTACGTATGTATGTATGTGTGTATGTATGTGTATGTGTGTGTGCGCGTGCGTGCGTGCGTACGTACGTATGTATGTATGTATGTATGTATGTACGTACATACGTATGTACGTACGTATAGATGTGTATGTATGTGTGGGTGTTTGTATTTGTTGCGTGTGTATATGTGTGCATGTGTGTTTGTCGCGGAACGTCGCGTTAACATCCCAGAATACTTTTTCGGTGACAACATTGATGATGGACCACTTAGAGAAAGAACTGAATGAACTGCATTCTCCCCAAGCATTGTACAAGACTGTCTAGTCTTGACGGAAGATTACTCACACAAGCCTTGCAGGCTGTTGCTTCATGGGAACACTCTTCAATTTGGCTCCAGGGCTCATCTTTCAGAATACAGTTGAAAGATTTTGCTTGATAAATCGCCATGGGTTAACAATCGAGTCAGACTTATGGGGCCGTCACGCTAACCAGCCAGTCAACGTGTCAAACTTATAAGGTAATTATCCAGACGTGAAACTGCTCCCGGTTGGCATTTAAAACCGTCAGGCGTGAAAGAGACCGTATGAAAGGAGTCATTCACTGCGAAGGCTGAGGATGAAATCTGGACCTAGGTAAACCACTCAACTTTTTGGTGTCTGATGGAGCCATTTAAAACTGTGAATTGTAACGTGAAACAATCGGGGAGGCGCATAAAGAGATTAATTGCGTTTGTCGTACTTAGTATAAATACTTGTGCATAGATTGATTCAATCTAGATTCGTAAAATTTTGAAACAGGTAAGAACTATCTCCTTGTATTCCTATGAATGTTATTTCTTAATAACTTAGACGTATGGACTTTCAATCGATATCTGACGGAGGTTATTTCGCGACCTATTATTGTCTCATGTTACTTGATTGTGCACTATTCTTTCTCAGTACAGTACACAACATATTGCTAGAAATGTGCTATTCTTCTGACAAGTAACCTTATATTAGGCATAGTTCGGCTATGTTCTGGATATACTGTTTACTTTCATTTGTCTTTCACGTATTTGGAAACTATTAGTTTCTCAGTTGTTGTAGATTATCGTATTACTAATTTTTATTTTGCAATCATGCGACCTATGTAAGAATGTCTTTATATGCCAAATGTTTAAGTATATGTTGGATATATGTATTTGTAACTCACTAGGAAGAATATACGATGCTAGTATTATGCTACCTACATATTCATTTAATGTTTGTATGTCTCATTTTGTATGTATACAATATTGTTACTAATTCATGCATTATGCTATTATGTTCAGTATCATTTTGAATTGGTTTACTTTATGTGTATTTGATGTGAGAGATTATTTATCATATGCAAACACACCAATGGTCTCCCCAGATGGTGTTTCCACCTTGTCGTGGTGGGGGAGCTTGAGTTTCTCAATGACCCTGAGAGCTATGCCGGCGGTAGCGTAGCTATCAGCAGGGCCTCCCAAGCCGGACAGGTCAAAGGGTAGAGAACAGAGAAAGAGAAACACCCTGGTCCTCCAGGTTGGGGGTTGAAGCGTGGGGTTAACATCACCACCTTTGTAAAAACCATTTTGTTACGAAACAGATACATGAGCCTCGAATTCGGACTGACTTATTTGGACATCGACCTTGGAACGTTAAAGGACTTTTGAGATTTGGAACATGGAATGTACGGACACTATATCGAGCTGGAGCGGCCGAAGAATTAACCCGGGAGCTGGTTGAGTATAAAATGGTTATATCAGCAATTCAAGAAATAAGGTGGCCAGGAGAGAGTACTTTAGAGCGAAATGGAATGATTATAATATATGGAGGAAACACTCAAAATAAACATGAATTAGGAACAGGATTTGTCATCAAAAAAGAGTTATGGGGGAACGTTCTAAACTTTAAAGCTGTTAATGACACGATTAGTAAATTACGAATAAAAGGTAAATGGAAAAATATAACGATGATTAATGTACATGCACCTACTGAAGAGAAAGAAGATGATATTAAAGAAGACTTTTATAATGATCTGGAAGATGTCATAGAAGAAACCTCCAAACAGGACATCCTGATTGTGCTGGGAGACTTCAACGCAAAAATAGGCAGAGAGCAAACTCATAAAAAAGTGGCCGGTATGGAAAGCCTACATAAAACTTCAAATGATAATGGATGGAGAGTCATCAACCTAGCAGAAGTCCAAAGGACTGCAGATCAGCAGTATCCAGACTGCAAAGAAAGGAAATACATAAACAAACTTGGAAATCATGTGACAAGAGAACCTATAATCAAATAGATCACATTTTAATTAAGAACAAAATTGCATCAAACATACAACAAGTTAGAAGCTATAGAGGAGCTGAGTGCCACAGCGACCACTTCCTCGTTGGGATAAAATTTAAAATAAAACGTAAGAGAGCTTTCTATGCTAAACTACAAAGGTACAGCCAACATATAACAGAGAAAAACTACAAGAATTACAGTCAAAGAGAAATTTGCAGATGAAATAAAATGCAAACTTGAAATTCTACAAAACCCGTTGGAGGAAAGCGTTGACCAAACTTGGTTGAACATCAAGAATACAATTCAATCTACCGCAGAAGAATGTCTCGGTGTGTTAACCACGCATAGAAAGAACAGATGGTTCAATCAAAATGTGAAGAAGCAGTCATTAGGAAAAGAATGCCAGACAGCTATGGCTAAATGACATCAACAACATCCAAAAGGAAGAGCAATATAGAAATGAATGTAAAGAGGCTACAAAATAGTTCGACAGCAGAAGCGAGAATATATGAGTAATATAATCAAAGATATGGAAACTAATCACCAGAAAAACGAATCCAGAAAGTTTTTTTTTTTTAAAGAACTGAAGTCAATGAAACGAGGGCACCAACAAAACACATATGGTTTAAAAGACAAAAATGGGAATATGATAAATACCAATGAGGAAATGTGCAACACATGGAAAGAATACTTTGTTGAATTACTAAATTGTGAAGCTCCAAATAACACTTTCCCACAGGAAGAGGTTCTAACGTGTGAACCACAAATTGAAGAACCTGCATTTGAAGAAATCCTATATGTAATCACACGACTTAAAAACAATAAGGCAACTGGGGCTGATGGAATTGCTGCTGAATTTATAAAGGCGGGTGGCCATGCATTACATCTAAAGCTATATGAACTAATAATAAAAATCTGGAGGACTGAAGAATTACCCCATGACTGGAAAGAGTCATTATTGATACCTATCTTTAAGAAAGGAGACAAGTTCCAGTGTGAAAATTATAGAGGAATATCACTACTGTCCATAAGCTATAAGATACTATATAGACTAAAACCATATTCAGAATACATATTAGGTGACTACCAGGCGGGTTTTAGACAAAACAGATCAACAATAGATCAGATATTTATCTTACGACAAATAGCCGAGAAAAATTGGGAATATAAAAGAGATCTCCATAACATTTTTGTGGATTTTAAAAAGGCTTATGATAGTGTCCATAGGAATAGTCTATGGAATGCTATGCAGGGAATTTGGAATACCAAGGAAGTTAATCAACATGACCAGACTATGCATGAAAGATACTTATAATATAGTAACATATAAAGGCAGGAAATCAGACCCTTTCCAAATAACATCTGGCTTGAAACAGGGTGATGCACTATCGCCGCTACTCTTCAATCTGGCTCTAGAGAAAGTTGTAAGGAGAGTAAAGGAGGAATGTGATATTGGAGGAACATCCAAGCTGCTTGGTTATGCAGATGATATAGATATTATAGGGGGAAAATGAACAAAAGACATTGTAAATATTGACTCACTTAAAGGAAAAAAGCCCAACAGATGGGGCTGGTTATCAACCAAGATAAGACAGAATATATGGTAATTTCAAGAGAAGGAATGGCTAAAAACTCTGGCCACATACAAATAGATAATATGACCATTAAAAGAACGGAAACATACAAATACCTGGGTACAATCTTCAACTGCTCCAACATCATAAGGGAAGAAATACAAACTAGAATCAATTCTGGAAATAAGATATACTATGCACTACAACATCTACTAAAATCAAAGGCGCTATCTCGTAACACCAAAGATCACAATATACAAAACACTGATCAGACCAGTTGTGCTGTATGGCTCTGAAACCTGGAGTACAACGAAAGGAGACGAAGCCTTGCTACAAACCTTTGAGAACAAAGTTTTAAGACGCATCTTTGGACCCATTAGGGATACACAAAGTAGAGAGTGGAAAAGAAGAAGTAACAAAGACATTTATGATCTGTTTAAGTCCCCGCTAATCACTGGTATCATGAAGGCTAATAGACTACAATGGCTGGGGCATATAGAAAGAATGGAAGATAATAGGGAAACAAAACTCGCTTACACTCAGGAAATAAATGACCGTAGACCCCTGAGGTAGACCAAGAAGACGGTGGAGAGATAATATATATACAGACCTACAAGCACTTGGAATCAACGACTGGCAAGAGAAGGTCAACCAGAGAGACTGAATGGAGACGGATTGTATCTGCAGCAAAGAACCTCAATGGCTCGGAACGCTGAAGAAGAAGCAGAAAAACACACCATATGAATAGTAGTAAATGCTATTTGTGTTCTTAGGTGCAGTTCGCATTGGCCATATTGCCTGTGATGTGGTTTTGACGCCGTGTTGTAAATGGTGCGACCTTACCCACAATTGGTATATGGTATAGGGTGCTTAAACCCTTTCAGTGTGTTGTGAACGAAACGTTCACAGTAACTCATGGAGGCCTTTTCACGAGGTTTGTCAAGAGGCAATTAAGCCTCGGAAGATCAGATACTTTTTGATACGCTACCGACCCTTTGAATCTGCTAAACCAACTTTGAAACGGAGCGGCGCTGTAAAGGACCAGGTGTCCCTCATTCGTGACATTAACTTTAGGACATCGCATTCCTCATACGGACTTTATAAGGTTGGCAGGAATTGTAGTACTACCGCGTATTAGACTGGAAAAGTCCTCCGAGACTAGACCGTAGAATAGATATAGCCATAGTTGAACACAGTAAAGCTGGAAGAGTGTTCGACCAGACTGGTCCCTGTATCGGGGGTGATAAATGTATGTATTATTTAGAATTGTACTGGATGTAACTAGATAATACACATCTTGAGGTAAGTGGTCTTTCAAGCCTTCAAAAAGGAGCCCAGTTATTCCCGTCCTGTGATACGGAGTTGAACTGCGGCAAACCGGACTGAGCGCTACTGTTTGAACACCGTACCGGCTGTTCGCTGATCTGACATAGCTGCTGTTGCTTATCCCCCTGTACCGGGACACAGATCCAGACGGAGACCAGTAACATTAAAGTTATGTAATGTTTTAATAATTTCACTTACATAATTGTTATATTGGTATAAACTTCCATAAATTCACGAAAAGCACCCTCATCATATATAATAACCATAATTACACTTCATTAATGATAGACAAGAAATTAATGTGATTGTAATTTGTTTAAACTTGTAGTTATCTATTATTTTCCATCGTGTATGCATGCTTCTTGTTTACATTGGTGGCATTACGTACCAGGGAGAGGAAACAGCAGCGGGAAAACCTGCACTGATCTTGTGTACATTTCGTAGACTTAATCTAGCTTCATCTAACGTTCTCCTTTTCCATTCCCTTTGCGAATATTAAGAACGCTAATTTCATTTTTTGTTAACGAGCCCAGCTTGCAGCTGGATCAGTAGGATACTCTTGATATTCATGGGCTAACTGTATTTCGGCATATAGATTTTTGTCCCCTAGTCAATTGCTGACTATTTGTGTTACCCCGCCATGATAAGTACATACTTGGTGCGACTCACCCAACTTCTGACAGTGTGTGTGTGTGTGTGTGTGTGTGGTTGTGTGTGTGTTTTTCGTTTGTAATGTGCATATGCAATGTACTGTATGTATTTGCATATCTGTAATGTGTAAGTGCATGAGTGTTTATGTGTGTGTATCTGCGTATGCGTATGTTCGTGTGTATGTGTGTATGTAACTATTGTACGTGTGAGTGTTTAATTTCCTTAAAAAGTCGCTTAAAAAGTCGACAGGGTCGACTTCATTGCACCGGGTTTTATCCCATATGACTCGGTCCTCTTCCGCAGCGCGGAAAGCGTCGCACCAAAGCACGAGCTTCCGTACTCTAGCACGACCCCAGAGTCTCCGAAAAGTTTTAACCATCGTAGCCGCAAGACTCGGCCTCGAATTGAACCCACAACCTTCGGGGCCCGAGTCAAACGGCTTGCCTACATTCGCCACGGAGAATCCCCGTTGTAATGTTGTGTAAACATATTGCACTATATTCGTGTGTGTTTGTATTATGTGTATGTGTGCCTATGTTGGTGTATGTTTGTTTAATGTTTGTGTAACCATGTGTGTATATAGGTGTGTATGAGTGTTTGTGTTTTGTGTGTGGTATGAGTGGCGTGTGTGGTGTGTGTATAGGTGTGTATGTGTATATGTACGTGTGTGTATGTGCGTATGTATCTGCGTGTGTATATGTGTGGCGTGTGGTATATGTGTGGTATTTGTGTGTATGTAGTTTTGTAATATTCGTGTATGTTTTGATCTGTTTAATATATGTATGAGCTGACAATGTATGCGAGGGAAGTGTAGTTTTATGTTATTGAGTGTTGTGCCTACCTGTGTAGAGTTTGTGCAATATGTAAGTATTATCAGTTATGTAATGTGTGCAAATGTATTAAGTATTATCAGTTATGTCTGTTGTGGTGGTTTTTAAGAGATTGTGCGTGTTGTTCCGGGTCTTGCCTGTCTCATAACATGGTACGATGCCTGATTATGTTTGTGCTCCAATTGACAAATGTTTCCTATGTGAATGTACATTCACAAATTTGTGAACGAATATGAGTGGATTGGATCGCCAAATGTAAGGCGGGCCTCGTGCCCAATTTGTAACCCCTTTGAAAAAAAGATTTGTTCGTGTCGTTTCTTTCTCTCTCTCTCTCTCTCGATCTCTCTCTCTCTCTCTCTCTCTCATCTCTCTCTCTCTCATCCTCTCTCTCTCTCTCTTTCTCTCATCTCACTCCCTCTCTCTCTCTACTCTCTCCCTCTCTCTTCTCTCTCTAACACACACATGATACTAAGAGATTAAGAAATTACCATTGTGTTTTCAATGCAGAATTGAACAAGGTTGTCTATCAAATGTTGTCATGGTACTTAGCATCTCAAATCCACCATAAATTTATTCTGGACTTGTCATCGAGCGGTTTTACGTCCAGATTAACGTGTTTTGACAGAATGTAGATAGAAAACATGTCCACCCTCCTTATCACCCAGTACACTTAACATTAAATAACAAGATGCCTTTAAATCAGAACTACTCAAGATCAAATTTTCCCGTTACATTTGAGGCACGCTTGAAAAAACTGGTGAAGGAAAGCGAAAACACACACTTTAAACATAAATGTAACATAGATGCAGACCTGCTTAAATTCCGGTCCTTAAACCTCAATTTTCCCCGTTATATTTGAGGCTGTATCTTAAACATGTTTTTGATGAAAAAAAAAAAAAACGCATGCTCTCAGTCGTCTAAAATGCCCGGCTTGGCATTTAAATTTTGGTCGTGTTTTTACTGGAATCGATGCACACATAAATCGTACGAATATGCAAATGACATTTGCAAGATATTTCAAACTGCGACAGTGGATACAGCGCTTGCCTCCATAACCTTCATCTTACCAGTTTTCAATGCCAACAAAAGATAGGTTTGAACTCACGCAAATGGATGGCGGAAAATGGGAATATGAGTTTTGTTACAGTTATGACTTAAAATTGTTTAATATGGTAGCATACCTGTTGTATTGTTAAAATTAAAGGGGTTGCTGCTGAGGGAACTTGAAAAAAGTCTTAACGTCGAGAGGATCTATTTATTGCACTGGTTTTTTTTGTGCAGAACTCGAACAATCAAGCACTCCGTATTCCAGCAACGACTCCCCAGTATCTCCGCGGAATGCACCGAGAACCGAAAGACGCAGCCCTGAATCGAACCCACAACTTTCGGAGAGGAAAACTACCGCAGGGTGTATTTTTAATGACTGCAGTTTTTGAAACTATTGCCCTTCCCAAGTTTTGCATTCACCCTCTGTGGAGTCCCATGCAACATAATAATAATATGCAAAATTTGGAATGGCAATAGTTTCAAAAAATGCACAGTCATTAAAATACACCCTAATAATAAGCCATTGGCCAGATATCAGAAAGTTTCGCGTAATACGATTAATCATCTTATGCCATTTAAGCAGTTAAGTGATGTGATTAGCTCATGTCTAATGTTTCAGGCTGTCAACCTTCCTCATTTCTCTGGCATGTCCTCATTTCCTAGCACGACATTGACTAGCCGGGAGAAATTTATAGCACAATTTGAAAATGCCCGGAATTGTCTCTTAAAGTTAAAATACAAAACTGAAGGATATCGATGTTTCTGTTCATTGTAATGTAACATGGATTAGTAATTGTAGCCAGCGGATCATGTAACATGGTTAACTATTGTAGCCGTTGTGATTCATGAAACAAAGTGTTAACTTTGACTGGCTTCAAGTGCCAAGTTATATACGTCAAATCTTGACCTCCATTTGGACAGAGAACGAATATCAACGTTACTAGGGACTGTGTATTATTTGTTTTGTTTCGTGTATCTTCTGCAATTTCAATGCTCAGTGAGCGGAAATTTACATTACAATACTTGTTCATTTGATTGTGTGCCATGTTTGGTCCAAACATGTTCTTTGTTTCTCATCTCATCTCATCTCATCTCATCTCTTCTCATCTCATCATGTTCCTCTTGTACCTTACGGTGTCGAGGTGAAGTATACACAGCGGGAGAGTGTCCGTTTATGGGCTTCATGTATCGATATTCCCATGGACTCTGTTATTCCCTGCGTCCATCGTTTACGTGGTCGGCCTCTTCCTCTGCTTCCCTCTGATCTGTACACCATTGCTTGTTGTGGTATACTGTTAGTTGGTAACCTACTTGTATGGCCAAACCGTTTGACTTGCTGCTTTCTAATAAAATCTAGTGCAGCTATAACCCCCATTTTTCGTCCTGATTTCTTCATTTCTGATCTGATCTCTTCTTGATACATTGAGTATTCTTCTCAGGAATCTCATTTCTGTTGTTGTGTTTTTTTCTTTTCTCTTTTTCTGTCATTGTCCAGGTTTGGCATTGGTAACATAGAGTTGGTAGGAAGATTGTGTTGTAAAGTGTTTTTTTAGTAGTTATTGATACATGTTTGTTCTTTAGTATTGGTGCCATTTGTCCAATGAGTTGGTTTGCCTTATTGCATCTATTTTCGATCTCGTCCTCTGATTTGCCATTTGATGATATTATACCTCCTAGGTATTTGAAAATCTTTACTTGTTTCAAAGGATGTTCGTTTAGGCGAAACGTTGTTGTTTTATCCTCTTTAGCTATAGTCAATACCTCTGTTTTACTTGTGCTAATTTTCATGTTATGTTCCCTACACATTTCGTTTAGACTTTTTATGTGGCCTTGTAATTCAGCTTCTGATTTTGCTATTAGTGCTTGGTCGTCCGCAAACAGGAGTTCTCTAATGGTTAGATTTGCAGATGGTTCTTCTTCTGTGTTCTCGTCGTGCGGTGTTCTCGCGGTCTCCGTTTGGCTGGTTTCTTTACATATGTTGTCTATATCTTATATATAAAAGGCAATGTGTGTGGGTGTGTATGTCTGTATGTCCTTTATGCGTTCGCGAACGGCCCATCCGATTGAGATGAAATTTTCTAGACGTCTTCCTCTCATTCCAGTGCTGCCAACTGTCATAGTTTTGTTTCTTCTTCCTCCTCCTCCCTCCTCCCCCTCCCTAAATACGTACATAAATATATGATGATGATGATGAAAGAATCCCCGAACCACAACGTTAGGAAAAGCGAAGAAAATGACGTGACTACACAGAATCGTCACACGGCAATCATCATCATCATCAAGTGTCGTGCCGGCTGGCGTAGGCATTCATGGCTCTCCATAGATCTCGGTCTTTGGTTTTCTGGATCAACTCTGCTGCTGATATTCCTCCATGCCACGGCAATATCAATAACAATTCATCTTTTTATGTGTAAGGAAGTTATCTACAGTCATGTAGAAGGGAAGAACAATTAATGGAAGGACCGAAATCAAAGAACCTAGACGAGTATGAATTCAGAATGGCGAACTCCCTCCTCCTCTCTTCTCCTCCTCCCTCTACCTCCTCCATCTACCTCCTCCCTCCACCTTCCTCCTCCCTCTACCTCCTCCCCCTCACTCCTCCTCCTCCCTCTTCCTCTCCCCTCCTCCTCCATCCTCCTCCCTCCTACTCCTTCCTCCTTCTCACTCCTCCTCCTTCTCCCTCTTCCTCCTCCATCCTCCTCCCTTCTCCTCTTCCCTCCTCCTCCCTCTACCTACTCCTCCTCCCTCTACCTCCTCCTCCTCCCTTCTCCTCCTCCCTCCTCTCCTCTTCCACCTCCTTTCCTTCCTCCCCTTCTCATTCTCCCTCCTCCTCCTCCTTCCTCTCCCTCCATCCTCTTCCACTTCCACTCCTTCCTCCTCCCTCCTCCTCCTCCCTCCTTCCTCTCCCTCCTCCTCCCTCATTCCTCCTTTTCCCTCCACCCCCTCCCTTCTCCTCCTCTCCCCTCCTCCCTCCGCTCCTTCCCCTCCTCTATCCTCCTCCCTCTCTCTCCTCCTCCTCTTCCCTCCTCCTCCTACCCTCTTCCTCTGCCCCTCCCCATCCTCCCTCTCCCTCCTCTTCCTCCTCCATTCCTCCTCATCCCTCTTCTCCTCCTTCCCTCTTCCTCCTCCTCCCTCCTCCTTCCTCCTCATTCCTCGTCCTCCTACCCCTCCTCTCTCCTTCTACTTTTCCTCCCTCTACCTCTCCTCCTCACCCTCCTTCCTCCATCCCTCCTCCTCCTCTACCCCTCCTCCTCCCCTCTTCCTCTCTCCCTCCTCTCCTCTCCCTCCTCTCCTCCTCCATCCTCGTCCTCCCTCTTTCTCCTCCTCCATCCTCCTCCCTCTTCGTCCACCTCCCCCTCCTCCCTTCTCCTCCTCCCTCTACATCCTCCCTCCTCCTCCTCCTTCCTCAACATCCCTCCTCCTCCCTCTTCCTCCTCCTCCTCCTCATCATTCCTCCTTCTCCTCCTCCTCTTCTACCTCTTCCTCCCTCCTCCATTCTCCTCCACCTCCTCCCTCCTCTCCCTCCTCCTCCTCCTCCCTCTCCCTCCTCCTCCTCCTCCCCCTCCTCCTCCTGCGTTCTTCTCCTCCTCCTCCCCCTTCTTCTCCCTCTTCCTTCTCCCTCCTCCTCCCCCTCTTCCTCCTCCTCCCTCCTCCTTCTCCCTCCTCCTAATACCTCCTCCTCCCACCTCCTCCTCCCTCCCTCCTCCTCCCTCTTCCTCCTCCATCCCTCCTCCTTCTTCTCTTTCCCTTCTCCCTCCTCCTCCCCCTCTTCCTCCTTCTCCCTCCTCCTAATACCTCCTCCTCCCACCTCCTCCTCCTCCCTCTTCCTCCTCCATCCTCCTCCCTCCTCCTCCTTCTTCTCTTTCCCCCTCCTCCTCCTAATCCCTCCTCCTCCCTCCTATTCCTCCCTACTCCTCCTCCTCCCTCCTCCTCCTCTCTCCGCCTATCTCTTTCTCCCTCCTCCTCCCTCCTCCTCCTCCCTCTACCTCCTCCCTCCTCTTCCTTCCTCCACATCCCTCCTCCTCCCTCTTCCTCCTTCTCCCTCCTCATCATTCCTCCTCCTCCCCCTCCTTCTACCTCTTCCTCCCATCCTCCTTCTCCCCTCCACCTCCTCCTCTCTTTTCCTCCTCCCTCCTACTCTCTCCCTCCTTCTCCTCTCCCTCCTTCTCCTCCCCCTCGCTCCTCCTGCGTTCGTCCCCTCCTCCCCCTCCTCCTCTACCTTTTCCTCCTCCCTCCTCCTCCCCTCCTCCCTCTTCCTCCTCCTCCTTCTCCCTCCTCCTCCCTTCTCCTCCTCTCTCCTCCTCCTCTTTCCTCCTCCTTCCTCCTCCTCCCTCCTCCTCCTTCTCCTCTTTCCTCCCTCCTCCTCCTCTTTCCCCCCTCCTCCTTCTAATCCCTCCTCCTCCCTCCTATTCCTCCTATTCCTCCCTATTCCTCCTCCTCCCTCCTCCTCTCTCCGCCTATCTCTTCCTCCCTCCTCCTCCTCCCTCTCCTCCACCCTTCTTCCTTCTCCCTCCTCCTACTCCTCCTTTTTCTTCTTCTTCTGCTGCTGCTGCCGCCGCTCCATTTACCCAAGTTAATTTTTGGGGGAATATGTAAAGATCTTTCAAGTGCTCTTTCTAATGCTTTTTGTAAGTTGGTCTTCGTTTATCTAAGGTTGTTCTAACCGCAACCAATAAATGATTAGACAGACAGGCAGACAGACAGACAGACAGAGAGGGAGGGACAGACAGACAGACAGACAGACAGACAGACAGACAGACAGACAGACAGACAGACAGATAGTCGGGAACGGGAACTTATATGAATTAAATGAGATGCTCCCCATCAGGGGCTGGGCGAAGCCGGGCCGGGTCAGACAGACAGACAGACAGACAGACAGACAGACAGACAGACAGACAGACAGATAGACAGTCGGGAACGGGAACGGGAGCTTATATGACTACTTATATGAATTAAATGAGATGCTCCACACCAGGAGCTAGGCGATGCCGGGCAGGGTCAGACAGACAGACAGACAGACAGACAGACAGACAGACAGACAGACAGTCGGGAACGGGAACGGGAGCTTATATGACTACTTATATGAATTAAATGAGATGCTCCCCACCAGGAACTGGGCGAAGCCGGGCCGGGTCTGCTAGTATGTTATAAACAAGAGAGGGGACAGGACACAACCTTGTCGTACTCCGGATCTTATGGTGAAGGGTTCTGAGTGTCCTCCAGTTGCTCTCACTATGCATTCACTGTTGTTGTATAAGCTTCTACATAGGTTTGTTAGATGTATACTCACTCCATATTGTTTAAGGATTTCCCACAGCTTGTTTCTATCTACTCTATCGAATGCCTTTTCTTGGTCGACAAAGGCTAAGTAGAGTGTTTAATTGAATTCGATTGATTTTTCTTAGTTTTCTTTAATTAGTTCATTTGGTATATCATCTTGTCCTGGTGATTTGTTCAATGGGGCTAATCTGATGGCTTCAATAATTTTTTCTTTCAGTATGTCTGGTTCTAGTTCTTCGGTGGCATCTGTGTCGGTTTCTTGAATTCCTGTGACATCTGATGGGATGTTGAGAAGTTAGTTGGTTAGTTAGTTAGTTAGTTAGTTAGTTAGTTAGTTAGTTAGTCGACAGATCATCCTCATTGCACTTCGAACCATTCAGTCCATAAGTGCTCGGATCCCCTCCTCAGCAAATCCCGCAGCGTGTAGCGGCTAACGACACCAGTTCTGTGTTGGTTTATCAGTCTTCTTTGGCTTCCTGCGTAGTGTTCTTGTTTGGCCACCCCTCTAATTTTTTTGCTGTTCTCGCAGTCTGGCCATGGTTGTAGATTCACAGTCATCACTTGGTTCTCGCAAAAGTCTTACTTCTCGTAGAGCATTCAGAATGTCAGCTTGGTCCATGGCGCGTCCGCCCTGCACAGTAGCGTTACCTGCGAGCTTGTCAGCCCGCTCATTCCCTTGTACTCCCGCATGCCCTGGCACGAAGATGAAACTAATCTTTGCCAACCGAGACCGCTCCAGAGACAGCAACCATTCTCTTCGGATCCCCCCCTCTCTATCCTCTTGAGCATGTTAATTGAGTCACTAAGGAAACATGCCCTAGTGAATGTCTATGTCTCGAGCCATCTTATTGCTTTACTTACTGCCATGACTTCCATAGTCAGGCCACTGTGGTCTCAGCAGAAACACCAGAGTCCTCCTTCACAGGTCTCCCTCCGGCGTGAGCCGTAAAGGCCCATGAGCTTCTCACATGTCGGACGACCGACTCATCTGTGTAAATGACAGCATCACCGTCTAGCGAATTCTCGAAAATCAACGCTTGTACTTTCACCTCCACAGCTGCGGGGTTTTCTTGTCTGCATTTTCTGTCTAGTTGGATGCAAACTGAAAAGGATGTGCAGAAATCTGTTGGCACTTGTACCCATTCCTCGCCAGGTTCTAAGTCCTCAAGTGAACACACCTGTTGAAGAATGTCTCCGGCTTGACCCATCCACGACCGTCCTCTTTTTAACCTGCTGCCTTGCACCTTCATGATTTCACTTTGCAGTGGATGTTGTGTGTTTCCGTTTACTCCGAGGTAGGCGCGAGCTCTGCAGGCTTGTATTCTGTCTTCAATGGTTGGAAGATCAAGAAGGTAGCGCATCGCCCTGCATGCTGTATCTCTTGTACATCCAAGAATAATGCGCATAGCTTCATTCTGTATCCTTTCCATCCTTTCTATCTGCTTACGGCTGAGAGTCAGGATTGCCATCGCATACTCAAAAATAGACATGACCAGCCCTTCGTATAGAAGACATAGATGGCACTGCTCACAGTTTGCTGCCGCCATCACCCGCATCGCAGCCAACCCCCGCTTGGCCTTTGTTATCACCTGGTCTATGTGCTCATTATAAGCAAGGATTGGATCAAACCGTAACCCCAGGTAATTCATTGCCTACGTTCTTTCCACCGTCTCTGAACACAGCTTTACAGTTGGTGTTGGAGTGTTTGTAGCTTGTCGTCCCTGGAGGAAAGTGGACTCGACAAGCACACCTTTAATATCTTTCTACTATTGGAACTATTGTATGAATTTTGTCTACACTCCTCCTTTCTGTCTTCCATTCTCTCTCTCTCTCTCTCTCTCTCTCTCTCTCTCTCTCTCTCTCTCTCTCTCTCTCTCTCTCTCTCTCTCTCTCTCTCTCTCTCTCTCTCTCAATCCTTCATAACATACCCTGACAACAGTTTCCTCCAACAATTAATAAAATGTTTATTGTTGAAAACTATGTCAGCTGTATGTATTGAATGTGTATATGTAGTTGGTAGTGTCTGCTAGTGTGAGTGCAAGATAGGACTCTGGAATTCGTATGTGCCGTATACTTTCTCCCGTTTTCATACGGCCATGCAACAAGACGTCACACATATAACTGGACAGCTCTCACCCTGGATGCTCCGTTCTGCTTGAGTCTGGAGGTAAATCCGTTATTGAAAAACTGTTCACCGCTGGATCACCGTAAATTAATGTGATCACGGTAAGTCTTATGCCTAGACCGAGTTTTCTTTGATTATTATTTAGTTAATAAATCCATCATGGAAAACACATCGCTACTGTCCAGCACTGTCTATTGTTACTGTAAACTTTCTACACACGGTCTTCCGTTAGTTTATGAACACCTTTTTTACGCATGGAAACTCTTCGTGAATTATTCATTTGTTTCTTTATATTAATTTACAGTGTCAATATATTCAGTTCTAGGTCATCCTGCCTTTTTACAATGACAGTTCTTTCCATGGTTTTCTAAACTTTCTCTGCACAAGTGAAGTGCCTTTATAAATTGAAAGTCCTTTCCCTGGTTTATCAACAAAGCTTTCTCTGTACAAGAGACGTAATTTTCTATCTTCTCTGATATGTCAGGAGGTGTATTGGAACCTGTGGGATATATATTTAATCAGGTGATATGAGTCTGCTTCATACTAATTCTTATGTGAGTGCCTTTCTCCAGCCGTAATGAAAAGCTTCCGAAAGATACTCTGACATAAGACAGAAGAATTCACTAAAGTCTAAACTATTCGCTAATAGAAAGAAATGGTAAACGCTAAGCACAAACACCTCTTTCCCTATGCTAAACTATTACGCCAAGGTTAGTTTACCTTATATATATAATTTATGTTAATCCAAGAATTGAAATCTATCAGCACATAAGCACTTCTATCCCATCGCCTTTAAACAATAAGGGATGATTTCTTTTCTATTACAGGACACATAAATCCAGTTTTCCGTCCAGTTTGGTAGCACACACTAAAACAGAAAACCCAGTTTCTACTATTTATATTGGGCCTCCCATTCTCCGTTATTGTTTGATGTTCATACATCAACAGTCGTATTTGCCGTTTCCTTCACATCAAAAGTCTGTGAAATCACGTATTCGTTCCTGGCATCTCCCGGTTGTCTTCTCCGCTATTCCCCGTTTTCCCCTACGCTCGTACCTCAAAGAGTCCTAACTCTTTGATCACCGTCTTCGTGCGTTTTCCCGTTCCCGAAGTCTCCGCGTCGTTCTGTCCGTTGACATCGCTGGTCAATGACTCCTCACACTGTATCCTATTTTATACCAGTCGGTCAATAACCTTCAATTTATCCTCATCTCAGACTGAAGTACTCGATTGTTATTCTGACTCACGGTCCATAATTTTCCATTCTCATATATTGCAATTTTATATGTAAGTTATCAAGGAATCACTAAACTAACAGTTTCCCGTGACAGTGTTGACAATATGATTATTCAACGAGAACCAAGTCACTGTTGCCTTTGTTGGGTTGACCATTGCCCCAGCCTCAACACACCAAGTACTTATGCGATTGAGTTCGGTTTGTAGTTCCACAGCAACCTGATCTCTATCCTTACCCTGGCGATACACTAAAACATCGTTGGCATATGACAATGTCCTACCAGGTCCAGTGATCTGCTCACTGTTGATTCTCACAGTGTAGGCGTTGAACAGTACCGGAGATAATGGTGATCCCTGTGGTAGGCCAGGATATATTGTTGTTGGTTCCGACGTCAAACTGCCACATCTGAAAACTGCTTTCCTTTGGAAGAGAGCTGCAGCGATCCAACTAAGGAGGAATGGACTTATTTTGAGTTCAAGAAGCTGAAGCATTTAAAAATCCAATGGTACTCTGTTGTACGCGTCCTGTGTTGAGAAGTTGTTCGAAGTACTGTTTCCACCTCATTAGGATTTCTTGTTGTTCATTTATTGGTTCTCCATGTTCGCTGTTAATTATTTCAGTTGGGTCAAAGGGTTCTCCTCTGGTTCTCATTGCACTTATCTTTTTATAGAAGTTTCTAGTTGCTTCCTTGTTGTTTTTATTTATAGTTTCGCCATACTCCTCCAAGTCTTTTTGATTTTCTCTCTTTACTATTTTATTCACATGTCTTCTCGCTATTCTATATTCCATGTAATTGCATTCCTGTTTGCTCTTCGACCACTTTTTATATTTTTCCTTATTGTGTTTTACAGCTTTCTTTACTACTGCGTTCCACCAACGTGTTATTTTCTGTATCCGTGTTTTGCCGATATCCGCTTGGGTCAGTCCGTTTATACTTGTTAGTTTTTCTACGAGCAGTATGAAGATCCCCTACCGGCTTGCTAGGCCAATCGCAGGGTTAGGACAAAAATCTTACCACAGGGAGTCCTTCCCCTATGGCGAGCCATATCCCCGTTAGCCCATGACCTCACGGTCATGGTTTCCCAGTCTGCACCACGTGGAGGTGGGGTTGACTTGTGTAGTCTGCGGGTCATCGGCAGGCTACTAATTTTCACTTTTCACCCCTCCTGGGAGAGGCTATCCGATCCTAACCCTGCTGGCTGTTCTTTGTTTGACACTTTTAAAAGTTAATTGCATATCCTTTACAGGAAGTTTGCAGTTAACACCAGCATGTTTTGCTGTTATTGATGTCTTGGCAAGTTTATGTTTAGTAGTTTGCCATTGCTTTCTGAACGACCGGCACCCATCCCATTTCGTAAAAAACCAGCGCAACGTGATCTGCTGCTAAATCGCGCGCAGCTGTGTTTCTAACGCGGTATGCGGGATAACGAACCGTGTCCCTATCGCCTTCGCCACGGAGACCGGTTTGTTTGGCACTGAATCAGTTAAATATACGCGTGCGAGTCAATAAGTAAGTCACACAGTTCTGTGGGATGGCAGGTAAATGTAGATGGTGTTTTCTACAGGTGTCATTAGGTGACAGCAACATCGAACTTTATATTCCCGTTCGTCAGGTGGCGCTAGGTGTCTCATACGCATGCGCAGCGCATAAACAAAATGGCGACTGTACTTACGGAGTGTACAACCAAAGAACAACGTGCTTTTGTGCGTTTTTGAGTGGAAAAAAAAAAAGGACTGCCTGCAAAGGACATTCATAAGGAAATGCTTCCTGTTTATGCTGACAAATGTTTGTCCCGTAAAGTGGGTAGAAAACATCCTTCTTCGCCTTGTGTCCAAAAATTCAAGGTTACGTCATCAGCAGGGAAAGTTATGCTAACAGTGTTCTGGGATTGTCAAGGCGTGCTTTTAACCAATTTCAAGAAGAATGGTGACAATGTAAATTCTGAATAGTACTGTGAAGTTCTATCGATGCTTCATGATGTAATTCGAAGAAAACGTCCAGGACTGCTGACTAGAGGAGTGTTACTTCTTCATGACAATGCCAGACCACATACGGCTCGATTAACTCAGGAGAAAATTAACAACTAACGTTTGAAGTTCTGGAACATCCACCTTACAGCCCCGACTTGGCACCTAGCGATTTCCACCTTTTTTTAGTCCACCGAAAACCCACA